>JANRMT010062818.1:1931104-2007954 GCA_026402145.1 Polypterus bichir lapradei | reverse complement strand
ATCTATCTATCTATCTATCTATCTATCTATCTATCTATCTATCTATCATGATGCCATAAAACGCCTTTATGGTCAGTCCCTTTATCCATCCATCTATTATCCAACCTGCTATATCCTAACTACAGGGTCACGGGGGTCTGCTGGAGCCAATCCCAGCCAACATAGGGCGCAAGGCAGGAACAAATCCCGGGCAGGGCGCCAAACCCACCGCAGGACACACACACACACACACACACACACACACACACCAAGCACACACTAGGGACAATTTAGGATCGCCAGTGCACCTAACCTGCATGTCTCTGGACTGTGGGAGGAAACCGGAGTACCTGGAGGAAACCCATGTAGACACGGGGAGAACACGCAGGGTGGACCGCAAGGCAAATGCATTTCGTTTTTGTCTTTTTGTTTTCTATTCTTATTATTCATGTCTTTTTCTGAGCTGATCCAGTTCTGCATATCAGCTGTCAGCCATACTTTACAGAGCAGCACACCTTGATACAGGCCTACCAGCTCACTTTTGGCTTTCATTTGGCTTTCACTTAGGATCTGCACTGCATGTGCACTCACTTGTGTAGACATGTTGTAAAAGAAGTAGTCTCAACACACGAAAAAAGGTTTGGGGCAGCCACCTGTATATTGTCCCTGGCTGCAAAAGGGTATTGAAAACAGAAATGATCTGGTTGGTTTGAGTTTCAAGACTGAACTGATGAGGTTTTAGAAAATGGTGTCTTTATAAGCCATGAACAGGAAGTGGAGTCATCTGTCCGGAACCGGAAGCAACCTCAGTTTGGGCACCAGAAGTGATGTTAAATCAGGCAAGTTTTCCTGTATTTGGCCTGCAGAGATAACAGAAGGAGGTTTAGTGCACCCTACCACCCCCTGGCCTGGCGGGTAATTACCTCCACTTGGTCCTTTCAGCTCCTTCCTAGTCGCACATGTGTGACAATGTCTACTTGGCACATTCCTCACAGATACACACTCTGTTAATATTTATATTTAAAGTTTGCTTTTGAAACACAAAATGCACCACTTGTTTGGAAAACCAAATAATATATGAGTATTAAAGTTAAATTTAAATAAATTAAAATAAGGAAATTAATTGACAAAACTGCACAAACAAATTTGGCTTTTCTAACACTGATCGACAGGAAAATACTCTTTAATGTCAAAGTGAAAACAGATCATTGTAAAGTGGTCTACATTCATTTCTAGTATTAAAACACAAAATAATTGATCACATAAGTATTAATCCCCTATAATAGGATAAACCTAAATCATTGCTGGTACAGCCAATTGGGATTAGAAGCAACATAATTATTTCAGTGGAGACCAGCAGTCTATAGTCAAGGGTTTTTAAATGGTTAAACTTGTGGTGAGTCAGTATCTTTGATTAATCTACAAAAAACAATCCAAGCAACTCTGTGAAAAGGTACTTGAAAAGCACAACTCAGGAAGTGGAGACAAGAAAATATCCAAGTCACTGGAAATCCCTTGCAGTTCAGTTAAATCGACTATTAAGAAATGGAAAGAGTATGGCACAACTGAAAATCTGCCTAGACCAGTCTTTCCACAAAAGCTGAGTCACTGTGCAAGAAGAAGACTATAGTCAGCGAGACCACCAAGAGACTTATGAGAATTCTAAAGGAGTTACAAGCTACAGAGGATAATTTTAGAGAAACTGTGGCCAAAGTGCTCTAGCAGTCACCGCTTTATGTGGGGGTGGCACAGAAGATCCCACTGTTAAAAAGAATGCTTCACATTATGAAAAACACACCACCCCCACCTTGAAGCATGGTGTTGGTAGAATCATGCTGTGGAATGCTTCTCTGCAGAAGGGCCTGGAAGGCTTGTGAGGGTAGAGGGTAAAATGAATGCAGCAAAATACAGAGAAATCCTGAAGGAAAACCAGTAACACATTAGTTAAGGTACTGCAAAAATGCATATAGTACTCATTTACTGTTATGTAACAAGACCTTAACAAAGGCGTACTTTCGAGTTTATAACACTTACAAAGCATCAGTAAAGTAGCCATCAATACCTGTGCAGTATAGCATATTGATATGCTGGTAAAATTACCTATAAAAATGGGAATTCACAAGTCTTATATTGAAACTAGGCTGACCCGGCTTTTAAGGCGACCGACTTTTAAGTTGACCACTTCTTAAGGCAATTCAATATGTAGATCAATTTGATATTTTATAGAAACTCATTAATTATTATATTGCATTTGAGCGGTATTACTTTAATACTCGTAGTTTCTGTTATTTTTGTGATGAAATTTAAACTTTTTTTCTATATTGAGGTCACCCTTTTGAACCCCCCTGATATTTACTATGCGGTGAGGCATTTGTACTCCATCAACATTAATTATTTCCAGAGACATAATTTTGTCTATTTTTCCAGCGCATCGCGCACAAAAGCAAGGGAACGATGGGAGCACCAGAACTCTGCTCACATCATGTCGCTTCGTACCGCAAGCTGCAAGTAGTAAGTCTGTGATAAGCGGAATACTGCTACACTTTCCACTCACGGAACGGAAGGACAATCCTGACCGCTTTTATATAATAAGAAAGAAGAAGAAGATATCGCACAGTCTGGAGTAGAAAATCATCTTTTACCTGGAAAAACGAAACTACAAATCCCATCGTGCATTGCAAAATGGACGGGGCGTGTGTGAAACTCCGCGCCTGCGTAGCACTCACGGGACGGAAGGAAAATCCTGACCGCTTTTATATAGAAGGATATGTAATATCAAGTCTCACTTAAGCAATCTCTGACCATTCCAAAGTGAAGTTATTTTAGTAGACCACACTGCCCAGAGACGAGTAACCAGTTAACTGATGCTTTGTTAGTATTGTCAACACCAAACGACACCTCTGTTAAGATCTTGTTACATAAGATTTAAATTGGTAATTGATGTATTTTTGCAGTACCTAAACCTAAGTGTTAATGGAAAACCTGATGCAAACTGCAACAAACCTGTGCCTTCGGAGAAGATTTGTTTTCCAGCAATGACCTCAAGCATAAAGCCAAAGCTAAACAGGAACGACTTAAAAACAACAATGTTAACTTCCTGGAATGGCAGAGTCAGAGTTCAAGTTTCAATCTAACTGGGAATTTGTGGCTGAACTTGGAAAAAAGAAGCTGTTCATTCGTTATACCCATGCAACCTTGAGCAGCTTTGCAAAGTTTATAAAGACCTGTCAACCCAGACTGAAGGATGTCATGGCTGCCAAAGGTGCATTTATGAAATACTCACTTGAAAGGGGTGAATATTTAATATAATCAATTATTTAGTGTTTTATATGTATAATTAACTAGGGGTGTGAACCCCCCTGGTCGCCAACGGCTGCCCAACCATTCTCAACAGTTTGTTTCACTCGCTACTGGTCCATGGTGAAATTTTTTGTTAAATAAAAAATAAGTCTTTTTAAAAAATTTCACACCGGGAGGACCCAGGACTCAAATCTATTATCTCTTTATTGTGAGACAGTGAAGCTACCATTGCACCACCCACGTTACTTGTCAATTGCTAACACAAAACTGAACCACTACTATTGTTAGCGTGGCAGATATACAGTATATAATGTATTCTTTCTGTTGTATGTATGTTTCATTGGTTGTATTGACATGAGAGTATCATTGTTGTATTCTCCTTCTTCTTCTTTCAGCTGCTTCCGTTAGGGGTCGCCACAGCGGATTGTCTTGTTCCATATCTTTCTGTCCTCTGCATCTTGTTCTGTTACACCCATCACCTGCATGTCCTCTTTCACCACATCCATAAACCTTCTCTTAGGCCTTCCTCTTTTTCTCTTGCCTGGCAGCTCTATCCTTAGCATCCTTCTCCAAATATACCCATCATCTCTCCTCTGCACATGTCCAAACCAATGCAATCTCGCCTCTCTGACTTTGTCTCCCAACTGTCCAACATGAGCTGGCCCTCTAATGTATTCATTTCTAATCCTGTTCATCCTTGTCAAGCCAAATGCAAATCTTAGCATCTTTAACTCTGCCACCTTCAGCTCTGTCTTCTGCTTTCTGGTCAGTGCCACCATTTCCAACCCATCTAACATAGCTGGTTTCACTACCATCCTGTAGACCTTCCTTTCATTCTTGCTGATACCCGTCTGTCACAAATTACTCCTGACACTCTTCTCCACCCATTCCACCCTGCCCACTGTCTTTGTTACCTCTCTTCCACAATCCCCATTTCTCTGTACTGTTGATTATAAGTATTTAAACTCATCCACCTTCGCCAACTCTACTCCCTGCATCCTCACCATTCCACTGACCTCCCTCTCATTAACACACATGTATTCTGTCTTGTTCCTACTGACCTTCATTCCTCTCGTCTCTAGAGCATATCTCCACCTCTCCAGGGTCTCCTCAACCTACTCCCTACTATCGCTACAGATCACAATGTCATCAGCAAACATCATAGATCATGGGGACTCCTGCCTAATCTTGTCTGTCAACCTGTCCATCACCATTGCAAATAAGAAAGGGCTCAGAGCCGATCCCTGATGTAATCCCACCTCCAACTTGAATGCATCCATCACTCCTACCTCAGACATCACCACTGTCACACTTCCCTCGTACATATCCTGTACAACTGTTACGTACTTCTCTGCCACTCCCGACTTCCTCATACAATACCACAGATCCTCTCGAGGCACCCTGCCATATGCTTTCTCTAGGTCCACAAAGACGCAATGCAACTCCTTCTGGCCTTCTCTAAACTTCTCCATCAACATCCTGTCGCATGTGGCTGGGGGTGGAGCCCAGCCGGGACACCCAGGAGGACCGGAGGAGGGCTTGTGCCTCCTCCAGACCACGAGGGGGCGACCGCCCTGGTTGTGTTGGGGGCCATGGGTAGAGGGCATGGAAGCCCAATCCTGTAGGTGCCTGAAGAACCCTGGACCTCAGCACTTCCACCACACCAGGAAGTGCTGGGGGGAAGAAGACTGGGGACACCCAGAGGGCTTCCGGGTGTGCAGCCGGCACTTCCGCCACATGGGGGTGTGTCCGCGGGGGATTGCCGGGAAGCAGCTGAAGCCCATCCGGGTTGGGATAAAAGGGACCGCCTCCCTCCGTTCATTAGCAAGAGTCGGGTGGAAGAGGACGGAGCTCATAGAGGGGAGTGGAGGCGGCCAGAAGGAAGGCAATTCGTGACTGTGAGGCCTGGACTTTGGGGGATCGGTGCTTTGTAAATAAAGGAGTGTGTTGGGTGAAACAACGATGTCCGTCTGTCTGTGTCCGGGTCCAGTTCCACAATCCTTAGAGCAAACATTGCTTCTGTGGTGCTCTTTCATGGCATGAAACCATACTGCTGCTCACTAATCATCACTTCACTACTTAACCTAGCTTCCACTACTCCTTCCCATAACTTCATGTTGTGGCTCATCAATTTTATTCCCCTGTAGTTACTGCAGTCCTGCACATTCCCCTTATTCTTAAATATCGGCACCAGTACACTTCTTCTCCACTCCTCAGGCATCCCCTCACTTTCCAAGATTCCATTAAACAATCTGATTAAAAACTCCACTGCCATCTCTTCTAAGCACCTCCATGCTTCCATAGGTATGTCATCTGGAACCACTGCCTTTCCATTTTTCATCCTCTTCATAGCTGTATTTACTTCCTCCTTGCTAATCCATTGCACTTCCTGATTCACTATCTCCACAACATCCAAGTTCTTCTCTCTCTTGTTCTCTTCATTCATCAGCCTCTCAAAGTACTCTTTTCATCTGCTCAACACACTCTCCTCGCTTGTGAGGACGTTTCCATCTTTATCCTTTATCACCCTAACCTGCTGCACATCTTTCCCACCTCGGTCCCTCTGTCTAGCCAATCCATACAGGTCCTTTTCCTCCTCCTTAGTGTCCAACATGTCATACAACTCATCATATGCCTTTTCTTTAGCCTTTGCCACCTCTCTCTTCACCTTGCGCCTTATCTCCTTGTACTCTTGTCTACTTTCTGCATCTCTCTGACTATCCCACTTCTTCTTTGCCATCCTCTTCCTCTGTATACTCTCCTGTATTTCCTCATTCCACCACCAGGTTTCCTTTTCACGCCAAGCACCCTTCTTACTGAAACCCTTACTACATTTGCTGTAGTTTCCCAGCTGTCTGGTAACTCTTTACTGCCACCCAGTGCCTGTCTCACCTCCTCCCTAAACTCAACCTTGCAGTCTTCCTTTTTCAACTTCCACCATTTGATCCTTGGCTCTGCCCTCACTCTCTTCCTTTTCTTGATCTCCAACATCATCCTGCAGACCACCATCCTATGCTGTTTAACTATATTTTCCCCTGCCACCACTTTTCAGTCTTCAGTCTCCTTCAGATCAACTCTTCTGCATAGAATGTAATCTACCTGTGTGCATCTTCCTCCACTCTTGTACGTAACTCTATGTTCCTCCCTCTTCTTAAAATACGTATTCACCACAGCCATGTCCATCCTTTTGGCAAAATCCGCTATCCTCTGACCTTCTTCTTTCCTCTCCTTTACACCATACCTACCCATCACCTCCTCGTCTCCTCTGTTTCCTTCACAAACATGTCCATTGAAATCCGCTTCAATCACCACTTTCTGTCCCTTGGGTACACTGTTCATCACTTCATCCAACTCACTCCAACAATCTTTTTTCTCATCCATTGCACACCAACTTGTGGGGCATATGCACTAACAACATTCATCATCACACCTCCAATTTCAAGCTTCATAATCATTACTCTGTCTGACACTCTTTTCACCTCCAAAACACTCTTGACATACTGTTCTTTCTGAATAACCCCAGCTCTATTTCTCCTCCCATCCACACCATGATAGAACAATTTGAATCCACCTCCAATCCACCTGGCCTTATTCCCCTTCCATTTAATCTCTTGCATGCACAATATATCAACCTTCCTTCTCTCCATCATATCGGCTAACTCTCTCCCCTTACCAGTGTGAAAGAGTCTTCGTGAATAAAAAATATCACACAGTCAATCATAAAGTTTTGGGGACTGTCCCAGTATATTTTCGTGCAGACAATAAAGAAATAAATTGATTCAATGTAGTTGAATTACAGTGAACAATTTTACTGAATGAAAATGTTGTTTATATACACAAAGGATTATGAGGACAGGAAATGGTTGGCAGGAAATGACTGGAGTGAGGTGATCTGGGAAACCAGAAGTGACGCCATCAGGTCCACCGGAAGTGACGTTGTTGTGGCCATTTTGGAAGCCGGTAGTTGAGGTTTTATTTGTCTTTCATTTTTCTGTTGATAAAAGAGATTTGGGTAAGTACCACCTGATGACCCTCTGTCTCGCAATATTTCACTCACCTCTGGACTCTTTGACTGCCTCCTACTCGCACGTGTGTGACACCTGTCATACTGCCAACATTCAAATTTCCTACCCTCAATTTCACTCTCTTTACTTTCCTCCTCTCCTCCTGCCTCCGGACACGTCTCCCCCCTCTTCTTCTCCTTCTTCTTCTTCGGCCAACTGTAGCCCAATTTCCGCCAGCACCCTGTTGGCTAACAGTACTGGTGGCTGTCGTTGTTAACCCAGGGCTCGACCGATCTGATATGGTAATTTGTATTGTTGTCCGCATATTGATTTGGGAAAATTTTACTCCGGATGTCCTTCCTGACGTAACCCTCCACATTTATCCGTGCTTGGGACTGGCACAAAGAAACACCCTGGTTTGTACATCCCCTGTGGCTGGGTTCATTGTTGTATTCTCCTAATGAAGACAAAAAAATGATATATAGATGTATACAATATGACATAAGGTTTTAAAGAAAAATGAGCATTGCATGAAAATATACAGTCATAGGAATAAGTGTGGGAACCCCTCTTAATTCTTTGGATTTTTGTTTATCATTGGCTGAGCTTTCAAAGTAGCAACTTCCTTTTAATATACTGTATGACATGCCTTATGAAAACAGTAGTATTTCAGCAGTGACATTAAGTTTATTGGATTAAGAGAACATATGCAATATGCATCATAACAAAATTAGACAGTTGCATAAATGTGGGCACCCCAACAGAGATCTTACATCAATACTTAGTTAAGACTCCTTTTGCAAATATAACAGCCTCTAGACGCCTCCTATAGCCTTTGATGAGTGTCTGGATTCTGGATGGAGGTATTTTTGACCATTCTTCCATACAAAATTTCTCCAGTTCATTTAAATTTGATGGTTGCTGAGCATGGACAACCTGCTTCAAATCATCCCATAGATTTTCGATGATATTCAAGTCAGGGGACTGTGACGGCGATTCCAGAACATTGTAATTCTCCCTCTGCATGAATGCCAACATTTTCTTGTTGGAATATCCAACCCCTGCGTAACTTAAACTTTGTGACTGATGCTTGAACATTATCCTGAAGAAATTGTTGATATTGAGTTGAATTCATCCGACCCTTGACTTTAACAAGGGCCCCGTCCCTGAACTAGCCGCACAGCCCCACAGCATGATGGAACCTCCACCAAATTTGACAGTAGGTAGCAGGTGTTTTTCTTGGAATGCGGTGTTCTTCTTCCGCCATGCAAAGCGCTTTTTCTTATGACCAAATAACTCAATTTTTGTCTCATCAGTCCAAAGCACTTTGTTCCAAAATGAATCTGGCTTGTCTAAATGAGCATTTGCATACAACAAGCAACTCTGTTTGTGACGTGAGTGCAGAAAGGGCTCTCTCATCACCCTGCCATACAGATGTTCTTTGTGAAAATTGCGCTGAAATGTAGAACGATGTACAGATACACCATCTGCAATTAGATGTTCTTGCAGGTCTTCGGTGGTGATCTGTGGGTTGTCTGTAAACATTCTCACAATCCTGCACATATGCCGCTCCTGTATTTTTCTTGGCCTGCCAGACCTGGGTTTAACAGCAACTGTGCCTGTGGCCTTCAATTTCCTGATTACATTCCTTACAGTTGAAACTGACAGTTTAAACCTCTGAGATAGCTTTTTGTAGCCTTCCCCTAAACCATGATACTGAGCAATCTTTGTTTTCAGATCTGCTCAATACTGATTACTTGCAACACCAAATTGGTTGAATTAGCTTGTTAAGCCTTGAACTTCATAGACAGGTGTGTCCAGTCATGAAAAAAAGGTATTTAAGATGGTCAATTGCAATGTGTGCTTCCCTTTGACTCTCCTCTGAAGAATGACAGCATGGGATTCTCAAAGCAACTCTCAAAAGATCAAAAGATTGTGTTATCAGTATGTTGCTTCTGGAGTATGTGAATTTCCCCTTGGGGATTAATAAAGTATCTATCTATCTATCTATCTATCTATCTATCTATCTATCTATCTATCTATCTATCTATCTATCTATCTACTGTTTCCATAAGGCATGTCATATATTAAAAGGAAGTTGCTACTTTGAAAGCTCAGCCAATGCTAAACAAAAATCCAAAGAATTAAGAGGAGTTCCCAAACTGTATATATAGAGAATAGATTTGGATCACTTTCAGATATCTGTTTTTACTTTGACATTAAATAGCATTTTTTCTGATGATCAGTGTCAAAAAAGAAAAATTAAATTTACTTTGATTCAATGTTTTTTTTATTAATAAAATGTGAAAATTTCCAAGGGGCTGAATACTTCTCATAGACATTGCATCTTCAAGCAACGTTCTTGCAACTGTAATTTTTAAACTATTGAGTGAAAGTCCTTCTATTACCTGTTTAACACCCCATATTTACAGCTGTTTGAGTTTTAATGTGCACGCTCTCAGCAGTCTGCCTATTGTTTCAATGAGAATGGGCATAGTGCTGGGTACAGCCATGTGAAAAAAGTGCATGGACGATGCTGGCATTGAACCCTCCAATAAAAAGCGTCATCAACCATCCCTCTACCCAGAAGACAAACTCGAGGACTCCCAGGTAAAGCACACATATGCTGAATATTTATGTCCCTTCTTCAGTAACACTTTCATGAATAATATCTGCTTTTTTTCTCTACAAAGACATACGGGAGAATATGTAAACTCCACAGTAAGAATTCTGTAATTCACTTATGGCAAAATGATCTTGAATACAAATCTCAATAGTGTGTAATATTTTCATGCTGAAAATACCCATTTGAAACCTTGGGATTTTTTTTCAATAGGGCCTCATTGTCAGGTCTACAGCTGATTGGCTAGTGGAGTAGATGGGCTAAACCAATCAGGTTTGAGTGCTTATTATGATGCAGCTCTAATGAAAGTCATTCAGTCAGCTTATGTTTCATAATAAACTGTTGCCAGAAAAACGGGTATGAATTCAATTATCAATGGCTAATTTTTATCTGAATCTAAGATGCTAATTCTTTCATGAAGTACGTAATTGAGCCTTTATAATGAAAGGATTTAATTTTGCTAAGAAAAGAGAGAATAGCACAGAAGGCCGTGACTATCTTCATGAAGCAGCTGCAAAAGGAAACTTGAGCCAGGTGACCAGCATGGTGAATGAAATAGACATTAACAAGAGGAACCAAGATAAAAGGTACTTGTAATTTAAACACCATTAAATCTGTTCGCAAAAATGAGTCCTTTGGTGGCATTGGATAGTATTAGGTACTCCATTAAAAAGTTTCTACACAATAAACATTTATAGATTCCTAACAAGTTTGCTCTAGCTATTTCTGAGCTACGTTTCTGTTTTACTTCTTAACATGCAATAAAATTGCAACATTTACAAAAACAGAAATGTTAAAGGTAAATAAGTTATATATAATATTGTTTAATTTAAAGACTTTTGAGTCTTTTAGAAGATCACATGTATAGCTCCCATTTTCAAAGCAAAATTCAATTTAGTGTACATCATTGCAAATTCAGTTATAACCAAATAAAATGGCACAGTCAAGAGACATTATTGTTGATAGTAAATACATTGGTGACAAATAGTGAAAAAAATAAGAAATCAATATATCCTGAACAATTCTGTTGTTAGCATGACAGGAATGTGATCAATGATGTGCTATATTCAATTATATTCTGATACAGGGTAAAAAGGAGCTACAGCCTACCCCAGTAGCCAATTCTGATGGGGCTCACGGTCGAACTGCAGGTCATACTTGTACAGGCATTCGCTTACCCCCAATATCAGATCAATTTAGAGTCAAAAATCTTTTAAGTGTGGTAGGAAATTTAAAATGACCAGAGACACCTCTGAAGACCCAGTATTAACATGCAAAATGTATACAGACAGTAAGCATCCTGATGTTTGGTTTATATTCTCTGAGACAGTGAAACAGCTGCGTTAACAACTCCATGAAGATAAGTTTTAATCTATGATTGATCTCAGAGAATCCAGGTCACAGTTTTGAGGCCGTTACCTCCTGCAGTAGTATTAGAGCAGCCCTAGACAGCGGGTCAATCCATTGCTGTGCACACAAACACACATACACACTCACACTGAGACAGTTCAGTATAATTAATTAACCTAATTTAGGATCTAAGAAAGGAGGACCTGAATACCTGGAAAAATAAAACAACAAAGGGCCAACACCACCAACTGCGATGGAATTCAGACTCAGGACTCCAAAGCCTTGAGAGAGTAGTGTTGATTATTGAGCCATTCTGATGCCCTTAAATTATAAACAGTATGAAAAATAATGCCCTTCACTGTATCTCGCCATCCCTTTTTTAATGTGTACTGTAGCAACATGACAGTAGTAAACTGGGAGTACCAGTTCATTATAGTACACAAACACATTAAGACTCACAAATGGACCAGTGTTAACTTAAGAAAAATAAGCAAACCCACTCCTAGGTAACTCCAACTGGGAATCATGTCAAAGTCCATGCAATGAAGGCTTGCAATTCTACTGTGCAGCTAGAAAATTAATGTCAAAATATCAGCCACTCGTACATGTGAAAATGATAAGCTAGACAAGTATGTCATCTATTCATTTGATACTGTAATGTTTTGGATGTTGTAAGCTGCAGAAATCTTAAATTCATAAGAATATTGATCATTATAAAGCTGGTAAGCTGGAATATTCACAACATTAAGAAGGGTGACGTATAGTTCTTCTTTCCTTGTTGCCCACAGTTATCATAATCTCAGTCTTCACAAGGCTGATCGCTCACCTTGTGAGTACTGCAGATATTGTAATGGAGTAATGAAGGCCTTTTTGTGCTTGTTAAATAATAAAATGATGGACTAGACAAAAAGTATTTTTTCTTGAAGATACTGTATCTTTTGCTTTTATTACTACTGTAGTTTAACATACTGTTACCCCAGTAAATAATTTGTTATATATTATAACAAAAATGATTTGTTTTAAAAACTAAACACCTAAAGACTAGTGTCTTCATTTTTTATCTGCAGATAGTTAACTTAGAAGTTACACAAGTTGGTAATTTTTAATTCAAAGTAAGAAACTCCTGGGGCTCTAACATCTTTCATTGCTCTAAATCATTGAGATGCAGAATGTGGAGGACTGCTCCTAAGACCAAAAGAACAAAACAAGATTTGACCCAACACCTAGACAAAACAAAGCAAGAATCGAGCCTAGAAAGAAACAAGAAACCTGACACTGCTAAGCCAAGAACACCTCTGTATGCCACCCTGAGCAAACTGGATTGGCAGATAATGTACAGTATATGACAGAAGTAAATCACCCAAGTCCAAAATTTTGATTCTGGAAGCCTTGGAGTGCAAACTGGAGGTAAAGAAAAATAGCCCAGCTCAGCAGATGGAAGAAAACAACTCCTTTGTTGCACAGGAAGAGTAATAGTATTTGGCTATTTCAGGAAGTGGCCATGAGAGGGTACTCTGACGTGGCAGTGCCAAGACTTTGTTGACCCTGTGATGATATTACTCTGTTCTAAACTGAACAATTACACAGGAATCAAAAGGATTACAGTTTTAATAAATTATAAATTTGTTCAGACACAGCAATCTCTCTTTTGCCTGTGCCTACACACCACTAACTCAAGACATTATTAATATACTCTACATGTTCATTATTTGACATTACTAATCAACTATCATTAGATCTTCCCTCGTAAAGAAAAGTAAGAAAAACAGTACATTACAGATACAAAAAATCCAGTAAATCACATTAGCACAGGGTACTCAAACCCTGGACCGCAGTGGCTGCAGGTTTCATTCTAACTCTTTTCTTAATTAGTGACCTGTTTTTTCTGCTAATTCTTTTGAATTAATCTTAATTGACTTGTTTTTTAAGATTTGTTTCCCTGAATTTCTTCATGGTTCCTCTGAATTGCTTCATTTCTTTCCTTAAATAGCACCCAAACAGAAATGAAATGTGAAGTGAGTGAGCGAGCAGAAGATCAACTAAGTCAGGGCCTCAAACTCCAACCAATTTCACTCCAACCAGTTGCTTAATTAGGTGCCAGTTCTTGCCATTAAATTAACCCATTCTTTAATTCCATGGCTTGTTGCTGCTCTCATTGTGCAATAGCATACATTTTTTAAATTATTGATTTTCTCTTTTCTAAGAGCACTGTTAAAATGTTTTGTGGACCTGAGCAGATCAGCTTTCCTGAGACCTTTATCTTTCATTATTTTCAGATACCGTATGATTGACACAGTTTGCTGGTCTTGTTGTGGCTCGTTTTGTATCTCACTATTGTTTGGCAGCTAATTAACCAAAAAGAAACAATTAAGGGTTCTGAGTCTTCAAGAGCAAGTCAATTACAATGAATTCAAAAGAAGTTAATTAGCATCAAAAATAGGTCACTAATTAAGAAAAGGGTTAGAATGAAAACCTGCAGCCACTGTGACCCTCTAGGACTGGAGTTTGAGACCACTGCAATAGCACAACAGCAATAATCACTAAAGGAACTCACCACCATCACAAGTGCATTTAGAATGAACCACAAGGGACTGTGGGTTCATTCTGAGGGGCTGTGGGGACTGTAAGCCCTGCCTGCATAGAATAGCCAAGTACAAACTACACAGTACTTTTGAAAAAATGTGCAGATACATATAAACTAAATGTCCAACAAATGTAACATAAACATGAAAACAGGCATATAAAATTGAACTCCAGCCTGGTGGGGATCCATGTCAGTAACATAACAACAAGAGGGAATTGACTAGCAATCTGGCCAGAAATGAGCTGGCAAAAGAAAACCAGGGCTTCTTTTGACTAAGATTAAAACTATGTAGGAGTCACATAAATATACTGAAAGTGTTGCTGATCTTCGTCTGCTTTCAGAACTACAGGACCCTCCAGGTTATATGGTATGAAATGCCACATCTCTGTTTGCATTTGTTTATGGTGCTATTTATAATATTTGAAGATTAGAACTAACTAAGCCTACTTTCCTGCTTGTACGTTTTCTTCTATTTTTAATACTGAGAGTTAGGTTAGGTCAGCTAGGTCAATTAGGTGAGGGAAAGAGAACACCCCCAATAGAGTATCTATAGAAACAGTCATACCTTGCTGAAGTCTTAAGCTGGTAGACTATAGTCCTGCGTTCAGATGCATTGTAAATGTGACGTGTATATCCCAAAAAGCTAGTAAATGTAAGAATAGATAAATGAGAGTGGCGACAGACGTGCAACATGTAACTGTTGTGGCGAATGGCCAGAGGCTTATCTCGGCCAGGACGCCCCTGAAATGAAATATGGGGAAAGGCAGCTTTTTCAGGACACTGCCTCCCCCAAAATGCTAGATGGCAGCTCCTCTGAAGTGTAAGCCGTGCCCCAGACTCCCACAGGGCATCCTGGGACTTGGAGTCCGGTTTCTCAGCTCTGTTGGGTGCTGTGAGTGCTGCCAGGGGGAGCTGTGAAAGGATCTGGGGAGTCATGCTTCTCTTGCAGCCCAGAAGTACTTGGAAGTCATGAGGACGGAAGCCCCACAATACTTCCGGGTTGATTAAAGAATTGGAATTCTCCATCTGACCCGGAAGTGCTGGCAGGTCACGTGGGAGTAAGATCAGAAGCACTTCTGAGTCAAGGACTATATAAAGGACTGATGGGAACCCAGCAGGTGAGCCGGAGTCGGGAGGTGTGTGACGGAGCTTGCTGGGAGGTGTGGTGGAGAGAAGAATTGTGTTTTGGTATCAATTTAATTGTGTTTATTGTGGCTGTAGTGCTTTGAAAGCACTGTACAAGAACAAATAATTAAAAGAATACTTCTTGGTGCTTTTACCTGTGTCCACATCTGTCTATTGGGTTTAACGGGGCAACAGTGCCCCCAAGTGTCTTACACTGTATATATTTCAATAAGCACAGGCCTCAGCACTGTGGACCCTTGAGTAATAAAGTTATTGCAGCCACTACCATTTGTTCAAGCAAATTTTGTACCATTTTACATATTGCACTTAGGATTCCCACTTCTTGTTGTATGACCAATAGCCTCTCTGATGGTACATAATCAAAAAAAAAAAACAACATTTTTTTCAAAATCAAAAGCTTTCTGTCAAATATAGCACCTAATCATATTCTACATCATATTCCTTCTCATTGCCTAACCCATGTTCCTTGATGCTTCCTTTATTTCAGAACTCCACTCCACCTGGCCTGTGCTAGGGGATACACTGATGTTGTTCAGTACCTCCTAAAAAATGAAGCAGACGTTGATGTGTTTGACATAGACGGCCAAACTCCTTTAATGAAGGTACTTCTGTCCATATTAGTCTCCAGTGAATGTTAACTTTATCAGCTTCTTTTTTGCTCATAGTTCTCAAAAAGAAAAATAAAATGAAAAGATGATACCCCTTGACATTATCATAAACATTTGTCTGAGCTAAAAAATGATCACCTATAGTTAAAGGCAGGATGGTAAAATTTTATATACAACAAAAAAATATCAGATCTGTCTCCGAAAGATTCTCCTAAATTCTGAAACAAAAGGCAGTAGAGTACTACAGCCCATTTAAGAAGAATGTGGAAGAAAGTAGGAACCAGTCCTGGATGGGGCTCCAGTTAGTACCAGACCAGTTTAGAGGCTCAAATCAACCTAGCACAACATGTCTTTGAGATATATGAGAAAACCAGAATATCTCATATTTATGTTTTAAGGGTACTATAATAGCACAAGTAATTGATGTAAGACAAGATTAATCAGGAAATAAAACATGAAGCTGAACCAGAAGTCAGGAGTGTGCTGAGGTCAAAGCCACAAAAGTCAAAAGTGACCAATCAAAAGGTCAAGAGCAAACTTAGTAAGCCAGGAATCAAAACCATGTTCAAACCCTGTGTGGAGAGAGTGTTGGATCCTCAAGTTAGGCCTACATGAATTTAAAGTCAACCACCATTAAGAGAGAATGTTGTGATGCTGATCCTGCTGCTTGCCACCATTTTAATAGAGGAAGGCCCTGGTGACATCACTAATTGCATGTCCTGTGACAGTGTGCAATGGGAATGTGGTCACATGATATTCACTAAATAAACAAAACAAGACAGTAACAAAAAACACCCTTAAAACAATAATGGAGTTGGTAAAATGAAAACTGCATGAAGGACTGCAATGGAAGCACTTACATGTCGATGATCTTGTTTTGATGATAACAAGTGAAGTGAAATTGAAAAAGACACTGAAATAGAAGTCTTCTTTGGGATCAAATGACCTCAGAAGGTAACATGCAAGGGTGTGGAAGAGGTGGGTGCATGGTGAATTCAATGCTTGTTGGAAATAGGATGTATAAAAGATGTTGCGGTGTAAAATGTAGTCTGACGGTGTCAAGTGCAACCTCTGTTTATACAGGAAAAAGTGTGTGGGACAGGTGCGGAATGCAATGGAGTTGTTTCAGGGAAATTATGGAAGTTCTATTATGGAGATGACATTTTGAGCACAGAGAGGTGCAAGCCATTCATTAATAATGAGGATGAGAGGTGAATGGAAGAAATTCTTGCAGTTGTCCCCTATTCTGGCTTCTAAGGAGCTATCTTGTGCATTGAATGGAAGAGCTTTATGAAAGGTTTGTGGGAGCAGTATGCTCTGTGGGAGTGAGACATGGCCAATGTAAGCAGAACATGAAGCAAAGTTAGAAATAACAAATATGAGAATGTTTAGGTGTAGTATGTCACATAATGAGAGGAACACAAATGCCAAGTTGAGAGAGGACTTGGTGTGGAGCCGATAGGAAATGTGATGAGGAGAAACTTGGACTATGGTCGGTTGGGTACTGGAGTGAAAAGCAGTGGATGATTGAGTGAAGAGTTGAAACAAGATGAAGTTAGAGGGGATTAGGCCAAGAGGGAAGGAGGCCAAATAATTAGAGGTTGTAATGGTAATGGTAAAATGGGGGTCAATCAGCTTACTGGGCTAAACCCAGAAAAAAACAGTCATTAACTAACTGATGATAATGATAATGAGGAAGCTACTCTTTGACTTTGTCAACTCCAAGCTTTTGTTCTGAGTTATAGAACTTATTATTGTTGATACTTATATTTTCTGTTTAATAAGTGCCTTGTGATGGTGCATGATGTGTTAACTGACTGGCGGAGAGATATGAATCTTTTTGTGCAAAACAGTTTGTTTATTAAGATTTTACTCTGAAAACATTACTATATTCACATTGATATATAATGCCGTTCAACATATTCATACTTATAGCCTAAAATTGCTGCTCATCCATTACATGTAAACAACGGATGTATTAATATGTGTTTTTTATTTGTTCACTAGGCTGTCCAGTGCCAAAATGAGGGCTGCATTGTTACTCTTCTGAAGCACAAGGCTAATCTCCATCTTGCAGATGTCAACGGGAAAACGGCCTTACATTTTGCCACTTTGACTTCTGAAATCCATCTGGTCAACCTTTTGATAGAAAATGGAGCGAACATTAATGCTGCTACAAAGGTCATCTCACCTCTCTTTTAAATGCACTTAATAAATATATTTCTGAGGTATAGAACACATAATCACAGAAAGGCTCTAAATACATTGAAATAAATTTTAAGATTTTAATTACATAACTTTATGTATTTTTCCCCATTTTTGTCCTTTATGCCATTTCTGAAAATTTGAATTCCTTTCTGGTCTCATGGACATATCTAGGTTTTTATGCCTTTGAATATTGATTAATGCATTGTGGAGTAGTAATAGTGTTTCATAGCGATGCTGCATCATTGATCTAGCATCAAGTTCCATGTCAGGTCATCGTCTATGTGGAATTTGCGTGTTCTCCACGTACCTACATGAGAGTCCTTTCCACTGCCCCATTTGATGACTCTAAATTTTCTCTTTGCATAAAGTATGTTCCTTGTGATAGATAGGCACAAGGAGTTTTCCCACCATGCACCCAATTCTGTTGTGATAAACTCCAGCCCACGACCTAAATTGAATTAAGCAGATTTAAATAATAAATGAATGTTTAGTATAGTTTATCACTGAGCTTTAAATTTCACTTACTGGATGAGCCTCCATCAATATAAGAAATTAAAAGTATCACATTTTATAGTAATATGTATTTCTTAAGCAGATGACAGTTGTCTATTATATTTTCAAAGTCATAACAGTGTTGTTAATAACCAAAAATTGCACTTATAAATATTTGTCTGGTCTCTTCCTTAACAGAAAGGAGAAACACCTTTGAATCTAGCAATAAAGAGGGACGATGAAAAGATGGCAGAATTTTTGTTAAAAAAGGGAGCTGATGTTAACTCTCAGGATAAAGGAAAAAGGTAGCCAATAACTGCTTTTGTAAAGGATGCGTTGCCAGGATGTAATACATTGCATCATTTATTTTTTTTGCTGTTTGTTGAACAATTAAGTTAATATTATTTACACATATTTCTGTTAAGTACTTTGATTTAAAATAGGGGACATCACAATTTCCATAGTCTAAGTATTAACCTAGCCAAAGTACCTGTTGTTGCCCAGATATATTTGTATAATGTGTTAAAGTAAGAAAGCACATATTTACGTGGTTTTTTACATGTTGAAAGTTTTGTCATTCCTGATTGAGATGCTAGTGTTAAATCTGTCATGTACACTGTCTCTCTGATAAGCATCAATTCCTTTGCTCTCATGAGTGGACAATTTGTTCATTTTGTGTATGACTGGATTTCACAGTTGTGGTAACTCTTTGCTTGGCTGGAACCATGAATGCTAGTTCTTTGTATTTCCTGGTTTAGTGTGGTTTCCCAAATGGATGGTTAATCCCATTATAATAAATTGGATGGCTTGTTGAATAATGAAAACCACAGACAGAGTAAAGCATCTGCAGTGGAGTGGGTTAGGGGGGTTTGGAGTTTGCAGACATCGCTGTAGGTCTCTGTATTATTACATGAGACAGCATCTGTGGTGGTGTTTGATAATGTTATAAAAATTCTAGGGGGCTCTGCCCCCTGCTCACTTCGCTTGTCAACTCCCAGGGCGGGTGCTACGCGCTAGCCAGTTCACAGATCTGCCAATCGCGTATGGGGAAGTGGATGTACAATTTAAACAGATTGTTAATTTCATGGGAATTGTTACATATGTATAATAGACTACATATTTTACATTACAGTGAGTAATTAACCATAGTAAAAAAAACAGTAAAACGTAATAAATTGAAAGAAAATTATGTTTCATGTTGCGTTAGAGGTATTCGTTGCATTATACATTTTCGTTCTGTTTGGCTTTGAAATTAACACGCAAATACTTTTTCAACTTACATGTATTTTTTGAATTAAATTTTCATCAATATTGCATTGAATTTTGTTTCCTTGTTTGGACTTACATCGTGACAATGCAACATATAAATTGCCTGTGAGTGAATATCGTTTCTTTCTCTGTAATAAATAAACCAACTTTTTCTAATGTTTTTCCCTGTGATATGTTAATTTTCACAGCAAAAGCTTTTATAATGGGAAACTGTAAACGTTTTAATACGAATGGCATATCAAGATCTCCTTTGGTGTCTAATGTTATCTGCGGAAGATGTACTACATTACCTTTCTTGTTGCCTGTTAAAATTTTACATGTCATTGCCGTCTAACTGATTGACAATTTTCTCGTTAATTCGTTTGACTTCATCGTTTCTCGGTGCTGGATTTGTCTGTGTACTCATTTCTTCTGTTAATAACCCTTCGGGATGACTTTCTTCAATAAGATTTGGACATAATAAGTCTTCTTTTATTGGGAACTTAAAGTGAGAAAAATGTAAAAAATTTATAAGAACTGAGAGCTCCGGAACTATGTCTGACAAAAGCATTCACATGAATATGAGGTGAGAGGACCATGGGCGTGGCTGAAAATGGTTGAGAGGAGGGCGGGGCTTGAAAAAATCTCTTGGCAAGGATTAAATCAATTTATTATCTCTCTTGTCTCCTTTATAATAGAGAGATAATAAGTTGATTTGAAATTATTACCATTGACACCACTGTATTTACATCAAAGCATAAAATTATAAATGCCTCATCATAAAAATAATCTGAGTCTGAGTGTCTGGGCTTGCGTGTGTCCAGGATAAAAACCAAGATCCAGGCCTTTAATGACCTCTTAGGCACAGCCATCAGCAGTGTGTCTGTCTGTGGAAACAGTTTCAACCTTGTCTAGAGGTTTACTTACCTTGGCAATGACATTCATGTCTCTGGTGACTATTCCTATGAAGTCAGTAGACGGATTGGGAGAGTATTGGGGGTCATGAGGTCACTGGAAAGGGGTGTGTGGCACTCTTGATATCTATGCAAAAGGACAACGGTCCAAGTCTTTGGTGCTTCCTGCCTTGCTATATGGTTGTGAGACATGGATGCTATCCAGTGGCCTGAGACGAAGACTGGACTCCTTCATTATTGTGTCACTTAGGAGAATCCTTGCATACTGCTGGTTTGACTTTGTGTCGAATGACCGGTTACTTATGGAGACCCGAATGGGGCACATTACCTGCATTGTGAGGAAGCTTCAGTTATGGCACTACGGCCATGTGGCGCAATTCTCCAATGGTGATCTGGCTCAAGGGGTCCTCATTGTTGAGGAACTGAGTGGCTGGACCAGCCCAAGGGGATGCCCACGTAATACCTGGTTGCAGCAGATAGAGGGTCATTTCTGGAGGTTGGGACTGGCCCTCTTGTCTGACTGGGGGGGGGGGGTTGCTAACCAGGATCCCAAGCTGTTTCATCGTGTGGTGGGTGTGACAACACGCTGTACCAGTGCATGCTCCCCAACCTGACCTGACCTCATCATAAAATGGACTTGAATAAATGTTTACCATCAAGAAACAGTAAAGGTTACTCATTCCATCCTCAGTCATTCTATTTCTACAATATTTTGAAACAGCAAATCGGCATCATGTTTCATTCTGTTTGTTAGTGGCTTATCTCTGTTGCTCTTAGTAATGATATGCAGGTCTACAATAGTGAATTTTTCAAAAATGTAAGGTTTTCCTTTAATAAAAAATGTAGTTTCATTGGTTCATTTCAGAGTTCTTACCTGCATGGAGCAGGTTGTCACTGTCCTTGTCAAGTGGTCCAAACCTTGCTTCATTGCTTACATGTAATATCCATCCATCCATTTCTTAACCTGCTTATAACATAATATCACAAAATAATAGGTAGTGATGAATTAATCAGCGAAGGTTTCTTTCAAATACAATTTCTCAAAATTGATGCTAAAGGGTTTTTGAGTTTTTAAAAGTACAGATTGACATCCACAAATCCGGCCATCAATAATCCGGTTCCTTCAGATTTCTGGCATGGTTTTCGGAGCACATTTTCAAACTTACCACGTTGGCACACCACTGTTTTCTGGAGGTGCCATTTATGTTTTGATGGCGCTGTGGTCGATAATCAGTTGTTGGGTCTTGCTTGCACCTGTTAACATGCATTCCTGATCATTCCTTCTCATTTTATCATTTATTTGCTGCTGTATAGCCCCATTATGGATTCAGCAAAGAAAAGAGGTGGCACAAAATGTAAACATTGTGCGTTGTTGATAGCAGAGAAAGTGGAAGTGCTAATAAAAACTTGATAGCGGCGTGTCTGTGCGAACCATTTGTGAAACATACAACATTGGCTCTTCAACAGTGTATGATATTAAAAAACAGAAAGAAAAACTGTTAAAGTTTTAAATCTGGCATTTTCAAAAATCTGGCACTCCTCAGGTCTGGAGGTTGCCAGATTTTTGAATGTCAACCTGTATTTTAGTTAAATGAAAGAAAGACACATTGCTCCTTAAAGCTTTGCCAACACCCTACACCCCTTTTTGAAGTATTTATTTCTTAGAAAAGTGCCTAGTTGATAATAAAAGGAAGAAATAAATGTCTTTTGTAAATTCCGAATGGGTAAACATAACCTACAGTGAGACAATATGACAAACTTTTAGATTAAAGTAGTAATCCAGTCAGACAATTAAATTATCCAGATTAATTGACAAGAAAATTCTGCACTTTAGATCCCATTTTGCCCATTAAGGCACTTTGTGCATGCTGATCAGCTCCAGTGCATTCCTGCTGCTTGATGGGAATTATAGTCCCCACATTGGGACTGGTTTTTGGGTTGCCCCGATCCATTACAGCCCCTCTCCCCTCTACACTATAGAGCCTGTATTTTAGGTTGGACCAACGCCATCAGAGATGCAAAATTTTACAAAATTGACTCTTTTCCCTTGAGTGACAAATAAAAAAACAGACAGCGATTTTATTTATATAGATACATTAACAGACTAACGAGAGAAGGCTGAGGTGGAGACAAAGGTTAAGTTGGGGAGATGTTGTGAAGAGTGATATGAGAGATGGTGGGTGGTCAGGTGAGGAATTGGAGGACTGACATAGATGGAGGAGACTCATCAAAGCAGCCAAAAGGACAATAATGGGGAAGAAGAAAAAGATATTGACCAGATTATTACACAACATTTTATTTACCTGAAATAAGTGGCAATAGAAAATATCTATCCATTCATTTGCACACATGCTTATTCAGTTCAGTTTTGTGTGGATAATGCAAAATATTCAAGACTTTAAAAAATGTGAGAAGCTGTACTCATTATATCTGGTCTTCACAATTTATTCAGATAATTGGAGCAACATTTATTGCTTTCATCTTTAATATTTAAATTTTCTGAACACATTTATTTCACTACAGAGATATAGGATGCCCACAGCTTTGGGGGCATGGGATGCCAGTTCATCAGAGAGCACCCCCACATTAACATTCCCACGTAAGCATACAGGGCCCACATGAAGTTTACAATTGACCTAAACTGTAGATCTTTGGGATGTGAGAGGAAACTGGAGAATCTTGACAAAGCCTGTGTGGTTGCAAGCAGAATGCACAAACTCTACATAGATAGCACCAAAGCTGCGATCAAATCCTGTTAAAGTCTTTTGACTACCACACTATTATGCCCCTATACTTTAATAGTGTTCATAGTGTTCTAACAAACTGAAAAATTAGTTTTACTCCTGAAAAATGACTGTTTTTCAACCATATTGGACCACTCAATACAATAATATAACAGAGTCACAATTAACAGTGTCCTTTTTACTTCACTTCCACCGGCTGTTACATAATGAAAGCTACATGCAGGAGATCACAGATTAAAGTTAAATCATGGTGACAGTTCTTCAGCTTCACAAGTTCCTGAGAAATCCCATCAGCTTCTAAGTGACACAAACTTGTCTGAGAAAATATTTAGGAAAAAAAGAAACAGTCACAGAAATGAATAGAAATTGCAACATTTATCTACAGAGCATTATGTATGTAACAACAGCAGCCATCTATATAGAGCCCTAAACTTTTTATTTTTATTTTGTGTTTTTTTTTATTATTATTAGAACTCCTTTAATGCATGCCGCCTGTAATGGACACTATCTTCTGCTTGACTTGCTGTTAAAATATAATGCAGATACTGAGCTAACTGATAACAAAAACTGGACTGCAGATGATTATGCAGTTTCACATGGACATAATAAGTGAGTACCATATACAGTACAATAGCATCTTGTTTCTACTGTGTGTTGTATTGTGGCTCTGTGATAAATATGTGGGGCTCAGAAGGCTAGTGCTTTATATGAAAAAGGTTATCAGTAGTGCAGATTTTTTATTCTTTGTTGTTGTAGCTGTTCTGCAAGGATCACTGAATATAAGATAAAGAAAATGCCACAGCCGCTGGGATCCAACTGGCTTTTTAAACATCATGGAAGTGGAACACAAGAAAGTAAAGAAGGTAATCTGTTTCTCCATATACAGTATACATATACAGTAAATGAATATATACACATGTATGGAAGCAGATGTCTTTTAGAGAAACAAACAGGGCTGTACATTCATTCAAGCAAAGAATATTTATTAGTCCTAATTCCTGAGGACCAATTCAGAAAAGACAATTATTTTATTATTGAAACAGACGTAGATATAAAAAAAATCTGCATATGAAAAGAGCTAACTGAAAGATTAACATCTCCTGAAATTAACAAACCTCTTGGCATATCCAGTGATAAAATAATTATTGTTAAGTGTAAGCAAAGTGCACATGGTCATATTTTTGCTCAGTTAACACAGAAGCAAATCTTCAGATTGTCTTTCTATACCTAAATTATTATTATTATTATTATTATTATTATTATTATTATTATTACTATTATTATTATCTATAATTAAATTATGGTCCAAAAACATGATGGTAAAATGAAAATGAAAGTAGATAAACTACACTGAACCAAGGACTGCATGGATTGGTGACAAAGTCTGATAACTTGGACTCCCACAGTAAATGCTTGTACAGTGGAACCTCGGTTCACGACCATAATTTGTTCCAAAACTCTGGTCGTAAACTGATTTGGTCATGGCAATTTCCCCCATAGGATTGTATGTAAATACAATTAATCCGTTCCAGACCGTACGAACTGTATGTAAATATATATATATTTTTTAGTTTTTAAGCACAAATATAGTTAATTATACCATAGAATGCACAGGGTAATAGTAAACTAAATGTAAAAACATTGAATAACACTGAGAAAACCTTGAACAACAGAAAAAACTAACACTGCAATAGTTCGCGCTATAGTGTTAAGAACCGCTCACTAAAAACACTTTTTTTTAATGAGTTTTAAGCACAGGGAAAAAATGAACATTTGAAAAATCCGTAATTTAATAAACCACCAAGAAAAGTAACATTGCAACAATGCACACTGTGAACCAATCGCTGTAAACAGAAATGAAAACAAAAAGAAGCCCAGTGCATTCTTTAACTGCCTTCTCTACCTTATGCGTCCAGCTCTCTCTCTTGTGTGTGCGTGTGTCTCTCTCTCGCGTGCCTGTATGTTTGTGTCTCTCTCGCGCGCCTGTGTGTGTGTGTCTCTCTCTTGCGCGCCTGTGTGTGTGTGTGTCTCTCTCGTGCGCCTGTGTATGTGTTTGTCTCTTTCGCGTGCCTGTGAGTGTGTGTCTTTCTCGCGCGGCTGTGTGTATGTGTCTCTCTCGCGCGCCTGTGTGTGTGTGTCTCTCGCGTACCTGTGTGTGTGTGTCTCTCTCTCTCGCACCTGTGTGTGTGTGTCGTGCTCTCTCTCGCTCTCTCGCTCGCTTGCTGCACAGGAAATGCACAGGGAGAGACTGAACACGTACAAACCGAAAGGGAAACTGGCTTGTTCGTATAACGAGTGTGTGGTCGTGAACCGAGGCAAAAGTTTGGCGAACTTTTTGGTCGTAAACCGATTTGTACGTGAACCGAGGTTCCACTGTATGCATTTTGCTCACATTTCCATTTAAAAAAGGAATATTTTTGCTAACTTAATTTGTACTGACTACAATTTCTTCTCCTTTTATCCATAGATGATACATTGGAGACCATCAGCAGGTAAGAAAGTATGAATTAGTGTACTTTCTGTGCCTTTCCATGGTTCCATGGGATCAGCTATGACTAACACTCGGCTTCCTCCCCTAGAATTTCAGATTATCATGAAGGAGAAACCTCTTGGCATTCATTGGACACAAATGAGGTTGATTGTGACCTGAAGGTATTACCTTTTAAACATGCAATTTAAATACAGTGCATTTGACTTACAAAATTCATAATATGCACTCACCGGTCACTTTATTAGATACACCTTGCAAGTAATGGGTTGGACTCTCTTTTGCCTTCAGGACTGCCGTAAATCTTCATGGCATATATTCAACAAGGTACTGGAAATATTCATCAGGGATTTTTGGTCCATATTGACATGATAACATCATGCCGTTGCTGCAGATTTGTTGGCTGCACATCCATGATGCAAATCTCCTGTTCCAACACATCCCAATGGCATCTGTTAGATTGAGATCTGTTGACTGTGGAGGACAGTGAATTCATTATACTGTAATTTTCAATCAGTTTGAGATGATCTTTTTGTTTGTGACATGGTGTGTTATCCTGCTGGAAGTAGCCATCAGAAGATGGGTACACTGCAGTCATAAAAGGACGGACATGGTCAGCAACAATATGCAGGAAGGCTGTGGCATTTAAACAATGTTCAGTTGGTACTAAGGGGCGCAAAGATTTCCAAGAAAATATCTTCCACACCGTTACACCACCACCACCAGCTGGAACTGTTGAAACAAGGCAGGATGGATCCATACTTTTGTGTTGTTGACGCCAAATTCTGACCTTACCATTCAAATGTTGCAGCAGATATTGAGACTCATCAGACCAGGCAACATTTTTCTAATCTTCTTTTGTCCAATTTTGGTAATCCTGTGCAAATTGTAGCCTCAGTTGCCTGTTCTTAGCTGACAGGGGTGGCACCCTGTGTGGCCTCCTGCTGCTGCAGCCCTTTCTGCTTCAAGGTTCGAGGTTCGCATACCTTGGATGTAATGAGTGTCTATTTGAGTTACTGTCGCTTGAACCAGTTTGGCCATTCTCCTCTGACCTCTAGCATCAAGAAGGAATTTTCGCATAGATTACTGCCACCACCTGGGTATTTTCCCTTTTTCGGACCATTCTCTGTAAACTGTAGAGATGATTGTGTTTAAAAATCCCAGTAGATCAGCAGTTTCTGAAATACTCAGACCAGCCTGACTGGCACCAACAACCATGCCACGTTCAAAGTCACTTAAATCACTTTTCTTCAACATTCAGATACCCGTTTTGGACTTCAGCAGGTTGTCTTGACAATATCTATAGGCCTAAATGCATTGAATTGCTGCCATTTGATTGGCTAATCAGACATTTGCGTTAACAAGCAGTTGAACAGATACCTAATAAAGTGGCCAGTGAGTGTATACCTTCATTGAATTTCACATCATAACACACAGTTTTCAACAGATTTAGAAGCCTTTGAGGTTTTTTAATGTTATGTCTAAGTCACCTGTCACAGTTTCTGATGTTAATTTGCTGTTTATGCATAGACCTGCTAGTAAGATGGGTATATGGAAAACATAGGAAAAAGCAATCTTTGGTTACTATGTGAAATGAATTACTGAACTCTCTCCAAATAATTTGCAACATATTACAACTGTGTATTGAAAAGGATATGTTTTTGTTTTTTTATGTAACAATAAAAATATTTAAAAGAAAGTGTCTAAAATGCCAATCTAATTTTACATGTTGTAGACTCTAGGGGGCATTGGTGAGCCCAGAGAACCAGACACAACTTCCACAGACACAATTCCAAGTTAAAAAAATGTTTTTTATTGCATAAGAATACTTTGACAGATTTTTAGGTCAGTCCACACTGAATAAACAAGTAACTCAAACTCGACACTGAGTGTCGTCCTCTTCCTCCCGACTCTGACACAACTTAATGAGGCAAGATGGTTCCTTTTATGTTGGACCTGGGAGTACTTCAGATGTCAAAACATAGCATGGTGGAAGCACTTCCAGGTCATGCGGAAGATCCCCAAAGTAGGGAGACCTTTATTGTGGTGGCACCCAGGGTCCCCAGCAAGGTTGCCCTTCCAAAGTACATGTCCCATAGAACCCTGTGGGAGTCCAAACTGGGACCATACCAGAGTAGCACTGCCACCTTTTGCCTTGAGGGATGAACTGTCATGAGAACTAGTCTTAACCAGTCTATCCATTATACAGTTAGGTCCATAAATATTTGGACAGAGACAACTTTTTTCTAATTTTGGTTCTTTACATTACCACAATGAATTTTAAATGAAACAACTCATGCAGTTGAAGTGCAGACTTTCAGCTTTAATTCAGTGTGTTGAACAAAAAGATTGCATAAAAATGTGAGGGAACGAAAGTATTTTTTTAACACAAACCCTTTATTTCAGGGGCTCAAAAGTAATTGGACAAATTAAATAGCTGGAAATAAAATGTTCATTTCTAATACTTGGTTGAAAACCCTTTGCTGGCAATGACAGCCTGAGGTCTTGAACTAATGGACATCACCAGATGCTGGGTTTCCTCCTTTTTAATGCTCTGCCAGGCCTTTACTGCAGTGGCTTTCAGTTGCTGTTTGTTTGTGGGCCTTCCTGTGCGAAGTTTAGTCTTCAACAGGTGAAATGCATGCTCAATTGGGTTAAGATCAGGTGACAGACTTGGCCATTCAAGAATTTTCCACTTCTTTGCTTTAATAAACTCCTGGGTTGCTTTGGCTGTATGTTTTGGTTTATTGTCCATCTGTATCATGAAACGCCGCCCAATCAGTTTGACTGCATTTAGCTGGATTTGAGCAGACAGTATGTCTCTGAACACCTCAGAATTCATTTGGCTGCTTCTCTCCTGTGTCACATCATCAATAAACACTAGTGTCCCAGTGCCACTGGCAGCCATGCACGTCCAAGCCCTCACACTGCCTCCACCGTGTTTTACAGATGATGTGATATGCTTTGGATAATGAGCTGTTCCACGCCTTCTCCATACATTTTTCTTGCCATCATTCTGGTAGAGGTTGATCTTGGTTTCATCTGTCCAAAGAATGTTTTTCCAGAACTGTGCTGGCTTTTTTAGATGTTCTTTAGCAAAGTCCAATCTAGCCTTTCTATTCTTGAGGCTTATGAGGCTTACCTTGCAGTGCACCCTCTGTATTTACTTTCATGCAGTCTTCTCTTTATGGTAGACTATGATACCGATACGCCTACCCCCTGGAGAGTGTTGTTCACTTGGTTGGCTGTTGTGAAGGGGTTTCTTTTCACCATGGAAATGATTCTGCGATCATCCACCACTGTTGCCTTCCGTGGACATCCAGGTCTTTTTGCGTTGCTGAGTTCACCAGTGCTTGCTTTCTTTCTCAGGATGTACCAAACTGTAGATTTTGCCACTCGTAATATTGTAGCAATTTCTCGGATTGGTTTTTTTCTGTTTTCGCAGCTTAAGGATGGCTTCTTTCACCTGCATGGAGAGTGCATGTTGTCTGTTCACAGCAAAATCTTCCACATGCAAGCACCACACCTCAAATCAACTCCAGGCCTTTAATCTGCTTAATTGATAATGACATAACGACGGACTTGCTCACACCTGCCCATGAAATAGCCTTTGAGTCAATTGTCCAATTACTTTTGAGCCCCTGAAATGAAGGGATTGTGTTAAAAAATGCTTTAGTTGCCTCACATTTTTATGCAATCGTTTTGTTCACCCCACTGAATTCAAGCTGAAAGTCTGCATTTCAGCTGCATCTGAGTTGTTTCATTTGAAATTCATTGTGGTAATGTACAGAACCAAAATTAGAAAAAAGTTGTCTCTGTCCAAATATTTATGGACCTAACTGTATGACTGCACCAACTGGGATAGGATTCTAGTACCATCCCGGGCTGGTTGCATTTCCACTTATGCAGTCCATCCATTATGGCCTCCTGGCTGGATATGGCATTATTCTTTATCCCAGGTAAGATGTCTGTCCATCCATTATGGCATCTACAATGTTTACAAAAGTATCACATTCACAGAATGAATGTATCATTCCTATTTTGGAAAATCCTTTAGAAATAATTTTTACAATCTAGGACATCTTACACTTATATTTTACTAGCTGTCCCCTGCAGCTCCACCCAGGTAGTAGTGAAACAGGGAAAACTTTAAAAATCAGTAAACAAACAGGTATCGCTAGCTAAGTGGAGGCAAGGTACACTCCAAAACATGACCGACTTATGACCAGTAGACCGACTCGAACATAGGCTGGTGCCTAAGTGAGGAGGGCCCTGTCTGGCTCCCCACTCTTGATGTTACGCTCCTCCATCCCCTCGGTCCACAGCCTCTGTCTTGGATTAGCACAAATAAATCGCTCCTGCAAGTGAAATAAGATACTTAGAGCTATGAGAGAAGTCGCAAAATCAACCGGTATGTTCAAGCAAATTATAGAAAAAAAAGCCTATTAAATAGTTCTCTTGTGAAAGGCAGACAGACATACAGACAGACATTGGATTTTATATATAGTCCAATGTGGAAAACTCATGCCATTGGTCCAAGAGATCATGATATGCTAACGCCCACCTGAGAGAGTATCCACGGAGCACACTGCCTTTTTTTTCTATGTATTGTGCCTACGTTATCACACGGTAATACCCGAACTATTCCGAAGCAACGTTTGCACTGTGTTGTGTATCTCACACCCTCATACACCTTTATTGTAAGAGCATCCCTTATCTATGATGGAGTGTTCGATCTGAAGAAAATATGAAGCTGGTTTTAAATTAAAAGTCATTGAAGTGGCGAAAGAAATTGGTAACTGTGCTGCTGCAACAAAATTCAATGTGTCTGAGAAACTGGTACGAGATTGGAGGAAGCAAGAACATGTAAAAAAATAAATCTAAGTGTTGTATTTTTAAATGGGCATACAAGTCGTGGGCTGATTTTATGATCGATTTTTCGGGTTTCAAGACCTGACTTATATGTGAGTATATACGGTATACAAGAGAAGATTCAAAAGGTATGTTACAGATGCAATGTAGGGCTTTTTATGAATTTCTTAAATTGTAGGATTTTTGGCCATGATCAAAATATATGTCAGTTAATTATAACTGTTCATTTTAATTTTTTTTTGCTGATTCCGAGTTCTATTATGTTATACACTTTTGATATTTTTATTAGGCTGCCTATCAAGTCATCAAGTATATTGTCACCAAACAGTTTACTACATTACTTAATATCTGGCTGCTTTCTTCATCTGTTTGCATAGAGTCTACTCTATTCTATGCATACATTTTTTCCAGATTATATTGCTGTGTTTAGGTCTTCAAAGCTTCTCAAAGGGTACTGTTTCAACATCATGCATTTGCTGTAATCCTTTTCATAGCCCAAATCGTATATTTCTGACTTCCAAGAACGAATTTCAAAATCTGAAACTATTCCTCCCCATTTTTAACAGCCTTCTCTAAGTTTTAACCATTTATCTTAAACCAATTTGTAGTTAGTGCCGTTTTTCAGGGTGTTTCTCTGTCATAAGTAATTTCTGTTAATTTATCTTCTAAGGTGGCTATTACTGGATGTTTATTAATGATCAAAGATTTTGTTCATTTTGTTCTATAATCTGTTTCATACTTGCTTATTAAAGGTCTGAAATGAGCTGCTTGTTACTGTAGCACTAGGACTAAGCCTCCTGTCTCTTTGGTCAATCGTAGCTTGTCAAATTAAATCTTTTCCTTTTGACCATTCCATTTATCGTAAAACTATTTTGTCTCACTTATTAAATTTTTCCATTTAATTTCCACTTTAAAAGACTGAAAACAATGTGGAAGCCGGCCCTGACACAGACAGGTGGACAGCAACGGTTCACCCAACACACGTTTATTTTCCATATTTACACAGACACAACCCAGTTCCGCAGCACCAATCACCCCCAAAGTCCAGGTCTTTCTCACAGTCAATGCCTCTCGTCACTGCCTCCTCTCCTCTCCTCCAAGACTCTGTCCACTTCCACCCGACTCCAGCCCACGAATGGAGGGAGGCGGCCCCTTCTATAATCACCCGGATGTGCTCCAGGTGCCTCCCGATAATCTTCCACCAGCACTTCCAAGTGTGACGGAAGTACCGGCTGCGCATCTGGAAGCACTCCGGTCATCTTCCCCCCCAGCACTTCCAGGTGTGGCAGAAGTGCTGAGGACCAGGGCTCTCTAGGCATTGGAGCACCCCCTGGCAGTGACCACAGGCCCCTATAGGGTTGAGCTTCTAATCTCAGTTCCCGTTGTCCCCAAAGCCACCAGGACGGTCACCCCCTCATGGTCTGGAGGAGGCGTAATCCCTCCTCCGGTCCTTCTGGGCATCCTGGCTGGGTGCCACCCCCAGCCGCTTGCCACAGTGCCCCACCACAAGCTGAGACCCCTAGGGACCAGCGGCCAGTCCCGTGATGGCAGGTTTCCCACGGCGGGAAGCCGACATGCTCCACTCCAGGGCCCGGTCCTGCAAAACACAAAACAGAACAAGGGGTGGAGATGTTGCTTCTGACGCCACCACTCTGCGTCTCTCTGCCTTGAATACGGGCAACGCTCCCCCCTCTGACCGGCACCCCGGTGCTTGCCACTACGGCCCACCTTTCGAGACCTCCATGCCCCTCGTGTTGGGACATCGGATGGGACCGCACCCGTCACCTCAGCCGGCTATGGGATTTCCCTCTGCTTCCGCAGAGGGCGGCCCTTCTCTGGACATGAGCGCCAAGCCTCATGTCCGCCCTTATCGTAAGAACCGGCTCTCTTCCTTCGATTCCTCCTCTTTCTCTGGGACACCGTGATGGTGTGGGTTTCCCTATGCGAAAGGTATAGACCCTGCCCCGTCTGCGTCCCTGTAGAGCGACATGAGACCGACGCTGGCTCGGGGTGTAGGGCGCTAGGACCTGGGGTACACATCAGCCCACATCCTGCCAGCCCTCTCACTCTCTCCCCCCTCACCACGTGCTTGGCTCTCACCGTTGCGTCCACTATTGGAGCCCCCCTTCCGATCATTCACAACAACAAACATTTATTTTAATAAATACATATATAAATAAATAAATAAATAAATAAATACACATTTACCACTCCAACTTCCAGTGAAAGGTACCATAAACCTCAAACTGTCAGAAATATTTGGAGCTGACTTCACCACTCTCTGTACTGCTTTATTGTCTTGAGGTGAACAAGTGTCATGTTGTGATGTTATACAGTGAGGATGGAAAAGTGGTGAGCATAGAAGAGACATGAGAGTTTCTTCAGACATGAAAGAAAGTAAAGGTGTTGGTGAACTTTCTTGACAATAGTGAAGGTATTGTAGCAGTGAGGGTAGCTCCAAGAAATGTAACATTTATGAGCTTCTCTTCAAAATCTTATCAGAATGGGATTGCAGTGTTGTCCATCTCCTGTTTTATGAACTTCACATCCAGCTCCTTGCTGTTCTGATACCACTGCCTCAGAAGGAGTAACTCTCATTTTTGGTAATCAAGCCTATGATGGAGGTGTCCTCATTAAATGTAATGATGGAATTGGAGTTGTGTCTGGCCACAGAGTCACAGGTGAACAAGGACTACATCTAGGAGCTCATCACATTGCCCTCTGGGATGCATGAGCTGAGCATCAGTGTGTAGGAACTGATGCTGTCAATGTGCACTTGCTAAGGCTCTGCTAGCTAGAAAGTCCAAAATCAAGCTGCAGAGAATGGCACTAAGTTCAAAGTCCAGAAGCTTGGTGAATGGTTTTAAAAGTACAACAGTGGCAAATGCTGAGCTGTAGTCTATGATCAGGGCAACAGTATTTATTATCTGGATGTACCAGGATGGTATGAGTTAAAATTAAGGTAGATGGTATATGGTTGTAATGATATGTAAAGTATATTTGGTCCAAACTATCTGTAATATTCCCAGCACCAGTTTCTCAAAGCTCTTCATCACAAAGAGTGTGAGTGCTACTTGTCTGTAATCATTGAGGCAATCCACGTTTATTTTATTTTGCTCAGTGGTTTTATCTTACTGAAGAAAGCAGTGACCACACATTCTTTCAGTGAAGCATTAGGTATATGCATGAAAACACCAACTAATTGATTACTACAGGTTTTTAAAATGTGTTCAGGAAATCCATTTGCATCAGAGAATTTATCCCCCCGAAACAGAGAGGAACAAAACATGCAGTGTTAGAGACAATTGCATGGAACAAACTTTGCTGTCATGATCTGAGCTGACAAATACATCCAGAAGGAAAATGTGGATTGGATCAGACTTGAATTTTTTTTATCTGTAAGCATCTGGAAACCCTGACCCATTTTATCCAAATCATGAATTATAAAACTTAGTTTCCAGTTTATTGTTGTGTTGATGTTTAACAACTTTAATTGCTTTGGCGATATTCTACTACTGGTACAGGGAGCAGACTGAAAATTAAAAGGACCATGAAATGAACAAATTGAAAGAAATGGGAAATTTACCAGAAAAAAAAATCTTTAAAAACATTCTGTCTGAACAGAAGGAGAAACTAACTTGTCGTCAATAATTTAAGTAAGAACCAAAAACCCAAAATACAGTGTACAAAATCTGTTAGGAATCCACAAAGTTGGACAGTGGAGTGACCTGATAGGAAGCTTTTTATATTGGCATGCTGATGACGAATTCAGGTGTGATTTCTGGAAGCAAGTGCCCAGCAACCCCTGAGGATCATGTGGTAACAGCCACAAAATGATGTAGCAGTAAAAATTAAAAATGATGTATATTTTTCAATAAATATCAAATGAAGAATATGAGCATGCCGACAGGATCCTGGTGTTAAACAATGTAGCCAAAGTGTCCTGTATTGGCTAGGAAAAATTAAATCAAATTGAATTCATAACAGATGTGCTCATACCTGTATTTCTTTTGTTTCCATATGACAGCCTACAATATACATATAGTATGTACAGTGCAGATGTCACTTATTTGGAAATGAGCGGATTGTTTTTGTAGGCCTCTAGTCATCCCTACACATTTTTAAGAACCAGTTATGACAGTTGTATACTTATCCAGATCTAATGAGGGGTCTGTAAAACATGTCTCAATGTATCAAATCAAAGCAATACTGCAGTTTTTTCTCTGCATTTTCTTTACTTGTTCCTCATGATTTAGCCACTGCAAACCAAGAAAAAGCAGTAATACTGAAAGGTGATCTATCTGACTGTACAAGGTCTAGGTGGGGTAGAGGGCACTAAGCATTTTTTCGGGGAGTAAAGAAATTAACAAGGTTCACTTGTGAGGATAGCAATATTCTGTGTAACACCACACCAGAGCACATTTTTTTGTCAACTTCTTTATGTCGCAATTCTAATCTCTTCCTCACTAAAGTGATCCTTTGCGCCAATTTTTAAGCATACCTGGACTTACCTTCGGTAAGAGGTGAAGTCAAATGATTTTACTTCCAACCAGGCAGTGGAATCATTTCAGGGATAAAGTTAGCCTTTCTGTGAAGACTAGACTAGAACTCCTTGCACTAGCACTTGATGTCTCCAGATCCTAAGCCATATTTATCCTTTAAAGAGGACCTTTATGCAGATTCTCAGGCAACCAGTTTCCTTCCACAGTACCAAAATATAAATAGTATTTTAACTCATAACTCAAAATTTGTTCATTATGAGTGTAGTTGTGTCTAAGGAAATTCTGAGATAGACTAGTGTCCTATCTAGAGTGAATTCCTACTTGGACCTAATGCTGCTATACCCGGTGTTAGGCAAAAAAGATTCAGAAACAGAAAATGGGCATCATGGTGGCACAGTAATGGTTAGTGCTACTGCCTCAAGGGTCAAGCATTTGCAGTTCAAATCCTATGCCCAGTTGTATGCCTCTGTGTATCTGCATAGGTTTTTCTCTGGGTACTCTGGTTTTTCTCTGAAATCCCCAAAAATATTCATGGAAGGCTAACTGCAGATTCCTCATTAGCCTGATGTGAGCGTAAATGCAGGTGTATGAGCCCGTTTGCTGCTTTGTTCCATAGATTACCAAGAGAGATTACAAACCCCCAACAATCTGGCACTGGATTAAATGGCTCTGAGAATGTTATATATGTATATTATATGTCAGCTATTAACTTTTCTTTTAGAAAAAGAAGAAACGGGTTAAGCCTTACAACACAAGGAAGATATTAAAGGAAAAAGAAAAGGAATTTCAGGAGATGTGCCCAGTTCATTGTTTTCAACACGAGTGTTCCAGTCCTACAAATTACAAACAAAGGTATAAGACAAGTGTATGAAAATGTGTTTGCATCAAAAATATGCAACTGTCCATACACTGGAACAACAAGGGGAGGCGGGGCACTGCCTAAAGATGAGGCTGTTATGCAAACAATTAATTAAGTAATCTCATCTCTACAATTAAATTTCTCGTTAAAATGTTCATAATAAATCCAACATAGTGATCATAATCATTTTTTCCAACTTTTCACTATATGTTTTACATATCTAGGAATAAATTTTTCTCTTTGGAGTATGTGATAATTTCTTTGTACCTGGTTGTTTCAGTGTTACTGGTGGCGCCTTTAACCATGCAGTGTTCTTGCCATACATTTTCTCTTGTGTGTGTATGCATACCTTGAATATTTTAGTTCCACCTTTGTCCAGTGATGCAATTTAAAGAGTGTGTGCAATTTCAGGTGTTGCTGTTGTGGAGAGCTGATAGTACAAGGTAAAGGGTAGGGTAGAAGGCCTTAGAATTTTGTTGGAAGTAAAGTGATTGATAAGGTTATCACCCCTACTGGGGCAAGGGAGTTTCATTATCACGAATCATGTCAATTAAGTACAATATGATACAACACTTCTCCCACTGAACAAAAATCAGAAATATATGAATATTCAATTCTTTCTGCTTTGTAATTGTTGTTGATATGAAATTTTTATAGATCATTTTTTGTTTTTATATTTTCATGACATTACTCCTCATCGCTCCTGCAAGGGTACTATGACATTATTTTACCATCAGTGGTGCTGGTAGCCTAACACATTGTTAAATACAATGTCTTCCCCTTGACCCCTCATGCTGGAAGCTGTCTCCTTCAACCTCTGCCGCTCTGGTCTTCAACAGCTCCTTCTATGCTGCTCTAGTGGTCTTTTCACTGCTGTGTCCATGGCCTGCTCATTCATGCTACTGGCTCTGCCTCACACCAGTCACGTGTGGTCAGAGATAGCATCATCTGTTCTCATTTACTCTAACTACATTAGCCAATCCAAGCCAGGATCTTTCCTGACTCAAGCTAATAGGTTCAAGTAATAGAGTAAGTCTCACAAGTGTTGCTCTATGTGTGATAGACCATCACTCTCTTTTTATCTCTATCACTCTCACACACACAGAGACACACCATTGCAGCATGTCTCACGCAGGTGTATGTGGCCCCACCAGAATTTTCATGCTAGAAACATCAATGATTAAAACAAACATTTGTGGAAAGCAAAATGAAACTGAGTTTAAAGTAACATGAACTTTTGGAGATGCGCTCATTTCCACACTGGAGATTAGTGATGGGACTGGTTATACTTTAAAGGGTTAATAATTTAGTCCTCTTTACTAGACGAAACTTCTTTGTGCTTTTCTTTTTCTACATACTCATGAACTGTCATTGTTGGATGCTCATTCACTCCTCTATTACTTTTTAAAGACATGTTTGATGAATTGCTCAAAAAATTAATCTTAGATTGGGGCAATAGAAGAAAAACACATTGTTTATGTTGATTCAATACTAGCTCTTGTTTCTATTTTTGTTTTCCTTTAAATTCGTAAACATTTTTTATATTATTTTTAGTATTATTTTGATATTTTTTTAATCTACATTTTTTAATTTTGCATAATCTTTCATTACTGGTTGCTTCTTGAAATCTTTGTTTCAGTTTTCAGGTTGAAAGCTTTCATGCCAAGAATAGATGTTCATCTGAACTTCAGCAACAACAGTCCAAATTGGTAAAATCTGTTTCAAAGTGATAACTAGAGATTCATTACTCCAAAGTTAAACTTTCAGAAAATGCTTATTTTTTATTCATGTATGATGGAGGTATTAAAGTGCTGTATCTGCAATTTGACCATTAGGATGCTAATAATTTTTTTGTTAATTATTTTACCATTTAGGACAATAGAGTGACAACAATAACAACAACAGCATTTATTTATATAGCATATTTTCTTACAAATTATGTAACTTCAGACTCAGGCAGAATTTCCCGTATTTGATCTGCAGGAATATCAGAGGAAAGATTAGCGCACCCTGTTGCCCCCTGGCCTGTCATGGAATTACCTTTGATTCGTCCCTCTAGCTGTCTTCCATGCGCACGTGTGTGACACTAGTTTTATTAATTGTCTTCTGTTCATATACAAGATGTTGTGTCTATGTACTCCTTTAACAAAATTACATATGAATAAAAGATATCTGAGTATTGTCTCTTTTGTAGTTTTTTCCTAAGAGGCTACGAAAGAAACTTGCTGCTCCTCTAAAGAAGATGGCTCAAACTAAATGTCAGCTCAAAGACACTACAAGTAACCTGAGGAAAGCCATGCAGGAAAAAATACATATGAAGATGGGCTGCAAATGTCAAAATGAAAAGGTATGCTTGTATTATTTCAAGCAATATACTCAAAAACATTTAATACTAGCACACTTTTTAGGCAAGTCAAATTTATTGTCATGTGTATATAGTACAGTGAAATTTGTACTTGCATGTCTCCTCAATACAATTGTCAAATGCAAATAAATAAATAAAAAATGTAGTGTACATGCCACACATACATATAATTATATGCAACATGTACAGTATGTTTTTACTTATTAGTGTCTCTGTGGAAAATGTTTAGATTAATTTTAATTGAGCAGCCAGGACCTAAACTTTTTAACTCATCTTTTTCAAAATATAAATAGTGTTTGCTACTCACTTTTTACAGATGCCATAGTAGTGTGTATTGGTTATGTTACCACCTCCCAGTTCCTCACACCTTGACTAATTTGTAACTTCTGTAGGGTATTTGCATGGTTTCAATGTGTTTCCACTGGTTTCCTTCCATAGTGTATAGACAAACCATTGATTTTGTGATACAAAACCAGGGAGGGCAATTTGTAATGGACAATTCTGGTCTCTGCCATGTAAGCTGTGGCACACAGTGACTCTGACCAAAATAAAACAGATACTGAAAATGTAGTGATGCGTCAGTGTTCTTGATTTGCATTATTATTACAACAGACAGGGATATTATTACTTTACCAATTAAAATGTTCATTGTTGTTTTTGTACAATTAAAGAAAGAATTCCCATACTTGTAATGTATTGAGTGTGTATATCTTGTTTACTTGTTTTTATTGATTTAAAAAGCAAACTCAGTTGCAACACATTATAAAAGAAAGTTGGTTATTCTTTAATATATGAAACACAAGTTTCTACAATATAACATATTAACCAAATGCAAATTAATTTTTTTTTTTAAAGTCCTCTGAGTAAAGAAATAACCAATTTGTCGTAAATGCCAGCGCACATATTTTATGATACATATACCTAATTGTGTGTGAAAAATTAATGAATACATATGCACACACACGCACATGCGCACGTATACTTCAATGCAGTGCAAGGCCGGATTAAGACCACAACAGGCCCCGGGATGCCGAAGCTCAAAAGGCTCCTCTTAGCTTCCCCTATCTACTTCTGCTGAAGACACTTCCACCAGGAATTGCGAAAATATTTTAATAATAAATCAGGTATAGGGACTGAAGAAGAAAAATATCCAAAACTTTATATCAAGTCAACTTCACCTTCCTTTTTTGTTTATTTCTGCATTTCAATGAATGTAGCAAACTAATTGGTGAATACAGCATCACATCTCCTGATGCTAGAGTTAATAAACATCAATTAAACGTTTTTTAAAGGCTTGTATATGGTGATACCAAACTCAGTGTTTTGGAAGCCAAACAAAATAAAAGATGGGAAAGAGGATCCTTTGTCAAGTTTGGTGTTGTTTGGTGCGTCTTATGTATTTTCCACAGTGGCCTTGTTGGCTGCCACATGTTGTTCACATTTATTGTCAGGGCAGAATTGGACTGTATATATGGCTATTAAAGCAGCTAGCTATAAGGTCTTTTTCACTGGATTCAACTGCAGTATTTACGGCTTGTTTAAACTACTTCGTGAAATCATTAAATATCAGGTATGGTTTTTGGCAAAACGGTGTAATTTCTTTGTTAATTTTTCTATTTGTTGCAACACTAGCCCCTTGTTTTAAATGATCGTCCATGTGGATTTTTTTTGTAGCACCATCTAAAATTTCAAATATACAATTTCATAAAGGTGACCTATAAGACATTTACTCTCATTGTGCCCTAATATCCACCAGGAGTTGCATTTTCCTTTAAAAGCATTTTATTTAGGTCTAATTAGTTTACAATTGTGAAAATCAAAGTGGGGTATGGCTGTCTGCTTAATAGAGAATTGCTTGAAGTACTTGTACTGTTGATAAAAGTTCTGACTTTTCCTGTTATTTGGTATTTTCCCTCTCACATATGGCATGGCCCCTGGGCAAGTAGTGCCCAAGGGCTTTTTTCTGACTGGCTTCCTGTTTTGCTATATGGTTGCGAGACAAGGACTTCTTTCGTACTGAGTATTATCGGAGAATCCTTGGGTACCACTGGTTCTACTTTGTGTTGAATGAGCCGTTGCTCACGGAGTCCCAAATGAGATACATTACCTGGATTATGAGGGAGTGTCAGTTACGACATTATGGCCATGTGGCCTGATTCTCTGAGGGTGATCTGGCTCACAAGATCCTCACTGTTGAGGACCCATGTGGCTAGACCAGGCCAAGAGGTAATACCTGGCTGCGGCAGGTAGGTGGTCATTTCCAGAGGGTGGGACTGGACTGTCTGCCTGGGGGGGTTGCCAAATAGGATCCCGAGCTGTTTTGTCATGTGGTGGGTACGGCAATGCACTGTACCAGTGCATGCTCCCCAACCTGACCTGACTTTATCCAATGAATATATGCTTAATTCTATGTACTGGGACCATGTTTTCAATGGATAGCAGGGAATGAGTGACACAACATACATTAGATGTTATACAGTAATCCCTTCTCGATCGCGGGGGTTGCGTTCCAGAACCCCCCGCGATAGATGAAAATCCGCGAAGTAGAAACCATAAGTTTGTATGGTTATTTTTATATATTTTAAGCTCTTATAAACTCTCCCACACTGTTAACATTATTAGAGCCCTCTAGACATGAAATAGCACCCTTTAGTCAAAAGTTTAAAAAAAGTGCTCCATGACAAGACAGAGATGACAGTTCTTTCTCACAATTAAAAGAATGCAAACATATCTTCCTCTTCAAAGAATGCGTGTCAGGAGCAGAGAATGTCAGAGAGAGAGAGAGGGCGCGAGAGAAAAGCAAACAATCAAAAAATCAATACGTGCTTTTGGGCTTTAAGTATGCCGAAGCACCGCGATAAAGCGGCATTTTAAAGCGGCATTTTTTATAGGAGCGTCCGTATCCTCTAGGCAAACAGCTTCTGTGCAAACAGCCCCTCTGCTCACACCCCCTCCGTCAGGCGCAGAGAATGTCAGAGAGACAGAGAAAAGCAAACAATCAAGCACTGCGCGGGAAGCATATCGTATATCATTGAGGAGTTTTATTTAATATGTAATACATGCTCTGATTGGGTAGCTTGTAAGCCATCCGCCAATAGTGTCCCTTGTATGAAATCAACTGGGCAAACAAACTGAGGAAGCATGTACCATAAATTAAAAGACCCATTGTCCACAGAAATCCGTGAACCAGTGAAAAATCCATGATATATATTTAGATAGGCTTACATTTAAAATCCGCGATGGAGTGAAGCCGCAAAAGTCAAAGCATGATATAGCGAGGGATCACTGTACTGTTATAAAAAATTCAGTAATACTGTGTGTCTGAAAAAGAAAACCAGAAAAAAATGGGTTATTAACCACATGGTAGTAAGAATTTCAGTGTACTTTGTCCCATTAACAGTAATGACCCTATAAACCTACAGTATACTCCTGACTGGAAGTCTGACAGGATTGCCAAAGCTGTCGATGTAAGAAGATAAAGTGGGAGGTGTGAAGATGTAATTGGGTAATTACTTGCCGTGGACTGTTGTTAAGAACAGGTTGTCTTCATAGATTAATTTTTTTACAGAATACCATCACACATGGCTATGAATTAAAGAAGTGAAGTGAAATATAATGTAATGGGCCTAGAACAGGGGTGCCCACACTTTTTCGGCTTGTAAGCTACTTTTAAAATGACCAGGTCAAAATGATCTACCTACTTTAAAAATGCTATATATATATATATACACTGAGTATCAGAGGTGGGTAATAACAAGTTACATTTACTCCATTACATTTACTTGAGTAACTTTTTAAAACAATTGTACTTCTAAAAGTAGTTTTACTGCACCATACTTTTTACTTTTACTTGAGAACATTTGTGAAGAAGAAACGCTACTCTTACTCTGCTACATTGGGAAACACTTGAATCATTACTTCTTTTCCATTAGATAAAGTGTGACAGAAAATTTTCAATCGGCTCTGTATAGCATATGCTGTCAAGTTGCGCACACGCCTTCCATTGCGTCTCCAGCTCTGACGCGAGGTTTTTGGATGTTCCCCAAATCAAGGTGCTGCAGCTTTGAGGACAGATGTTGCATTTTTCGTTTGCAAGCATTAACTGAGCTAATCATATTGACCATGGTTTTCTCTTTTCCTTGCAGCTGTAAATTAAGCTCATTCAACATGTTGGTCAGATTGGAAAAAAAATGCCAAGTCCAGTGGCCATTGATCATTATTAAGTTGCTTGTATTCTGCATGTTTAATGACAAAGAGAAACTCCTTTTTCTCCGGCCAGGGGTCTTGAAATCTCAGCAGCAATTTCTCCCTAGCCATCTGCCTCAACGAGGGCATCTTTTATCATCTCTCCACTTTGGAAGGACTTCTTATACTTAATAATCAAGTGACACACCTGGACTAATGCTTCGGTGTATCTGCCTTTGCTTTTGAAGTCAGCCGAGTGAAAAATGACAGCTGTCCGATTAACTGCGATTTTAGTTCCCTCTCCTTTCTTTTTCTCAGATTGTTTTTCGGAAGGAAGTCAGTTTCATAGTTTTTATGAACAGTTTGAAAGTGCCTTTACACATTTTCCTTCTTTGGAATAGCAATGATAGATTGACAGATCAGACAAACGCACTTCGATTGTGACATTGTGAGAGAAAAAAATCCTCTTCCAATTCCACATCCAGCCCATAACCAACACATTTTTTTTTAAATCCCTTCTTTAGTCGATATAAATTGGAAGGCTAACTAGACCACTTAGATAGCCAGAGTTTTGCAGTAGCTCGCACGTTTGATCGTCCGTGTGGGATGACCAGTGTGTTAGAAGAAAAGAGATCTCAGACTGGCCGGCCTGCATTTCAATCAAGTGGCAAATGCCATAGGGAGGATATATGATAGACTAACATTTAAAAAAAAATTTATTTTTGAATGCAAAGCGATCTACCTGCACTACCTTTCTGATCTACCGGTCGATCGCGATCGACGTATCAGGCACCCCTGGCCTAGAGGGATCTTTGAGCCTGATAACTCTGATTTGTTGCATGAATTGATAAGCTAACCATCTCCCTTTTACCTAATAGCACAATTCAGCTGTTTTTTTTATTTTATTTAAAGAAAATAGCATTCCATACAATCAAGTCTAACTTATAAAACAAAGTCAGTTTTTTAAACACTGAAGTGGAACATTAATGTAAAATCACTTAAATGTTAATTTTATTTGTATGTGTTACATTTTAGAGTTTTTGGAAGAAATGTTTATTTTTAATCTGTCCTAGTTTAACAATTTCAGAAACTTCATAAACAGACAATCTCCGCATTTCAGGAGATGGAGTTTGCTCCATTTCCATGGCAGGACATCAGCAGTGCAAAACAAAGTCAAAGGTAATTTACTGAGATTATCTCTAAAGCTAAAGGACACGTGGAACCTCTCATGAAGTGTTTGGTATATATCACTGATTTTTCAGCCATTAATTCCCATTGATAGGATGTTTAATCTGTAGCATTTAATTCCTATATATCAATGCAAATGTAAGTTACCTTTTTCAAAGCAAACTACTTTCTTCCTTGGTTAGCATCGATCTTATCAAGTTTATTTTAATTTTATTAAGCAAAGTATGATTCTGGTAGCATAATGCATTTGAAATAAAACAATAACTTTTAATTTCAGGCTGGAAAGAAGCAAAGAACACCAAACCTCAGAGTCAGAATCAGTAGGTATTTAGTCTTTTCTGCCCACTAAAGACTTTGTATGTATTTGTCTATTCAAATAGCACTATACTGCCTATTTAGATTTATTTTAAAAACACAAAATTGCAAATTGTTTCATTCATCATATAAATTGAAATGGTGTTATCCTTCAAGTTGTGCAACAGTCAGCATTCTGTTACTCTGATAAAATATAGTGTTTGAAATAATCCCTTTGTGCCAAAAACATGAACGATTTTTAAATTACCTAACAGTATGCAATTTCACATTCTAGATTTACTCAGTACTTTCCTGTTTCTTTATACTGCAGCATAGGTCATGCAACATTATAGCAGGAATTCTTTTAAATCCTAGTTCTTTTAAATCCATTTGATCAGAATTCAGCAGCCTCTGAGCATCTTTTAATACTGAGGGCAGGCATAATTGCAGATTGGATAGTTTATCTCTCTTATGACAAAATATTATGCTGACTTGTTACAGTAACTTATTCTCATCCCCAAAATAATGTATTGCCTTATTTTGCAATAATTACTGTGTTATTTCACAAAAATATTTAAATGTCATTTTCAAAGATATTGCCAACAATGGATTATATCATTGTGCATGTGCGTGCTCCCTTTGTCTAGTAAGGGTTATTAATGGACAGGTTAAGAACATGCTTAGCGTTCAATCAAGTGGTAAGAATTGACCAGACATCATATTTCTATACATTTAATCCTGCATGTGCTGAGGGGTAAATTTAATCGTCCCAGTTTAGGGTCACATGAGGCCAGTGATTACCCCAACAGCAGTGGGTACAAGGCAAGATGCAACAGTAGTGACAATATAGGGAACAATCATCCAGCCAATCAGAAAAGAGTGTGCAGCATGTAATAAAGTAGCATGAACCTATAAATAAAATATCTGTTTAGTTTTAATTCAGTTAAGTGAAACACTGTGATCTGGTGGCCTAGCGTCTAGTGTTTATGCATCAAATGTTCAGGGGCTCAGTTTGGATGGAATAAACAAGGTGGAAGTTTTTTACTTTACAGGTCATGAAGGACTAAATATTTTTTGTTAATTAAAAATATTACTCAGATGTTTTCAGTATTCAAGGCTAAATACACACTTACCAATCACCAATCAAATCCCAAATGCATGAGGAGAACATACAAACACCGTGCACACCCTGGCCCTGTGAGGCAGGAATGAAAGTTCAATGCTACCACTCTGCCAGCTGCACTAAAGTGTAGTAAACGTTAATCTGATTAAAACTAACCTTTATTCAGTTCTTGTCACTTGATTGTATGCTACATACATACCTAACTACTCCTTCAAAAGATGTAACAAGATGACTGCAATACACTTACACACAATATTACAGGCAGCAAAGGGAGTCTGTGCTATAATGCAATTCTCTTTTCTTTTTTGATGTCACAACAATATATATATATATTGTGGCAGACGGCCAAGGCCTTATGCGGCCGGAATGCCCTGATTATGGAAGGACCAGGGGAAAGAGTATTTCCAGGAAAGTTTCTCCCCCGGACTCACAAAAGGCAGCCCCCTTGGTTTCTATCGGGGCCATGGGTCATGAGCATGGGAGCGCAACCCTGCTCCACCCTGTGGCCACTGCCAGGGGGTGCATGGACACTTTCAGAGCCCTATTTGGCCACATTTCCGCCACACCTGGAAGTGCAACCAGAAGAAGCTCGTTGGGCACCTGGAGTCCTTCCGCCAGAAGTCAGTGGCCACAGTCAGGAGGAAGAGGACAAAGCCTGAGGTGGAATGGAGGCGGAAAGCTTGGCACCAAATGGGACTGTGTTGGGCTCTGTGAACCTTGTGTGAGTTGGTGATTGGTGCACTGTATCAATAAACAGTGTGCTGGGTGCTAAACCTGCCTCCTGCCTGTTTGTGTCAGGGTTAGGGCGGCTGTACGTGCCCTGGGCTTTCACTATATATATGTTCATAGCATCCGTAGTCTGAGTCTTGATCTGATTGTATGGGTGGTTACCTACCAGGTAATGCATGTGGTTGGTTTGCCAGTCTGCAAACATCCACCACAGGCCATCTAAGTTGCGAGAAGCAGATCATAGGATATTACATAGTTTACCGTCAATTAATGCAAAGAGTACACGACATGTGTTTCGCCCTTATTTGGGTTCATCAGACGTACACACTCAACTGCACCCCCCCGCGGGGATCAAACCTCAGACATCAGCTTCAGAGACAAAGTCCCTTTACGCTGCACCACGGCATGTGGTTCGTTTATTTGACAGCCTGGAGATCGGAGTAATTACATTCATAGAGCCCGTGATGGATGTTTGCAGACTGGCAGACCAACAACATGTGTTACCTGGTAGGTAACCACCCATACAATCAGATCAGGACTCAGACTACGGATGCTATGAATGTAATTACTCCGATCTCCATGCTGACAAATAAACGAACCACACACAGTGGTGCAGCGTAAAGGGACTTCATCTCTGACACTGACATCCGAGGTTTGATCCCCATGAGGGGTGCAGTTGAGTGTGTATGCCTGATGAGCCCAAATAAGGGCAAAACACGTGTTGCGTACTCTTTGCATTATTTGACAGTAAACTATGTTATATATATATAATTTTTTTTGGGGTAGTGGGAATAAGTTTTTGTAGATCTACAGAGCTTTTTGAGGATTTTGTCACTGGATGTACATCTACCAAAGTATGGGCATTGACATTATGGTCTTCGCTAGCCATACATAATTATCTCATTTTAAACTGAGAAGGAGGCTCGGTTTTTATAGGTCCTTGAACTGCTGGCTTCTTGACTCTCTAACTCTCATTTGCTATTTTTAACCTCTCAGTGTACATTTGTTTAGTGTGCAGGTTATCCAGCTAATGCTTAGAATTGATCAGGCTGTATTGTTATCAGTTGATGAAGACTCTGACTGATCAGGAAGTCTGTTAGGTAATATGCTCCAATTTTAAAGTTTATATTGGTAACTCTTTTAATGTGATTTAGAACTTTTAGTGTTGTTCTTTCTGTCAATTTCTGAATTGTATTTTTGTGATTATATGGTTCATTTTTGGAGCCATTCAGGGTGTGAGTACCTTTCATGTTTAGTTATTATGTCATAGAATTGGTGACAAATTAATTAATTTTTAGTTCATTTTTAATTTTAGTTTATCTTGTTGGATTTTGTGAGCTTTGTTTTTCCATCTGGTTTCAGTTGCATTCCCACTAACCCATCAAATTGATAGCTTTAGTGCCTCCACCACAGTCCTGTGTGTGTAACTGCACTGTATACAAATGAATTCATTTTGTGGTCACAAATGGAAAGCAAAACAACAGATGGCCTACTGAAACAACTGCTGCAAGGAATCGTAGCCTGGTGACGGTGGGGCATCTATTCAAATATTACTGCACTCACAGAGAAAATGTGGTGAAGATGCTGGCCAGAAATGGAGTACAACCAGGAACTAGACTTAAATTCAATTCTAAAAAAAAAACGCTTAATTATCGAAATCATTTCGATGTCAAGACTATCTTAAACATTTGAATCCAAGCGCATAAAGCATATCTTGAAGCACAGTTAAAGGGAAAATGTATCCTTGTTGTTTGTTAGATGTGTTTCCTGCCATAATTTAGTAAGATGTTTGTCATGTCAAGGGAAACGTTTTTTTCTACTTCCATATGTGATTGTTATTACTTTAGTCTGTTTGTTGTGTGTGTGTTCATCTGTGTAAGAAATAAACTCAGTTGAGCTTATTCATTCCTTGAAATTCTTAAAATTAATCTTCCAATCCTGCAGCCAGTTAGAATACCCAATAGGGTTTCCTTTTTGACCTATATTTACCGATACAGTAATGAAAAGATAAAACCATCTTCCCTTAAAATAGGCAGGATTAGGTTATTTATACCTACTGTATTGCACATAATGATAAGGTCTAAGAAAATTAATTTATTAGTTCTGTTTTACTGTTATATGAAGAGAAAAATGATGTTGTGAACTTTTTCTATATCCAAATTAAAATTATAATACCCCAACTTGGATAACTGGTTTAAAAAAGGAATGAATGGATGCATTAAGAATTGTTTTTCATACAATTATATATTAAACATTTTTTATTATATTATGTCATGGTAGTTAATGTTTTTCATTAGTATTTTTTCAATTACCATTTTTAACAAAATGCAGCTTACAGTATATACTATTTAATCACAGTTTGACAGGGACAACCACATGAGAGAGTGCGGCCTGAAGTGCCAGTTAGTGAAGGTACAGAGGGAAAAGATGAAGCTTCTAGAGAAGGTAACTGATGCATTGTCTCTTTCATTTTACTGCAGTAAAGAAATTGATCGAAAAGATAACATTGGCTTTGTCAGTTCTTTTTGTCCCCTTTTTTGTATGAATTAGGAATTGTTTCCCATATTTTGCACTTTTCTAGTTGAGATAATAGACCTGCATATTGGACTTTGCTGAATGTGCTTATTACAAGAGAAAATAGCAATCTTTGAAAAGAAGGGTTGGATCTTATGTGGTTCATCATTACAATCATATTTAGGATAAAGCACAGTACATACTGAATCTGCATTTTATTTGTTTAAAAAACTTCTTTTTTGCTTATCATATTAAATATGTATGTTAACACATTTGAATGATTAATTACTCTGGAGAAGTAATATAGTCTCATTTATTTTTTCATTTTATAATAAAAATGATAACTCATGACAACAAATGTGTTAAAAATGATTGGATACACAATACTGTACAGATCACGTTACAATCTGCAAAACAAATGAAAAATACAATCAATTATCAAGTAAAGTTAAAATGCATTTTATCATAATCAATAATTTCACAATTTAATATCCATCTATCCATCCATTATCCAACCCACTATATCCTAAGTACAGGGTCACGGGGGTCTGCTGGCAAGAAAAAGGCAGGAAACAAACCCCGGGCAGGGCGCCAGCCCACCACATCAATTTAATATCTATTTTCAAAAATTATTATAAAAATAATTTTGTTTCATTAACCTCATCATTTTCAGCACAGTAGACACAATTCTTGTTTCAAAGTCCATATTTTTTAACATGCAAAATGTTATATACATGAAAAACTTTTTTTTCCTACATATTTTTTAGTGTCCAGATTTTTGAAATGCAAAATTGGATAATGCTAAAATTCTGCAAGGCAGCAAGAATTTCTACTAGCATTGAGAGTGGCTTTTGGAGAAACATTGCAGTAACTTCATGTGCATTATATGGGGTATGAAAGACTCAGTCTCAACGCACGAAAAAGGTTTGGGGCAGCCACCCTCATATTGTCCCTGGCTGCTAAACGGTATTGAAATAAGAAATGAAGTGCTCTGTTTGAGTTCCAAAACTGAACTGATTGAGCAGTGAAAAGATGGTGGCTTTAAAAGCCAAAAATGGAAGTGATGTCATCTATAGCCAGAACCGGAAGTGACATCATTCAGCTTCCTCCTAATCGCACGTGTGACAGGAGTTTTTGTGCTGATGTACAAACAGTAGTCATCTGTTATTTTATAGATTGTTCAGGATACCTTAACACTAAACCTAGCCAACAAAACTCATAGTCTATATATGAAAATTTGTCCACATATACTGTATACAGTTAGAAGAGTTAACACTTAAAGAGTTAATTAAAAACTGGAGATTTTGCACAGTTTGCAGAACTGTGGGATGTCTTGTCACCACTGTGCATTCTGGGTAATATTCTTACATTAGGTAGTAGGTACATGAAATTCCAATCTTCCACAAACGTGTGCTTGGTGACAGAGACAAACACCAGGCATATTAAAGGGTGTCTTTACAATCATTGCAATATTTCTGTGGCACCTAAAAAGGTGATGACAAACACGTTTTTGTTTAATCTAATACCAAAATCATTAGTGCTTTTTGAATTTATGAAAATATATTAAGTACCTTAATTTCTTGTGTATTTTACAGAGAATTTCCCTTAAAATGCAATTCTTTTTACTTTGTGAATATATGTAGATCAGTAACTTCAGTATGGATGAGAAGCAGGAACGGGGGTGGAAAATATTGCATATCCAGCAGTATCGCACTCTTGGCATTTGTTGAATTTGCGAGTATCTCTCTTAGTTTTAGTGCAACAAAGTAGCTGTGATGTGGTGTGTCTGCGATTCATGTACAGTTAAAAGTCTTTACTTATTTATAATGCAATGTCTTCTTGTAGTTGAAGAAGGTACAAGCATGTTGTTTAAAGTCACAGCACCGTATTAAAGAAATGGAGACTATACTAGAAGAAAATGAGAGGATTTTCAAAGATAAATTGGAAGAGGCTTCATTGATTGAACTCAAACTTAAATACCTTGAAGAATTTGTAAGCAGGTATTTCTAAAATAGAAATGTCATTGTTTTGGAATGGTAGATATTCATAACCTTAGATTTAGGGGACCAGTTTGTCTGCATGCCACTTCTTTTTATTTCCTAAATATATGACATAACACCTTTAATTTAATTTAGTTATTTGTTTTATTTTTGATTGCAGCATTTAGTCAAAAAGTCAATACATTTACATTATATGGCCAAAGGTTTGTGGACACCTGACCATCATCCCATTACAAAGCCATGGGCATTAATGTGGAGTTCATCAGCACTTTGCAGCTATAACAGACTCCACTTAGTTAAGAAGGCTTTCTACAAGATTTTGGAGGGCGTTTGTGGGAATTTTTGTCCATGCAGTCAAAAGGGCATTTATGAAGTCAGGTACTGATGTTGGATGAGAACACTAAGCTCACAGTTGGTGCTCCAATTCATCCCAAATATTTTCAATAGGGTTGAGGTCAGAAATCTGTGCAGTCCACTCAAGTTCCTTCACACCAAACCTGTCCATATTGTCCTGCCACAGGGACACAGCCATGCTAGAACAGAAAAGGGCCTTCAGTAAACTGTTACCGAAAAGTTGGAAGCACACAATTGCTTAAATTGTCTTTGTATGCTGTAGCATTAACAGTATCCTTCACTGGAACCAAGGGGCCCAGCCCAAACCCTGAAAAACAGCCTCAGACCATTATTTCTCTTCCACCAAACTTTTGAGGGTCTGAAAGGTAGTGTTCAATGTCATCAGCCAAACCCAGATTTGTCTATCAGACAGTGAAGCATGATTGTAGTGCTGATGTTAGGTTATTTTGTGCCCAAGGCCAAGCTTATTAGGGCACTAACCGACTGTTCGGTAATTAACCTGTGCAGCTGGGTTTTACCCCCTTATCATCTCAGCCCTAGGCAAATGCCTAATTCACCTTAATGGTGGTGATGGCCCAGCATGATCACTGCAGAAGACACATCTCCACAGCTGCAGAGTCCAATGGTGTGCTTTCTACTTCAGCCGATGTCTGGTATTGAGCATAGTTATCTTAGGCTTGTGAGCAGCTGATTGGCAATGGAAACCCATTTCATGAGCTCCTGACGCACAAGACTTGTGCTGATGTTGCTTCCAGAGGCAGTTTGGAGCTCTGCTGTGAGAGATACAACAGAAGATTGATGATTTTTACACACTATGTGTTTCAACATTTGAACTGTGAATTTGTGTGGTCTACAACTGTGTTGCAGTGCTGTTGTTGCTACTAGCTGCTTCCACTTCTCAATAATGGCACCTACAGTTGACCACGGAAGATCTAGCATGGAAGAAATCTCACATGCTGACTTGAGGCAAATGTGACATCTTATGACAGTGCAACCCATTCTGCTGTAAATGTTTCAGTGGAGATTGCATGGCTATAAGCTTCATTTTATGCATCTGTTAACAATCAGTGCAGCTGAGACCCCTGAACTCAATTATTTGGAGGAGTGTCCACATACTTTTATTCATATAGTGTGGTTTTTGGGGGCATGAGGTGTACAGAGTATATTACGATAATAGCTCTGCGGCTAAGGAACTTCACTAGTATCTGGAATCCTGTTACTTCCAGAAGGGATCCTACTCTGCTGGGCTTAAAGGCTCTTAACTTGAAAATAGCTCCATGGGTGCTGTACAATATTTGACCCTGCACTCTGACCCCCAAAGATTATGTGAAAAGACAATTTCAAAATATATCAAGTCAAAATCAAATAATGCGAAATGATGGTTAAAAGTTTTAATATACTTTTGTAATTGTATATATTTCCTGCTCCATTTAAAAAAAAAATAAAGTCACTGTGTTATTTGTTTCAGTTTTGTGAAAAAATTCAAAATTGTAGTGCACAATTTTTTTGTATTTACTATATTTATTGGCGGCACAGTGGAGCAGTGGGTAGCGCTGCTTACTCGCAGTTAGGAGACCCGGGTTCGCTTCCCGGGTCCTCCCTGCGTGGAGTTTGCATGTTTTCCCCGTGTCTGCGTGGGTTTCCTCCGGGTACTCCGCTTTCCTCCCACAGTTCAAAGACATGCAGGTTAGGTAAGTTCTCCCTAGTGTGTGCTTTGTGTGTGTGTGCGCCCTGCGATAGGCTGGTGCTCTGCCCGGGGTTTGTTTCCTGCCTTGCACCCTGTGTTGGCTGGGATTGGCTCCAGTAGATCCCCGTGACCCTGTAGTTAGGAGATGGATGTATTTTATTATTTTGGTTAATTTCATGTTGTTTGTCTTGATTTTCTCTATTGTTTCTGAATCATTAATATGAAAATTCTGATTGCAGACTAGAGAGTGAAAATTGTGAACTCATGCTGCTAATCGAACAACATACAAGCAAAATAAATGCTTTACAAAAGGAAAGGCATCATTCAAAATTAGTAAGTTTTGCTTTGATAAATATGTTCAGTCCATATACATTAAGAGCAGATTTAATAATCTGGATTTTAATAAAGTTAGCTATTTGCTTAAAAATGTAAATAAAAATGAATTAGTCTTCATTTTCGTTTTCTTATTTATACTCATGGGAGAGACCAGCTCTTTTATCCAAGTCTTCTTCAGCCCCACACTGCACATCTGCCTTCATCGTAGAATTCCTCTACATCCATTGTTTCTTTGCTTACTGCATTGCTTTTTTTTTGCATTAATCGTCTTTCCACTTTCCTCATCACATTTCAGTGTCTTTTCCAGTTTGGCTTCATGTTTAATCTATGTCTACCATGTCTTACTCTAATACACAATTCAATATCTCTCACAGTTTTTGTACACTTTTTATTTCATTCCCAGAGGCAAATGTGGAAATCAGAATGTGGAATAACTGTTTAAAATGATTTTTCCATGAATGAAAGCAAACTGTAAGCTAACTCTTTGCCTATGGTATGTCCTCTGTTGGTGACAGGCACTTTGCATTTCTGCATTTTCATAGTTAATCACTTTAGCAAGTGTTTGTGTTTATTTCTCAAAAAGCATTGTGCAGTTCTGGCACAAATCGCCAACTACTGTTTATAGTGGTGTGCAAAAGTATTCAGTCCCCTTGAAAGTCATCATAATTTTCTGAATGACAAAAGATTTGTACACATATTTATTCATTCAGCATTTTTAATGTGAACTTTTATGCTGTAACAATACATTTAAAAAGTCAAAATAAACCACTTTCTGTAGATATTTAACAAGAATTCTGAATAGGGTCAAGATCAGGTCTTTGACTTGACCATTCCAAAATATTCACCTTTCTGTTTTTGAGCCATTCTGTCAATTTGGCCTTATGCTTAATATTATTGTAATGTTGAAAAATGAATCTTCTCCCAAGCAGACTGGAACAAGTTCTCCTGCAGTACTGTGCAGTATTTATGTTCATTGTCACAAACTTGACAAAGAGCCATAGCAAGTTTTGGGGCTGCCACCTGTATATTATTTTCTGGTTGCAAAATTGAATAAATTGATGTACTGAAGTGTACAGATCACAGTCCCGAACAGAACTGAGGGGATAGAGGAAAGGTGGCAGCTTTGAAAGGCCAGTGTAGGAAGTGAACTCAAAGGAGCCGGAACTGAAAGGGTCTTCATCCATAGGCTTGGACCCGGAAGTGACATCAAAGAGGTTGGAACCAGAATTAATGTCATCAGGGCCAGGCGGAATTTCCCGTGAATGGTCTGCAGAAAAGCAAGAAAAACAGTCAGTGCACTCTGCCATCTCCCTGTCTGGTTTGGAATTACTCTCATTCAAGCCCTTTAGCTGCCGCCCATGCTTACGTGAGTGACACCAACCATTGTCCCTTCAACTCTGCCAAGATTCCCAGTCCTGGCACATGAAAAAAATCTCCATAGCATGATGCTGCCACCACCATATTTCACCGTAGGCATGGAGTATCTTGAGGCAATGGTAGCCTTAATTTTACACCACACATACTTCTTTCAAGTCTGACCAAAAAGATCTATTTAGGTCTCATCTGACCATAAAACTTTCTCCCACATCTTAACTGGGTCTTTCTCATGCTTTGTAGCAAATGCCATATATACTTTTATGTGGACCTTCTTAAGGAATGGCTTCTTTGTTGCTAACCTCCCAAAGAGGTCTGTTTTATGGAGAGGTCTGAAAATTGTGGAACCATTAACCTTCACATCAGTTTCAGTCAAAGAGCATTGCAGATTTCTGAGACTGACAGTTGGATTTTTAATAGCTTCTCTCACCAGTAGACATCTTGCTCTGATACTTAGTTTTGAGGGATGGCCTGTTCTAGTAAGAGTCTGGGTGCAGTGATGAAACTTCTACTTTCTAATGAAGGATTCAACAGTGTTTAATGGAACATTCAATTTCATCAATATTTTTGTAGCCATTTCCTGCCTTGTGCATTTCAGTTACTTTGCTTCCCACATCAGCAGAATGCTGCTTTTTCTTCAATTTCAATTAAAATGGTTTATTTTAACTTTAGAAATGTATCATTACGGCATAAGCGTTTACATAAAAAATACTGAATGGATAAATATGCATACAAATCTTTTGTCATGCAGAAAATTATGATGACTTTCAAGGGGATTGAATAATTTTGCATGCCACTGTATAATATCTTGGCATTACAATTCAAGAAAATGGATATTTGTCACTTTTCAAATTTTCTTTTTAAATGACAAAAAATAGGAGATGCATTATTTTCAATTGAATAGAAGTCTAATCCAATTTCTTTTCTTAAAGAAGCTGCACTTATATTTGCACTTTACACATAGTACAAAACATAATTATGGCAACTTTGCAGTTAAATGGAACTAAATAACATTGTGTTAGAAGTAGACACTTATTCAACATTATTTTTTGTTTCTTTTTATTGAGAAAATGAATTAAGGTCTGACTATGAAATCCTCTACATGTGGTTTCTAACTGCTTGAAATATTGTTAATTTGGTATGGTATTGTTTATTGTTATAACTTTGTTGAGTCCCATTGGCTGCAGCACTATATTGTCTTAATGTGTACTGTATAGTTGTTACAATTTTGATGTTTCTGCATCTATAGGAATAGCAGGAAATACTTTTCATTGCACTGTAAGGTATTTGAATAAATTGAATTGAATACATATCAGCTCCCCAGCTGTTATGACCAAGTGCACTGTGCACTTCTTTCAGCTTCTTTCTGTTCATAGTTTTATTTTGCACTTTTTTTATTATTATTATTTTCAGTTACTATTAAACATTTTTGCCACCATTTTGTTTTTTGCCACCATTTTAAGATAATAGTCTCAATCCACTGTACTAATTCCCTTCATAATTTTAAACACTTCAATCGTGTCTCCGCTTAAGTTTTGTTTAAACTGAAAAGGCTCAGCTCTTTTAATCTTTCCTCATAATTCAACCCCTGTGGCCCTGGAATCAGCCTAGTCGCTCTTCTCTGGACCTTTTCTAGTGTTGCTATGTCTTTTTACAGCCTAAAGACCAAAACTACACAGAGTACTCCAGATGAGGCCTCACCAGTGCATTATAAAGCTTGAGCAGAACCTCCTTGGACTTGTACGCCACACATTGTGCTATATAACCTAACATTCTGTTAGCCTTCTTAATGACTTCTGAACACTGTTGGGAAGTCCATAGCTTAGAGTCCACTATGACTCCTAAATCCTTCACATAAGGTGTACTCACAATTTTCAAACCTCCCATTCTGTATTCAAACCTAACATTTTTACTTCCTATGTGTAATAGTTTACATTTACTGACATTAAATTTCATCTGCCATAAACCTTCCCAAACCTGTCAAAGTCTTTCTGTAATAATTCAATAGATTGCAGTTTATCTGCACTCCAACTACTGCATCTTGGTATCATCTGCAAACTTAACCAGATTCTTACTTATACTCCTATCCAAATAATTTATATATATTAAACATAGCAGTGGCCTTAGCACTGTGGAGCACCACTCTTAACATTAGCCAATTCTGATAAGGTTCCTTGCACCATAACCCTCTGCTTTCTGTGACTGAGCCAATTTTGCCCCCATCTACAAACATTGCCCTGATCACCCACTTCTTTTACTTTAAAGGTCATGATGGTCAGACATGAAAGTGAGAATTCCACTGCACTCTGTACATGTGACAATACTACTACAGAGTAGAGGAAGAGAAAATTGAGCACCTTGTACTCTTTGTAGCCAGTAGTTTATTCTATATTAGCTTTTATTGTGCATCAGAAGAGCAATCACAACAAATGACCTGTCAGCAGAAGATGAGCACACTATATTCTCCAAAAGCCCTGGGTGAGATTGTCATAGGGGACTGTAACCATCTACTTAAAGATGTCACTGCGGCAGTGGTGGCTGAGCAAGCTATGACCAATGTCACATGACTAGTGGCAATCTGTAATGCTACTCATTTGTCAGATGGCACTGCTGGAGAAGGGAAGTGGGAAATAGCAGAAGAAGCACACAGATGATTTGTATGCATACTGCAAATGAAGGCTGAATGGTCCTGGACTGGCTAGCCACCAAAATGCACACAAAACAGGATCATAACAGCTACCAACTCATACAAGAAGGAAATATTGAGAGAGTGAGCTGTGCTCAGCTCAGTACCAAGATATTATGTTTATACTATTTTTTATTACATTAGATCCAGGAATTGGAAAATAAATATATTCAGTCCCACCAGCAAATTGAGGAAATGGAAAAAGTAATTATTGAAAAGGACAAGGCTCACACTCAGAAACATGAAGAGATTATATCTGCGGAGACCAAAATCAGCCATCTGAAAACAAGCATAGAGAGGTAATTTGTGAAATAAAATATAGACACTAGAACAAATGGAAAAGTTTGGAAAATAAATGTTATTCCTGTATCCTTAACCATTGCATGAATGTTTTATACAGATTCAGCATAGCACATATGACAGACTGTAGATAATGAATAAATATTCATTTTGATTCCAAATTGCATTATTAAAGACACAGAAAGGTTTTTAAAAAGTCTAGTGTTGGAAGAAAATGTGATTTACATGCCTTTAGGATGAAATGACACCTGTAAAAATATATATTTCAGACTGGAGAGTGAAAATTGTGATCTAAAAGTCTGTATTGAAAAACAAGCCAAGGAGATAGCTGCTTTGCAAAACACAAGTCAGCATGAAAATGTGGTACGTTCTTCCCTCATTTTTTGCAAGCATTTTTTGTAATTTTCCTTAGTATTTAAAGACTTAAGAAAAAATATTTTTGTTGGTCTCAGATGCAATAACAAGATGTTGTCTTTATGAAAGATGAGTACAGTGTGTTTAAAAATGGGAGTCATGGCTAGAGAAATACACTTTATACTTGACTAGCAGTGGAAGCAAGTCAAAACAGGTGGCACACTGTTCAGCAGTAGTACATGGTGGGGTATCTTTAACACCTAATAGTCTTACCAAATTAACAAGCATCAGTCCATTGATGATTCAGCTGTGGTAAACACAGATTATGTTCTTTAACTCCAATCAGGGAGTGCTCATCACTACTGCAGGGCCGTTCTTAGGATTTTGAGAACCTAGGCAAAAGTACCTGTCGAGGCCCTGCTGTTTCTATCGATATGAATGCATAATAATTATTTTATCCATATAAATGTGTAATAATTAGTGATGTATAGCTTATCATTTTATGATTATATATTATATATATCAGGTTTGAGAGGAATATGTCAAAGGAACCTACTGACTATACCTAACATAGCATGTAAATCAAACCTTTAATGTAAAAACACCTTGTGTACTTTCATTTTTGCAAAGTCTTTGATTAAGTCTGAATAATCGAGGGAGTCAACGACTTTGTGCTCAACTGCCATTATGATCGATCTGATCCTGACAAACGAGGAGCATGAACTGCCCTCCCATTGGGGCCCTGCCCACTACCCCAGGCCCCACCGTCACCGCGATGCTGCCTGTCATCACTGTTTCCTCTCTGCTCGTGCGTAACCATACTGATCATTCCAGCAACTGAAAAAATTTGCCCTCCTGAAATATGGACCTGAAAGTTGTATTTGGTTACGGCTAAAAAAAAAAAAGGCAGGGCGGTGACCTACTTTGCCTATGCCTAAGAACGGCCCTGATTACTGTCTCTGTTATCCACATGTTGCATATTTTTGTTCTTTATATGAAAAACATCCTGGTGAATCATCTGCCGAACTCTTAATCCATCCCATGCTGTCTAACATGTTGTACCACCTTTGTAAGAGAATTGTATTATGTTAACATGATTAAAGAAAAAAATTAATGAGTTATACAATAGAGAAATAGCTCACCCTTTGCTACTGCCAGCGTAAAGAAAGTTAAACTTAAATGATAGAAAAGAGTAAATACCATGCTCGGTGCAATACAGATATTTCTATATGTTTATTTAAACTGTTTGCTCATCCCACTGTTTTGATTATGGCAATCACAGCTGATAGGCGTATATGTTTCAACTGAGAGTTACTTGCCGTTTGAAATTGTGCATCTGATGTACTCTACTATATAACAAATATATATAAACAAATATCCATCGTAAGATCATTGCTATTCTCCATGCGCACACCGATCTACATTTGGAGATGTAGATTTTCTGTGGAAAAGTGAGAAAACATATACAGGAACACACATTATTTTTAAGGGATTAAGAGTATACAGTAGGAATGTCTGTGATTTTATAGCATTGTAGATAATTTATACTAATTACAGATCTTTAAGGCAAGAGCAAATAATATAGAAACATGTGTGTACATAATTACAAATTGTAGTGCGAATATTAGGTGTTTTTTGATGTTATATTAAGTTAAATAATTTGTAATGTTTTATCCATTTAGAATGAGCTTGAACTGCGACTATACAAAGTTCTGTATTTAGAAGAAATGGATCGATGCAAAGCTTTGGAAGAAAAACTGAAGGGGTTGGTACACCTACTTACTTCGCCTTCTTAATTCACTTACAGTTTGTGAAATACACTTCTAAAGTTTCTATATTGTCCCTTTGCAATAAGATCTGGCCTACAAAATGTTCCCTGTCATGGGTCATACTTTTCTCCAAGCTAGCATGATACATGATGTGCTTTAAACATTATATCAAGGGAATTGTATTTAAGAGAGAAATCAAAAAGCAATTCTAATGTCTGGTTACTCAGCTCAGTCTGTAGAGACCTACAGTGAACTTTTATTGCATTCAGTTTTCTTCTAAAGGCAATAGGCCATTGTTCCTGCGACCAGACTTTCTTAATAATCTCAGGTCTTTTGTGTCCTTTCCCCACACTCAGTCCTGAATATGGTATTAACCAGATGTACAGTATGTACCATAGCAAAGCTACTTACTGACAAGATGTTCCACACTGTTAGATGTTCTCCATGGACCTGCTACAGCCAGGTCTTACATTTTATATTCATCCTTCAAAAATGAAAGAATGCTGAGGGTGTAAAATTTTCTATCTAAATCAAACATATTAATTAATTATTAATCTAGACTTTCTTTTTATGAATTTCATAAATACTTCTTCATGCTCTTTTCAGTTACTTTGTTTATTGATACATTTTGTTTTGTTCTTTTTTCCACACATCTTTTTACTGTTATTATGACAATGACTTATTACAAAGTTATAAATAATTATATATTTGTATTACTTTGTAAAGTCTTATTAGTTGTACTTGCATTTTTAATAAAGTTTTCCCAAGCTGCAAGACCCCATTTGAAGTTGCTTGCAGATTTCCACTTTTCTGTTTTTCTATAGGCAGTTTGTCAGTCATAATTGATAATGAAAATGCACGTTCTCTTTAGATCCTTTCATGTATCCTGAATGTATTTACCAATTTTGAAGTTATTTAAATAGAGAGCATAACATTTTATCAATTCAATTCCTTCATTTATAGTTACTTATTGTCTTAGATAATCAAAGGCTGAGTTATGAACTCATTCAGAATCGCATGAAAGATGTATAAGTAAGAGATGCGCGCAATGTCATTTGATTAAGAGTATTTTACTAGATGCAAATGTTCCCTAATAATGGTGAATTTTTTAGGCACAACTACCAGCTCAGACTCTTACACTTCAAAGTAAACAGCGAAAAATAAAACACGAACATCAGAGAAAAATAACTCTTAGCCTAACTTTTAGTTTGGAGAACTCTGGTTGGTTTAAGATTGGTTCCAATCCTTCAAATATATTTTGAGGCCAATAAGGTAGCACATCATCATATATACTTGCAATATACTGTATGTACTTTTCATGCCTCTTGTCTCTTCAGTTGAACTAAAAAATCTGTTTTATCTTGTAAAAAAACTGTTCAATATAACACAAACTGAATTCTCTACCCCACTGTCATTTAAGCACATTAAGCAAACTGCAGTTACCTTAAATTGATATTCTGTTCTACTATATTCGCACACTATTCAGATCTTGTTTCTAATTGTAATGCTTATTTAGATACATACTTTTTATATATATTTTCTATATATAATTTAAATATCTTTTTAAATTTAATGTATTTGTTAACTTTATTGCACAGTCTCATGGCCAATTCAGGGCACATTTCACTACATGTTGTACTTGTATAACTGTGACAAGTAATCAATCCTGAAAGAATTCTGCCCTTTTCCCTGAAATTACTTAGGAGACTTTGCGCTTAAAAAGTTCCTATGTATTATCTCTCTATTATAAAAAAAAAATTCTTTAAAGGAGATGAGACATGACTGTGTCAGAGACACTTTCACATCTTATGAGACGAGTCTTCGTGCCAAGCAATGTAACCATGCCCGGGGCCAAAAGCCACACGAGACAAGAGCTTATGCAAAGAGATTTGGAAAAGTCCTGTGTGGTTATGTCACACACATTTCTTGGAGAGAGAAAGAAATGTTATTCACTCACAGGCAGTTATACGTTGCATTGTCTCGATGTAATTCCAAATATGGAATCAAAATTCAATGCAATATTAATGAAAAGTTAAAAGCGAAAAGAGATCAAATATATGGACATAGGTGATATGACAGAAGTGTGCCGCACAAAATGCAGATCCCGTGGCACTCCAGCAGCAGCAAGCCAGCAGCTGATTGAGCAAAGAGGAGGTAAAAAAAAAAAACTGTATGCGTTTCCCATTGTATCACCATTTAAGAGGGGCTATCGGAGGAGCGATCGCGTCTCCTTGGGGTGCGTTCAGCCCCCCTCTTCACAACACGAGTGGTAGAGACGCGAAGTGGTGGTGGGGGGTGCAAAGCCCCCTAAGATTTCTTAAAAATCATGATTTTGTCATTGTCATATAGCGACTGACAATAAGGTAAATCCTTTTATTTGTATACATATATAAATGTAAATTAAATCCACGTGTAAATGTTTAACTATAACAAAAATGGAGCACATGTGACTGCAAAGCCATTTAAAGCCCAAAGTAATATATAGACCATTGATTACTTTTACTGTTTGCAACATAGGAGACTGTATCTAGTGAAATCTTGCATTTTATGAATTCAGCTAAACAGACTCACTATAACAATAAATGATATAGTCCAGGGGTTGGCAATGTTTCAGCATTGTCGTGTCAAACCTATGTTACAATGTTATTCCACATGCCAACATAATTCTACCAATTTTGCTATATATACTTTTGAGCCCCATTATAACCGGATCTTATATTCTTGGTGATTCAATATTTTGAAATACATAGGATCATATGTGAAAAGAATGTTCTGTCAAATTTTAATTTTCAACATTTATTTAAAATTGTATTACAAATTATAAATTACAGTTTTTTCAATACAAAATACATAGTTTGAATTCTAATATGATTAATAATTTTTTATTATTAATCAGAAATATTAATCCACTAGCAAAATACCCGCGCTAGGCAGCGGAGAAGTAGTGTGTTAAAGAAGTTATGAAAAAGAAAAGGAAATATTTTAAAAATAACGTAACATGATTGTTAATGTAATTGTTTTGTCACTGTTGTGAGTGATGAGTGTTGCTGTCATATATATATATATACTAGCAGAATACCCGCGCTTCGCAGCGGAGAAGTAGTTTGTTAAAGAAGTTATGAAAAAGAAAAGGAAATATTTTAAAAATAACGTAACATGATTGTTAATGTAATTGTTTTGTCATTGATATGAGTGTTGTTGTCATCTCTCCCTATCTCTCTATCTATCTATATATATATATATATCTATATATATATATATATATATATATATATATATATATATATATATATATATATATACATAGCAAAATACCCGCGTTTGGCAGCAGAGAACTAAAAAGAAAAGGAAACATTTTAATAATAACGTAACATGATTGACAATATAATTGTTTTGTCATTGTCATGAGTGTTGCTGGCATATATATATATACACTCACACACACACACATATATAAACATATATATACACATCATATATATATATATATATATACATATAAATATATATACATATATACACATATATATACACACACACATATATATACATATATACACATATATATACACACAAACACATATATACATATATACACATATACATATCTACATATATACTGTATATACACATATATATATATATACAAATCTACATATATATATTAGGGGTGGGACTCGATTAAAAAAATTAATCCAATTAATTAGAGGCTGTGTAATAATTAATCTTGATTAATCGTATGTAATCGCACATGTAAATTTGCCCCAAATCGCAAATGTGTTTTTTTAATTTAAAAGGGTTTTAGTGGGCGACAGAATCAAATAATAGACATGGACATGAATATTGTAAACTCAAGCTCTTTTAATTTCTGAAAAAAAAAATGCTTTTAAACTGCATTTGAATTCAAAACAGAAACAAAAATATCAACCCTGGTTAAAATTGGGCAGACTTAAAAATAAAGTGGTAGTTTAAGTACTTTAAGTACATTTTCAGAATGGTATTGTCTTTAAATAATAATAACCAAAATTTCAACAGAAAGTGCAGTTTTTCTTCTTAAAAAAATAAGTCAGAAACATAAAAGGTAATTTGACCAACTTAATCTTTAAACTCTGAGTAACCTTAGCCAAAATTATTTTGTACATTAGGCTAAAACAGTGTGATCATTGAACATTTTGTAATTAGATGTAATTAGAATTACTAACGGTCACGGAACTCCAATGATCCCCAGTAAGAGCCACAAAGTCCGCTTTCTGTAATGCATCTAATTTTGCTTGGTTTTCACTGTGCACAAAACCATGCTTTTATCAAGGCTTCGCTCGGGTAGTTCTTTGAAATTAAATTTTCCTCCGATCAGGAACGCGCTTCATTCCGAGTGTAACATTTTTGTAGCTGTGATGTGTGCATCAGTGTTATCGATGTACCAGGAAATCATGCATTGACAAAAGTTCCCCTTTGCTTGGAATTGAAAATGTGATTAAATGCGTTATTTTTTGTTATGGAGTACATGCATCGAAGCTTCTCAGCTGTGCTTGTGCTAAGAATAGGAAAGATTTTAAAAATAACGTAATATGATTCTGCGTTAACCGCATATTTTTTCATACGTCTCAAACCAAGGAAATGCGAGGTTAAAATGAACCAAGAAGCACGCGTATATACTCAGTACATCCCCTCCCGGGAATCGAACCTCGGATGTAGGCGATAGAGGCGAAGCCTCTACAATTACGCCACGGTGTGTGGCTTATTTATTTGAAAGTATGTAGATCGGGGTATATATATATATTCGCAGCGGAGACGTAGTGTGTTAAAGAAGCTATGAAAAAGAAAAGGGAACATTTTAAAAATAACGTAACATGATTGTCAATATACAGTAATTGCTTTGTGAGTGTTGCTGTGATCAAGGATTCGATTATCATTATTTGTTTCAATGAGGGTCGTATTTGTACGATGTGTTGTGTTCAAGTTACATTATGTGTTTGTCAGTCGTTGTAAAGATTAAATTCTGTAATTACAGCCACATTAGCTCCACAAATGAGACACACGGGTTTACCGGCAATGTCAGTAAACATATACTTAGCCTCCCATCGGTTTTTAAAGGCTCTATTTTCAGAATCAACTTTTCTCTTCGGCATCGTGTGGGCTAGCTTCGCAATAACTTGCAGCAACGCGGTAAGTGTTCGGCAAGGCAGCTGAAGCGCTGCATTATGGGATCTGTAGTTTATTGTGTTACCAGCGCTTCATATACCCGGGCCATTAATAACAATAATACAGTATATAAAATGATCTCGCGGGCCGGATATAATTACACGCCGGGCCGGATGTGGCCCGTGGGCTTTGAGTTTGACTCATATGGACTAAATAGAACTTGAAAAGAAATATTTTTTGGAATGTGATCGCGCAAGTCAGTACATCGAGCCCGCGTGCTATTGTGGTTTTGCTTGTGTGCTTCAGTAAGTTACCGTCCCCTCGCTCTTACTTTTTTACCGCTCATCTAATGAATACACTGAGTATGGCTTTACCAAAACAATCATTGATCGCGAATAAAGTATCCATTATTCATGAAGCTTCAATAGGTGAATAGGTGATCTGTCTTTCTGCGTTAACCGCATGCGTTTTCATACGTCTCAAACTAAGGGGATGCAAGGTTAAAATAAATCGAGAAGCGCGCGTACATACTTAGTGCATCCCCTCTCGGGAATTGAACCTCGGACGTGGGCGCTACAGGCGAATGCTTTACTATCGCGCCACTGCGTGTGGTTTATCTATTTGAGCATAGCAGTGTAATTCGGTTTTTGTTCAGCACTCTTTGAAACTGTTACTTTTTGTCTGCGCACTGCGTCAGTTCACGTGAGCCGCTGAATATGGTTTTATATGTCAGTCGCTCGCTTCTAATTGTTTCGCTGCCTTCTTAATTATATAATGCATGTTTTCTAAAGCGCGTTTTGTAGCACTTCCTGGCTTTCTACGTAATGCGTGATTACGTGAGACGCGTGATGATGTCATACGAAACTCCGCCCCTCCAGCTGAACTCCATTACAGTAAATGGAGAAAAACAACTTCCAGTTATGACCATTACGCGTAGAATTTCGAAATGAAATGAAACCTGCCCAACTTTTGTAAGGAAGCTGTAAGGAATGAGCCTGCCAAATTTCAGCCTTCTACCTACACGGGAAGTTGGAGAATTAGTGATGAGTCAGTCAGTGAGTGAGTGAGTGAGTGAGTGAGTGAGTGAGTGAGTGAGTGAGTGAGGGCTTTGCCGTTTATTAGTATAGATTAATGCAAAGCAATTGTACAACTACATTCGGTGGCTTTATTTTTGGTCCAATTATTTGACTAAAATAAGTACTTTGTTTCATAAAGCCAGAAACAGCCCTTTTAAAAGCTCTCATTAGAGTTTTTAAACATGGACTGATGTTTAGTTTGATAATGTCCTTGTACGCTTGACGTAGGACACACGACACTTTCACAGCATGACGCACACACAGCACGATCCTTTTGTTGTACAAATCCATATTCATTCATCCAAGAGTCTTGAAAAGAGCAAACATCAAGTTCTTGTCTTTTATGAGTCATTATAGGGTACCACAGCCTACACTGAACACATGGTTTCGCTTTACATGTGAGTCGCATGTGCAAAACTTAGGTGGGGACGTGGAGTACGAACACATGCGCTGTGATTAAAATATAATACCACGGCCTGCACTGAACACGTGTTTTCCGTTTACATGTGAGTCGCATTTGCAAAACTTAGGTGACGGTATGAATGCGAGCGCTGTAATCTATAATAATAAAAGGCAAAGCCCTCACTCACTCACTGACTGACTGACTGACTGACTGACTGACTGACTGACTCATCACTAATTCTCCAACTTCCCATGTAGGTAGAAAGCTGAAATTTGGCAGGCTCATTCCTTACAGCTTACTTACAAAAGTTAAGCAGGTTTCATTTCGAAATTCTACACGTAACGGTCATAACGGTCGACAACGTCCACCATGTTGAACTTTCTCATTTATGGCCCCATCTTCACGAAATTTGGTAGGCGGCTTCCCTGCACTAACCGAAACCGATGTATGTACTTATTTCGATGGTATGACGCCACTGTCGGCCGCCATATTGAACTTTCCAACGTCACCAATTTTCAAACTTCCCGTGTAGGTAGAAGGCTGACCCCATCTTCACGAAATTTGGTAGGTGACTTCCCTGCGCTAACCGAAACCGATGTACGTACTTATTTCGATGGTATGACGCCACTGTTGGCCGCCATATTGAATTTTCCAAACGTCACTAATTCTCCAACTTCCCGTGTAGGTAGAAGGCTGAAATTTGGTAGGCCCATTCCTTACAGCTTACTTACAAAAGTTAAGCAGGTTTCATTTCGAAATTCTACGCGTAACGGTCATAACGGTCAACAACGTCCTCCATGTTGAACTTTCTTATTTATGGCCCCATCTTCACGAAATTTAGTAGGCGGCTTCCCTGCTCTAACCGAAACCAATGTACGTACTTATTTCGGTGGTATGATGCCACTGTCGGCCGCCATATTGAACTTTTCAACGGTCTTTGGTACGCGGGTTCCCAGCGTTAACTGAATCCTACTTCTGTACATATATACGTCCATAGCCTGCAGTTTGGTCACCGTGCGAGGAGGCGTTGGATCCCCCATCCCAATGCCTCCCACGTTGTTGGCTGCCTGCCTATATAAGGCAGTCCGTCGCTCCAGTCTCTACATTCCCATCCTTGCTTTGCCACGGGATTCATGTCTCCCTGCTGATAACTACAGCCTTTTTATTTAATCCACGGCTTCTCCGCTGTTTTATTGTTCTTTTATTACAATTATAGTTATTATGCAGGTATTTTAGACTTACTTTACATTGTTCATTTCCTTTATCATTCCAACCGTACCCCCATTAACATGTCTATCAAGGTGATCACCATCGATCAAAGAACTGTCACCGAGTGGTTTCCATGCCCAAAGATGGCACCTACCTTTTCCATTCTCTTTGTTACATATCGCATGGCCATATCAGGCTCACTCTTGATATCCGGAGGAACATTGTGTCTTATGTTTTGAATGACTGGGACAGGTTCAAGGTGTGGACTGATGACGGTACAGGAGATGATTATACTACACAGGAGCACTATAAGAGTGAAATGCTTAAGCCCTTCACCTATGGTACTGCATGTGAGTTGATGGCTGCCTCTGAATTGTTTGGTTGTCGCTTTCAAGTGTACTGACATGGCCAAATATTTTACACCTTTCGACAACCGCCAATGCCTCTTAAACATCTTAGATTCACAGGTGACGATTTCAGTAGTGGACGCTTTGATGTTTATGAATGTTTAAACTCTCAAAAGCTGGATGTGAAGTTATCGATGAAACCGGTTGTATGCTTACAACGCTTGACAGATGCCGAATGTCACTTCAACACAAGTCCTGCAAATACTGTCGTAATTGAAACAAACCATGAAACTCAAACCGATTATGACAGCAGCAATCCAAGCTGTGAGATTTGAAACAAGATTACTGTTCACATGGCCAACTGTAAGTTGCATGCTCAAGAGTAAGCTCAGCGCACAGCTTGGTCATGTTACAACCGGAGGGCCAAACTCACAATGTGGTATACAAAGAGATCCTATTGGTATATTTTCCCTCAGTTTAAAAAGGTTTAATATTCTTCTTAATAAAAATTTTAAGGCAGTACTTCGCCGCTGCGAAGCGCGGGTATTTTGCTAGTTAAAATATATGTTTTAACTATATTTTAATTCAATCAGAGTGCCATTGAAAATTGTTCTGCTTGCCACACGTTTAACACACGTGCCATTGGTTGCCGACCCCTGATCTACTATATATTTTAAAATAAATTCATAAGTATTAAGGAAAAAATGTGCTGCATACATTTAGAATTGCTATTCTGATTTTTACTGTCATATATTAAAACATGCCAGGAAGTCACATATATTTTCATTACCGATTTGTGCTTTTCTCTTTTTAGATATAGCGATAGATTGGCTGAATCCTATAAAGTGCTTCTTACCAAGTCACAACAGATAAGACTGACATCGCCCAAAAATGAAAAAGGATCTCCGGTGACATATGCATTTTCTGATTTACCCTCCCTTTTACTTAACCTGGATGGTACACAGGCTTCACAAACTAATAAAGACATTTCTGAAACAAGTACTCTGCTTCCAGCTAATGACAGTTTATCTGTTAACAACTTAATAGACTGGCACAATAAGCAGGTGAATTTTTTTACCACATTCTAAACAGATTACAAAGCTTATGATTTTCAAAACCTCTTTTTTCATCAAACTTTTATATTCATTTTTAATAACCAGTGTTTACTCATTCCATCTTTTTTTAAAAAAATTTGAAGCAGAGGAGTTTTGATCATAATACAACCTGGACTCTGTTTAAAATAATTAATTAATTTTAAATCTGTTTAAAATTCTGTTTATCTAGCCATTCACTCATTTTTTTGTACCCAGAGTTCATGGCAGGAGACAATTTTAGAAAAGGTATCAGTCATCAAAGGTCAAACACCAACACACAGTAAACCACAACAAGCTCATTTATAATCACCGATTTACTGCACTTTTTGAGATGTGGTAGAGGGAGAGGTTGGGAGCATGCACCGATACAGCACGTTGCCGCACCCACCACCCAATCCGAAATTGGGGCCCGAGTGCAGTTGTGCAACTGGTGACACCTCAGTGCCACACTATTTTAAATGGAATAGTGTGAGGTTTTTTGCCAATCCTGCCACCAACCCTCAGAGTTTTCCTTGCCAGCTGGAGGACCTGCTTACAGTGCCACCACCACTCTGCCCAATGTGGTAGATGTGGAGATGTGGTAGCAATCTTAAAAAGGAAATTCAATTTAAGTGAATTGACAAGAAGTTAATTAGCAGCACAAAAATGGCATTCATTAAAAAAAAGGGTTAGAATGAAAATCTGCAGCCACGGTGGTCCTCCGGGACTGGACTTGGCGACCCCTGTGTTAGAGCATTCATTAGACATGGTTTGTCTTCCTGTCACAGATTAAAAATATGCTACTAGATCATTTTTTAGGGCTAAATTATCCTTTTTTACAATAAGTGAGAGTAAATGAGAAAAGACAATTTCCCCTTGTATCCAAAAAAAAAAAATGTAAATATGTGTAAAACAGGGAGTGGGCTTTTATAAATTGCAATGAGAACCCCGGGCTTGTTTTTAAATGCAAATAATGACTACAGACTTACACTGTCTCCAGATAAATGGTTTAATAATATGAATAGGCACATACAGGTTTCACATAATTTATTAAGTAATATTCATTTGTTTTGCAACAGAGATACACCTTGTCTTGGGTTGGTTCCTTCTCTTTGTGTTGTGACCAAAATTTGAACTAGGATCTATGCTTTTATAACTCTAAAAGTAGATTAAGTGGAATTAAAGAATGGATGTATATTTTTGTTAGAAAATTGGAAAAAATCTACTTAAACAGCAATTTCAAGTGCTGTATCCTAAACGTTGTGACAATTGTAGTGATAATAGTCACGCTAGCCAAAAGCCTAAGATTGAAAGAAAATTTTCATACACAATTCCAGCCAAAGACAGTATTTCTATGACAATTTATGAGGATATGCCTTTATTTACAGTATTTTGTAATACAGTTTCAGGAATTACAGGATCAGCACTTTATGTCCTTAAAGCGAATTGATGAACTTGAAAATACATTGGCCAACAAAAATAAAGATGTCATCACCTGTTCTCAAAAAATAGATGAGGTTTTGGCAGAGGTGACAGAACGCACAACACAGTTTTGTCAAAAAGAATTAATGGGCAGGTATGTACTTTTAATTATCTGTGAGTATTATTGTACAAAGAAAATTGCCTGAGACCAAAGTAATCTGATAAGCAATTTTCTTAAAGAGGGTAATTTTATTGAATCCAATTTCTTCATGCACTTAAAGTTTATTCAGTAAGGCACACAGTAGATTTTCATTGCAACTAAATGATTTTCAACCAATTTTATCTGATTGTAGGCTAGAAAGAGAAAATTATAGATTGAAGCAGGAGGCTGAGGAGAACAAAATGAAAACGGAGGAACTTGAAAAGGAACTACAGCTGATAAAATCTGTATGTTGACTGCTTCACCCTTAAACCTAATAGTGAACATTTCTTTATCACAGCTGTTGCACTTTTCAGAGTGTTAAATTTAAACTAAATACAGTAATACTACATTGTATACAAAATACCCAGTAGGTGAGTATAACCAAATATTTTAGAGTAGGTGAAAAGTTTAAATTGTGCCATTTATCATTTACCATAGACTTTTGACACCACTTTTTAAATTTTATTTTAACATAGACCACAGAATTGATAACCAGACAGTTTTTAAATTTTTTATTAATCATTGTTTTATCGTTTATCAGGTTACTTACGACAAAAGCTACCAGCTAACCTCTTAAGTTCTTTTCCCAATAGGGAACAGAAAGAAATTTTAAAACTAGCTATGTACAGTACCTGTTACCTGTAACCTCTTACCTGTATCACTCTCCTTGTGGTACCCCATTTATTTAACTCCACAGATCTCTGTAAGTAGGCTCTTTTACTTCAGTCCAGTTTACCACCAAAAGAGGACTTCACAGAAGCATCTTCTTGTGTCCTTAAGAGACGACAGACAAACAATGACAAACTAAACTTTTCCTGGACGCTAGTATAACAATTATTTAATAATTTATTTGCATCAAACAGCAAACCAATAGCAAAACAAAGAATCAAGATGCTGATGACCATTCCATTTCATTAGCTGCAGAAACAGAAAAGACATAAGCAAAAGAGAGACAGAAAGAGTTTTTTAAAACCGCCTGTGGGAGGTGCGGGCTCCTCTGAAAGTGTCTTCTTTTTTAAACAACATTAGTTTCCCTCCCTTTTTCCCCAAAAATAAGCAAACACACAGAAACACCTGGCATACTGATTCCCATCTCCATTATCAGAGCGTGTTGACATTTTCACCTCAGCACAGGAAATGTTTAAGTCATCATTATCAAAAGCTTAAGATTAGTTCTCTAACATTAAAAGTTATGTAAGCAAGAAGTATTAAAAAAAAAAATTCTACACTCCTGCTTTGTGCTCCAACTTCACCAGCAAGCACTGCACTCCTGTTCAGCTTGACAAGACTTCAGACTACATCATCACCTTAGCTGCAGTATTTTAGCAATGATTTTAGCTTTGATGCAATACCATTTGTTTGTTCAGAATGGATCACAAATTACCCACTAGAAAAACTAAAATGCATCATATCTAAATTAAGGCTTCTGAGAAGAAGTATCAATTAATGTGGCCATAATTTTGCTGCTGTTTATTGTACTTTGCTTCTGGGAGGCATGGCATTACATTAGCTAAGAATAATGCCTTGCAGGGTCAATAATCTGGGTTTAATTCCTCACTTCCACAGTTAATGTCAAAGTACAATTTTCATATTCTCAGAGTTACTGGGAGTTTTTCCTGTGGATTACATTTTCCTGCCACATCCCAGACATGTTCATATTTGTCCAGTTGGTGACTTAAAAGTGACGCATTATAATATTGAGTATGTATGGATGATTGCACTCTAACTGCATAGTGTCCCATCCAGGATTGGTTTTGTTGTGGTAGAAACACGCTGCTCAAAGAAGGCACTCAGAGACCTCAGGATGTGCAGGCAGAATCGAGCTTTATTGTGTGATGTACACACATCCTCAGTTCAGATGAATTCAGCGATTAGTAGCTCGGCTCCTTTTCATTTAATACAGTCCTTATCAAAAGTTTTCCTCACTCACTATCTGACTCCAGCTTCCCATTGTCTGGGTCCTACCTGTAATTAGTTCCACCAATATTTCCCAGCCTAATGAGCACAGCACTCTATCTTATCCATCATGGCCACCTGGCAGACCCTCTCCCAACCTTGAACCCGTCCAGTTCCTGCTACCATTATCTCTAGTCCTCAGCTCATGTTCATCACCTGGATAGAAGCTGGGGTTCTGCCTGTCAGTCTCTCTCTACATTCCTGACCTTCACTTATGAAATATTGGTGGTTCCCAGCTTGCTAAGAAAAATACAAATATACAGACACAGGTCTTTTTGTGATTTAACCCTTGCTATACTAATATGTAATAATGCTCATTTTCATATATGCTCATGATTCCCTTTGAATATACAGGTTCCGTTAATACGAAGTGCCAGGGACCTAAAAAATATTTTGTTGTAATGACAATTTCGTTGTAAAGAGATTCTGTATTTGTCACTATAGTGCTTTCTTTAACTTGCGTCCAGGCGTTTGCAATCATTTCAATAGCTTCTTTCATGATAATTTTAATCTTCTTCTGTCTACAAGTTATGCTGATGAGAATTTTTCTCAGCATTTCCTTGCGATAATACATTTTCAGGGTGCAAATGATGCTCAAATCCAATGGCTGAAGCACTGTTGTGCAATTGGGTGGGAGGAATTCAACGCGAACATTATCTAAATGCGGAAGCATGTTGTTTGCAGCACAGTTATCAATCAGAAGCCGAATTATCCTTTTCTTCTTCTTTTCATATTGTAAGGTTGTGGGAGGTCGCAAGAGAGTTTAGAAACCTCACATTTTCTTGAATGAGTGCCGCATTAATAGGAATGTTTCTTGAACAAGCATCACTTAACCACATAAAAATGGCTTTTTCGATGTCTTCAAATGCAGCAGTTCGCATATATTTGCAACCCGAGATTTTTCTTCTTTTTTTTGCACAGTCTTTCAAGAAAGTTGACAGTGTCGATGCCGAAATTCCGAATTCACTGGCAACGTGTTTTTTCTTTTTGCCGCAATTGAGAACTGCAAAAATGTAAAGTTTTTTTTTCTAATATGAACTCTTATGGTTTTTTCATGTCTGCCATTTCTATAGGAGGGTAACAATGAGTTAAATTCCAATGGATGTTTTTCATATGTTGACGAGCAATAAGCAAAAGGTATCACTGAAAACCACAGAAAACAAAAACAGCAAAAAAATAGTATGAGGAAAGTTCGAAGAAAGAATTTTTTTTACAGTGTTTCTGTTTGGGGATCGTTGTGCACAACTGATGATGTGGATGATTCATTCAAGCATTTCAAGGTCACTTTGTTGTAATGAAGGTATCTGCTGAATGTACTTTGTAGTAACGAGATTTCTATAGACTCGTGTCATATGGCGAACTGTCAGGACCATAAAAATACTTCATCGTAATGAAAATTTCATTGTAAAGGTATTCGTTGTAACGGAATTTTACCTGTATACAAATCATCAACATTAAGAATACACTTTTTTATAGTTTCTGTCATGTTCCTGACACTGTCACCATGTGAATTCTCACTCAAGGCCATTGTTCAGAAAATAGATGGTGGTTTTGCGACATACTGTACCACAGAAGAAAATGATTCAGCCATGTAAATGCATCCCTGTTTTACTCTCCAAGTTTTAGATTTACCAGCATTGATACATTTTCTATCTCATCCTTGTGTATGCCAGGTACTTTGTGTAATATGGAGAAGTATTTTAAGATTTTGCATTTTTAGGCCACTGAAATTGCCGAAGATGCTCATAGCGGGTCTGGTTATATGAACAGTCACATTCTGTAAAATATTCCTGAGTAAATGTGTGGGGTTGTAAAATATTAATTCTATTCATCAAGTCGTAGCCCAGTCTCTTAGCAAAACAAATATTTTCCCTGGTCTTCGTGTATTAGCTGAAATTTTGCAGATGGTATTAAAATATATTCTTTGTACTGATGATGCCTGTTACCACATATAGATGATGTGAATGTGATATGTTGTTGTACTGCTAGTCTCAGTTTCTGGATTCAATCTATAGTACTAGGGTGTTGTACCATGTTAGCCATTATGAATGTAGTGAGAAGTCAAGCAAAATGACACATCTTACTTGAAGAAGGGGCCTAAGTTGCCCCAAAAGCTTGCTTATTGTAATCTTTTTAGTTAGCCAATAAAAGGTGTCATTTTGCTTGACTTCTCACTGGATCCAGTCTAATAAATATCAGTGTGTTTAATAACAATGGTGAAGAAATTGAGTTACTAACACAATTAGCCCATGTTTTTGACTTTAATTTTTAAATTTATTTTGGGCTTTGGTATTTCTTTTTTCCTTTCTGATTTTTCTGCCTTTGATCCCTCTTACCGTTGACATTGTGTTTCTCTTTTACCTCCACATCTTCCTTATGATGTGCCTTTTTTTCTTCTTGAGGCATAACAGTGACAGAATCAAGTTGCCCTTCTTTGTGATCTGCTTTTGAGTAACGTCACTGAGAGAGGTGCTGCTGCAGTCTAGTTTTATTACTGCTACTTTTAACAATGTTCTTTGGATGGTTTTTGTTCTTAGGATTCTCAAATCAACATATAAAAGTAAATGTATCAATGGTCGGTCATTTTCCAACCCGCTTAGTCCTGAACAGGATCGCAGGGGGTGCTGGAGCCAATCCCAGCTAGCTTAGGATACAAGGCAGGAACAAATCTTGGATGGGATTCCAGTCCATCGCAGGGCGAGCACACACACTCACAAACACCCACATCAAACCCAACCACACACTAGGGCTGCATGTCTTTGAACTGTGGGATTAATCCAGAGAACATGAAGATTTAACAAAAAAAACCTTTAGTATGCCCATAATTTTTCTATTTTAAATGAGTATAATTTCTTCAGAAAGAACAGTCTTTTCTGCCAGTTCTTATTGATTTTTTATATTTGGATCAAAGGTCAGCCTGTTCTAAATGATTGTCTCAAAATATTTGTTACATGCCACTATTGTCAGTTGACCTTTTATTATTGGTGAGAGAAGAGACAGAATTAAACTTCTAAAATCAACAGCCATATCCTTGTTAAAGAGATATTTAGTTGTAAGAAAGAATGGTTGTGTCATTTGAGAAAATCAATCAACACAAGATTTATGACTATCCTCTTGTTCCTGCAAAAAAAGTTACAACGATCAAGTCATCCATAGATTTTAACATGTATTAGTTTAAAATCACACACATTCAAATCATTTGTTAATGCATTTTAACTTCTGAAATTAATTAATAACTAGTAATAGTCCTTGTGAGCATGTCAAAGAATTATTTATAATGCTTTTAGTATCACACTTCAGTATGTTACCAAATGCAGAAATTCTGACCAATTGCCGATTGTATTTTTTCTTTTTCAGGTGTCTTTTCATGCAATGAGGGTTACACTAAAAACAGCTTCAAGTCTGCTTTATGTTCACATTATAATGGTTAAATTTTTCAGAGATACTATAATGTATTGGCAGTGCACAATTATCTGCTGTCCATCATGATCCTTCCTGTACATCCAACAAATTAAGGTCATCACTTCAACATCGGGTTTAACCATTCATCAGTTACCTCTTTCAAAAATCTCATGTTTAAGAAATACAAACCACATAAACACTCCACAACAACAAAAACAACATTTATTCATATACCACATTGCCATACAAATAATGTAACTCAAAGTGCAACAACAAACAAGTAATGATAGTAGAGAATATGCCGTCTTAACATTATTTGAGTTGGGATCCCCCCTTATGAAAGCTAAATCAGCCACCACAACTACATAATATGGTACAATGCTATTAAAACATCTCATTTATTAGTATTTAGTAGTTGTAGAAGTGGCATTGTTATGTTTACAGAGTAAAGCAAAATTCTTAATTGCATATCTGATTAAACATCAACATCTGCTTCAAAAATTAACAACATACATAACTTCTTTTCATATAATGCATAATTTCTGAGATAAAAAAATATTTGCCTTTAAAACAAGGATGCTACAAAAGAAGTGTGTTATTATGTCTGAATTTATCTATTCATAAATGATATTGTAATTTGGTTTTAATTAGTCACGAGTGAATGAATTTTAGCATTGTGTTATCACTGCAGCTTTTAGCTATGAATCCTGGTTACAAAAATTGTTAATAATTAAAATGTGACACCTGTTTCTTTGAAGCAAATAAACAAAAATAAAAAAGAGCTTTCCAAATAGTCAACTAGGTTCCTAACAGTACCTGAATATTGTTTCACGCAACAATTATATTAATTAAATTACGCTCTAAATTTTTTCATTTTACTTTAATTATTCTATCATGTAAGCTGTTGTGTGTCTTCTCTGATAACAGAGCTAAACTTGCTCCTGCTCTAGCCTACTATACATTCTGAATCAAAATGGTTTGTGAAAAATGTAAGTCCTGTGGGCAGTTTCTGTCAAAATAATTATTGTGTTCCATACCAGATGGAGCTGAAGAAATATAAAGATCTTTATAGTGAAGAAGTGAAACGTTCTAAACTTTTGGAGGACAAGCTAGATGGGTAACATTTCTAATGATATTCATATTTTCTATTACCAAAATATTGTAATTCATATTACATATTTCCAAAATAATGTAATTTCTAACAACAACGTCACTTGTGATCACAAAATGTGAAAGAGCATTTAAACTTAGTCTGCAGTCACCAACACCCTTGTGTCTTTTTTACCCCTTAAATGAAGATATACCCATCTCCTATACCCCGTCCACCTCTGTGGCCTTCCTATGGGTAGTTTAGGTAGCAAATGTATTCTAGGACCCTTGTTAAGATATACTCTCACCTAAAGGATTATTAGGAACACCTGTTCAATTTCTCATTAATG
>JANRMT010062818.1:1907252-1926104 GCA_026402145.1 Polypterus bichir lapradei | reverse complement strand
CATTAATGAGAAATTGAACAGGTGTTCCTAATAATCCTTTAGGTGAGTGTATAACTGCTTACAGAAGGCAGAAGATGAGCCAAATAAATTCTCAAATCTTCAACAGGCAGTGTTGCGAATCGGTGAATAAATCATAGACTTCAAACTCTGAAGTTGTCTGTTCATATCCTACAAGTGATATGGTGTGACCACGAGTAAGTCATTTCACCTGCCTGACCCCACCACAAAAAAAAAAAAAAAACTTACTAACAAAATAAATGTAACAATTTGTATGTCAAATATTTTAAGTCACCTTGGAAAAAAGTCAGCCAAATAAGATAATAGTAAAAAGTCTGTATAGGAGGCACAGTCAGTTTTAAAATCATAGAGATTGTGGCACTTACTGCATCAGAAGAGACTAAAATCTCATTTTCAACAACAAAAGTTAAAACATTTATTTTTTTTGGCTGTACCCAGGATAAAGGCCACACTATATTTTTTCAAGAAAAGATTAAAGTTATATGTTTACATTTCCTGTAAAATTTTAGAAAAAAAATTGGCTATTTTTCTATAATTCTTAAGAATATTTGAATCTGAATCTGATGTTTTTATACAGTAATTACTAATTAGAAAGAAATAAGGACAGTTCTGTTGAATCATTATTTATTAACTATGTGTGACATTAATTATGCAACTACTGAAAGTAAGTTTTTCTATTTCTAAAGGACAGATAATTGGTTTAATTCTGGGTGTCAGATGTTAGATCTGCTGTTCTTTCCTCAGTTTAAGTTTACTGTGGTGGAAGGTGCAAGTTGACAGCAGATGTGATACACGACACTGGGATTTTGCCAGCCTAATTCCTAGTTTGTAATCTTATGTTATCTAGATTATTGTTAAAGAAAGCACTGCATAATCAGGGCCTCCACTATTTGAACTTGTCTACTTTGAAAAGCTTCTACCTTATTGAAGATTACTTTACTTGTTTCTTTTTGATAGAGCAATGAAAGAGGTTTTAATTCTACTGCATAAGAAAGACAACTTTAATGCCTGGAAATCAGCATGAAGAACATGTGAAATGACAATCTGCAGCCATGCGGTTATCCAAAAGCTTGGTATTGATATTACTGGGCAAGCTTTAACTGTGAAAGAAGTACACTGTATATAATACAAAAAAGTTGTCTTATAATCCTGCATCCATCCAACAGACATGCTAATACCCAAGCTGGAATTTTTTTTTTCTTGTATACCATCTAATTTTAATACTATAATGGGTATTTTTTCTCAGTTTTTTTTATTATAAATATGTAGCATTCCTCATGCATAGCTATCCTTGATGTACAATGTAGTTCAATAGACTGTATATACTGGATTTATTTTTTGAGCTATAGGTGAACTAATTGTTTCCTAAAGCTGACTGGCTCCAGAATAAATTTATTACATTTAAACAAAATTTAATAAAGTATATTTTTTCAAGAGTATTTAATTTGCTATATATTTTTTACCGCCTATTAAAATGGAAATAAAACTCCAAAATGGACAGTGCTTTTACTAAAAAAAGGATTTGCTTTCGTGAATACAGTCACAATATTTTTATCGATACTCAGTCTTTGTAACAACTTTAATTAACATACTGTATACCACTTGAGCATATGGGAGGTATGGTTTTATTTACTTTCAGTATTATTAAATAAATGGATAAATTGATATTCTTTATGATATGCTTTGCCCTCTACTCTTAGAAACATGTGATGTCAAAGATTTCCAATGTTAAGAAAAATGGTAAATGGTTTGGGTACACTCTTAGCAGACCTTCAATGAAACATTCATGTACCCATCCAGTTTTTAAACCAACTTAATTCAAACATAAAGTCAAAATATATCAATACTACAGAATTCAATAACAAGTTACCCGATGGGTGCTGGCTGTGTTTGAGACTCTATTGGTTTTGAACTGAGGGAAAATTAATTCTGTTAACTAAGGTAACTAACAACATCTAATTGGCTTGGTATAGTTTACAGGAGTTGGTTTCCACCTTGTGCCAATTTTGCCACATTAGATTTCAGTGCAATGTGGATGTAATGCTGAACAGTGGAGAAACCAAGACTTCCAAGATGAACATTCTATGAAATCCTCACAAGATATGCTTTAGAATTACAACCTGGAATGTGAAAGTAATGGTAATCGGAGAGAATTCGAAGAGTCAAAAGGTACAGAAAACTAACTAATAATAATAATATTAATATTTTACATTTATTGAGCGCCTTTCACAAACCCAAGGTCGCTTTACATATAGAGAAATAAAAAAAAAATTACACAGATGAGAAAAGTTCGTAGAAGTGGAAAGTTTTCAGTTGAAATTTAAAAGTGCAGAAAGAGGGGCAATCTCGGAGAGACTGAGGAACAGTGTTCCAGAGTTGAGGGGCCATAACACACCTGCCTGCCAGGGTGGAGAATCTGGTGGGTGGGACAGTAATGAGATTACTGCTCGAGGGCCTGAGAGAGCGACAAGGAGTGTAAGGAGCTAGGAGCTGAGTGAGTTAGAGGGGGGCCAGGTTATGTAGGGCTTTGAAGGTGAGAAGCAGAATCTTGAATTTAATCCTTAATGAAACTGGTAACCAGTGAAGCTGGAAGAGAACAGGCAGATTTGAGCAAAACGCTTTGTGTGGGTGAGGACTCTGACTGTGGAGTTTTTGAATGTACTGTAGCTTCTGTATAGATTTTGCAGGGAGGCCAATGAAGAGGGAATTACAGTAATCCATACGAGACATTATGAAACAATGAACCAGAGTATGAACATCATTAAAGGACAGAAATGGACGGAGGTGGGCAATGTTAAGGAGATGATAAAATGAAATTTTGGAAAGAGACTTAATGTGTAACTCAAAGTTAAGTGATGAATCAAACAAAACACCAAGATTTCTGACAACAGAAGCAAGTTTGACAAGTGTGCCATCAACAGAAACAGAGAAATTGGATGCCTTAGAAAGTTGGGATTTTGGACCTGCCAGTAACACTTCAGTTTTATTGGCATTAAGTTTGAGAAAGTTATTTTCCATCCATAGCTTAAGAGCAGCGATGCAATCAGTGAGCATGCTGGGAGGTGAATCTATAGGGGAGTCTGTACTAAGATATAACTGTATATTGTCTGCATAACAGTGGAAGTTAAGACCATGCCTGTGAATATTCTGAACCTGAACCTGAAATGAGTAAAGTAAAGAAAGAAGATATACCATAATATAAGCAAGGTATACTACAGATTGGGGGGCATTTTCAAAGGAGAGTGTTACTTTTATAAGGGAATAAAAAACAAAGGGAGAGAGATGAACAAGATACTGAAAAACTCATGAATGTGATGTCAGAAAGCAAGAATTTTTTTTTTAATTTTATTGAATTTTTTAAAATAAAATACACTCTAAACACATAACTCAAGTTTTACAAAATGAAAAAAATTCAAAACAAATCAACCCCCACCCCTGAGAAAGAGAGCTAGGCCAGCAGAGTAAAACTTTATGCTAATAAAGACAAATGAATAGATAAAATAATAAATGAATAAAGATAAATGGAGTAAAAGATGGGAGAGTATCTGCTTCCTCAATTTAAATGCTTATTCTAAAATGTTATAGTGCGAAATTGATTTTTTCCAGTTTCAAATAGTATAAAACATCATTTACCCACTGACTTACAATAGGAGAGTTAGGATTCTTCCAATTGAGCAAGATAAGTCAATGTGCCAATAGTGTAGTAAATGCAATTACAGTTTGTTTATCTGGGAGTACACCAAACACAGCCGTTAGTGGATTAGGAGGGATTGTGACACCAAGGCTGTCCGAAAGGCATTTAAAGATTTTGATCCAGAATTATGTTAATTTTGTGCAGGCCCAAAACATGTGACCCAGTGAGGCTGGAGCCTGATTGCAGCATTCACAGGTTGGATCTTGCCTTGGAAACATTTTGGACAATGAACAAGAGAGATGCGCTCGATATATAATTATAAGTTGAATACTTCTATGCTTTAAAAAGTAAGAATTTAAAAGTAAGAAATTGACACAATGACACATGAAAAATACAAGTCAGTGTTAGAAAAATGACAATGGGGAACCAGATCAGTCAACAAAATGAAAGTTATTTTTGTAATGGGAGAATGGAATTCCTCTTTTCAAGTACTGTTGCTAGTTCACATGCTCAAGAAAATTTTCTTGGTCAAATATTTTTTCAGTTATCATCTTACAAACTGCTTATACTGTATATAGAATATTGAACAGAAAATGAAACAATCATCACCTGCCAGAACAATATAAAAGTCTCTTTAGCGAGATTAATAAGAAGATTGGAGCATAAACATAGTCTTGCATTGGCTTCTCATGTTTGGCTCCTTGTCACAGGAAAAAATGTAAGAGCCCACCAGCACGTGCTGTTGACTCGATAGTCACAGCGCCAGAACCTTTACTACCAAACAGTTAAGGATCTAGCCTTTTAATACATTTTCAAGTATAAGGAATGCAGTGAATTAGGGCCGGTTAAAAAGATATGTCATGACACCATACTATTTTAAGGATTTTTGCTATGCTTGAATTAAACCTTAGAAGGTGGGCCAGCAGCCCCTTGTGAGACTGAAAGCTGAGCTAAAAGGAACAAAGCTCATTAGCAAGAGCAAGAGTGGCCAAGTTCTAGAAGTAAGAAAGAAGAGATTTTTAAAAATCAATTGGGAAGTGATAACAGATAGCAGTGGAAAAATGCCAACTGCCTCCTCATATAGACAGGATATCTGCCACATGTTCATTTCCGACCTGACACAGCTCGTTGTATCGGGGATTTGTGTGTTATTATTACATGTTGTGCTTTCATTTTACAGTCTGAGTCTTTGTTAGATTCAAGGGACAATGGTAAACCATACCCTGTGGCATCCCATTATTTCTCTTTGTTGTCCTGTTGTTTCTGTTAATTATGTCAGTCTTCCAGGGATGCTTCACAGTTTTATTTGTTTGCTGTCAGGTAAGTGACAAAATGGAGTGGGTGAGCTGCTTAATGATAAAACAGATCAACAAGGCACAAACATTCTATTTCAGATTAAAAAGTCCTCTTAAAATTAAATCCAGTTGATGCAAGAATTGACACAGCAAAAATATTTAACAGGCAGAAAGAACATGTGAATGAGACAAAAGTGTACATTATACTGGTACAGGAGGGAACATTATTTGGAGGTGTCCAGCCCACTGTTCTTAACATTCAAACTAAAAACATTCATATATTTGACCAGTGGCATCTCCCAGCAGATAACACTGTAAACAAGTCTCAATAATGTAACATATTGTAAAAGCTCAACTTTTCATTTCCGCCTTTGAGCTTGAAGGTTAGAGAGCTTTTAAGAAACCCATTGGTTGGCTTTTTGTGATAACAGTTTAATATGTGCGTGAACTTGAACATCTTCCTGTTTTGGAGTATTTGTCATCATGATCATGAATCACATTGGAAATGTATGCATGTTCACTTGCGCTTCTGCTTTTGGTGTTGAGTATATGATGTTAGGATATCTTTTATTTGGTGATTATATTATATAACAAAATATAATGCTGATAAATCTTCACTATATCCAATCTTTTTCAGCTGAGATTTTATTAATATTTGTGTTGGTAGTCTAATATATTAGGAATAACCATGATACTCCCTCACGTGGCTGATCTTCCATGGATCCTTCCACGTGGTCCTAATGATTTTTTTTGCCATGTCCCCTGCTCCCACATTAATGCTGCTGGCTCCACCTCACACTGCTTACTTTGGCTCACAGGCAAAACCATCTACCCTTACTTTCCAAAGCATTATGAACTGAGCTGATCCAAGCCAGGATCCTTCCAGAGACTGCAGGCAGCCATATATGAAGGCCAGTGGATTCAATCAGAGGTCAACAGGTCTCAAAAGTTCTGCTATGTAAGAGCTTGATTGTCATTCTCTCTAACTCTCTCATTCATATTCATACATGCATTCTTTGCAGAGCTTCCCAATATCACCCCTTCTGAAAGTGTCACAGGTCCAGTACAGAATTTTCATGCTAAATATGTTTTTTAGTTCGCATTTGAGCCATACTGAATTATCAAAATGTTTTTTTTTTCAACAGCCATTGTGGCTTGTTAACATGATTTGCTGTTTTATTTCTCTGGCTGGATGCAATATTAGCACCTTCAACACCATCCAACCTCTGCTCCTTAGAGACAAGCTGACAGAGATGGGAGTAGATTCATACCTAGTGGCATGGATCGTGGACTATCTTACACACAGACCTCAGTATGTGCGTCTCGGGAACTGCAGGTCTGACATTGTGGTCAGCAACACAGGAGCACTGCAAGGGACTGTACTTTCTCTGGTCCTGTTCAGCCTATATACATCAGACTTCCAATACGACCTGGAGTCCTGCCATGTGCAAAAGTTCGCTGATGACACTGCTATCGTGGGCTGCATCAGGAGTGAGCAGGAGGAGGAGTATAGGAAGCTAATCAAAGACTTTGTTAAATGGTGCGACTCAAACCACTTACACCTGAACACCAGCAAGACCAAGGAACCGGTGGTGGATTTTAGGAGGCCCAGGCCCCTCATGGACCCCGTGATCATCAGAGGAGACTGTGTGCAGAGGGTGCAAACCTATAAATACTTGGGAGTGCAGCTGGATGATAGATTGGACTGGACTGCCAATACTGATGCTCTTTGTAAGAAAGGTCAGAGCCGACTATACTTTCTTAGAAGGTTGGCGTCCTTCAACATCTGCAATAAGATGCTGCAGATGTTCTACCAGCCGGTTGTGGCGAGTGCCCTCTTCTGCGCGGTGGTGTGCTGGGGAGGCAGCATAAAGATTAAGGACGCCTCACACCTGGACAAACTTGTTAGGAAGGCAGGCTCTATTGTAGGAATGAAGCTGGACAGTTTAACATCTGTGGCAGAGCGATGGGCGCTAAGCAAGCTCCTGTCAATCATGGAGAATCCACTGCATCCACTGAACATTGTCATCTCCAGGCAGAGGAGTAGCTTCAGTGACAGACTGCTGTCACTGTCCTGCTCCACTGATAGACTGAGGAGATCGTTCCTCCCCCACACTATGCGACTCTTCAATTCCACCCGGGGGGGTAAACGCTAACATTATTCAAAGTTATTGTCTGTTTTTACATGCATTTTTATTACTCTTTAATTTAATGCTGTTTTTTTGTATCAGTATACTGCTGCTGGATTATGTGAATTTCCCCTTGGAATTAATAAAGTATCTGTCTATCTATCTAGTATGGCAGTGAATTTAACTTCCACTAGTGATTTATTGTATGATCCATTGAAAGCCACTTCACTGTGCAGCTATTTAAAACCTGTACTGATAATTAATTGCTTAAGCAGAGGTATGGACATACTGCATATACACCAAATCGGGTAACTTTTGTCTGCATTGGGTGGCACAGTGATGTAGTGGTTAGCACTCACAGCTCCAGCTATACATGTACAGCTTGGCTTGGTCACTGTCTGTGTGTAGTTTATATGTTCTTCCAGGATGTGAATGTGTTTTCTCCAGTTACTCAGGTGTCCTCTCTTGTGAAAAGCAGACAGACAGACAGACAGACAGAAAGGCAGGCAGACAGATGTTGGATTTTATATAGAGAGAGATGATGTCTGGTTCTGCATAAGTATTTCATAATTCCTCATTCATTCTTATTCTCCAAACTCCATTATCATATATTACTCTATAGATTTTTTTAACACCTTTTGTTCCCATACCTGGAGGATTTTTTTATCCACTTGCGTTAAGGACCAGGTTTCTGGCCATTATGCTGCTACCAGTCTGATAATAGCTTTACAAAGTTTTACTTTCAAAGTTTTAGAGACTACGCTTGATTTTAGTATTAAATGTATTGCAAAGTATTACTTATCTCTTGCTTTCATTCGAGATTGTATTGCACTGCTAATTTGATTTTTTTTTTCTGTAGTAATAGATCCTAGGTACAGTACTTAAATGCATTAACTTTCAGGAATTCATAATTTACTATTTTAACATTTCTTATATTTTCTGGTCTTAAATTTCCAGATCTGATCATACGTATATTTAGTTTTCTCTTCGTTGAGTTCTTTGACTCCTCCTCAAGTACAAGGAAGTCTTCTCTTAAGTATTCCTGTGTTCTACCTGCGAGCTCTATGTCATCTGTCTATGACAGAACTTGTAGGGCTCTATTCTATTATATATGGCCTTGCCTTCTTTGATCCAACATTTTCTTATTAATTTGCTGTTATTTCTTGCACATTTACTTTATGTTTTGTATTTGTGAGTGCCATCTTTAGTAGTCTTTATCAGTGTAGTAGGGATTTGAAATTTCTGTAGCACTCTGTATAATGCCTCACTATTTACTGTATGCTCTTATTGGTTGCTTATATTCAATAAACAGGTGATGTAGGTTATATTATATTCACCACATTTTTCCATGTGTCTCAGAAAGAAATGGCCTATTATTGATATATTTGTTTGGAAACCACATTAATAGTCTTCTACTTTTCGTCTGTATATGGTTCCAGTCTCATTTCTAGGATCCTACTCGTTACTTTATATGTAACATTCAGCAAAGAAATTCCACAATATTTCTTACACATTATTTTGTCTCCATTCTTCAAAACCAGGCAGATTATCCCCTTTTTCTATTTTTCTGACATTTGTTCCTCCTTCCTTATTTTCATTATTACTTTTGTACAATATATACTTCCATAGCTCAGGGCCCCCATATTATAACAATTCTGAGCATATTCCATCTTCTCCTGGTGCTTTATTTGTTTTTAATCATTTAATGCCTGCCTCTACCTCTTTGTAAGATGGCACATCCAGTTCTATTTCTGGACCATAAGATATAACTCCTACATCTGCATTCTCTGTTTCTATGTGTTATCATTTATTTAATAACTGTTCAAACTATTCAAAACTTTTAATATTTTTTCTTTACTCCCAATTAGATTACCTTGGTTATCTTTACACACTTTTGTTTTTGGTGGAAAACCTCCACATACTACGACAACTTCTTTGAATAGGTTTCTGACCCCCATATAACTCTGCTAGTTTCTTAGGCCTTTCTTGTTCCTTCTCCCTTTTCTTTCTTCTGCTAATCTTGGTGACCATTCTCCTCTTCTCAGAAAATTCCTTTATGCTAGACTTTGTTTTTCCTTTCTCACATTTCAAGCCAGGCTTTGTTTCTTTCTTCTATTACCTTTTTAGATTCGTCATCAAACCAATCTTCTATTCTTCCTTTCTTCTTGGAGTTTCGTAAACTAAGATTTTTACAGCAGATTATATTACTACTCTCTTTACTTTTGGCCATTCTCATTCTATTCCATGCTCACTATCCATACTTTCCATTTGTATGTTCTTAGAAATCTCTTCTCGGTATTTTCATTTCACACTTCAGTATAACTTAATGATATTAAATATTCTTGCATTCTTGTCCTTTTTGACTTCATATGCAATGTTTTTTTGCATATATTTAACCAGTACCCAAAAGTCTGCTTCTCTCATACATCGGACATCAAGGATGTCTGTTCCATGCCTCCTGCCAATTAGACAATGATATATTTAATTTTGGATTTTACTATCAGGCATGCTCTATGTTGCTTTATGAATATGTTGAAAATATGTATTGCTTATCATCATCTTCTTACTCTGTGCATAGTCCACTAACCTTATTTTTTCTTCTTGTTATTATTATTATTATTAATATGCAAACTGTGGGGTCCTATTGTTGGTCACCTAGCAGTATTTTACATCACATTTTGGTAAGCTTTTATACACAGTTTCAAGCTGTTAATAAAAAATTGTCTTTTATGCCTTCCTTTGCTTGTTTTGGCTGGGGCATGAGCACTTATTAATGACAGAATAAACATTTCACCTCTTATTCTTAAAGACCATATTCTTTTATTAACTTTGGGGTAATCTATGGCAAGCCAAATTAACATTTAGAGATATCTCAAAATGAATTTTGGATATCTTAAAATGTAATTTACTTTTTATGATATCTGAAACTCGCTTTGAGATATCTTAAAATAATTTCCTTTACATTTTAAGATATCTGCAATACATTTTGAGATATCTTAAATGCATTTCAAGATATCTCAAATACAGTTTCAGATATCTCAAAATAATTGTTTCTGCATTTCAGGATATCTCAAATGAATTTTCAGATATCTTAAATTGACCTTTCATGCATTTTAAGATATCTTAAATGCATTTCAAGATATCTCAAAATCATTTCCTGTAAAATTGCCTATTATTTCAATGGGACTTCTTGTTTATTATAAGATATCTTAAAATGTATTTGAGATATCTTGAAATGAGCAGGAAGTGATGTTGAATATCTGAAAATGTATTTGAGATATCTGAAAATGGACAGGAAGCTGTTTTGAGATATCTGGAAATGTATTTGAGATATCTTAAATCGTATTGTAGATATCTGAAAATGCTATTGAGATATCTTGAAATAATTGAGTGTCCTTTTAAAGATATCTTAAAATGCATTTTAGATATCTTGAAATACAATTTGAGATATCTTGAAATACATTGTTAGATATTTGAAATGGGGCAGAGACCCATTTTAAGATATCACGAAATTCATTTTAGATATCTAAAAATGTATTTCAGATATCTGAAAAAAAATGAATTTCAAGATATCTTAAATGCTTTTTAAGATATCTAAATTATATTTCGAGATATCTCAAAATAACTTCCTTCTCATTTTAAGATATCCCAAATTCATTTTGAGATATCTGAAATGCATTTTCAGATATCTTAAAATGACTTTCTGTTCATTTCAAGATATCTCAAATACATTTCAAGATATCTTAAAATAACTTCCTGCACATTTAAAGATATCTCAATAGCATTTCAAGATATCTTAAAATAACTTCCTGCACATTTCAAGATATCTCAAATACATTTCAAGATATCTTAAAATAGGCAGGAAGTTCCATTGAAAGTATAAGAAATTTTACAGGAAGTGATTTTGAGATATCTCTAAGGTTATTTAAGATATCTCGAAATGTGCAGGAAGTTATTTTAAGATATCTGAAAATGTATTTGAGATATCTTTAAATACGCAGGAAGTTATTTTAAGATATCTGAAAATGTATTTCAGATATCTGAAAATGCCTGCAGATGTATTTTAAGATATCTTGAAATGTATTTGAGATATCTCAAAATGCACATTAACATATTTCAAGATATCTCGAATTGCATTTAAGATATCTTGAAATGCATTTCAGATATCTCAAAATGTACAGCATATCATTTCAAGATATCTTGAAATCTATTTGAGATATCATAAAATGTTTTTTAGATATCTTAAAATAGATGCATTTTTAGATATCTGCAATTCAATTTAAGATATCTAAAACGCATTTCCAGATATCTTAAAATTCATTTTGAGATATCTCTAAATGTTAATTTGGCTTGCCATAGTAATCCAATTATAGCTTGTTTAATTCTCTTCTCTTACAAATCCTATTCCGAATGCATTTTTTTTATGTCCCCTATAGAAGACTGTGTAGTTACTAGAGACTATTACAGTATATTGCTACATTTCCATCTTATTTCCTGAATGGTTATAGCCACCTATCTTATACTTTCTTAATTCTTCATTTAATTTGGCAATGGCACAAGCTCTATGTAGATTAAAACAGGATGACACCCTAAAATCATTAATCTTTGACTTGTTCCTTGGTCGATTTATCTTATCCATCCACTTACATCCTATAGCCTTAGCAACATGTCTTTTTACAGGATGGCATTGTTAGCCCTATGTCTAACCCCCAACCTGGAGGATCAGGGTACCCTTTTTCATCCGCAGCATTACCAAAGAACTTTCAGGCAAGGTTGACCCTAAAGCTTCACTATAGCTCCCTGGGTCATTTGCACACCCTAGTCCCACCACTACAAAAGTAGAAGTACCTTTGGTAGAGCTCCAGCAATCATACAATACAGAATACTGCAAGTAAACACACACACACAAAAACAGCAGGTCAACATAAAGTGCAAGCAATAACCCAATACTCTTCACAGAGCTGGAGAAGACATACCATTACAGGGTATAACATTTACTTTTGCCAATTAAACCAACAAGTTGCACTGTGGGGAAAAAAAAAGAAGAATTCCAAATAAAATCAACATGAACAGAAGGGAAACATGACCATGAAGGCACCCCTGCTATGTATCAGAGTAAGGTCCAAATGCTGTATAGTGGCAAAAGTACCTGCTGTTTCATCAAGCTGCCCTAAATAGGGATTTTTGTTTTAATTCAACACGCTGCTTATGCCCAATGCTCTAATGTTTTGGAAAAAGTGACTCACTTTTTTGATTATATAGTTCCTACAGCTGCAGATTATTTACAAAATGTCAGCCTTGCCTTTAATTGCAGTTTGACTCTAAGGCTCTAGTTACTTTTAAAAGCTGACTCAGTCATTAATTAAGAAGTTCTTTAGAAATCCCAGATTAGAATGTTCAGTCATATAGTTAATAGGAGCAATGTTATGAGAGCTTGACATGTACTGTAATAATAAATTAACAAGGCATTATTAAATGAACATGATATATTTATTCTCAAGGTTGATGGTCTATATTATATCATAATATTAATCATCTAATTTATTACTTATTCCAGGCCCATTTTCTTTCTAAATTTAACAGCTAACAATGGGTAACAGCTAGTTTTATATAGGCTATGAATAGTCAGTGACCAGCAAATTTGTGGTTAAAGGTAATTAACGTAACTCTAAAAATAAAGAATAGTATATAGTTAAAAAATGTAACTGAGTTGATAATGTCACATGGTCAGAATTCTATGCCTGTAACACAAAAAAAATTAAGTTGGTTGTTTTGCATCATGAGCAATATTGAAAAGGGCATTGGTGACTGTAACAGTGAGCAAGTAATACAAATTAAATCTTTCCATCCAATGTATTCACATTTAGTCACAATTGGCACATTTCTCAAAAATTAACTTAGTACCTCATGACTATGAGCGTGAATATGTGTAAGCAGGATCCAAAAATGGATGGATGAACAAGTTTTGCCTGTATAAACAATGTCTGGCTAAGGCCATACAATCTGAGGAAATAGAAAGAAAAATACTATAGCCTCCAACTGCTCAGCTTTCAATTACCTGAGTGTTTCATCCTCCAGCTCTTCCATGAAGATCTCCTCAGATTTTTCTCTCTGCTCTCTTTAGTTGTCCTCATTATCTATACTAATAAAAGGCAAAGCCCTCACTGACTGACTGACTGACTGACTGACTGACTCACTCACTCACTCACTCACTCACTCACTCACTCACTCACTCACTCACTCATCACTAATTCTCCAACTTCCCATGTAGGTAGAAGGCTGAAATTTGGCAGGCTCATTCCTTACAGCTTACTTACAAAAGTTAATCAGGTTTCATTTTGAAATTCTACACGTAACGGTCATAACGGTCAACAACGTCCGCCATGTTGAACTTTCTTATTTATGGCCCCATCTTCACGAAATTTGGTAGGCGGCTTCCCTGCGCTAACTGAATCCTACTTACGTACGTATATACGTCCATAGCCTGCAGCTCTATCACCGTGTGAGGCAGCGTTGGGTCCCCCATCCCAACGCCTCCCACGTTGTTGGCTGCCTGCCTATATAAGGCCGTCCGTCGCTCCGGTCTCTACATTCCCTTCCTTGCTTCGCAACGGGATTCACGTCTCCCTGCTGATAACTACAGCCTTTTTATTTAATCCACGGCTTCTCCGCTGTTTTATTGTTCATTTATTATGATTATAGTTATTGTGTAGGTATTTTAGACTTACTTTACATTGTTCAGGTACCCATTTCCTTTATCATTTCAACCGTACCCCCATTAACATGTCTATCGAGGTGATCAGCATCAATCAAAGAACTGTCACTTACCGAGTGGTTTCCATGCCCGGAGATGGCACCTGCCTTTTCCATTCTCTTTGTTACATATTGCACAGCCATATCAGGCTCACTATTGATATCTGGAGGAAAATTGTGTCTTATGTATTGAATGACTGGGACAGGTTCAAGGTGTGGACTGATGACGGTACAGGAGATAATTATACTACACAGGAGCACTATAAGAGTGAAATGCTTAAGCCCTTCACCTATGGTTCTGCATGTGAGTTGATGGCTGCCTCTGAATTGTTCGGTTGTCGCTTTTAAGTGTACCGAAATGGCCAAATATTTTACACCTTTCGACAACCGCCAATGCCTCTTAAACATCTTAGATTGACAGGTGACGATTTCAGTAGTGGACACTTTGATGTTTATGAATGTTTAAACTCTCAAAAGCTGGATGTGAAGTTATTGATGAAACCGGTTGTATGCTTACAACGCTTGACAGATGCCGAATGTCACTTCAACACAAGTCCTGCAGATACTGTCGTAATTGAAACAAACCATGAAACTCAAACCGATTATGACAGGAGCAATCCAAGCTGTGAGATTTGAGGCAAGATTACTTTTCACATGGCCAACTGTACGTTGCATGCTCAAGAGTAAGCTCAGCGCACAGCTTGGTCATATTACAACCAGTGGGCCGAACTGAAAATGTGGTATACAAAGAGATCCTTAACAAATAATTATTGGTATATTTTCCCTTACTTTAAAAAGGTTTAATTTTCTTCTTAATAAAAATTTTAAGGCAGTACTTCGCCGCTGCGAAGCGCGGGTATTTTGCTAGTCTATACTAATAAAAGGCAAAGCCCTCACTGACTGACTGACAAACTCACTCACTCATCACTAATTCTCCAACTTTCCATATAGGTAGAAGGCTGAAATTTGGCAGGCTCATTCCTTACAGCTTACTTACAAAAGTTAGGCAGGTTTCATTTCGAAATTGTACTCGTAACGGTCATAATGGTCGACAACGTCCGCCATGTTAAGCTTTCTTATTTATGGCCCCATCTTCATGAAATTTGGTAGGCGGCTTCCCTGCGCTAACCGAAACCGATGTACGTACTTATTTCGGTGGTATGATGCCAATGTCGGCCGCCATATTGAACTTTCCAACGTCACTAATTCTCCAACTTCCCTTGTAGGTAGAAGGCTGAAATTTGGCAGGTTCATTCTTTACAGCTTACTTACAAAAGTTAAGCAGGTTTCATTTAGAAATTCTACGCGTAACGGTCATAACGGTCGACAATGTCCGCCATGTTAAACTTTCTTATTTATGGCCCCATCTTCACGAAATTTGGTAGGCGGCTTCCCTGCGCTAACCGACTTATTTCGGTGGTATGACGCCACTGTTGGCCGCCATATTGAACTTTCCAACGTTTTTTGTTACCTATGGGCCCATCTTCAAGAAATTTGGTATGCGGGTTCCCAACGCTAACTGAATCCTACTTACGTACATATATACGTCCATAGCCTGCAGCTCGGTCACCGTGTGAGGCGGCATTGGGTCCCCCATCCCCACGCCTCCCACGTTGTTGGCTGCCTGCCTATATAAGGCCATCCGTCGCTCTGGTCTCTTCATTCCCTTCCTTGCTTCGCCATGGTATTCACATCTCCCTGCTGATAACTGCAGCCTTTTTATTTAATCCTTGGCTTCCCCGCTGTTTTATTGTTCGTTTATTCCGATTATAACTATTGTATAGGTATTTTAGACTTACTTTACATTGTTCAGGTACCCATTTCCTTTATCATTTCAACCGTACCCCCATTAACATGTCTATCGAGGTGATCACCATCGATTAAAGAACTGTCACTTACCGAGTGGTTTCCATGCCCGGAATTGGCGCCTGCCTTTTCCATTCTCTGTGTTACATATTGCACGGCCATATCAGGCTCACTCTTCATATCCGGAGGAACATTGTGTCTTATGTATTGAATGACTGGGACAGGTTCAAGGTGTGGACTGATGACGGTACAGGAGATAATTATACTACACAGGAGCACTATAAGAGTGAAATGCTTAAGCCCTTCACCTATGGTTCTGCATGTGAGTTGATGGCTGCTGCTGAATTGTTCGGTTGTCGCTTTCAAGTGTACTGAAATGGCCAACTATTTTACACCTTTGGACAACCGCCAATGCCTCTTAATCATCTTAGATTCACAGGTGACGATTTGAGTAGTGGACACTTTGATATTTATGAATGTTTAAACTCTCAAAAGCTGGATGCGAAGTTATAAATGAAACCGGTTGTATGCTTACAATGCTTGACAGATGCCGAATGTCACTTCAACACAACAAGTCCTGCAAATACTAACATAATTGAAACAAATCATGAAACTCAAACCGATTATGACAGCAGCAATCCAAGCTGTGAGATTTGAGGCAAGATTGCTTTTTACATGGCAAACTGTACGTTGTATGCTCAACAGTAAGCTCAGCGCACAGCTTGGTCATATTACAACCGGAGGGCTGAACTGACAACGTGGCATACAAAGAGATACTTAACAAATAATTATTGGTATATTTTCCCTCAGTTTAAAAAGGTTTACTTTTCTTCCTAATAAAAATTTTAAGGCAGTACTTTGCTGCTGCGAAGCACGGGTATTTTCCTAGTGTGGAATATATAAGAAAATGATAATAAACACTAAATGTAATGACATACTAAATTACTCCAAACTACTTATATAGTGTTTCTTTTCTGTCTCTATCTACAAACAATTTCAGATATTTATTTATTTTTTTATAATTTTTAGCATTATTACTATATTAATTTTATCCAATCTCTTTTCATTCCAAGCATTATAGAGTACAGTGTACGTTCCATTACTCATATTCATTTTTGCATGTCCACAGTAGTCCCAAATAAAGGAAACATTTACTTACAGTACTACACTAAGAAATCATACTTAAATATATATTCTTTTTACTAGTACTATGACGCGCCTCTGTCCCTATTTTGTTTTGCTCAGGTCCATTTATGGGCTCTGTACTTATATTTTAGCAATTTCAAAAATAAATAAATAAAAGTAACCTGCAAAGCAATTAAATGATATTATAATAAGATATCCAGCTATATAGTATTCACATGACCATTTATTCTACATCAATGAAGAAATTTAAGAATATGGAAGAGTTTTATCATTTATTTTAGGTGACTGCAGTGTAATCTTTACATTTACAATTCTGTTGATTGGAAGCAATAAACATGGTTTTTGGTGGGCTACAAATTTGCCAACTTATCAAAATGTACCATAAATCAGGTGCCATAACCACACAAAACCCACAGCATTTGGAAAAAAAAATCAACTTACTCCGATTCTTTAACTTTTTCCCAATACACAATTTTTTTTTAAATTTATTGATCTATACTAATAAAAGGCAAAGCCCTCACTGACTCACTCACTCACTGACTGACTGACTGACTGACTGACTGACTGACTGACTCATCACTAATTCTCCAACTTCCCGTGTAGGTAGAAGGCTGAAATTTGGCAGGCTTATTCCTTACAGCTTCCTTACAAAAGTTGGGCAGGTTTCATTTCGAAATTCTACGCCTAATGGTCATAACTGGAAGCTGTTTTTCTCCATTTACTGTAATGGAGATGAGCGTGAAACCCGTGGGGGCGGAGTTTCGTGTGACATCATCACGCCTCCCACGTAATCACGCAGTAGGTAGAAAACCAGGAAGAGGCCCAAAAAGCGCTGAAGAAAACATGCATTATATAATTGAGAAGGCAGCGAAACAATAAGAAGCGAGCGAGTGACATATACAACCATATTCATGAGTTCTGCTACTTCGGAAACAAAGCACGATGTAAACCTAAACTTTAAATTAAGTTCATAGACAGGCTGCCGCTAGTGTTTGTAATTTAGTGCCTGCCCATATAAGGCCGTCCGTCAGCGGCAATCCAATAGAAACACTGACACGGGTAAATATTCACGGGTGAAGGACTGTGCTTATGCAGAGGAAGATGAGATGGTCAGGGTGGTGTTTGGCACAAACTCAGCGAAACTGCGAGAGAAAGTTTTAAGTGCCGGGACTTAGGTAACATTAGATACAGCCATGGACATAGCACGACATGGCACCAGCACAGCTGGGAAACTTCGATGCATGTACACCGAGCGGCTCACGTGAACTGCCGCAGTGCACAGACAAAAAGCAACAGTTCCAAAGAGCGCTGAACAAAAATTGAATTACACAATTGAAAAGGCAGCAAAAAAATATGAAGCGTCTGATACATACAAGCATATTATTCATAACTGCAGCTACTGCAGAAACAAAGCACACGGTGGAAAAAGTGAATGTCCCGCTAAAGGAAGACAGTGTTAAAAAAAAAACCCATGCATGAAGTGTGTCAGGTCTCAGATAAAGAAGAAGACGAGCTGTTTATTGATGCAGTAAGAAACGAATCGATGAATGAAACCTGTCATCTTTACAACGATTGACAAACACGGAATGTAACTTGAACACAACACATCCTACAAATACGAACCTGATTGAAAGAAATAATGATAATCAAATCCTTGATGACAGCAACACTCTGTAAAACTCACAAAACAATTACTGTATATTGACAGTCATGTTATGTTATTTTTAAAATGTTCCCTTTTCTTTTTCATAGCTTCTTTAACACACTACGTCTCCGCTGCGATACGCGGGTATATATATATGTATATATATACCCTGATCTACATACTCGAATAATGGATACTTTATTCGCAATCAATGATTGTTTTGGTAAAGCCATACTCAGTGTATTCATTAGATGAACGGTAAAAAAGTAAGACCGAGGGGAGGATGACTTATTGAGGCATGCAGGCTGTAGTGCGCGTCAACTCTATCTGAATTGCGCGATCACATTTGAAAAAATATATCTTTTCGAGTTCTATTTAGAAAAGTAAGAGCGAGGGGACGGTAACTTACTGAAGCACACAAGCAAA
>JANRMT010062818.1:1838679-1892185 GCA_026402145.1 Polypterus bichir lapradei | reverse complement strand
ATAGATAGATAGATAGATAGATAGATAGATAGATAGATAGATAGATACTTTATTCATCCCAAGAGGAAATTCACATACTAAGGGGAAATTCACATACTCCAGCAGCAGCATACTGATACAAAAACCAATATTAAATTAAAGAGTAATAAAAATGCAGGTAAAAACAGACAATAACTTTGAATAATGTTAATGTTTACCCCCCCCCGGGTGGAACTGAGGAGTCACATGGTGTGGGGGAGGAACGATCTCCTCAGTCTGTCAGTGGAGCAGGACAGTGACAGCAGTCTGTCGCTGAAGCTGCTCCTCTGTCTGGAGGTAATACTGTTTAGTGGATGCAGTGGATTCTCCATAATTGATAGGAGCCTGCTCACCGCCCGTCGCTCTGCCACGGATGTCAAACTGTCCAGCTCCATGCCTACAATAGAGCCTGCCTTCCTCACCAGTTTGTCCAGGCGTGAGGCGTCCCTCTTCTTTATGCTGCCTCCCCAGCACACCACCGCGTAGAAGAGGGCACTCGCCACAACCGTCTGACAGAACATCTGCAGCATCTTATTGCAGATGTTGAAGGACGCCAGTATTCTAAGGAAGTATAGTCGGCTCTGTCCTTTCTTACACAGAGCATCAGTATTGGCAGACCAGTCCAATTTATCATCCAGCTGCACTCTCAGGCATTTATAGGTCTGTACCCTCTGCACACAGTCACCTCTGATGGTCATGGGGTCCATGAGGGACCTGGGTCTCCTAAAATCCACCACCAGTTCCTTGGTTTTGCTGGTGTTCAGGTGTAAGTGGTTTGAGTCACACCATTTAACAAAGTCCTTGATTAGGTTCCTATACTCCTCCTCCTGCCCACTCCTGATGCAGCCCACGATAGCAGTGTCATCAGCAAACTTTTGCACGTGGCCAGACTCCGAGTTGTATTGGAAGTCCGATGTATATAGGCTGAACAAGACCGGAGAAAGTACAGTTCCCTGTGGCGCTCCTGTGTTGCTGACCACAATGTCAGACCTGTAGTTCCCGAGACACACATACTGAGGTCTGTCTGTAAGGCAGTCCACGATCCATGCCACCAGGTATGAAACTACTCCCATCTCTGTCAGCTTGTCCCTAAGGAGCAGAGGTGGGATGGTGTTGAAGGCGCTAGAGTCCAGAAACATAATTCTTACAGCACCACTGCCTCTGTCGAAGTGGGAGAGGGATCAGTGTAGCATATAGATGATGGCATCCTCCGCTCGCACCTTCTCCTGGTATGCGAACTGCAGAGGGTCGAGGGTGTGGTGGACCTGTGGCCTCAGGTGGTGAAGCAGCAGCCGCTCCATGTGATGTCAGAGCAACAGGCTGGAAGTCATTCAGCTCACTAGGACGTCATACCTTTGGGACTGGGGTGATACAAGATGTTTTCCAAAGCCTCGGGAGTCTCCCCTGTTCCAGGCTCAGGTTGAAGATGCTCTGTAGAGGACTTCCCAGCTCCAGCGCACAGGCTTTCAGCAGTCGTGGCGATACTCCATCTGGACCCGCTGCTTTGCTGGCACGAAGTCTCCTCAGCTCTCTGCTCACATGGGCTGCTGTAATTGTGGGTGGGGATGTCTCTCCTATGCTGGTATCATCAGAAGGATGGGTGGAGGGTGCAGTACTCCGAGGTGAGAGTGGCTTAGGGTGGTCAAATCTGTTAAAGAAGTTGTTAATTTGGTTTGCTCTTTTCACGTCTCTCTCGATGGTGGCACCTCGCTTCGAGCTGCAGCTTGTGATGATCTTCATCCCATCCCACACTTCCTTCATGCTGTTATTCTGCAACTTCTGCTTCAGCTTTCTTCTGTTACTACTCCTTCGCTGCCCTGAGCTGGACCCAGAGTTCCTTCTGCACGTGCTTGAGCTCATGCTGATCACCGCCTTTAAAAGCCCTTTTCTTCTGGTTCAAAAGGACCTTGATGTCACTTGTAATCCATGGCGTGTTGTTAGCATAGCAGCGTGCTATTCTTACTGGAACTACAATGTCCTTACAGAAGTTGATGTAGTCAGTAGTGCAGTCAACAACCTCCTCAATGTTCTCACTATGTGATCCCTGCAGGATATCCCAGTCTGTAGTTCCAAAGCAGTCTCTCAGAGCCTGCTTTGCCTCAGGGGACCACTTCCTGAATGAGCGTGTGGTTGTACGTAGCTCCCTCACTCTTGGTTTATAGTGAGGCTGAAGCAGGACCAGGTTATGATCTGCTTTCCCAAGCCCCGCCAGCAGGGTGGCGCTGTATGCGCCTTTAATGTTTGCATACAGTAGGTCTATATTCCTATTTCCCAGGGTGTTACAATCCACATACTGGGAGAAGGCAGGTAATGTTTTGTCCAGCGTCACATGGTTAAAGTCTCCAGCGATTAGCACAAGCGCCTCAGGGTACCGTGTTTGTAATTTAGCAACTGCGGAATGGATGACATCACCCGCTATCTCCACGTTCGCCCGAGGAGGGATGTAAACAATAACAACAATGACATGTCCAAACTCTCTGGGCAAGTAATAGGGACGTTTACATGTCCAAAGTTACACCACCTTGTATTGACATAGAGAGCTAGTCCTCCTTCTTTCTGCTTCCCGCAGGTATTTGCGTCTCTGTCCGCTCTAACTGTGCTAAACCCGGGTAGCTCTACGTTAGCATCTGGGATGGTAGTTGTTAGCCACGTTTCGCAAAAACACAACAAACTGCATTCTCTGTAGGTCCTGACATTTTTCACCAGCGCAGCCAGTTCGTCAATCTTATTTGGTATTGAGTTCACATTTCCCAGGATCACAGAGGGCACCATAGGTTTGTAGCGCCACTTTTTCGAAAGCCGCTTCGTTTTTAACTTAGCTCCGACTCTGCTGCCACGATACCACCTTCTTACCTCATCAGGTAAATAGGGAACCACACCGACATGGGCATTTGTTCTCAGCACTTAAAGTTGACTACTTGAATAGACGAGTCTCGGTGTGTAAAAACCCATGTCCAAGTAGTAAAAGTGTCCAGGGAACGAGTCCACATAAAAGAAAGTGATAGGAGTGATCAATAAAAAAGAGAAAGATAGAGAAAAAAGGTAGAAAAATAAAGTTGTACATGGAGCTGCTGGAGAGGCTGCCACTCTCGGCGGCGCCCGAGTCAGACTCAGAAAGACAACATATTACAGCATATGTATTTCTTTGATTATGTTAGTTAATAAGAAACAGAAAATGCACACATTTTATCCTTTTAAAAACTCCCATTTAGCTACATAAGAGGTAAATTCCTTGTTATTACTGACTTTGAAGTAATAGTTTTTATGCCTTGCTAAATCTGAATTTAAAAAGCTAGAATTGCACTTCCAGTATCCCCTAACACAATGGTGATGGTGTTTGGAAGCTGTAAATGTTTATCTTTATCATTACATACTGTAATAATCTTGCAATGGAGTAGCTGAAATATCACAGTAACCTATACCCTTTCTAACAGGATCTGACACTAACCAAAAATCAATTAATGATTTTGCAGAAGCATCTGGTTTAAACTATGTATACTTCTTCTTTGTTGGGTTTACATCACACCATGGGACTAAAATATGACTGGCTACTGCAAAACTTTTCCAATTCACCTTTATAATGATGAGTTTGAAATTTAGTTGGACAGTGATCTAACCAATCAAAAGAAACTGTTAAAATCTCCTCCAATTATTATAGTATCAATAGTAAAAGAATGTTTTAATTCTTTGATAACATCAGCAACTTCAGCATTTAATATTTTTGGGGTAAGATTATTATAACCATATATAATTGCCAGTAATAAACTTTTATTATCTATTGCTACATTACACATTAACCAATGACCCTTTTCATTACTTTTTGTATATTTCCAGAATAGTTACAAAATAAAATGGCAATATCAGCTGATTTGTTAGTGCCATGACTGAACTGAACTTTATCACCCCATAGATTAGACCAAAATGGTTCTTCTTCTGTATTATGGATTTCTTGAAGTTTATATGAGTATATCTCACCTAAAAAAATGTGGGGGATTGCAACAAAAGAGATGACTCTTTATGCGAATATATATTACGTACATAAAACTTACTTAAGTTAAATCCACTTTATACAACTGTGTGTAATGAAAATGAACCTACTGTTTAGAATATTTAAAACGTTGTGTAAGATTAACCTAAAATAGGTGAGTAAAGACAACAGGCTGATTACGCCTCTTCTAAGGTAATTATGTCAACGTAACTGAAAGAAGTTATGTAATATCAATACATATTACTATTTTAAGTTAAAATATTTAAATAACCCGTTAGTATATTTCGAGTGCATGAGAAAAATATACTAAAAATATAACTAAACTTATCTATGTTATTAAAAACACTACCAATATCTGAAATGAAAGTAATGCAGGTAAGAGTTTGTTTGCAAGCTCGTTGTGTTTTAATGAATGTATGTTAAATTACCCAGCAATTTTTAACGATGATCAAAACGGGAAGCGTTTAAATTAAGCGGTTGCGCACACAAGCCCACCTTTTGGCTCCGCCTCCCATTGCCCCGAGCAACAACCTTTGACCCCCTGTTGTTCTCGGTTCCCGGATGCATCAGTTTTGACAGCCCACAGGAAAGCAGAGCATCAACAATCGTCACTGCAGGAAGCTAGCGGTAAAGGCAGAGAAAGAGAGACTTGGAAAACAGCGACTACGCCTGTAAAATGGAATGGAACTTACAGATGAGCTGAGAGAGGCGTTGTCCGAACACTGTCTTTGTGTGAGTATAATAAACGAGGAGGATTCAGTGCTTATAGTTTAGCAAAGATGCAAAGCACCGTATGGCCTGTCATCCTGTGTGGCTCACCACAGTCGAATTGGAGAGACTGGGGCACTGACATAGACCTAGTTAGATTGGCCGTACAATTTGTGTTCAGCCGCATGCAGCAATGCAGTCGTGCTGTTAGTTGTGCTGCCTCATGTGCAGCAGACCGCTCAAAATAGCTGCTCTGTGCATCGCAGTGAAATTGTAAAGCTGACCTGTATTTTAGAAGTGGAAACAGCATTGCGCAACGTATAGAAAATGTGATACTGTACTGATGTGTGAAATCTTATAGTTGAGTCGATGTGTTACGTGCATCACCTTTACGAGGTGTGCTGCATCACATTATGCACGCCAGTCTCGAAAATCGCCAAATAATACGTTCCGAGTGCTGATCTAATTTTTACTGATCATTGTACTGTATAGTGCCGATCTAATTTTGTTTAGGTCTAGGCACAGATGATTTCTGTTCCTGTTCATTCCACTTTGGGGTGGTCTGCACTGTGTAGAACTGATCCTAAAATGTCTGTGCTGCCATTTACTTTTGTTGTGTTCAACTACACGGTACACACCGTGGAGAGCTAAGCTGGTCACTGATGTTTGTTCAGTTACGGACTTGTGCCCAGTATCCAATAGTGTCTGTCCACTCTGTAGTAAGGAGGAGCAGTCCGGGCGTGTGTTTGTTTCTCTGTGGTGATATGAGACTGTACTTCCAAACTGTGCTTACTTGCATATTTTGTGACAAGTAGATCGGTTTTCTATTCTAGTTCTCTATAGTTGCATAATATTGAAGAATTTATTAATGCAGATGAAGAGAGGAGGTTGCATAATATACTAGAACGGTGAAAAATGGCAGCGTTTGTGATTATGAAATTTCAGGTTTTTTTATATAAAGCAAATGTTTGGTCAGAGACTGGTGCCAGTGTAGCAGTGGCTTAATGTCTCTTTGAAGCTGACCAAACCTTTACAAAGTTTGATTGAATTTTTGGATTCTTAAAGAGATAACCAAATTCATGCATGAATAAAAAAGGGTGCTGATGGATTACACATACTAATATGTTTTAAAATAATACATTTGGAAAAAAAAATACAGAATAATATTAACTTCTATGGGGAGTAAGAGGAACCTGTTAAAAACAGTTCCATGTGTTTTTCTGAGATGCTCAAGGCAGGAAGCAGCCTGGATGACAGACTCTCTCTGCAATGCACACTTTTTATGCATACTTGATATAGGATCTTTGTTCATTTAAAAAAAAATATATATAACAGTCTGAAATATTCCATTTATTTGTTAAATTGTATGTGATATACAGTGACAACAAAGGAATCATATCTTATATCTTATCTTAAATTCTTTTCCTCCTGATACTCCAGCAAAGCAAAAATAAGAAACATGTATCTTCTTGAAAATAAAAAAAAAGTTTCTTTTGAGTGAATTACCTCCGTCCACGTATTTTAGTACCACGTTTGTCAATTTCTGTTTCAAAAAGGGGCTTGATTGTATCCTTGGGAACATTGAGTGCAAGGCGAGGATCAACCTTAGATTAGATTCATCTCAGGATGTACTCAGACATACACTAGGCCAATTAACCATCTTGTACTCAGACATACACAAGGCCAATTAACCATCTTTCATAATACAGATATATAGGAGGAAAACCAGAGAACATGGGAAAAAATCATATGGTCTACATTCATACTACAGCTAAAAGTGACATAATTCTAGTTATTTTTTGTCACTTCTAATGACTTTCTCAAGTGATCCAAATCCACTTTGAGTGTGCACTGATACAGTATTCATCCTTGTATGCACAAAATTAATGAAACACATTTTTTCAGACAAATACAACATGGAAGACTACTATAAATACCAACAACTTATTGGCTGCTGCACTGCTTAATACTGCTTGAACTAGAAAATTATAGCTGTTCCTTTGAGTAAAGTTGTCACTGCCCTATCTGTAAGCAGAAACCTCTGGACAAGAGAGAGGATTCGGGACTGATGGAAATGAGAATTAAAGAGTTTGATTTAAAATGGTGTTTTAAATATTTCAGTATGTTAGGTGAGACATGCAGTTATTTATCTGTCTGAAAGACTCTTACAGGAAAAATAAATATTTGAAGCATGCCATACTTCAGAAAATACAAGCAGTTGGACTGTATTGATCAGCAACAATTTATTGAAGCTGCCCCCTCACTTTGTGTACTTTGGCATTGTCGTTCGAAAATTGACATAAAAATTGTGTAGTTTTAAAAACAAATTTACACTTCACATTTTTGTGCCCAGTTATTTATTGGTGGTGTCTCTATAGTAGATTAAAGTGGGTATGAAAACTAAGTTATATACATTTCTAATAAGAAAATCAGCAAGTAATGAAAAATGTCTATGTGGAAAACTTTATTTTTTCACAGAATAATTTGAATAAACTGAATGGCACTGCTGTAGAGTTTTATCGTGGTACTGGAGAATGGTGATGTCTTGCATGTTGGTTGAACACTCTACTCTGTACATGTTACAATACTATTACTACCAGTAATAACAGAGTAAATATCAAAGTAAGCACATCCAAATAAGGATTTGAATAATTTAAAATTTTATTTTTGATAATTCAGCATTCTAGGTTCAAGTCATATTGTTTGGTTGCTGTCTGTGTGGAATGCCTATGTAGATTTTCCTTTGTGTGCTATTAATTCCATTTGAATTTCAAAGAATAAATGTACATATATACTTGTACAATTATGGCTAACAGAACGAACATCACTTTTCAAATATAATTAGAATCTACATGAAAACATTTTTATGCTGATATTTGATTGTAAACAAACTGTCTTTTATTTAATTTTTTTTATATACTATATCACACGAAGTATCATCTTACTCCAGAAGTACAATGCTGCAGTACTTCTTTTTTTTGCATCTGTTGTGCACATCACTTCCACGAGCAGCATTTTTATATTTTTTACTTGTTCGTTTATATCATCATTTTGAACCTGACAGACTTTTCTATTGCACTGTTCTTCTTTTTGGTTAATGGGTGTACTAACAACAGATTTTAAACAATTGTCCAGCAACCTAAAAGTATTGTTTTGTTCCTGCTCCTGTTTCGTTTTGCTCATGAACTGTTTGCTGTTGTTTTATATTAAAACATTAAGCATTCATCATAGCAAACAAAACATTTCTCTTTAAATATAATGGGAAATAACTGCCATATTTCTGATTTTTTCGTTATTATAATGACTTTAAAATTTACATTTTTAAGAGCTTTTTTAATATCAGTGAAGTACACTTAGTTACCTCAACGGTTTTATGTGTTGTATTATTGGCTGTATCTGTAAAGACGTAAAAGAATCCTGTTTAGTTTAATCCTGTATGTTATTTTTCGATCACCAGCACTTTACTCTACAAATTTATGAAATCAGTCTGTTCCGTAAACTTGATCTACCATCAATAAGCTGTTTGTTAGTTTTTTAAACTGTAACATATGTTTCTTGTGATTTGTATTAAAGTTCTGATGTGCATGTTTTTACTTAGCAGCATGATTTTTAAGTTGCTATTACATATAAAATATAAGTGATAGATTATATATTAAATATAAAATAAAATGAAGAAGAAATACTCAACAATAATTACAATTCAAAATTTAATACATTCAGTAACTCCTTATGTAAAACACAATTATATTCATCATGTCCTGACGTATACTGTATACCAGGGGTTCACAACGTTGGTCCTGGGGGCCCACTGTGGCTGCAGGTTTTTTTCCAACCAGCTTCAATTTTTAATTGGACTCCTGGGCTAATTAAGTGAAGTATTATTTGCCAGATTCTAAGTTGTGGGAAAAATGTAGAAATTAGAAAACTAAGTTTGGTAAAAAATATATATATATTAAAATGTACCAAGCAGTTATATGGGAATAATGTATTTTTTTTTTCTTTTTAACAATATTTTCATCTTGATTTTCATTCTGTTTTTTGCGGGGTGTTCTAATTGTTTAATTAATTTATTGTTTTCTAATTAGTGGGTCTAACGCTGAAATAGTTGCAGCCTTTCATGATTCAGTGTTGTTTGCCTGACTGCTCTGCTGGTTGTCATTATTAAGATACAATGAAGGGAGCAAACTGCACTGCAAAAGGGCAAAATATAATGAAATCAACAAAAGGGCGTTAAGCATTTAAATCTAGCAAACATGAAAATATTCCTAAATGTTTTATAAATGTAAAACATGCTGCGGTGCTTTCTTAATGTAGAATAAGAGAAGAGAGAAAAAAAAATACCAGCTAATTAAGTGAGATCAGTGTTATCAGGTATTGTCACGGATTATGAATCTGGTTGGACCAAAAACCTGAAACCACAGTGGGCCCCCCAAGGACCAATGTTGAGAACCCCTGCTGTATACAATATAGATCAGGGGTGTCAAACTCCAGGCCTAGAGGGCCGCAGTGGCTGCAGGTTTTCATTCTTGCCATCTTCTTCATTAGTGACCACTTTTTTCTGCTGATTTCTTCTTTTAATTAACTTGACTCAGGCCCCATAGTTGTTTCTTTTTACTTAATTAGCAGTCAAACAATATCACCAGCTCACCTGTGTCTATCACAAAACATCTGAAAATAAAGGATGGTGAAGGTCTCAGTAAGACTGATTTCTGAGGTCACCAAAACATTATGACGTCGTTCTTAGTTAAAGCAGAAAAGCATCAGTTTTGGATATATCTGCTGTAGCAGAATGAGAGCAGCAACAAACCGTGGAATTAAATAACGGATTTAATTAACAGCAAGAATCGACTTCTCATTAAGAAATTGGTTGGAGTTTGAAGCACCAATTTAGCTGGTCATCTATTGGCTCGTTTCACGTCTCATTTCTGTTTGGCTTCCATTTAATGAAGAAAGGAATCAATTCAGAGGACTGAATCCTTAAAAATAGAGCTATTAAAATGAAGGGAAAAGGAGTTAATTAGCAGTGAACACTGGTCACTGATTAGGGAAAAGGTTCGAATAAAAGCCTTCAGCCACTGCGGTCCTCCAGGCCTGGAGTTCGACACCCCTAATATAGATGAACACTGACTTATTAAGGCAGAAAGTAGAGCAGAAGGCTGGAGGAGGGGGAAGAGTGTGTGAGAATTAAAGTAATGCATAAAGACATTCTTCCATAAAAATCACACCTAAACCTTTAAAACACTGACCCCCACATAAAACTGGGAAAAGATAAAGAGGAAGAAGACAAACATGTGTATAATGAGTTTTTGTAATTGTGAGCAATTTTTTATGTGTTTTGTATTTGCAATACAGGCATGTTAAGTGTCCCCATTTTGCTTTGCCCTTTGATCATGTCATTTTCCATGCACAGAAAATCACATTTTTGTGAAGCTCCATCAGGGCACGAGTGATAAGTGCTGCATGCTTGGCAGTTGGAGTGTCACAAGAATTGATATTTTGGTGCTAATATGGTACCAAGGTTCAGTAAACTTAATAGTACCAGCTTTTTTACCATATTAGTAGTACTGAGAATGTTGGTACTGCAATCATGAATGACTCCAAGAAGACAAATTACTTCGAAAGGCATAATAATACATGATAAAAATGTGAGCAAAAAACACATGTAAAAATGACTTACAGTGTTGATGATACAGCAGTGCATTAACAGATGTCAAAAACAAAATCATCAGAGGTCATGTCTGAGAATGCATTGTGTTCATGCAAGAAAATTTCAGCATGTAAGTGCAGGAATTGTTTGTGTTATTTATAAAATAAGAATGCAAAACACACACACACACACAGGTTCACATTACTGCTACATTTATCCCATTATGGAATTCTGAAACAGATTTGTGCATGCTTTGAGAGAGAAATAACATTACAGATCAAATTAGGTGTGATTGTTTAACTTGTATTGTCACACTTTTGCAAGAGGAGATGAAAAAATAATGAGATAATCACTTTGTCCTACTATTAATGGAGGCTTCAAATTTATTTTCTGATTGTAATAATCAGTTCTACAGATGGCCATCAGTCCAAGCATATGTCCATTTTCCAACCTGAGCATACAGTTCAGGGTTGTGCTGGGGTGCAATTTACTCACATTCCTAATTATACATGAAGGACTGTGGCATGCAGGTGGCCTGCCAGCACAAATTACACCACACCAGTGATGACATGGGTTGTTCCATTTGTTCATACCAAAATAAAATTTATTTAGTGTTTCATTGCTTCGAAGGAAAAGGCACATCTCCCTATTAATGTGAAATGTGCTGTGTTAAAAGAGACAAGTAATCACTGAAACATGCAGCTGGTAGGACAAGCAAAACTGCATAATTCACTACTAAATATAAATCTGCAAACACTGAATATATGTAATTTGTTTGGCTTTATAAGGGCAAATTATAATTTATTAGTATAACCTGTAAGTGAAGTCACACATTATGTATTTGAATGGTACATTGAAGAAAGTAATGCTGTCTCACAAGTGTATCCAATACAGGTAATAGCATTGCAAGTAATTTTCAAATTCTGGATTTTTACACAGGCATGAGAAATAACAAAATTCGTAGATGCTTGGGAGCTAAATAGGTCTTCAAATAAAAAAAAGTCACTGCATAAATGCACCATTAGCAACTAGAATCCTTCCCATCATCTTGAAATCTTCATTAGATTTTAATTGTACATTATTCCTTATCTGCAAACCTTATCTTTATGGCAAATATTAATTTCATAAAAGTATTATTAAGTACTACGAGAACATTCATTAGTTTTGATATGTTAATAGATTTTCATCTAACCACTATGAAATTACATGCTGCAAATTATATGTGACATACAAAATTCCTCCATCTGCTCGACACGTCACCCAAAGCCAGAAGTGCCAATGCTGGATCCTGTAACACACAAATCCTTGTTATTTGGGAAATAAAAGAGAACACTTCTCTCTATAAGGGATGAGTACATTTACAGGACCACCTTGTATGGGTGAGGTTTGCTGTTTAATTGCAGTTTCTGCAACATACGAGTGGTGATGAAGGGAATATTTTTGCTAGCCTGTGTGGTGTAAGATACTATTTTAGAAACAGCTTTTGTCCTCTCTGCCAATGAGTAGTGTAGTGTGATGTTTTGTACGACCAGTATTATACAGCTTTCCATTACTGTGTTAAAAAAATAGTATTTAAATCTTTCTCCCGCCGTAACATCTAAGGAAGTGTATCTGTACTGGAGGGATCTTGTTTGAAATTGTAATTAAAAGATATTCCTTTGAAGCTTCCAGATTGCGAATCTGATAATTTAATTTAGAATAGTTACTTTGTTATGATGCAGAAATTGCAGAAGATGATAAATCCTCAGGTATTTGTAGAAGTCCTTGTGTGGCAGTTTATATCTTAATGTGATTTGTTGAAATGTCATCATGCACGCTGGTGACCCTCAGAAACTTGCCTTCTGATTGGGTTGCGATTTTGGGTCTACCTTTGCCTTTGGATTGTGTAAGACACCACACTCATTGACACTATTTTTTTTTTTTTTACAATTTCTTTAAAAGTAGTAATGCTTTGTCTCATTTAATTTGTTATTTGCCATTTTCTTGCCATTATCACTGGAATATTGTCCAGGCAGTACTTCTGAGGGTATAGTAACACATTCTGGTCGGTTCCAGCTGTGCTTTAAGGCATACAGAGGGTTTTTAAGTAATCAAGAGAAGTTGGGACACCTCTGCAAATTGCTTCCTTCTACTTGCAAGGCTTAATTTACTTTAATTGTTGCAGAACATCTGTAGGTTGTAACATTTTATTTGCTCCCTAAAGAAGGCCCATTATTCTTATATTTTCTTTTTTCAGTATTTACTAACCTAAACTTTAAATTTAAACCTCTGGCAGTTTATTTCTTACCTTTTCACCATTTTAGGCCATTCATTGCATTTCAACTGATTAAGTCTGAAGAAAAACTTTAAAAATTGAGATGTTCTAAAACGTTTGACTGGTAGTGTATATATAAAGCGTATGCCTTTTTTACCTGCAGTTTGCCATTGTTTTAAATCAGGATCCTTAGCAAGCCATTCAAGAGAACCAAATTATAGATGTAGAAGTTTAGCAGCACAAGGGATACTTGCACTGGGTAAGATATAAATTATGTTTTATTTTCCGCAAGACATGCTACGCATTATGTATTTGGGGTCCTGCCTCAACATGGTGCATTTTATATGATACCAGAATTTATTATTTGGATGACTCCACCAAAGCTTTAATTGGTGTAGAATATTTTCCTTATAATAATACTCAGTGTCCAGTACTGCCATACCTCTACTGATTCTTTGTCTAGTCATTACTGAATGATTTATCCTAGGATGTTTTCTCTGCCTTATGAAGGTATTAATAACTGATTGGAGTTTTCCAATAAAATTAGCTGACAGGAGCAACAGTACAGTAGGAAATAAATATAAAATATTAAGTTGAATCAGCATTTTCAATAGTGCAATCTTCCCTGCCCATGATTTTTTTTTAATAATCATTACATTAGGATTGAATATTAGCTGTAGTTCCAACAGTAAATTACTGGGAGATATTAAAAAAATACACAAGTAGCTGATTAAATTGTCACTCCGTTTATAAGGAAAAGATAGCTGCAGTTTAGTTTTGAGTTGTAAATCAATACCTGAGAATAGCACCCTTGCACAAGGATGAGAACAAATGTTCATAATTGCTGATTTTACAATTCTTCTCCATATATAGGGACAGGAGCAGGAAAGCCTTCTGGGTCATTTCTGCATACTGAATTAGGTTCATGATGTGTACTGCCTGCATGTTTACAATCTTTAAGTAACACAGGAAGAATATTTGACAAATGTGCTGACCTTGGCGTATATTTTTGTATCTGTATTGATAAGAGAAATAGGACGGAAATTTGAGGATGTAGTGTAGGGGGTGCTTTACCTGGTTTGGGTAGTGTAGTTACAGTAGCCTGTAACATTTCAGCAGTTTATTATTACAACTTTATTAAAAATTTGGCACAGGTAGTGTGTCAAGTGTGTGTGAAAGAACTTAATCTATTCTTTAACGTACAGTGGCTTGCAAAAGTATTCGGCCCCTTTGAACTTTTCCACATTTTGTCACATTACAGCCACAAACATGAATCAGTTTCATTGGAATTCCACGTGAAAGACCAATACAAAGTGGTGTACACTTGAGAAGTGGAACGAAAATCATACATTATTCCAAACATTTTTTACAAATAAATAACTGCAAAGTGGGGTGTGCGTAATTATTCAGCCCCATTTGGTCTGAGTGCAGTCAGTTGCCCATAGACATTGCCTGATGAGTGCTAATGACTAAATGGAGTGCACCTGTGTGTAATCTAATGTCAGTACAAATACAGCTGCTCTGTGACGGCCTCAGAGGTTGTCTAAGAGAATATTGGGAGCAACAACACCATGAAGTCCAAAGAACACACCAGACAGGTCAGGGATAAAGTTATTGAGAAATTTAAAGCAGGCTTAGGCTACAAAAAGATTTCCAAAGCCTTGAACATCCCACGGAGCACTGTTCAAGCGATCATTCAGAAATGGAAGGAGTATGTCACAACTGTAAACCTACCAAGACAAGGCCGTCCACCTAAACTCACAGGCCGAACAAGGAGAGCGCTGATCAGAAATGCAGCAGAGAGGCCCATGGTGACTCTGGACGAGCTGCAGAGATCAACAGCTCAGGTAGGGGAATCTGTCCATAGGACAACTGTTAGTCGTGCACTGCACAAAGTTGGCCTTTATGGAAGAGTGGCAAGAAGAAAGCCATTGTTAACAGAAAACCATAAGAAGTCCCGTTTGCAGTTTGCCACAAGCCATGTGGGGGACACAGCAAACATGTGGAAGAAGGTGCTGTGGTCAGATGAGACCAAAATGGAACTTTTTGGCCAAAATGCAAAACGCTATGTGTGGCGGAAAACTAACACTGCACATCACTCTGAACACACCATCCCCACTGTCAAATATGGTGGTGGCAGCATCATGCTCTGGGGGTGCTTCTCTTCAGCAGGGACAGGGAAGCTGGTCATAGTTGATGGGAAGATGGATGGAGCCAAATACAGGGCAATCTTGGAAGAAAACCTCTTGGAGTCTGCAAAAGACTTGAGACTGGGACGGAGGTTCACCTTCCAGCAGGACAACGACCCTAAACATAAAGCCAGGGCAACAATGGAATGGTTTAAAACAAAACATATCCATGTGTTAGAATGGCCCAGTCAAAGTCCAGATCTAAATCCAATCGAGAATCTGTGGCAAGATCTGTAAACTGCTGTTCACAAACGCTGTCCATCTAATCTGACTGAACTGGAGCTGTTTTGCAAAGAAAAATGGGCAAGGATTTCAGTCTCTAGATGTGCAAAGCTGGTAGAGACATACCCTAAAAGACTGGCAGCTGTAATTGCAGCAAAAGGTGGTTCTACAAAGTATTGACTCAGGGGGCTGAATAATTACGCACACTCCACTTTACCAGTTATTTATTTGTAAAAAATGTTTGGAATCATGTATGATTTTCGTTCCACTTCTCACGTGTACACCACTTTGTATTGGTCTTTCACGTGGAATTCCAATAAAATTGATTCATGTTTGTGGCTGTAATGTGACAAAATGTGGAAAAGTTCAAGGGGGCCGAATACTTTTGCAAGCCACTGTAGCTATCCAGACCCGGTGCTTTCTGATACTTTAAGGTATTCTTTGCTGTAATAATATAGGTCTCAGTGATAGGCTGGGTTAATACATCTACTGAATCTAAGCAACCATAAGAAGGTTGATGCTGTCTGAAAATCCCAAAACAGATTTGGTTGTAGTCTGTACAGATCACAGCATTAAATTAAAATCTGTTTGAGCTTCCCATTTTTACAGGATGTGCTGCAGGGTAAAATTATGTTTATACTCAAAATTCCTATTATTTCTATTAATTATCTGTTTCATTTTACAATAATGCAGTTTCCTATAAAATTGTGTTTCTTAATAACCACAAACAAATTTCAAAGGCGGTCTGTAGAAAAGGCAGGAGTTGATTTATGGCACAAATGTTTTAACAATAGACAATTGTATGTAGCATTATCAAAGGTAAGGAGCTCCAGTGAAGTAATAATTCGCTCTTGGTGTAAAGAAAAACATACAGAAAAGTAGTTAGTTACATAGTACTTTTGATACATCTGCTTAACCTCTGGCACTATAACCATGGCCCATTCTTTAGAAAATTATATCACAGCTAGTTTTTGTATAATTTGACAGCTGTACTCTACACCTAGGAATAGTTTTTGCAAAAGCAATTTTAGGTTCAATGCCAGAACAGGGATGGCAGGTAGGTTCACGCTTTTATCAAATTGCCCCTCCCATCACATGGTCACAACCCATTTACCTTACATAAGCAACAGATAAAGATGTTTTTCACATGAAGCAGAGGCTAACAGCAGAGGCCAAGCCTACTCATGACTGTATGGAGGAGTTTTGGGCAACTCGTCTGAATTCAAATTTCTGCCTTTGATCTCCCTTTGACCTTCCATACTGTTATATCCCCTGGATTTGTTCAGTCCTTTCTTAAGATCGTTCATAGTTATTACACACCACATACTCGCAAGCAAAACTAACATCATGCTCATTGTTTATGTGCACAGTATTTAACTTCAATTAAAAAAATAAATAGACTCACACAAGACGTCAGTGCATCCATGCTATTAGTTTTACCTGACTTCACAACAGCAAACAAAAGAGAAAGTGGGAGTGCCTTAAATAACATCAACTTTTATTTCTATAGCACAATTTCATGCAAAAGGTGTAGCTCAAAGTGCTTTATAACATTTCAAAGAGGTAGTTACATGCAAAGATAAACAAATTAAATTTTGATAAGAATAACAATGAATAAACAGTATACAAAAGGTATTAGTTGAAAATGTGCACACACATCAGAAAGATGTATAGTTAAGAGAAACAGAGTCCTTAAAATATAGATTTTTAAGTTTCTTAACGACAGTATGATGATAAGGTCAGATGGCCAGGGTGGACAGAAAAAAATTAAAACAAAAAAAGAAAAACTTCAGTTAAGCTGGGGAAAAAAACAAACAAAATCTGAAGGGTTTCCAGGCCAAAAGATTGCCAAGACCCCACTGGGCTTTCTGTGTAATATAAATGTTCTTAAGTAGTTCTCTATTGGTTCTTTTTGGGCTTCATGTTAGTGAGTTCGACGCAGTGGGTTTTGAGGCAAGTTGGGGTATCCGTTTTCATTCAGACATCACTGATAGCTGCACAGAACTTTGATCAGATAGTGGTAGTGCAGTACGCCACCACAGAAGAACCAGAAAAGAAAACAGAGGAAAGTAAAGATTAATAACAATTGCAGATTTATTGTTGAAAATGATAATACTTGAGATATGCAGTAAATTAAGTGCAAAACTTAATTGAAGCTGTGAAAAAGCAAAATTAAAAGTGGGATTTTAGGAATTTCTTAAAATGTTCCACAGAATTAGCCTGGTGTGTCTCAATTGGTAATGAATTCCAGATTTTTCATGCGTAATAGCAAAATGCCACCACACCACTTCTTTTGAGCTTGGCTCTTGGAATTATAAACATGCCGCTATTAGAAGATCTAATGTTACACAATTTATACTTTATACAACTTGGAATGTAGGGACACAGGCAGTCCAAAATTTTAAGAAAGAGCAAGATTACTTAAGGATTTATACACCATTAGTAGTACTTTGAAGTCCCTATTATTAAGCACTCTAATGTTGTTGATAGTGACAGTGAGTGTGATGAATGTGGTGTGAATGCACTCTTTAAATTAAGGTTTCTCAAATTTTTTCCATAACTGTGTGCCAACTCAACACCCTGATTTTCATTTCTGAAGAAGCAAGAGCTATCCCATCTGCTTTCAGTATTTTATCTTTATCACTTCTTTGTTACAGTGCTAATTTATTACTATACAAAAACATATCCATTATAGAGCCTTGAACTTCACACCACACATGGCAACTACACAGTATAACTGAGAGGATGACAGTAAGGTGGCATTCATTTGTTCTCTTAATTTTGAAGAAAATGCCACGTACTTAGAAAGATGTATTAAAACAAACTCCTTACAAATGCATAATTTTATTACCTGAAGACGTGTATCTCAGGGATGACTTTATAAATAAATGGAGACATAGCCCTTGTGTAAATCTACATCCAGTCTCGTTCATGTTTTTTGTTCTTGTCTTAGATAACCTAGTGTATTGACCCTAGAGAGGTATATAATTGTTAGATTTGAGGGCTCATATTAGTAGATGTTTAAAGAAGTGTATCATAAAGGGAGTTTTTGTTATTGTTGTTGTTGTGAACCACACTAGTGGTGTGCACCATTACTTTCCTGGCGCAGTGGCAACATGGTTATGGCATTGGATCACTTTTATAAAACTTTGCACTCAAAAGTCAATATTTATAAAAGAAAATGTGATGGGTGAATTTGTGCATACTTACAGCAACTCTGACTCGTGCATATGAAACATTTCAGAGAAACTGGGAAATGACAACATCCTTGATCAAGTAGAGAAATGCATCCAAACCACCTAAATGACGACTAACACTCATAAAAATTCATATCACCAAGCCTTTACTATGATGTGCATTGAAGTAACAAATATTAAATTTCAAAAGTGATGTAAAAGGACCAATGTTGTGAATTTGTATTGAAAATTTTTTTTTTTGGTTTTTCATCGGTTTATACAGGCTACCTGTTTTTATTTCTCAGGGAACTAGCTGACAGGTAAGGAGTATCTCAGCCAAGCTGCAGCTCCATCATGCCTGCTGTGCTGGAAGCCATTAACCTACTGACAAGGTGCTGTATGCATTTCCTGTATGGAGTAAATCTTCATATATAAAACACAACATGTTATTTCCAGCAGAAAAAGGCAATTCCAGCAGTGTAACATTGGCAGACACCTTGCTGATGGTACTGTACATGGTGGTTGGATTGTTGATATGGTAACTGGCTGACTCCTCAGTTTTTTGTATAGTCTGTTTTCATTGTAACAGCTATCATGTTAGGTGGTGACTGCTACCTACTCAGATACTGGTGCCATATGCCTTTCTTCTACCCCCAGAAAGCAGATGAGAGGCGTTATAATGCCACACATGCTCTTGCACATTCAGTAGTGGAGTGCAACATAGGGCTCCTTGAAAGCAGGTGGTGGTGTCTTGAGGCATCAGGTGAGAGATTGCGCTACCAGCCAGTTAGAGTCTGTAATATCATGATTGCAAATGTACAAGGCTGATTAGCTTAGTCTATATGTGGTTGTTCCATGGTGACAACCTGGCAGGGTTTGAGGTGTGCTCATGTTTACTCATTTACAAGATGATTGTGATTTATTTTTATTTATTTTTTTAAAGGGTAAATTGTGTACAAATATGCATATACCAAGTTCTATAAATCAGATTCCTTTTTTTGGCTTATACAGTCCCGATCAAAAGTTTAAGACCACTTGAAAAATGGCAAAAAATCATATTTTGCATGGTTGGATCTTAACAAGGTTCCAAGTAGAGCTTCAACATGCAACAAGAAGAAATGGGAGTGAGACAAAACATTTTTTGAGCATGCAATTTAATGAAAACAACGATTAAACTGAAATAGGCTGTTTTACAGCTGATCAAAAGTTTAGGACCACATGCCTTTAAAAGGCCAAATCTATGCAAAGATGTGGATTCATTGTCATTTTCAGTCAGGTAGTCACACGTTCTGATGGCAAAGGCAAAAAAACTCCCTTTTTAAACGTGGTCGGGTTGTTGAACTGCATAAGCAGGGTCTCTCACAGCGCGCCATCGCTGCTAAGGTGGGACGCAGTAAGACAGTCATTTGGAATTTCTTAAATGATCCTGAGGGTTATGGAACAAAAAAGTCAAGTGGAAGACCCAAAAAAAAAAATTTCACCAGCACTGAACCGGAGGATCCAATTGGCTGTCCGTCAAGACACTGGACGATCCCCGACCCAAATTAAGGCAATTACTGGTGCTGACTGCAGCCCCATAACCATCAGGGCTTCAAAAGGGCTTCAAAAACAAAAAACGTCTTCAAAGACCTCGTCTCCTTGAACGCCACAGAACTGCTCGTTTGGACTTTGCAAGAGAGCACCAAACATGGGACATTCAAAGGTGGAAGAAATTTTTATTCTCTGATGAGAAAAAATTTAATCTTGATGGTCCTGATGGTTTCCATCGTTACTGGCATGACAAGCAGATCCCACCTGAGATGTTTTCTACTTGCCACAGTGGAGGGGGCGCCATAATGGTCTGGGGTGCTTTTTCCTTCAATGGAACAATGGAGCTTCAGGAAGTGCAGGGGCGTCAAACGGCCGCTGGCTATGTCCAGATGTTGCAGAGAGCATTCCTCATGACTGAGGGCCCTCGTCTGTGTGGTAACGACTGGGTTTTTCAACAGGACAACGCTACAGTACACAATGCCCGCAGGACAAGGGACTTCTTCCAGGAGAATAACATCACTCTTTTGGCCCATCCTGCTTGTTCCCCTGATCTAAATCCAATTGAGAACCTTTGGGGATGGATGGCAAGGGAAGTTTACAAAAATGGACAACAGTTCCAGACAGTAGGTGCCCTTTGTGCAGCCGTCTTCGCCATTTGGAGAAATGTTCCCACTCACCTCATGGAAACGCTTGCATCAAGCATGCCGCAACGGATTTTTGAAGTGATCAACAATAACGGTGAAGCTACTCAGTACTGAGTTCATGTTTGGAAGTTTGATTTCTGTTTTGGGGGGGTTTACGGGTTTTTTTGGAGGTGTGGTCCTAAACTTTTGATCAGCTGTAAAACAGCCTGTTTCAGTTTAATCGTTGTTTTCATTAAATTGCATGCTCAAAAAATGTTTTGTCTCACTCCCATTTCTTCTTGTTGCATGTTGAAGCTCTACTTGGAACCTTGTTAAGATCCAACCATGCAAAATATGATTTTTTGCCATTTTTCAAGTGGTCTTAAACTTTTGATCGGGACTGTATAAACTTTGCAATCAAATCCACGCAAAGTTTTATAAATTAGACCTCAGCTCCTTAAACCATCGCATGATGGGGGCATCTAACAGATATAAACTAGATATTCAAGCACATACTGATGCCTTCATTCACATTAAACATTTCTGCAAAGAATAATTTTCATGCATTTTTCAGGTATCTGCGGACAATTTGTATAAAGTTGTTTTGAAATACATGTTCCTTTTTTACTTTAAGTCAAGCAGCTACAAAATTTTATCACATTTTAAAAAAAGACTGGTATTACTTTTAAGCATCTGTATTTATTAGGTACAATAAATTGATGTATGCAGGTTTATAGAGGCACACTCACTTTTAATATGTTTACAACTAGACTGAGATTTGTTTTTTATCATTTTGTTTATGATTTTTCTTTACACAGAAAATACTCTGCAAAGTTAAAGATAAATCACTCTAATTGTATTGCTCATCATGGAAACCTGATTTTGTTCTCTCTGACAAGAGTCACATAATGTAATCATAATATGTACATGAAATAGATATTTGTTTATTAACACAGGCATTATTTCTGCAGTCAGTTGTCTATCCAATATAACACATTTTTTAATCTTTGATCACAAGTAATGCTCACTCAATCTTGTTTCTAGAAATTATGTTATTTGTGAATTTGTTTAACACAAAGATCAGAAAATGGATGGACAGATAAAAATCAACTTCCTACATGGTATTAACTGCACTTTGCCAAAAGGTAAGCAGACCAGGAAGTCATCTCACTGATTAAACTTCTCTTAATTTAAAAGTTAAACCAAAAAATAATACACAGTTTGTAAATTGAGCATACAATAATAAATATATAACATGGAATTCTGAAAATAGTTGCTCTTTTGCTACCCTAGGATAGTAGCTTTCTGTTTTTACACATATAATTTCGAAATACACATTACGGAGATTTGTTTAAAGTTGGGCAGTTTGACTTGAGAAACCTGGTTAAATGCACTGAATGATATGCAATAATACATTATTGTTTATAATGGCTCCAGAGAATGTTGTTTTGTGGCATGTTAGTTGGACATGCAAATAAGAATTTCACTACAACTGTTAAAATCTGTGCTCAGAGGACAAAGATTTAATTTCTTTAAAGTTTCCTTTGAATTAATAAAATGGAAAAGTGCCTTTGCAAATTACTGTATCTCTTTTTTTGCTAGTACATTTGAAGAATGAGGATATTGTAGAGGGTTAAATCCTTCACATGATTTGAAGTTGTTTAGTTTTATTAAATAAATGTTACTCATGCCTGTAGATAGTACGGTAAATAACAGTTTTTTATAAGTTTAAGATGGCTTTAAAATTTGCACTTTGTATTGCTACTTGTGTTTTAGGTTTTTTTAGTGACCTATAAACTCTGTATCTTGAAGGAGTTGATCCTTCACTTACAAACAGTTCAACCATAACTGTAGAATAATAGAAACACAGTGATGTAGATCTATATGCCATCTTTTTGGCTTACTTGATGTAAATGAATAAAATTTTAAAAATGTTATAATTTGTTTTTTTGTTTAATCAGTTTCTGATAGGGGGCTTGGAGCAGCTGTTGCTAAGGCGTAATGCCCGCCGAAAGTGGAAGCAGTGCAGCTTCTAGACAAGCAAAGCAGAAGCGCAAATCTCATAGCCTTTCAATCCGCAGAACCAACAGTTCAGAACAGGAAAGATCAGGAATGCAAAGGGAAATGTTGGAAGGACAGGTAAGGTATTTTTTTTTTTTTATAAACGTTTAAGTGTAATAGCTATATTAAGGGTAAGAACTGTATGTGTAGGACTCTAAGTGGTAAGGGGAAGATTGGAGAATAAGCAGACCTGTATAACATTTATCAGTGTGAATATTGATGTATTACAGTAATTGTAAATTCAAATCAATATCAGATATGTTTCAGGAGTGTATATGTACAGATATACAGCATTATCATTAAGTGTAATTAGCAAGAGTATTTGATTATATTTGTTATTTAGAACTGTATGCTTTGCAGTTTTTGTATTAGCTAAAGTACTCAGGCTTGAAATTATTTGTGAGCCTATTTTATCCTCTTCAGGGCTATTGTTGTTGGGTTGCCCGCTTCTTCAGGTTAATGTAAGTGTTTGAATAGATAACCTACAAGTGTAGAATTGTGCTCCCATTTCCACCCAATATGCCCAACTATTAACTTGAATGTACAGTTTTATTAATAAATAAATGTTTCTTAACACGGAATAAGAAAAAATAATAATCAACAGGAATATAGGGGAAAACAATCAACACAGATATTAAAATGTGTTCATGGTTTTCATGGGTTTGACTAATTGTTGCTGTCTTCCCTTACTGTGACATGGCCCTCCTGCATTGCTTTTCCTTCAATTCTACAACTCTTGCCTCTGGGAGATATATATATTGTGATAAAAATTAGACCAAGACATCATAAAGATTTAGGGCAGCTACCCGTATGTTGTTTTCCCGGCTGCAAAAGTTGATTTTTTTACTAGCACGATGTCCATAGTACACAACAGAACTGATTAAGTGGAGGTAAGATGGCAGTTTTAAGGGCTAGAAAAGGAAATGATGTCATCTATGCCGGAACCGGCAGTGACGTCATCAGAGGCGCTGGAATCTGGCAGGATTTCCCGAGAATGGTCTGAAAGAGACAGTCAGCACACTCCGCTACCCCCTGGTCTGATGTAGTATTACAGTTACTCGAGCCCTTTAGCTGCTGTTTGTTTACTAGCCGTATAAGTTTGTGCTGTAAAATGCCCGGGGTCCTAGAAACTTAAAATTGTCAGAAAATAAACTAAGATGTTGAGATGTCAGGTAATTGAAACAAACTACTCTGAGCACCCCTCTCTCCTAGGAAGATTCGTTTTGCTGATGTGCTCGCATCACTTGTGCATTAGTGGCAGGAGAAAAAGTAAAAAGGATACCGGTTTACTGAAGTTAGCAACTAAACGACTTTATCTTTCTTCTGAGGTTTCTTTTTGCACCCGTGCTCGCATCGCTTGTGCATTAACAGTGGGAGGAAAAGTAAAAGGGATGCAGGTTTGCCGAAGTTAGCGGCTAAGCAACTTTGTCTTTCTTCTGAGGTTTCATTCTGCTGATGTGCTGGCCTTGCTTGTGTTATTAGTGGCTAAGCGAGTCGTCTGTTTCCTTGGAGGCAGAGCCCTTACCACAACTCCACCTGTCACTTCTGGGCCGGACAGACACGCACTCTTCCACATGTAGACGTTTACATAATATATATATATATATTATACAGTAATCCCTCCTCGATTGCGGGGGTTGCGTTCCAGAACCCCCCGCGATAGGTGAAAATCCGCGAAGTAGAAACCATATGTTTGTATGGTTATTTTTATATATTTTAAGCCCTTAGAAACTCTCCCACACTGTTTATAAATATTCTCTGTACAGTTATACTAGTAAACCCTCGTTTATCGCGCTTAATCAGCTCCAAACAGATAAATGAATTTCCACGAAGTAGGATTCTTTATTTATAAATCTAATATTTTCGCAGTTAGAGCATAGAAAACCTGTTTACAACCTTCTAAATACATTTTTAACATTATTAGAACCCTCTAGACATGAAATAACACCCTTTAGTCAAAAGTTTAAACTGTGCTCCATGAGAAGACAGAGATGACAGTTCTTTCTCACAATTAAAAGAATGCAAACATATCTTCCTCTTCAAAGGAGTGCGCGCGTCAGGAGCAGACAATGTCAGAGAGAGCGCGCGGCAGAAAAGTAAACAAGCAAAAATCAATAGGGCTGTTGGGCTTTTAAGTATGGGAAGCAGCGCGATAAAGCAGCCGCAATAAAGGGATCAATGTGAAGGTAGTCTTTCAGAATTTTTTACAGGCGCGTCCGCATCCGTATCTTCTAAGCAAACAGCCTCTGTGCAAACAGCCCCTCTGCTCACACCCCCTCCGTCAGAAGCAGAGAGAGAGAAGCAAACAATCAAAAATCAATACAGGCTATTAGAGCTTTACCGCGTGGGAAGCATATCTTATATCATTGAGGAGTTTTATTTAATACGTAATACGTGCTCTGATTGATTAGCTTCTAAGCCATCTGCCAATAGCGTCCCTTGTATGAAATCAACTGGGCAAACAGACTGAGGAAGCATGTACCATAAATTAAAAGACCCATTGTCCACAGAAATCCGAGAACCAGCGAAAAATCCGTGATATATATTTAGATATGCTTCCATTTAAAATCCGCGATGGAGTGAAGCCGCGAATGTCGAAACGCGATATAGCGAGGGATCACTGTATATATAAAAGTTATTTATTTATTTAAACTTTTTATATGGCTACATTACCACCTTAACTTCTTTCAACTAATGCATGGTACTCACTTCACAGAGCAACAATTATTAATGTGGACTGCTTTTTAAATTCAGTTAGTGGCAGTGTTACAAATTTAAAGGTAAATATAACAATCAAATAATAAACTGAATAATAAACAGAGTCATTGCACTGTAAATGGAAAGAGTGCTATTGTTAAATTTAGAGTACTTATTAGTATTTTGTTAAACTTTTTAAATAATCCCATTATATTTAAACAAAGATTTGAACTGAATACTTTTACAAAAAGAACATCACATTAAAAATCAGTTTTTCATAATCCAGTTCAAGGTCTCGGGCGCAAGAGCCTCTCCCAACTGAATTGGAAACAAAATGTTAACTAGCCCTGAAAAGGGCACCTGTCCTTCTCAGGGTCCACAAACATACACAGTATACCAGTAATTCAAATGTTTTGACTAAATTTTCCATGGGATGCCCTCTGGGTAACACAGTCATATGCTAGGGCTGCTATAAAATATCTTAATTAATGATTAATTTGCAGATGTATGCAAAGATGTTAATAAATAAAGCCTGTATCCTACATGCTGTCATGTAGTTCTATATATAATGGTTTCCAGTGTTATATTGAGTATTGATCTTGTAAATGTTGTGCCTCCTAGTGTTCTAATTACACAAATGCAACATTGAAAGAAGTATGTTAATAATTTGAGTTTTAATTTTTATTACCAAACTACATCCAGTTACTTTTAAATGTTTTCTTCAATATAATGTCATTAAAATATACATTCCAATGAAACTTGTACAGAGTCATTTTATTGCTTATAAAGAATTCCATTAACAAATAATTTTCACTAATAAATCAGAATATCTCAATGTACAGTGGGTAACAATTATATCTAGACAGCACAAGTGAATGGTGCTCTTTAATCTGTTGTAAGCTGGAGGGGTGATCGCACCCCAAGAGGACAAAGACGCCCCTGGGAATACCCCTGAAACACAGACTACCCTCACACTGCTCCTTACCTTCTCTCTTGCGCTATAACGCCTCACGTGATACTCCGCTAACTTAAAAGCCTTGCCTTAAAGTAAAACCCCATGAACAGTCAGAAATTGTTTTGAGTGTGTTTTATTATCAGTGGGACAGTGTAAATGAAGCATATAATTCTTATAAAATTTAGTTATGTTTGTGTGGATTTTGTATTCAAAGCGCTTACAGCAACAAGTGGATAATTAAAAATCACACATCATGGAACATTTCATTGAAAGAATACATTGAGTAAGATTATCCATTGAAGGGTAAAAATGCACATCAGCCTTTAAACAACATGCAGTTTGCAAAATGGCCATCATGCCTAGTTTTGTTTGTCTTTTAATGATAGAAGGTGCAAGTTCCTGTATATTTTATTCTATTAGAATTAAACTGTAGCATATTTCTTTTATTCAGTGACACCTCCTAAGACTAATATTTAGTAAATGAATTAGATAAATTTAGATTATACTTTATTGATTCCCAAGGGGACATTTACAAGCATACAGCTGCAGAAACACAAAAACAAGAGTACAGACTTACAGCACAAATATCAGTCAATCAATAAATAAATAAACGTATATCGTGCAGAAATTTCAAAATGAACTTAAAGAATACATTGGGAGGAAGCATTGAATTGCCTGATCACAGAAAAGATCCCCAGAGGTGCTTCTTAGCACACAGTGGTTTAATGAGCCTCTGGTTAAAAGTTCTCCAAGAGAGTGCTTCCTTGGTGGAGTGGAGGGAATTTTTCATGATGACACTCACCATCCTCTTTTCCTCAACAGCTTCCAGTGTGTCTTGAGTTAACCCTGTGATGGAGTAGGTTTTCCTGATAAGTTTGTTCTGGCATTGTGCATCTTTTTAGGTCAAGTTGCTTCCTTAGGAGACTGCACTCTAGAACACCACACTGGCTATTAGGGACTTATAAAACATTTCCAGCAGCTTGCTACATACACCAAAATACCTGAGTCTTCTTAAGAGGTACAGTCTGCTCTGACCCAGTTTGTTGTTTATGTGAATTCCCAGGTACTTTTAGCTCTACTCCACTTCCACATTCTTCCCCTGGATGAAGAGTGGTCTCAGAGGCTCTCTTTGTTGAGAAAATGGTATCGTTTTGTTCATTTTTGAACCCAAAGATGAATTTTGGGGATTACAGTACCTTGTAACCCAAGTGACCAGAATAACAAGTTTCAGCAGTGCTAATGCAAGTACAAAGGTTTCTCTAATAACTATTTAGTATTTAAGTTGACTAATTAAGGATAAGCTAAGTGAGCTGACCAGTAGAGCAGTGGTCCCCAACCTTTTTGACACCAAGGACCGCTTTTATAGAAGCAAATTTTTCTAGGGACCGGTGGGGGATTCGGGGCGGTTTCGTAGGGCAGTTTTATACACAATTTACATTAAATTTCTATTATTATTAAGTTATAATATCGTAATAGAAATTATAAAACTTACCATAATGCAGAATCAGTGGGAGCCCTGAGCTTGTTTTCCTGCAACCAGACGATCCCATCTGGGGACGATGGAAGACAGTGAAATGCGAAGTGTGTTGCTTATGTTCAGTCTACTCCATAGTCTCGTTTTGGTTTCTGCCTGACAAAGCTAGGATGTTGGAAATGGAAGCAGACTTTTCCGCGCTTTTGTGGCAACCACAGGATATTCCGCCTTGACTTTAATCCAAAGTGATTGGGAAATAATGCTCAAACTCTATTGAAAGCTGAGATACCTGATAATACACCAGCTGGGAGAAAGAAGGCCCTGGCTTGGTATCTTTAACAACCTCTGCTAACATTTGAAACGTATCAAAAATCCCAAGTTGGCCCCGAGTCCCGAGTTGGTCTTGTCCGATGCGAGAGATGGACGTCTGAAGTGGAGCTCTGCTAGCAGCGGTGTTATTTTTCATATTATTTGCTTATTATCCTGAGATATCCTGTATTTATTCAACCCGAGGGGACTGCTACAGTATATGTAAGCATATATAAACATGGCCAACAAGAAAGGGGGTCCGAAAGAATCGAAAACTAAAGCTGCACCCAAGCTAAGATCAGCAAGCCCTAGTTCAAGATACGGCCTTTCAGAGACAGACCTGGATCAGATGGGCGAAAGTACAGACTCCTCGGGACCACGGTCCGCTACATCGTCGCCGGCTGAGAGTGAAAAGGGGAGCAAATGTACGATCGTGAGTGCAGTTCTCGATAGCTCGCCGATCGGAGAAGATCACCTGAAACTGGAAAAGGCCTTGTAGTCCGTGGCTTCAATTACTCCACGTGAGCCGGGAACAGCGGGGACACCAGCTACAGTAGAGCCTGCCGCTTCACCTACTGTACAAGAAAGCACAATTGAAATGTCTAAACTGCAGGTGATGTTCGCTGAGCTCATGCAAGATATAAAGAAAAGCGAGCAGGCAAATGAGAAGGCAAGGGTAAAGGCAAATGAGAAACTCGGACAGGAGTTGAGACAGGAGTTGCAACAGGCAAATGAATGGCTGCGACAGGAACTGCAACAGGCAAACGAAACGCAGCAGCTGGTGCTGCAACAGGTAAATGAAAGGCTGCGACAGGAAATGCAACTGGAGCTGTGACAGGTGCTGGGTAAAATTGAAGAGCACATTCAGGAAAACTTGGTTAAACTGAGCACGCTTACTGATCAATTGGAGGATCTCAAGGAGACATTCACGACTTGGATTGAAATAACTGAAAATTTAGCTGCCAGTGTAGAAGAAAAAGCAGTAAATGTCAGCTCCGAATGCAATAAACTCGGAGACAGACTGGCTGCTTTGGAAGATGGAAGCAGAAGGTATAATGTCAGAATTGAAGGTCTGCCTGAGATTTGAGAAAGTCCAAACCCTGTGAATTTCGCAGCTGAACTTTTCTCTAAAATAATTGGGGATGACTTTAAAAGCAGAATCTGAGATAGCAGCGGCTTACCGCGTACACGGATCAAATACCGTTAGACCCAGATCTTTTATTATTCGCTTTGAAAGATTATTATTTAAGCTAGAGGTGATGGCACTCCTCAGAAACAAGAAAGATATTATATATGAAAATAACCACATTCGTATCTTCCCTGACTTCTCTCCTGCAACAGCTACTAAACGCGCAGCCTTCTACAACATTAAACAGCGGTTACGGCAAGCCAACGTCAAATACAGCCTCTTGTATCCGGCCAAACTGAAAGTGGAATTGCAAGGTCAATTCTGTCTTCGCTAGCAAGGAAGAAGCAGAAAAGGAATTAAGAAAGCTGATCCCGGGACTATTCTGATACATAATAGTGAGTCATGGCCGTTAATGATATAGCAAGGACTAATAATCTACTGTCTGATCTATTTGTTTAAAATACAGGTTTTTATCATCATATATTCTCTTTATTACTTAGTATTACTAGGACGCTATCTGTTTATGTTTTATTGTGCTTAATTACTTTTTCTTTTTTCTCTTTTTTTTTTTTTTAGCTAATTATTCTATCTCTACCCTAAACGAGACTGTTCAACATCATACCCTTGGTTTATTGTTATTGCTATTATTGCATTAAGACTTATGCTTATTCTAGACAAATTTCTAACACCATCCCCCGGGTTTATTATCTGGGTGTATTATCTTAATGCACTAAGATTGCTGAAGACTATATACACTCACCTAAAGGATTATTAGGAACACCATACTAATACGGTGTTTGACCCCCTTTCGCCTTCAGAACTGCCTTAATTCTACGTGGCATTGATTCAACAAGGTGCTGAAAGCATTCTTTAGAAATGTTGGCCCATATTGATAGGATAGCATCTTGCAGTTGATGGAGATTTGTGGGATGCACATCCAGGGCACGAAGCTCCCGTTCCACCGATGCTCTATTGGGTTGAGATCTGGTGACTGTGGGGGCCATTTTAGTACAGTGAACTCATTGTCATGTTCAAGAAACCAATTTGAAATGATTCGAGCTTTGTGACATGGTGCATTATCCTGCTGGAAGTAGCCATCAGAGGATGGGTACATGGTGGTCATGAAGGGATGGACATGGTCAGAAACAGGTAGCCAGGTAGCCCATGGCATTTATACGATGCCCAATTGGCACTAAGGGGCCTAAAGTGTGCCAAGAAAACATCCCCCACACCATTACACCACCACCACCAGCCTGCACAGTGGTAACAAGGCATGATGGATCCATGTTCTCATTCTGTTTACGCCAAATTCTGACTCTACCATTTGAATGTCTCAACAGAAATCGAGACTCATCAGACCAGGCAACATTTTTCCAGTCTTCAACTGTCCAATTTTGGTGAGCTCATGTAAATTGTAGCCTCTTTTTCCTATTTGTAGTGGAGATGAGTGGTACCCGGTGCGGTCTTCTGCTGTTGTAGCCCATCCGCCTCAAGGTTGTGCGTGTTGTAGCTTCACAAATGCTTTGCTGCATACCTCGGTTGTAACGAGTGGTTATTTCAGTCAAAGTTGCTCTTCTATCAGCTTGAATCAGTCGGCCCATTCTCCTCTGACCTCTAGCATCAACAAGGCATTTTCGCCCACAGGACTGCCGCATACTGGATGTTTTTCCCTTTTCACACCATTCTTTGTAAACCCTAGAAATGGTTGTGCGTGAAAATCCTATAACTGAGCAGATTGTGAAATACTCAGACCGGCCCATCTGGCACCAACAACCATGCCACGCTCAAAATTGCTTAAATCACCTTTCTTTCCCATTCTGACATTCAGTTTGGAGTTCAGGAGAATGTCTTGACAAGGACCACACCCCTAAATGCATTGAAGCAACTGCCATGTGATTGGTTGATTAGATAATTGCATTAATGAGAAATTGAACAGGTGTTCCTAATAATCCTTTAGGGGAGTGTATATTTTAAGTGCACAAGATATCTCTATCTTTTAACCCTAAAACGCCGCTGCGTGGGGGCTTGTTTTGCTTTGGACGTGCTCTGTCTCTGGGTATGTCAGAGGACTGGGACTGTGTGAAGTGAGTTCTAGCCTTACTTGGGGAAGCAAAAAGGGAGGGTGGGGGGTTAAGAGGGGGAGAGAAAGAGAGCAGGCTTGATCTATACCTAATCTATCCTCTTAATCTTTATAATTATAACTACCAACGTAATAATAAGCTGCATGGCCACAACTCTAGGGGAAATAGGAAATTAAGTCTGAAGCTGTCTCACTTCCAATTAAGACTATAAAATGACCTCAAAAACTCAGAATCAATGTCTCCATGATGGGACAGTTAACTTCATGAGCTGGAATGTTAAAGGCTTGAATCACGAATTAAAGAGAAAGAAAGTACTCTCTCACCTAACGGGTCTAAACACTAAAATAGTATTTTTATAGGAGACCCACTTACTAAGCAAGGATCAGTTCCGGCTGCAAAAAGACTAGACTGGCCAAATGTTCCATTCTAGTTTTACAAAGAAAACTAGAGGTGTGGGAATTCTCATACATAGAACAGTACCATTTGTAGCATCAGATGTAGTATTGGATCCTGAAGGGAGATATGTAATGGTCATGGGAGACTTATCTAACTGTAAAATGATCTTGATAAATGTTTATGCACCTAATGTCGATGATAAGGGATTTATACAAAATTTATTTGCATCCATTCCCAATCTGAACACTCATAAAGTTATAATGGCTGGGGACTTTTAATTGTGTTCTAAATCCACTTTTAGATAGGACTTCTTCCACAGGGGGAACGACATCTAACACCGCAAAGATAATTACAAAGTTTATAACTGATCTCAGCTTATCAGACCCCTGGAGGTTTTTAAACCCAAATTCAAGTACATATTCTTTCTACTCACCAGTACATGATTGCTACTCAAGGATTGATTACTTCTTTATAGACAATAACTTCTTGCCTATGATTAAATCTTGCAAATACGATGCTATTGTTATTTTTGACCATGCACCTATGATCTTGGAGCTAATATTACTAAGCCCCATACACTCACCCCGCAGATGGTGTCTCAACCTGCTTCTATTAGCAGACGAGAATTGTACGGAATTTATATCCAGACAAATCAAATTCTTTTTAGAGGCAAATACATCCTCCGAGATCTCTGCAGGAATACTCTGGGAAACTCTTAAGGCCTTCTTAAGAGGACAGATTATCTCATATCTTTCCCACAGAAATAAATTCGAAGCCAAGAAAGGTGCAGAGATAAAAAGCGAAATTACTAGAATAAATGAAGAACATGCCAGACTACCAAGCGAGACTCTACATAGGAAAAGGCAGGTTCTACATTCAGAACTAAACCTCTTCACAATTAAAGAAACTGAACAACTAATTTATAAATCCAGACATTATTACTATGAACATGGAGAGAAATCTAATAAGCTTTTAGCTCAACAAATTCACAAGCAAGAAGTGTGCAACGCAATCTCAGTAATCACCAATGCGAACGGAGATAAAATCGTCGACCACAAAAATATAACGCGCACTTTCAGAGACTATTAGAAGTCCTTATATACTACTGAGTTTAAAGAAGACAATACACAATCTAATGCATTTCTGGATACATTACAAATACCACAAATAGACACTTTTAGTGCGGAGGAACTTGTGAAACCTCTGGCGTTATCAGAATTATTAGCAGTAAATAAAGTTATAAAGTCACTCCAAGGCAGGAAAGCAGCAGGCCCTGATGGCTACCCTGCAGAATTTTACAAGAAATTCTCCGCTCAGCTAGCTCCTCTCCTATTAGCAACATTTAATGAAGCCAGAGATAACCAATCTCTTCCTCAAACCTTTCACCAAGCACTAATAACCATTTTTCCAAAACAAAATAAGGACTTATTACAATGTGTATCATACAGACCAATTTCACTTCTGAATAACAACGTTAAAATATTCTCTAAAATCATAGCTAGAAGGATGGAGAAAGTGCACGCCACGGTAATATCACAAGACCAAACTGGATTTATTAGGGGCCGACACTTCAAATCTTCGACGCCTGTTTAATGTAATATACTCACCAACTAAATCAAACACCCCAGAAATAATATTATCATTGGATGCAGAAAAAGCATTCGACATGATTGAATGGAAATACCTTTTTACTACATTGGAGAAGTTTGGGTTTGGTCCGAACATTTGTACATGGATTAAATTACTGTATACTAACCCAGAAGCTTCAGTTTGAATCAATAACATTTGCTCAGACTACTTTAAACTAGAACGTGGTACTAGACAAGGATGCCCCTTGTCACTGCTGCTGTTTGCAATTGCCATTGAACACTGTCAATACATTGTCGAAATACTGATCAGATAAAGGGGATTATCAGAGAAGGACTGGAACAGAAAATTTCATTATATGCAGATGATACGGTACTGTATATATCGGACCCATAAAATTCTGTGCCTGCAGTCTTAACAGCACTCACAGAATTTCAAAAGATCTCTGGTCTCAGAATTAATCTGAATAAAAGTGTACTATTTCCAGTGAATTCTCAATCAGATAATATTAGATTAGATACCCTACCTTTTATCATTGCAGAACAGTTTAAATACCTAGGGGTAAACATCACAAGTAAACACAAAGCTCTTTATCAACAAAATTTCGCTGTCTGCATGGAAAAAATTAAGCAAGACTTGCATAGATGGTCAAACTTTCATCTCACACTAGCTGGAAGAATTAACACTGTTAAGATTTTTTTATTTCAAAACATTCCAATATACATTAATAAATCATTCTTTAAGCAATTAGATTCAACAATAACCTCATTTATTTGGAATTCAAAACATCCACACATCCAAAGAGCGACCCTACAAAGACAAAAAGCAGAAGGTGGCATGGCTCTACCTAACTTCCAGTCTTATTACTGGGCAGCGAATATACAGGCGATAAGAACCTAGACACAAATAGAAGAACATACACAGGCTTGGTCCGCAATAGAAGTAAAATCCTGCAGTACTTCTTTGTATTCCTTGCTCTGTGCTCCAATAAACAGACGTTATCGGCAATATACTAATAACCCAATTGTGCTCCACTCACTTAGAATCTGGAACCAATGTAGAAAGCATTTTAAGACGGAGAAGCTTCTATCTGTGGCACCTCTGCAAGAGAACCACCTCTTTCAACCTTCGCAAACATATGCAGTTTTTAATATCTGGAAAAAATTTGGAATTAGCTTGCTTAGAGATCTTTATATAGACAACGTCTTTGCATCCTATGAACAATTGCATTCCAAATTTAACATTCCAACTACACATTTCTTTCACTATCTTCAAATCAGGAACTTTGTTAAACAGAACCTTATAGATTTTCCTCATCTTGCACCCTCATCCATGCTGGAAAAAATATTGCTCAATCTCAAGGACTTGGACACCATCTCTTTAATATATAAAATCATTTTCCAATCCTTCCCTTTCAAAGATCCAAGAGGACAGTGGGAAAAAGAACTCTCAATTAATATATCAGAAAAGGAGTGGAAAGTAGCAATGCAGAGAATTCACTCGATCTCCATATGCGCAAAGCATACAATTATACAACTCAAAATTATATATCGAGCACATCTGTCTCAACTAAAACTCTCCAAAATGTTTCCAGGGCATGATCCAACCTGCGAACGCAGCAACCTAGTCCCAGCCTCAGGAATATCACGCTGAAGTGAGTCCCGAAGTGTGATTGCCACGTCTGTGTAAGATTGTTTGTCCGTTGCCGGGCAGGGCAACAGTAGGCTGACAGCTCTGCAGTGAAGCGCCACAGAAGGGAATCCTAAAAGATTGTGGTCGTGCTATAAGTCCCTGTCTTACACTCCAAAACATGAGGTTGAGTATCAGTACTTTAGCAAAACCAGCTTTATTCAGCTTGAAACAGGAACAGCAGGGTTATTTGTTGTAGCGGGACCTGCCACTCTCCTATACACAGTCAAAACAGTTTGGCAGGGTCATGGCCAGGTTAGTGGCCAAGTAATACTGTTCCCTACATTTACAATGCTCCTTGCATCACTCATCGAGATCTTTTCTGTTTGCTTCGGTGAAGAGCCGCAGCAGAGCTGTGAGCCTGCTGTTGCCCCAGCAATGCATAAACAGTCTTCCATAGACATGGTGATCACACTTCGGGACGCTCTTTGGTGTGTTATCCAGTTGGTGGAAGTCCCAAGAGAGTTTAGAAACCTCACATTTTCTTGAATGAGTGGCGCATTAATAGGACTGTTTCTTGAACGAGCATAACTGAACCACATAAAAACGGCTTTTTCGACGTCTTCAAATGCAGCAGTTCACATACGTTTGCAATCCAAGATTTTTCTTCTTTTTTTTGCTCGGTCTTTCAAGAAAGTTGACAGTGTCGACGGCAAAATTCCGAATTCACTGGCAACGTCTTTTTTCTTTTTTGCCGCAATTGAGAGCTGCAAAAAATTTTAACTTTTTTTTTTTTCTAATATGAACTGTTATCATTTGTTCATGTCTGCCGTTTCTATAGGAGGGTGACAATGCGTTAAATTCCAATGGATGTTTTTCAAATGTTGACGAGCAATAAGCAAAAGGTATCACAGAAAACCACAGAAAACAAAAACAGCAAAAAAACAGTAACTGCTCTGTGCATGATTCATTCAAGCATTTCAAGGTCACTTTGTTGTAATGAAAGTATCTGCTGAATGTACTTTGTAGTTACAAGATTTCTATAGACTGATGTCATATGGGGAAACTGTCGGGACCATAAAAATACTTTGTTGTAATGAAAATTTTGTTGTAATGGAATTTTACCTGTAGTATCTGCTCATATCTCTCCTCAGCTCGGTCTCAAAACCCCGCCCACCTAGCATTCTTAAAAAGTGTCCTCAGTGAAGGGGGCAGCCATTTTGCTGTAGCCCTTCACTGAGCGAGTCTCCGTTGGCGGAAGTTCTCTCGCAGCCTAGCTATCAGACAGCCGCAGCCCACTTGGGGGTTGGGGACCCCTTGCATTAGAGCACTGAGTGGATGGCTGATCAGTATATATCAAAAACATTAACCTTTCTTAGTGTGTCCAGATTTTTAATTGGTATTGTATACAAAAAAATAATGTGTTGCTGGAATGTTACTTTATATTTATGAGGTAGCAATTGAAAAACACAAATGTTACCTGATCATTTAGAGATTTTATTTAGGCAACTGTTGGTTTACAAACATTGAATACTGAATAGGTCAAAGAAATAGGTCAAAGGAATACTGTATATAGATATTTTGTACGTGTGCAGGTGGGAAAACTACCCCTGCTTTAAAATATATTCTACAGTCATACTGTATCTTAAGTGACAGACAATGTTTGTAGATTGACATTAATTAGAATTAACTGGAGTGCATAAAATGGCATCCAAATTGGATTTTAAACACAATTTAATTTTCTTGGCTACCACTACCTCACTACCTTTCACTACCTTCGGCACCCTTTCCCCTTCCAGACTCTCAGGATACCTTTGTCTGCAATCCAGTAACGGAACAGATCTTTTAAATTAAATACTGTATATATTGTAGGTGCATTAAAATGATATTCGTTTTGACAATGATAATTCTCCCAGCTAGGGTGAGGTGGTAGGATGACTAGCTATTCAGATGTTATTTAAATATTTCTTTCCACTTTTCAAAATTAAGCAATGTTATCTTAGTAAAAGGAGCATACTAACAATTAATTTTATTTCTCATTTTCTTGCCTTTTTCCTTTAAAGGTAAGGTCTTTAAAATTTGCTTTCTGCCAATTTCAGTATCATGATAAAATTGCATCTATGACAACATTAACATTACAGTATTTTTGTTCTGCTTGTTCTAACACCTAATGTCTTAAAAGAAAATACTAAAGGGCTAAGGTTTTTGTTTACATGCTTTACAGCAGTTTAGTTCCAATTAGTAAAACATAATTCTAACAACCATTCTCTTATTCTCTGCTTCACTGTTGCACCTTTGAATTCTTCTGCTATTTCTAGTATTAAATATATTCATCTACTAAACATCTGTTTAATCCAAGAACAAAACAAAATTTCACTGACTTCCAATCTCTTTCACATGATTATTAAAAATTTTGATACCAAAATTGATCCTTTGCATAGTTGTTCTCTTTATTTGCATTTCATAGCAACCACCATTCTTCTCTCCGATTGTTGTGGTTATCTATTCTGAAGTCAGAAGCAAGCTACCTTTATCTTCTATGCTGTGCAATTTATTTGTGTGACAATAAGATAGGAAAACTTCTTAAGTTTCAACCTCCTTACTGGATTTAGATTTAGATTTTTCAGTATTTTGAACTTTTAACCATGAACCTTTTGTCAAAATTAAGGTTTCTTCTGACCTTTTGTTTATCAATGTTTGTTGTGTTTGACACCACAAATTAAAAAACAACTTTCTCTGTATTAAGAGTTGGTGAAATTAAAAACTGAGTGTCACACATCTTGCCGAGACAACGGCTTTTTGCTAGACCATGTTTGAAACAACATACAGTTGCTTTAAAACATTATATTTGAGCTGGTCCTGGGAAATTAAACATCAAACTCATAGTCTTTCTTGCTGGGGCTAAACATTCAAAATGTTAATCAGGGAGCTGTCTGTCTTTAAAGATTTGAATTTTGTCTGTTAGGTAAATTAATATTCAACATATATTAAAATTCTTAGCAAGCAATGAACAAACATCAATATGCTAACAACCTAATAGCCCTTCATTCACTCAGAATATGGAACCAATGTAGGAAGCACTTCAAGACAGAGAAGCTTTTATCTGTGGCAGATCTACACAATAACCGCCCTTTTCGACCTTTGTAAACAGTTTTTAATGTTTGGAAAACATACAGGATTAAAATTGTGATGATCTGGGTTCTCTTCCATGCTCCCTTTGTTTGTCTAGGAGCCCTGAACCCAACACCGTCGATAATGTCACAGAGATGAGCTGACAGATGGGGACAAATCTCTCAAGGCCAGGGGATATATTCCAAAAAGTGATATCGTGCTTTTATTTAAAACAATCAAAAGCAAAAAGTGCAGTGCAACAAGTTCCAATAAATATATAAATAAATCCGTAAAACAAGTGTCCAGTGGGGTTAAAACCATCAATAAATAAATCTGTTAAAAGCAGAGGTTAGAAATGCAGATGTTAAAAATGCAGTCTCTCACTCCCTTGTTATTATCTGGCCCACCTCCATCACTCTCTCCCCGGCTCACCATTACTCGCAGCCGACAGAGACCAACAGCCACGAGCTCCTTCAGCTAACCTCCGTCTTGGCCCCCTTCCGGACGTCACTGCCAGACCGTCGAGGTCAGCTCTCCTCCCTTCATCCTTCGCGCACCCATAGTCGCTCTTCGGATCCCTTGGGAGGACACCTCTCACCTCTCTGCTCACCCCACTCACTGGTTTTCAGTGGGGCGAACTAGCCCCCAGAGCGCATCGGCCAAACGCTCCTTAGCGGGGCCCCAGCTTATGGTGTCTCCTTTATAGGTGGCCAGATCCTCCCACCTAGACTGCCTTTTCCCAACTTTTAACCTCCATTGTCCACCTTTTCTTCTTGATCGAGCTCCTTCCTTTTCTTTTCTACATTCCCCCCTCTCTGGTGTCGACCCGTATATATACACACACACACACACACACACACATCCCCGTGCGCCTCCGTGGGCGCAGCGCCTTAATCAAACTCCGCAGGAAGCCAATGAGGCAAACGAGAACGACTGCACCCACACGTGCAGGTACGACTTGCTCCAATCACCTCATTAACTCCCCGCGGTCGTGCAGTTGCGCCCACGGAGAATGGCACAGCTATACGGATTTAAAACCGACCTTTTTTTTATTGGAAGCCGCAGATCTGCTATACCACATAAATCATTTAGAGATTTGTATATAGAAATGTATATAGAGTTACTGCCAAAAGCAGTCACACAACTAAGAGCTGAGAGCATACGGAAGTGTGTCTAATAAAAGCATTCACACAACTGAGAAGCTAGATGACCATGGTCTTGTTTGAAAATGGTTATAAGTAGGGCGCGACTTGAAAGAATCTAAGGGCAAAAGTCACCGTCTCGCGGGACTTGAAAGAATCTCCTGTTAAATGTCTCCGTCTCGCGGGACTTCATTCCAAAAAGTCTCTCAAAAAGTCACGTCTTGTCCCAAGATTTTTTTTATTATAATAGAGAGATGTCTTTGCCTCCAACAAACAGTTACACTCCAAATTTAGCTTCCCATCAACACAATTTTTCCACTATCTCCAAATTAGAAACTTGGCTAAATGAAATCTGCACAATTTTCCTCACCTCCCACCTGTTTCTATTTTAAGTTTTAGAATACTGTTTAACAAAACTAGATCTCTTATTATTTAGTTTTTAGACAATGACTTGTAGGGTAGATGAGTTTTGAGTGCTGTTTGATTTTGATTTAGAGGAAAATTAATGTTCTATTACATTTCCTTTTATAGTAGGCCTTGGTTATACAGTAGTTCTTCGGGGCTAAAATGATTACTTCACTAGACCTTATTACTCTTGAACATGCTACATACAATTGCAAATGAGTTAAACATTCCCGTTTTAGATCAATTCTAGCTTTTACTAGTGATTTGGTTTTTGTTGATGGTGTTTGCAAAACACAATTTTTTAGAGGAAACTGTTCTTTTGTAGTAAAACAGCTAATTAGTAGGAGTAATGAGAAATTGTGATCATAAATATAATTTTACTTTGTAGAATTTCCTGTAAAAATGGTAGCTTCACTTACACTAGATTTGAATGTACATTTTGATTTATAATTTTGCACCATTACAAAGTCTTGGAATGTTTAGATCAAAAGCAATATAAACGGAATCATGGTTTCCATTAACGTATTACATAAATTATGGACATTTTACAGGCTGCACATTTGCATGATCCTTAAAGTGAACTCATCATTTTAAGCATTGTACAGGAAAGAACAGATGAAAAGAAATAATATTGTGAATTATGTACAGTGTCCACCTCTTCTATGATCAGTCTGTGGGGATCTCTTTACTGAGCTGTGCAAGCATTTAAACTGACCAAGGGATTACGTCATTTCTGGCTTGTTTTGTACCATCACTTCCCTGTTTGCGCTTGGTGAACTGGAGCATTTCAGCACCTTGTGGTCTGACCTCCAAGGGGATACCTTACTTCTCCAAAGTATTGCATGTACTTAATGTATTGGGGGGAGGGATTACCCCTAAATATTTTTATGTTGAAAAGTCTTTTCATAGTGGTTACCATCCAACCAAATTTCAGCTTTTTAACTAAATGGGAAATAATGTTGATGAGTGAGTGAGTCAGTCAGTCAGTCAAGTTGACATTATATACATACATTTTTTTTCCCAGTTTCACTATGTGGCTTGTGAATCTCTTTGGAATGATTTTTATACTAGTGCCCCATGTATGTTAGTTAGATTATAGTTAGAACTGCAGTATAAACAAACATATAACCAAAAAAGCAGTCATTAAGTCAGATTTTAGGATAGTTGTTGATACATTATTCAGCCTTGTCATTTTCTTCTTGTGGCTGCTGATATTTTTCATTTGATCTCTTGAGATCTAGTTCAGTTTTGAATGATTTTGAATATATTTTTTTTACCTTTTTCCAAGATTCAAACTTAATAAAATTGAAAGTATTTGAGCAAAGGAAAGCCCAGTGGTTTTCCCATCAAATTTTCTAGTACCATTTTGGCCAGCAGATTTCTTTCAAATTTTCAGTTTATTTAACTGTTGCAGTGTGCTGCAATTAATTATATTCCTGTTTAAATGAGTTGGTTTTACTCTTAGCTTTAAAAAAAAAATAAGATCATAGCACCGTTTGTCTATGACCCATTAAACCTTTTGTTTTTCAATGAATTATTCCTTAAAACACGCAAGTTGTTTTTTTTTATTATTTCTCATTTTTACTAACTGACTTAGATATAACCTTTGTCTACATGTTATTACACACATCGCTGATACTATTTGTTTATTCCTAGTAAGCTGTTACATTCATGTATTACAGTACCTGTTTCCTTTTTTCTGATGACACCTTTGCTTCAGGCCAGCTAAATGACTTTTGCCAACTCAGTACAATCGTTATGGCTGGTAACCTAGGAGATCTTTACTTTTTGGAATATAATTGAACAGCTTGAAAAGAATAAGAGACAGACTGTTGTTTGCTAATTACTGTTTCGACATGTGTTTGCATGTGTCATTGACAGAATGGAGATCAACTACCCCTTTTCTGACAAAAGCAGGTCTGTAGCCAGTCTGTGCAACTGTAAAGTTGCAGTAATATGTGGAGTTTTGTCTTGAAAGACTGAATACTTGGATCAGGTTTTTAACTAATCTAGCTTTGTCCTACATAATTTTTTTTTTTAATACTGAAGCATTCCTTTTCTAAATTGTATTTTTTTGGCTAAATAAACTAACTACAACATTTAAGAAGATGGAGGTAAGTTTTTCTGGAATCAAAAAATTAGCTTCTTTCAATTGGCTTTTTCGTGGATATAAAATATAAAGTCAGATGTAGCCTCTGTAATTTAAATGACTTAGAACTATACAGTAAAAACAATTAATTTTGTCTTTTGCAAGGCGACTGCTTGAACTTGTACCTTGTATGACTGGAACTTAATGAGTAATATTTGGTTTATTGCATTGGATAAGAAAATCCTCTTAATTGTTTAATTCCCCCAAATATTTAAAAGATTCTGCCTTTCATTAAAGTAACAAAGTTTACATCTTTGAGAAGTTCAATATGTGCTTCACAGAATGATTAGAAATTATTACTTGATTTATCCATTAATCATTAGCATTTAGTAAAAACATAGTCACCTTTCTGTCAATAATACCACTTTTATTTTTTTAATACAGTATATATATATTTTCAGTTAGCATATAAATAAGTAATATGTTTGTGCCCAAACAGTTAATGGTAATGTAACAGTTATATGTGAGTAGGTTTATGGATGAAATATAGAAAATTATTTCCTGTGAGTAGTTTTCCTTCCTTATCTCAGAGGCAAGAAGATAAAATTTATGGGCTTCCCTTGCAGGTCTGCTTTGTGCCTTGCACTGCTTGAAATAGGCTATAGTTACCAGCCACTAGATAATTAACTAAACAGATTTAGAAAATTGATGAATTACATCTTGCCTGAAGAAGGGGCCTGAGTGGCCTCAAAAGCTTGCATATTGTAATCTTTTTAGTTAGCCAATAAAAGGTGTCATTTTGCTTGGCTTTTCTCTACATTCATAATGGCTAACACGGTACAACACCCTAGTCCTACAGAAAATGGATGAATGAATTTAAACTATTCTGTTAACTATAGCTTGTTACATTAAGATAAAATAAATGACATGAATAGATAATAAACTATGCAGTAACTCCAGATTTATTCCCTTGGTGCAGAGGACTAAAACATGCTTATTTGGGGGAACCACATGACCAGTTATGTATGACAAAGTTAATCTGTACAGAGTGTTGATCCCTAAGGCTATGAAGCTTTTGTTGAGGCAGTCAAATAGAATGGAACTGGGCTGAGTACAATGACTTTATCAGATGGCATTCTTCCCACAAAAGTATACAAAGATATAGATGGGCTTAATTAACCTTAACAGAACAGTTCTTCCTAAATCAAAAAATTCACAATTGCTTATAATCACAAACATTAATGTGCTCCACTATTGTATTAGAAAGGTCTTTTAATGGAGCTTTACAAATTAGATGTGTGCTTCTTGAGATTTTTGCTGTCCACTCTGTATATTTAGGTATTCCAGTTTTCTGCAAGCTGAAACTTCAAGCAGAATTATATACCAATGAAGAGACATTGTTTTCTGTTTAAAAAAGAAACACATTTCTAGGGCATGATGCCACAGTAACACTGTGTTTTTGTTGTTGGAGACACATAGATCTTTTTGTTTTATACCTAAACCAGTTAAGAAAGATATCTGACGTTATCTTTTGTGGGCTATATTTTATCACATTACTACATGGCTTTTGGGAAGTTTTAAAATTGATGGAGAAGAAAGATGAGAATTCTTGTGAGTAGACAGTTCAGTTCTGGCCTGATAAGATGTACTGTTCATTCAAGATTTTTCTTAAAGGGAATAAAAATGTTTTATGTAACTTTTTAAAGAACATCTCTAAAAATGTAAATGTACACATTAAAATAAATGATGATGATGTAATTACTTGCAGTAATCTCTGCTATATTAAGATGTCTTTTTAGAAAAGTGTTTTCCTGACTTTTTTTATTCAGCTTTGTTTTGAAAAGTAAAATATAAGTTTTAAAGTATTGAGTCAATTGAGTTTATTTATTACAGGATTCAAAGTTACCTCCATCTGTACGGCAAAATCTTCTTGAGCTGTTTGGCCAAATAGAGAGGGAGTTTGAAAATTTGTACATTGAAAATGTTGATTGTAAGTAATTTTTAAAAATTACGATCTGAATGTATATTGAATATTTTAAACTTTGGTTTTGTTATTGTGTATATTCATCACTCTGTATATGAAATGATAAATTATAAATACTATGAACTTTACTTTAGTCCAATCTTTGTATGAAAAATGCTAACAAATGGAAATATTATTTTGGCTTTTGATTTTGATTAAACTAAATGCCAACAAAATGGTGTCAGATTGTTAAAATTTTATTGTCATGCTTTTATTGTCACCTAGCCAATTGTTATAATCACTGCCTTATTAGGCATAATCTGGTAATATTAGAGTGAGTAATAGTTGGAAATCAGAGTTAGACTCAGCAAAGAACAACTTTAAGGTATGCTTCTCTAATGCCTTTTGGTTTAGACACTATCTACATATTATGCTTTGAAATATTTTTTAACATTTAGTGGTCTAGTTAGCATAATTATTATTTATCTTTGTAACTGCTTATTCTAAACTAGAATGTTACAGTTTATGATTCGTATGTCTACGTAGCTTCTAGCACCATTTGATGTATATTATAAAACTAGTTGTGTTACCTGGAGGGACATTCTTAACATAATGGGCTTTAGTTACAGTGCTGTCGAATTAATCAAATGTATTAATCAAGTGTATCAGAAGTATTATGTAATTAAGTGCTTTTCTGTATACAATATTTGTAGGTATTTTTATATTATTGGCAGGTAGTGTGTTGTAGTTTTCAGTGTTGTGACCAGGGGCTGGACGTTAAAAGAGTGGAACACATAACCAAGATGAGAGCCTGTATGGATCTGAGAGTGCCGGTAATCAACAGTATAAAGAAGTGCTTGCTAACTATTGAGCTTTGCATCTTCGTTGTGGTTTACCAAACTTTCTCCTTCCATTTTACAACTTTATTACGTCTCTTTTTTTTCTGTCCAGGACACCGCCATGTCTTCAGTCATTCATCCACCCTGTAAGCTACTGGTGCTATTCGCATGGTCAGTCAGTCACTTCTACTGCGTCCTTCATTGGCATAAAGCATGCTCTCAATATAGTAAAGAGCATGTAAATTAGCATAATATTATTAAATATTTTCAAACAAAAATATATATAGACAAAATAAAACAGTCTTTGGTTAATTTTCTTTTTCTGTAACATCACCAAATTTCAGTCAGATTTGTCAAGGTGTTTTTGAGATTTAGGTGTATTTAGTTTTTGTATTGTAGGAAGGGTTTTATCCTAAATCTGGGGTCTTCAACTCTGGTTCTAGAGTGCTAATGTGACTGTAGGTTTTCTTTCTAACCCTTTTCTAAATTGGTGATCAGTTTCTGCTACTAATTACCTTCTTTCCCCTTCATTTTATTTTGACTTGTTTTTTAAGATTCAGTCCTCTAAATTGTTTCATTTTTTTCCTTAAATGGGACCCAACAGAAATGATTTGTGAAGTGAACCAACAGATGACCAGCTAAGTCGGGGCCTCAAACTCCAGCCAGCTTGTAAATTAGCAGATAATTCTTGTTATTAATTAAACCACTTATTTAATTCCGTGGCTTGCTGGTACTGTCATTCTCCACAGCAGACATTTCCACAACAGTTGATTTTCTTATTTCTAAGAACACCTTTAAAATGTCCTGTGGACCTGAGCAGATTGACATTACTGAGACTTCCAACTTTCTTTGTTTTCAGATATTATATGATGGACACAGGTTACTTGTCTTGTTTTGTAGCTCTTTATTGATTGGCTTCTAATTAAGGAAAAAAGAAACAATTAAGGGGCCTGAGTCTTAAATAACAAGTCAAGTAAAATTAGTGCAAGAGTTAATTAGCAACAAAAACTGGTCACTAATTAAGAAAAGGGTTAGATTTAAAACCTACAGCTTCACTAGCGCTTCATAGCCTAAGTGGGATACCCCTGCCGTTAATTTTGATCACTTGATATGTCCTTTCTTAGCAGATGTGCATCTGTCCTAGACATACCATCTTGACAAATTTCAGCATTTTAACTAAATGATAGCATTTTTGTTGATGAATGATTGAGTGACTCAGTTTATTTCTGCACCTCTATTTTAAGATACAAATATTATGTAGTTATAAATGTCATCATGCTGAAATATCAAAGATGTGCTCATTTATTATTGCCATTTCATGCATAAATTAAAATGTGAGAAACTGTTTATTGCTTTTGTCACATATACCTTCAAATCTAGGCCCAATTACTATCAGTATAAAATGTCAACTTTCTCTCAGTGTTTTCTACAAAATAGATTCCAGTTAGGTTGTATGATGTGTGTATTTATATGAAGGTGCTCTGAGATAAACCATATAGGTTTTGTTACTTCCCATTATTTATTGCTTCCATAATAAGCTTTTATTTTCAATAACCCTAAAATTGTATTAAGAGTTAATAATAATAATACATTTTATTTATATATGGCATTTTCCCATGCTCAAGGCTCTTATTTAAACAGCAGGGTACATGTTACATTGGGTACAAATATTTCTGTGTGGAACACCAAACAGATAAATACAGGAGATAAAAAGCATTAAATAGAATAAGACAATATACCAGAGTAAAATACTAAATTCAATACTAAAAGAAAAGCCTGAACAAATAACATAATCTGTGATACAACACACACACACAAATTATCCGGAGCATCTAGACAGAGACGTAAACTGAAAGAAAGGGCAGAATGTTAGGTTAAGGTAAAAGCCCTCCTGAACAGATGAGTTTTCAGTTGTTTTAGAAGAATGAATTGAGTCAGCTGATCTAATCAATTCAGAAATAGCATTCCAAAGTCTGGGTACTACACAGCTGAAGGCCCTGTCACCCATAGAGTGCAGGTTAGTGTGGGGCACAACAAGATTGCCAGAATCAGAGGAGCTTAGTGGGCAAACTGGAACAAAGCGATGGAGAAGGTCACTGATGTAGTCCGTTGCAAGGCCGTTTAAAGCTTTGTAGATCAATAAAAGTAATTTATATTAATTTCTCTAAGATACAGGAAGCCAGTGAAGGCGAAGCAAGATTGGTGTTTTGTGCTCGCTGTTGCTGGGTTCTTAGTTGACTGGATATATAGTTCATTCATGTCCTTGTATTGTTTTATTTTTAACTTTTCTTATTCTTTTTTGTATGTTAATCTAGCTGTCAAACACAGTTTACTTGAATAAAAAAGGTATAAAATATACATTTCAGCAGTTACTCTGAGCCTGCAATTTATTGAACCTGAGGTTAGTTATCTTCTCATTTGTTCTTCACAATCATGCAAAATAGTTTTATATGAGTCCATATTTATTGATTTATATTCTGCTGTGTTCTATAGTCATGCATATATCACTTAAAATATCAAACACAATTTTATTTTCATATTTAGTTTGAGTCTATTTCTGAAAATATTAGTCTAACCTTTGTTTGTAGCTCTATCATCTGGTAGCTCTCTGCATGTTGCTCGCCTGGCAACAAGTGTTTCAGTTTACACAAACAGTGAAATTCCTTGAAACAATGTGTTAAATAAAAACAGTAAACAGAAGGAAAACTTTAAAAAAAGGAGACAGATAAGCAAATGAGTTCTTGCTATCTTGATTTCCAGTCCTCAAACTTACAATAGTAGATACAGAACAAAGATACTGTTTAATCTTCAAATGAATCTTAGCAGTTTAGCTTAAATATTAGTTCAGCATTTCCTTTATTACATTATTATAATACAAAAAGAAAAAATACTGGTTATGTGTTGCTCTATTTCCTCTGAGGGATATTGTAGTGACATTTTGCTCTTATTTGAAAACTTATGTGATGAATTCTACTTGAACCACAAAATATATTTCTTTGATAGCATGAAAAAAAGTAAAAAGTATTTTAAAGATGTTAAATTTTAACTTTAATACACATCAAACCACTAAATAAATAATTGTTGGGGTATTTTGCAGATGTCAAATACTGTATTTAAACATGTATTGCAGGCAAATAAAGGTTTATGGTAAAGAAAAAAATTGACTTTGTGATTGTATGGATCTGAACATTTAAAATAATGTTTAAATATTCTCCAAACAGGAAGTTTTATAGAACAGCAGTTCCCAAACTGTGGGCCATATGCACCCCAATATTGGACATCTTTTGCAACCGTAACAATTCGAAAAATAATTAAAAATATGTAGAAATAATAATACCACCATTATAACAGCAATATCCAACCCTTTTACTAAGTTAAGTGTTTCTTTGGTGCTATGATCAGTTTAATCATATTAAAAGATGTTCAACTGACAAGACCGAACAATACACACGTGGACAAAATTGTTGGTACCCTTCAGTCAATGAAAGAAAAACTCACAATGGTCACAGAAATAACTTTAATCTGACAAAAGTAATAATAAATAAAAATTCTATGAAATTTAACCAATGAAAGTCAGACATTGATTTTCAACCATGCTTCAACAGAATTATTTAAAAAAATAAACTCATGAAACAGGCCTGGACAAAAATGATGGTACCCCTAACTTAATATTTTGTTGCACAACCTTTTGAGGCAATCACTGCAATCAAACGATTCCTGTAAATGTCAATGAGACTTCTGCACTTCTCAGCAGGTATTTTGGCCCACTCCTCATGAGCAAACTGCTCCAGTTGTCTCAGGTTTGAAGGGTGCCTTTTCCAGACGGCATGTTTCAGCTCTTTTCAAAGATGCTCAATAGGATTGAGGTCAGGGCTCATAGAAGGCCACTTTAGAATAGTCCAATGTTTTCCTCTTAGCCATTCTTGGGTGTTTTTAGCTGTGTGTTTTGGGTCATTGTCCTGTTGCAAGACCCATGACCTGCGACTGAGACCAAGCTTTCTGACACTGGCCAACACATTTCTCTCTAGAATCCCTTGATAGTCTTGAGATTTCATTGTACCCTGCACAGATTCAAGACACCCTGTGCCAGATGCAGCAAATCAGCCCCAGAACATAACAGAGCCTCCTCCATGTTTCACAGAAGGGACAGTGTTCTTTTCTTGATATGCTTCATTTTTCCGTCTGTGAACATAGAGCTGATGTGCCTTGGCAAAAAGTTCAATTTTTGTCTCATCTGTCCATAGGACATTCTCCCAGAATCTTTGTGGCTTGTCCACATGTAGTTTGGCAAATTCCAGTCTGGCTTTTTTATGATTTGTTTTCAACAATGGTGTCCTCCTTGGTCGTCTCCCATGAAGTCCACTTTGGCTCAAACAACGACGGATGGTGCGATCTGACACTGATGTTCCTTGAGCTTGAAGTTCACCTTGGATCTCTTTAGAAGTTTTTCTGGGCTCTTTTGTTACCATTCGTATTATTCGTCTCTTTGATTTGTCATCAATTTTCCTCCTGCGGCCACATCCAGGGAGGTTGGCTACAGTCCCATGGATCTTAAATTTCTGAATAATATGTGCAACTGTAGTCACAGGAACATCAAGCTGCTTCGAGATGGTCTTATAGCCTTTCCCTTTGACATGCTTGTCTATAATTTTCTTTCTAATCTCCTGAGACAACTCTTTCCTTCGCTTCCTTTGGTCCATGTTGAGTGTGGTACACACCATGTCACCAAACAACACAGTGACTACCTGGAGCCCTATATATAGGTCCACTGACTGATTACAAGATTGTAGACACCTGTGATGCTAATTAGTGGACACACCTTGGATTAACATGTCCCTTTGGCCACATTATTTTCAGTCTTTTCTAGGGGTACCATCATTTTTGTCCAGGCCTGTTTCATGAGTTTATTTTTTTAAATAATTCTGTTGAAGCATGGTTGAAAATCAATGTCTGACTTTCATTGGTTAAATTTCATAGAATTTTTATTTATTATTACTTTTGTCAGATTAAAGTTATTTCTGTGACCATTGTGAGTTTTTCTTTCATTGACTGAAGGGTACCAACAATTTTGTCCACGTAATTTTGTGAACAGACCTAAATGAACTCATCCAGACATCAGGCAACAAGTGTAGAAGCATATGAATCACGTGAATATAATAGGCTTGTTCCATTTGTGATGCGTGAACTAGTCAGGGCCAATCAACATGTGTAAAAGAAGTCACATGGTCAAAGTTTGTGTTTTCTGATTTTTGTTTGTATTCCTATATTAATCGCTGTGTCTGTGTTTTTGAAGATCGAACCTCCTCCATATGGTGTTGTGATCAAAATAGATTTTAAAAGTTGTTGTTCTTATCCACATAAAAAAGTTTTTATTGAACTTTAATAAGCACACTATGACTGAAAATGAATAGGGTGCACCACAAACTATTTGGCAGGTGTGAGAAGAAGCTGAAGTGTATTTAAGTGTAAAAAGAATATAAATTACTTTGAATTGAATAAATTACAATGTACAAAGACATCAACACATATTTAATTTGAAACGGTCAGTCATCATAGTCAACTAATTTGGAAAATTAAACTCCAATTGAGGCTTATAATTGTTCCTTCCACTGTCACACCTGCAGAAACCTTAATATGATTTTTACTTAAAGAGTTAATCAGTGTAAGCTTATTACCCACACTCACTTGTAATTAATTCCCATTGTAAAGAACAAATGCAAACCCTAGTCCCCATAATGAATGGGATCCAATGGCTTAACCCCATCTGTCAGTGTAGAATATGTTAATCCATTATGTGTAGCATGTATGTAGTCACCGAGCACCAGACATGTAAGGGCACCACAGACCTGTTAATCTCATGTGTGATAGGCTTGTCAGAATTTATTTTCTGCTGTGCATGGCCATGAATACACACCATGATGTCCATCCATGCTCCATCTTGTGGTCCACATCGAGAACCTTCTCTGCAAATAGGCAGGATTATACTGCAGATTTTGCAAAACGAGTTATCTATACTAATAAAAGGCAAAGCCCTCGCTGACTGACTGACTGACTGACTGACTGACTCACTCACTCACTCACTCACTCACTCACTCACTCACTCACTCACTCATTCACTCACTCACTCATCACTAATTCTCCAACTTCCCGTGTAGGTAGAAGGCTGAAATTTGGCAGGCTCATTCCTTACAGCTCACTTACAAAAGTTAAGCAGGTTTCATTTCGAAATTCTACGTGTAATGGTCATAACTGGAAGCTGTTTTTCTCCATTTACTGTAATGGAGATGAGCGTGAAAGCCGTGGGGGCGGAGTTTCGTGTGACATCATCACGCCTCCCACGTAATCACGCAGTACGTAGAAAACCAGGAAGACCTCCAAAAAGCGCTGAAGAAAACATGCATTATATAATTGAGAAGGCAGCGAAACAATAAGAAGCGAGCGAGTGACATACAACTATATTCATGAGTGATGCTACTATGGAAACAAAGCACAGTGTAAACCTAAACTTTAAATTAAGTTCATAGACAGGCTGCCGCTGGCGTTTGTAATTTAGTGCCTGACCATATAAGGCCGTCCGTCAGCGGCAATCCAATAGAAACACTTCCACTAAATATTCACGGGTGAAGGACTGTGCTTATACAGAGGAAGATGAGATGGTCAGGGTGGTGTTTGGCACAAACTGCGAGAGAAAGTTTTAAGTGCCGGGACTTCGGTAACATTAAATACAGCCATGGACATAGCACGACATGGCACCAGCACAGCTGGGAAACTTCGATGCATGTACACCGAGCGGCTCACGTGAACTGACGCAGTGCACAGCCAAAAAGCAACTGTTCCAAAGAGCGCTGAACAAAAACCGAATTACACAATTGAAAAGGCAGCAAAAAAATATGAAGCGTCTGATACATACAAGCATATTCATAAGTGCAGCTACTGCGGAAACAAAGCACACGGTGGAAAAAGTCAATGTCCCGCTAAAGGAAGACAGTGTAAAAAAAAAAAACCCGTGCATGCAGTGTGTCAGGTCTCAGATAAAGAAGAAGACGAGCTGTTTATTGATGCAGTAAGAAACGAATCGATAAATTAAACCTGTTATCTTTACAACGATTGACAAACACGGAATGTAACTTGAACACAACACATCCTACAAATACGAACCTGATTGAAAGAAATAATGATAATCAAGTCCTTGATGACAGCAACACTCAATAACACTCACAAAACAATTACTGTATATTGACAGTCATGTTACGTTATTTTTAAAATGTTCCCTTTTCTTTTTCATAGCTTCTTTAACACACTACTTCTCCGCTGCGATACGCGGGTATATATATATGTATATATACCCCGATCTACATACTCGAATAATGGATACTTTATTCGCCATCAATGATTGTTTTGGTAAAGCCATACTCAGTGTATTCATTAGATGAACGGTAAAAAAGTAAGAGCGAGGGGAGGGTGACTTATTGAGGCATGCAGTCAAAACCACAATAGCACGCCAGCTCGATGTACGAAAAAATATATCTTTTCAAGTTCTATTTATTCCATATGTGTCAAACTCAAGGGCCGCGGGCCACATCCGGCCCGGCGTGTAATTATATCCGGCCCGCGAGATCATTTTATATACTGTATTACTGTATTGTTATTAATGGCCCGGGTATATGAAGCGCTGGTAACACAATAAACTACAGATCCCATAATGCAGCGCTTCAGCTGCTTTGCCGAACACTTACCGCGTTAATCAAGTCTAGCTTATGATGCTGCAAGTTATTGCGAAGCTAGCCCACACGATGCTGAAGAGAAAAGTTGATTCTGAAAATAGAGCCTTTAAAAACCGATGGGAGGCTTTGTATATGTTTACTAAAATTGCCGGTAAACCCGTGTCTCTCATTTGTGGAGCTAATGTGGCTGTAATTACAGAATTTAATCTAAGACGGCACTATGAGACAAAACATCAGGATAACCTGAAAGACCTGAATGCAATGCAGAAGATACAGAAAGCAGAAGAGTTAAAGAAGAATCTGACACTTCAGCAGACGTTTTTACCCGTGCACAATCCCAAAGTGATTTCAAGTGAAGCTGCTTTTATGGGAGACACAAATGCACCAGTGCAACTTGCCCCACTTTCCCTGTTGCCAAGTAATGTTGAACCAGTTCGGCACAACGGTGTTCCCAAATAAGCACTTTGCTGATAAACTGAGCGCACTGCGCACTGAGTTCGCACGGCGCTTTGGTGACTTTGAAGAACAAAAAAAGAATTTTGACTTGTTTCGCAACCCATTTGCCGTCGATGTGGAAATTGCACTTGTGCAGATTCAGATGGAGGTGATTGAGCTGCAGTGTAATGGCACACTGAAGGCAAAGTACGATACTGCAGGGCCTGCACAGTTTATTCACTCCATTACCGCAGAAATGCTCCAGCTCCATCTACATGCGGCTCGAAGCTTGTGCATGTTTGGTAGCACATATCTGTGTGAGAAGGTCTTCTCAGTGATGAAGACTAACAAAACAGCACACAGGAGTCGCCTCACTGATGAGCACCTGCAGTCCATCTTGAGAATCTCCACAACACAGAACCTCACACCAAACATAAACGAACTTGTTGCCAAAAAAAGATACCAGGCGTCCAGCTCTAAAATGACATATGAGCAAAGACAACTGAATGATTTGATTTGTTATTGCTGAAAAGAACACATTTTATTTATATTTCCAGGTTTTGTTATGCAGCATGTTCATATTTGAATATGTATAATTTTGACAGGATATATTTTTATGGAGAGCAAAATCTTTTGGGATATTTAAAATCTAAGTTTATTTTTTATATAAAATTACATAAGAGTAAAGAAATTTGAATGTTTGTTCTTTTAACGTTTACTTTATTTCTAACTTGTATAATTTAGACAGGATATATTTTTATGGAGAGCAAAATATTATAAGTTATTTAAGGTTTGAGTTGATTTATTCAGGAATAATATTCCTGTCTGTTTTTACCATTCCTACCAAAGATATTTCTGTCGACTAAATAAAAATTCCCTCTATTTAAAATTTAAATAGAACTTGAACAGATACGATAGTTCATAATATCCACGCAGACTTGCACGTAAGAGCGGGAGTCATCCGTTTTAACAAACAGCGTATTGCACTGATACGAAATAGCCTGCCCATTTAATTATTTAGGAATGGATAAATAAATTAAGATTTTGTACAAATAATGTTTTTCATTTTTCTTCCTTGATGGATTCTGCCACCCCCAGCAACAGTTGCTTGCACCCCAAAGAGTG
>JANRMT010062818.1:1807908-1838579 GCA_026402145.1 Polypterus bichir lapradei | reverse complement strand
TATATATGTGTGTGTGTGTATACAGTGGTGTGAAAAACTATTTGCCCCCTTCCTGATTTCTTATTCTTTTGCATGTTTGTCACACAAAATGTTTCTGATCATCAAACACATTTAACCATTAGTCAAATATAACACAAGTAAACACAAAATGCAGTTTTTAAATGATGGTTTTTATTATTTAAGGAGAAAAAAAAATCCAAACCTACATGGCCCTGTGTGAAAAAGTAATTGCCCCCTGAACCTAATAACTGGTTGGGCCACCCTTAGCAGCAAAAACTGCAATCAAGCGTTTTCTATAACTTGCAATGAGTCTTTTACAGCACTCTAGAGGAATTTTGGCCCACTCATCTTTGCAGAATTGTTGTAATTCAGCTTTATTTGAGGGTTTTCTAGCATGAACCGCCTTTTTAAGGTCATGCCATAGCATCTCAATTGGGTTCAGGTCAGGACTTTGACTAGGCCACTCCAAAGTCTTTATTTTGTTTTTCTTCAGCCATTCAGAGGTGGATTTGCTGGTGTGTTTTGGGTCATTGTCCTGTTGCAGCCCCCAAGATCACTTCAGCTTGAGTTGACGAACAGATGGCCGGACATTCTCCTTTAGGATTTTTTGGTAGACAGTAGAATTCATAGTTCCATCTATCACAGCAAGCCTTCCAGGTCCTGAAGCAGCAAAACAACCCCAGACCATCACACTACCACCACCATATTTTACTGTTGGTATGATGTTCTTTTTCTGAAATGCTGTGTTCCTTTTACGCCAGATGTAATGGGACATTTGCCTTCCAAAAAGTTCAACTTTTGTCTCATCAGTCCACAAGGTATTTTCCCAAAAGTCTTGGCAATCATTGAGATGTTTCTTAGCAAAATTGAGACAATCCCTAATGTTCTTTTTGCTTAACAGTGGTTTGCGTCTTGGAAATCTGCCATGCAGGCCGTTTTTGCCCAGTCTCTTTCTTATGGTGGAGTCGTGAACACTGACCTTAATTGAGGCAAGTGAGGCCTGCAGTTCTTTAGACGTTGTCCTGGGGTCTTTTGTGACCTCTCGGATGAGTCGTCTCTGCGCTCTTGGGGTAATTTTGGTCGGCCGGCCACTCTTGGGAAGGTTCACAACTGTTCCATGTTTTTGCCATTTGTGGATAATGGCTCTCACTGTGGTTCGCTGGAGTCCCAAAGCTTTAGAAATGGCTTTATAACCTTTACCAGACTGATAGATCTCAATTACTTTTCTTCTCATTTGTTCCTGAATTTCTTTGGATCTTGGCATGATGTCTAGCTTTTGAGGTGCTTTTGGTCTACTTCTCTGTGTCAGGCAGCTCCTATTTAAGTGATTTCTTGATTGAAACAGGTGTGGCAGTAATCAGGCCTGGGGGTGGCTACGGAAATTGAACTCAGGTGTGATACACCAAAGTTAAGTTATTTTTTAACAAGGGGGCAATTACTTTTTCACACAGGGCCATGTAGGTTTGGATTTTTTTTCTCCCTAAATAATAAAAACCATCATTTAAAAACTGCATTTTGTGTTTACTTGTGTTATATTTGACTAATGGTTACATGTGTTTGATGATCAGAAACATTTTGTGTGACAAACATGCAAAAGAATAAGAAATCAGGAAGGGGGCAAATAGTTTTTCACACCACTGTATGTAGATATGTATGTATATGTTTATATATGTGTGTGTGTATGTATATATATATATATATGTATTTGTGTGTATATATGTGTGTGTGTGTATGTATATGTAGATATATATATGTATGTATATATGTGTGTGTGTATATATATATGTGTATATGTATAGATATGTATATATATATATGTTTATATGTGTGTGTATATATACATATATACATATATATATATATATATATATATGTGACAGCAACACTCATCACTCACAACAGTGACAAAACAATTACATTGACAATCATGTTACGTTATTTTCAAAATGTTTCATTTTCTTTTTCATTACTTCTTTAACACACTACTTCTCCGCTGCGAAGCGCGGGTATTTTGCTAGTGCGTTTATAATAGTGGATAGGGAAATACACTGAAATGGAATCCGTGAACAGCGAGTATTTACTGTACCAATATTATAAATGTGGGCATTTCAAATAATGTAACTGAGCATTTACAAAAATCTTTCTCCCTGTGTCTGTCACATATTGGTACCTTGCTTGTTGAAAACTGTATGTGTGGATCTTTTGATAATATACTATATATTTACATATATACTGTACAGGGTGCGGCAGAAATAACTCCTACATTTCAAAGGGGGATTGAAAAAAAATGCTACGAGGTATCACCAAAAACTTTTTATTTCCCAAATGTAGATATAAAAAAGTTTTTTTACTTTAAGTTTTAAAAATTATATCGTCCAAATGGTGGCCTTGACACCTGATGCACATTTGGAGTCGTTCTTTGAAGTTTTCCATCACTCTCAGTAGCATGTCGGACAATTTCTTCTTGAATAGCCTCCTTTAGTTGGTCCAAGGACCGAGAACGATGTTTGAAAACCTCCTGTTGCCCTTACCCTTTGAACCCACTGCAAAATCGTTTTCCGGTCTGGAACACTTTTCATTAGCACGTAAACCAAACCACGTGCGAAACACCCTCTGCGTCACAGATACAGATTCGCCATTTTTAAAAAAAGACTCAACTACAAAGCTTCAATGCTCACCCGACCATGGCATGGTGACGACTGAAAACTTTATTATGTACCTTACCTAACGGAATGGACCGTACCCCTCTACCTGCTTTGGGGACCCCACAGTGATTTTTCGAAATGTGGGAGTTATTTCTGCTGCACCCTGTATATATAGTATATGCTATAATAAAAGGTAATGGAAATGTAATTATTAAAATGCCAGTTTCTAGTGTATTACTAAATTATGTACCATATTTTTCGCTCCACAAGATGCACTTTTTTCCCCCAAAAGTGGGTGGAAATGTCTGTGTGTTTTATGAAGCAAATATTATGTTACAGACCGTGATGTATATTACCTGACCTGTCAGCAGTAGTGACAGCTGTTAGAAGAGGAAGTGGTAGGCCCATGAGAAACCCCTTAACACTAGAATTACCTAAGCCTACAAAAAAACTTGTAAATCCGTCCCACCTTAAATCCCTTTGCACCTCTCTGTCAGCGTCTTTTGTCTTGTAAATGTGTCCATAAGCAGCAAGCAGCCTGCTATCACATCCCCCCACCGCTGCACAGTTTTCTCAGCTCAAGTCTGTTTACCCGTGATTAACTTAAATACGCAATACAGTGGACCCTTGACTTACGAACTTAATTCGTTCACAAAGGCTAACCCATAATGCGTTCCAAACCTCCCACTGCAACACTTACTTAACCTTTTCATAATAAAAAACACCAATAATTTTTCTAATGTACTAACCAAAAAGTTATAAAAAGTGCCTAGCTTACTTCGATTGGGCTAGGAGCATGGCGGCGCGCATGGTCGCAGCGGATCAAGGCTCTCCTTTTCAGTGCACTTTTTTGTTGTTTTTGTACTTTTTTTTTTTGTCCTTGTTTGTGCACGATCGGTTCGGCGAACATCCGCTACACCATTCAGAACCTTATAGACATCGGTGTCCAGAGCCAGACATCTGTTTTGAGCGTTTTTCATCACACACACAACATCCCAGACAACATAGCGAGACCAGCGGGCACTCCGTGGTTTGTTGTCGGGTCTAGGAGACGACACAGACGGAGGAGGGAAAGAAAGCAGAAGCGGGGCCGCAGATACGGCGTTATGCTAAGGCTAAAAAACAAGCATACAAGCCCTATACAGAACTTTTTTCTGCACTGAAGGAGCTTCTTTTAATCTCATTGTAGATGCGTATAGTGACAGTAAAAGGCATTCTATTCTAGAAACAATTTCATACTGTACTCACCATTTAATTTGACATCTTTGGGCTGCAGGAAGGGATGAGGAGGAGCTATTTCCACACAATGTCCATCTTCATTTCGAAATTACATCCACAAACACATGTATCTGGGCTCCGACTGACGCTACTAACGCTCTCGGTTGTTTGTTTACAATCGCGCAAGCGGATACACGTGACCGCATCCGGGTCGTAACGCAAGATGTGGATCGTAAATCAAAATAAAAAATTTTATTTTAAACTTCCCGATAATTTATTATAAATTTTATTAATAAAATCAACAACTAAAACACTTTTTTGAATAAATTCTTTATTTAATTTAAAGTACCGGCACGCAAAGTTACTTCTTCATCTGAAAGATGGCTCTGTGGTTTCGTCATTATTTACTTCTGTATTAATCGGCAAAACCGGCATTGCGCTGGAAATCTTGAATCTGAAATGATACTCGTTGTATAAACCGACCCCCAAACTCCAAGCCAAAAATCTAGGACGAAATTCTCGGCTTGTATTCCGGGATCTACGGTAATATCAATGCCTTGATGCAAATATGTTTTATATTTGACATTCTTGCCACATATTCTGAATTTAGAACACTAAGTAACCTTTTTTTTTTTTTTGTTTTTTGTTTTTTTTTTTATAGTTCATTAGTACAGTTAACTATTCATTCACATTTAGCTTGTGTGGAATTGACTTCCCCTTGCAAGATATCCCTTCACTCCTCCTCACCTCTTTTATAGTCTGTTTTCCCCTATTTGTGATTTATGTAACATGAACAGTACTCTGGGGCATGCCCAAAATTAAATATGTAAATATATAAGTAGAGTGATATTTTTTATAGCAAATATTCAGGAAAGTATGTTACAAATTTTCTTCAGCTCTGCATTGCTTTTTCCAAAAATACAGTATATTAAACTAGAAGCAATGATGCAGAGACTTTAGTGGAAAATAAAGGCTTATACGGAATGCTTATGTCACAGAAATGCATGTGAAAAGTTTTAGAATTAAGATGAATTATTTATTATGTTGTCAGTGGAAAGTTCAAGAAATGTAGCATTTTACAATTTGATAGCACTAACCAAGGCAGGATTAATGAAACTGATGAAAGAGCTTTAAAAGAAAATACATATGTTAAATAATGGGTGTTGTCTTTTTTACAGTGTACACCACAATATTTGGTTATTTGGATATGATCATATTTACTTGGTTTTAAAAAATATTACTTTATTTTTTTAAGTCAATGCTTATTGCAGTCTATGAAATGTACATTACATTTTATTTTGTAGTACGGAGGGAAATTGACACTCTTAATGAGCGCTTGGCTGCTGAAGGACAAACCTTTGATGGTGCAGACTTGAGCAAAGGACCATTAAAGGCCAAAGGTAGGAAGTCTCATCTGAAGCAATTGCTAATTGAGATTCTTTTAAATTATTTTGACATATATAACTATTTTTTATTCTCATTACCTCATTATTTTGTACATTTTATTGCTTAGCATATCCAATACAATTTTCAATTGATGTAAAACTATTAAACAATTTGCAATATATAATCTTTTACTGGCTAATTGAATAGTTTACAATATGAACACTTTTGAGGCAGCTCAGGCACCTTCTTCAGGCAAGTTTGCCTGATGAATGGGCCTGAGCTGCCTCAAAATTTTACATATTGTAATCTGTTCAGTCAGCCAATAAAAAGATGTTATTTTGCTTCAGTTCTCATTACATCCATAATGGCTAACATGGTAAAACACCCGACTACTACAATATGTAATCTGTAGCATCTATTAGATAATTTATTTCCAGCAAAAAATTCTAATCTTTATATTTAATACAGAAATGGTAAAGCTGGTGAAACGCTTGAAAAAAGTGTTATTTTGTGACAAATGCTATGTTTGAAAAGCCAGGCACAGTATATCATATTGTAAAGCAGCCTTTTTAAGCAGCGGTAAAACCTGATTCAGAGATGTCTGTTTTATAACAATGGGTAGACCCTGTGCCTTCATTTTTTTATTGTATCTTAAAACTATAGACAATAATAGCATGGATAACTGCAGGATTGTGACCATAGTATAGTTATGTGACAATGAAATTTGGCATGATTGTGCCATGTCGTATGTTGGCTGATACGACCCCATAATACAAAGCAGTATGCCATATACTATTATTTGTTTGCATATTTAACCCAGAAACAGTGCTGTTGAACTTTGTTCATGCCATGACCTACTCTTAGTAACATGGTCACACCAGGAAGGCCAGAAAGAAACTGTTGTATACTTGTGTGCAAAATTTCTTGAAATGAAAAAAGAAACCAATTAATGAAATGGTTAATAATGTAAAACTTGGTCTGTCTTGCAACTAGCCATGACTAGGACATATCCTAATGGGTTACATCCTGTGGCAGGTGTTTTGCAAATTGTTAAAGGACTTCATGAATTATTAGATCAAATCATTCAAGAATAAAGCTAGAATTCTGCAGATACCTTTGATTGGGGGCTATGCAGCTACATTAATAATGAAGAACTGATAATTGAAAAGAATGTTTTTCAAAGGCAAATCGGAAAGATTTTGAGTAATGTATTTTACCCTCAACAGTGCATAATATAATTAAGAGATTCAAGGAATCTAGAGACATTTCAGTGTGTATAGGGGAAGGGATCAAGCTTAAGCTGACTGCCAGTGATCTCAGATCCCTGAGACAGCACTGCATCAAGAACCGCCATTCATCAATAAGTGATATGACCACACAGAGTCAAGAGTACTTTGGCAAACCTTTATCAAGTAACACAATACCTAGTTACTCCCACAAATGGCGATTACAGCTATGTAAAAAGGAAGTCATATGTTAATAGCGTCCAGAAGTGCCATTGACTCCTTTGGGCTTGGAGATATCTGGAATGGACTTCACATAGTGAAAATGAGTATTGTGGTCAGACAAATCAAATTTCAGGTCTTTTTTGAAAGAAATGCATGATGTGCTCTATGGACCAATGAAGAAAAGGAACACCCAACTGTTTTCTTCTACAAGTCCAGAAGCCAGCATCTGTGATAGAATAGGGTTCTGTCAATATCCTGGGCAAGGGTAACTTGCACTTCCGTAATGCCAAAAAGTACTTACATATTTTGGAATAATGTGTGTTGCCTTCAAAATGACATCTCTTCCATGAACACCCATTCATATTTCAGCAAGACAATTGAAAACAATTTTCTGTGTGCATGATAAAGGCATAGATGCATAGGAAGAGGGTGTGGGCATTGGACTTGCCTGCCTTCTGTTCAGACTTGCCCCATTTGAGTATGTGTGGTGCATTTAACGAAGACCTCATACTGTTGCACCCCTTAAGACTTGCTTGTGAGATGAACGGGACAAAACTTGTGTCTCTATTACCTAAACATTAATTTAGTGTCAAAAATCTAATTAAGTTAAAAAAAATATATATATTTAGTTGTAATATCTATCTATATAATAGTAGGGTGATATAGTGTTTTCAGGTCAAAGATTATTTACTCACATTTACTAATCACAGCTTTCTGTGTTTATCTGCATGTTTCCTGCTGTCAACTTTTTTTGAGTTAGGATTGTAGTTTGCTCATGTGTGACAGATTAAGCTTTATTTTTTTAATGCATTATCGCAGATTTTCTGTCAAGCCTGACTTAATCAAATGTTTGTCTAGTGTAATAAGAGACAAGCACAAAGAAAAAGTTTTGGAGTGGATATATTGTAGGATTCGGGTCGAGTAAAAAGAGCTGCATGATACTCTGCCAAGTAGTCTGTCCAGACTGAGTCACCAACAACGACTGACCACAAAGCAAAGGTGGTAGGCTTTTATACCTGAGGGAAAGGAAGAGGCAGGTTATCTGGAGGGAAAACGAAAATGATGTAGTCAGGGGGCATGGTCTAAAGCCAGAAGAGGAAGATGACTAGGTCTTACTGCGCCTGTAAGAATGGGAGAAGATGCATTAACTCATCTGATTACCCCTTGTACCTGTGTTTCAGCATTAGCTAGACTCCCCTTGCTTCTTCCCATGCACAAATTTGTAATACTAGATATTAAATTATTGAGACACTCTGAAAAATATCCCATCATCATTTTACTTTGTTCAGAAGTACTAAAAATTAGTATGTGTACAGTAATAGTAAAGCATCAAAAAGTTATAACAATATATTACTTAATTTGGTTAAGGCCTTTAAACACAACTCTAAATATTTTCTGTTGTTAATCTTGTTGCCAATTGCTGTTCTGCACCTTTTGGATAAGTTGTTGATTGTACATAGTATGCATCTGTATGTGTATAAAATAATAAATTAACAAAACTTAAAAAAAAAAAACCATTCTTTTATCATGGTTGTTTTTTTAAAAGCTAAACTACGGTGAATTAACGAATAAACAAAAATAAAAGCATTCCTGTTGCTGAATAATGCTTGCAAACCATTTTTACCTGTGTAAACCTTTTATTTTTCTGACTTGTATTGTTATGCTTCTGAAATAATTCTAAAATTAAACTGTTAAAATGTGAGGGTTTTTTAGTACTTCAGTTTTGTTTCATCCTCAATCACACCCTGTGCTGCAGGGATATTAGAAAACAGTTAAAGTCTGCATCAGTGTAACCAAGTACAGGTCCTAGATGGCTGCATGGTTAAAGTTTAGCATGATGGTGGCAAAATGTTCATAAACAGACTGACATATAAAATGGCAACAAGTAAAGAGCCATTCTTTGTGAGGAAAGTAGAAAGTAGATGCCTTCAACCCACTTTCTGTCACATTAAAAATAATGATATTGATAAATAGAATCAGCAGTGTTCCACTTTATAATATTATAAATATTTTTTATTTTTATTTCTTCTCAGTAGTTGCCTTAAGTGCAGTTACTTGGATGACATGCATGATTGACAGATAAAGAAACATTTATGTGGATAAAATAGAAGAGTGCTAATTTCAGCCCCTTCCTGAGAACTCACATTTTGTGAAAACAATTTGTATACCCTTATTGAAATCTACCGTAAACCCAAAGAATACTTCATTCTTGTTAGGCATGAGCAGTCAGCGAGCACGTATACTTTTAATGCTGTTACGTTATAACAAAATCTGCTGTAAGTAATAATTTCACTATTGTTCGTACAGTAATTACCATGTAAACCAGTAAATATTGCAGATTTTATTTAATACAGTATATATAATATAATACAGTAAGCTTTCAAACTGTCCCATTACTGTCTTTGCTCTTGGCAAGAGTTTTCCCTATTTTAAAAGAGTCTTTGTCTTTGGCCACCTATTCTGAATAACTTTTTATGCCAGTATTAAAATTGAATCTTCAGTACAGTTTTGTATCTCACTGCCACACTGAGATAATAATAATCTTTTGATACCCCAAAATCTCTGTAAAGTAGTATATATTAACTAGTAAAGTAGTATTCTTGATCATTTTGTATGTTTGTGCTATGCAACCATACTACTTCCTTTCTACAGCATCTGACTGCGTTAACCCCAACATTTATTTTAAACTAATTATAGCAACTGGATTTGTTTCTACTGAAGATGTCTATATTCCTTGTCAGTAGAAGCAGTAAATATAATCTTGCTCTTTTCTCCGTTACCTGTATTCAAGTAAACCTTTACCTAATTGCATATCACAGTGTCATTTAAATATGTTAATTAGTTGCATATGTTCCTTTCACAGCAAGTCATAGTACCAGTCAGCTGTCTCAGAAACTGAAGACAACATACAAGGCGTCAACCAGCAAGGTAAAAATTTCTTACACATGGCTGGCTGAGATACTGTACTTGACTACTGTATATTACAAAAGATTTTCAGACATGCCAAGTATTGCCACACTGAATTGTTTATTTTATTTGTAAAGGTGTGAAAATTATGGGAATCAGGCAAGTGGGATATTTGAAAACAAGGGGATATACATAACATATATTGTATATTGCTATTACTGTTCTACAGTTGCTTGATTACATTTGAGATTTGCATACAGCATTAATGTAGAAGAAAACTGAATCAAACATCAATGAACAATATTTGGTATTTAATTTAAAATGGAACTAAAGCAAATAAATGAAGGACAAGTGAACCACATGGATTAGTATTCCTAGTTGTATAGTTTTGTCTCTTATATTAAAGTGATAGGATGATTGTGTACTAAAACAAGAGAGAAATATATTTATGTGTTGTCAGCACAATCTATTGCAAAATTTCATTACCTGAATTGATCAAATAATTACAAATACTACTCTATGAAATAAACCTGTATGTTTGCCAAAACCAACATACATTATTTAGTGTTTTTATAAATTATTGGCAATGGTATGTTTTTGTCATGTTAACGATGCAGTTACATGATAAAGACAAACTATAAAGTTATATCTATATTACCTTAAATTACTAATGCAATATGTATCAGTTAACGAAAGTATTTTTTTATAGAAAGCCTAACATAAGAATGGTCATAACAAGTGAAGTATTTACAAAAAGTTAATTGTTTAATACAGTTATAATTGCACATGTAACAAAAATATTGTTATTCTTATATCGCCTTCTTGATATGAGTTATGTTCCAAACAGTGAGATAGAAATCTTTCTTTTGCAAAAGAAACCTCCTAAGTTATTTAAATGTGCCTTAAAAAGTACAATATATAAAAGGTTGATGTTGAGTGCTTTTCAAACATATTCATGCCTCCTTAGAGTTGAGCCATAACAGTATTCAAAATAAGAAGCATGATATGGACATTTGTAATAGCATAGTTTCAGCTTTTGGCTTTTATGTAAATCCATAGCTGCAGATAAAATTAGGACGCATGCTACACCACTTGACTTCAGTCATCCATGTCATCCAGTCATTAGTATATGCTGCTTCATGAGTGTTCAGTTTGGAAAAGAAACAAAGCATGTCTGCAGTGAATTTGCTGAAATGTAAATCAAAGGTAATATAATAACTTAAGGATGCTTGATATTGGCCAAAGGCTTTGTGAGAGTGTTTTTGGCCATTTTAACTACAAATCAGATTAATGCAACACAGAAATTCATTCCAACATTTAAAATAGCACCAATGACCATTAGTCAGTAAATGTTTGTGGAAAAGATCATTTAAAAAACATTCCAGAGCTAATCTAAAAGTATATTTTATATATAACTACAAATGTAAAATCATTCAAGAAAAGTATCTATAAATGCATGGAAATTATTTACTAATCTCATTATGTTTTTTATATCTTAAAAGGCATGGTTCCATTATTTGCAGTTGGTCATGCAGGCTCCCCTAACATAAGTGTTTAAATCAGGCAGAATGAGTGGTGAAACAAATGTGTTTGAAGCACTCTTCTGTTTCCGGATAGTTTGTCCATAGTGTATAGATCTGTACGCCAGTAATAATATTATATTTTGATGGGTTACTAACTTATACCTGTAATTTCTGTTAATGGTACTTCTGTAATTCTTATTAGTAAATATAATACATTTGCATTAAACATTTTTCTTTCCTTTTTAGAGTATGATTTTAATCCAGTTAGACTTTTCACTTCAAAATTGTCAGTTAAAGGATAGGTTCTGTATTTTTCAAGCCAAAGTTATTTCTTCACAAACATGGTATATATACTTTTGCCATGCAAAATTGTGTTCTAAAGTTAAGCATTTTCTATAAATTGAAAAAAAATGCATAGCCAGTCCTAGCATTTTATAATGTAACCTATGGGACACTGAGCACCACTGGAAAATAAAGTCTAAAAACTTACCACATATGTCCTGTTTGAGGCAGCAACAGAAGATGTGCCTTCTGTGTTTCCAACACATGTTTGTGACAATAAGAGGGTTCTGGAAATAATCACTTTATCGCATATTCGTGATACTATTTTTTTCAAGGTAAGCACAGTATACGTTTTCTTTTTGCTTGTGTGAAACCAGTAGCCTTCATGAAGGAGTTCTCACATAAATATGGAAGTAAATCAACACAATACTAAGTACATGGCACAGTTTACTAGGGATGGGCAGATCAATACCACAGTAATCGATACTTCATTACTTGAACTGTACTCATTTGGTATCGAGTACCATTTAAAAATTTTGATTCCTGTTTTTTTCTGTAAGATATGGTAGCAAGGTTCTGGCAGAGACATAGAATGTACTGACACTCTTTCCACTCTCACATACTGAAATGAGCAGAGTGATGGGCTGTGATGTTAGAACATCAGAAACCCATGCCCCTTGCACAAGTGCAGATTATTTATGACAATGGCAGACCAAAAGCATAGTGAGGAAAAGAATACAGCCTCATGATACTATATAAGTGAGAAGGAGCAGTACAGTGCCTAAACAAGCAGCCCATTTAAACATTTAAAAAGCAAACATGCTGACCAACAGAAAGATAAATGGCAATTTAGCTGCAATCAGTGCCAGATAAGGGATGTTGCAGGAGAGTGTTTCAAAGAGGCAGGAGACACTATCCAAGTAACTGCTGCTAGCAGAGTAAGGTAAACAGGTGGTTACTGAAGACTTTTCAGTTGAGCTTAACATGTTGCCATTTACCACTCATTAATACTTATGAAACATAAAACCTGTTGTTAGCATAATGGAGGATACATAATAGTATAAATCATAACTGTCAGAGCATTTTGTCACAGGTTCTGTCCGTTTTGTTTCTTCTTCTAATTAAAATGAATGGTATAATATAACCAATATACATAAATAAGAATGCTAAATCATCTTAACAGTATGCAGAATACTTAATAGGTATGCCTAACTTGAAGATGAAAACTTTCACTGAGAGTATTTTTTCTTTCCAAAAGATAAGTGCCAGGGTAAATGATTATAAACATATAGATTATTTTACATTAGTGGAGTAATGGATTTAAAAGTACTTTTATTAGTAACAACACCTAGTGTAATAAAATATAATTATTCTAGTTAATTTTGTATTGTTAAAATTATATTATGCTTCTGTCTCCTCACATAGTCCAAACACTTGTACAGTAGGTTGGATGGATTGACAATGTTAATTTGGCCCCTGATTTGTGTGCATGCTTGTGTATGTTTGTCCTGTCCAGGAATTATTCCTGCCTTGTACCCACAGAAGCAAAATAGGATTAAGTGTAAAAACATCAATGATATTTTTTTCTAAATGCAAATTTGAAACTTAAGTGACTGTAAAGCTAATATGACAAAATCTTTCTCTATGAAAAACAGAAGGATAGAAAATGCAAATGCAGGAATATTATTTTCTTTGTAAATGTTAGTGTTCCAAGGGGATCAATTTAAGCAGTTTCTTGAAGTAATTGCCTCTTTTACATGTACTGTATTAAACAAATAATCAAATCTTTATGAAAATGTCAAAGTTCATATTATCTTTATTATGTTTGTATGTTCATTCTGGGCAGCATGGTGGTGCATTGGTAATGCTGCTGCCTTACAGTAAGGAGACTGTGGTTTGCGACCCAGATCCTCCCTTTGTGGAGCTTGAATATTCTCTCTGTGTTTGTGTTGGTTTCCTCCCACAGTCCAACGACATGCAGGTTAGTGGAACTGGCAAAACTAAGTTGGCTGCATTGTGTGTTTGGTGTGTTCACCCTGCAATGGATAGGTGCCCTGTCCAGGGTTTGGTTCTGCCTTGCAGCTGGGATAGGCTCCAGCACCCCCAACCCCAAAAACCCCTGGTAGCCCTGGTCTGAATAAGTGGGTTAGAAAATAACATGACATGTTCATTCTATTAATTTATATTTAGTAATTTGTTACAGTGACCTAGATACTCTGTTTTGATATTAGTTAATTTAAATACAGACCGGCGCATTAATATTAGCCATTCTAAAATACTATCATCATTTAAAAACAAATTCCTATGCTCTTTAAAAAATACTCAGTATCAGTATTGAGTATCTGACACATAAAATACATGCATTGGTATCGATTTCAAAATTAGTGGTATTGACCATCCCTACAGTACAGTTTACTGTGCTTTTGTCTTTTGAGAGGAAGCCACACCCTGGGATGAAAGTTTGTTGTGGAAGAAGACAAACACTGAAATGGCGTGGTCTTTTTTAAAATGGCTGAATCTTGTAATATTGGTGTTTTTATGCTCTAAAATATATGCTATTTTACAATGTGTGTGTAAGTCCAAGATGTGGATCAATGCTAGAAATGCTCAGTAAGTTTTTAAATCTTTTGTTTTCTAGGTGAGCTGTGCCCCATAACGTTTCATTATAAAATGCCAGGAGTAGCTATGTATTCTTAAAAATTTCTAGAAAATGCTTAACTTTTAGGACACAGTTTTGTGTCAAAAGCATATATACAATGTTTGTGAAGAAATAGCTTCAACTTGATAAATACCAAACTTATCCTTTAGTAAAATGTGTTTATACTTATCTTTTGCATATCTTCAAAGTATGAGATTTTTAAGTGTTTTTAATATTTTTTAACTAGTACCTTTTCTTTTTTTATTCATTGGTAAATATTTTGATTTACAGAATTTTCATTAACAGCAAGATGGTGCAGTATGTAATGCTACTGCTTCTTGTATGCCTGAATATTTTAAATGGGGAGCTTGCACGTCTTCACTGTGTTTGCATGGGTTTTCCTCTGGGTATTTTGGCTTTCCTCCCACATCTCCAAACACCTGCCAGTTATGCTATTTGGAGATTCCAGATTGGCTGTGAGTGAGTTGTGAGTGTGTGAATGTCTGCAAAATATTATGTACACCTTTCTGTGCTTTGTACCCCATGTAGGGATATGGTATCCTGCATCCCTAAAGTGGGTTAAATATACTTGAGAATGCTACTTTATAAGAATTGTTCACAGGTATGATGCATATAACCTGCAGCATTATCTTATAATTCTCTATTATAAGAAGGATGCATTTTAAAAGATGATGCAGATCATTGTCATTGTGATCAATTCAGTTGGCCTTTCATTGCATTTTGTAGTGTTATGCTGCATTAAATGCCAAACCAAGACATGACGACTAGATGGAGGACTTGTTCTCTATGGTTACTGAAGCTTAGAAAATTAGTTTAAGGTTTCAAACAGATTAGGATTTGAGATGTTAGGATTTTTGTATAGTCAATTTTCCTTCAAAGACCTTACAAACTGTGTAAATATTTTGAAAGAAAATAAAAACATTCTATTAAATCAAACTAATGTATCTCTGCCACCCACTTATTCCTTATGCCAAAATGGAAAATACTTTCCATGTGGACAGTGTATCATATACTCCCATACAGCAAAGACATTATGAACACTAAGAGCATTTACCAAAATAGAGTGGAACATGGTGTTTTTAACATTTTTTTAATTCACTGCTGTTTACTTAAGTTTCACTTACCAATGATGTCAAACATTCATTTTCTCTCACATCCTCTTTTCAACCATCTCCTTTTTCTTTAAGGGAAGTCTGGCATTGATCACAAACCTTATATGGACAAGCGAGAGATTCACTTACTCCGTCTTGATTTTCTTTGGTTACTCCACCATGTTATAGGCATTTTCACAAAAGTAGAGATGTTTCTCATGCTACCTTACTAAAATTCAAAATAAGTACTTGCATATCCTCATTTGGTCCATGAATTTCTAGAAATTGATTTCTCTAGGTTGATCAGTCTAGATTTGTTCCTTTATGTGGTCTGTTTATTAAGCTTTGCACAAATCAAGATTTTATCAAAGCTTCTTCAGTTGTTAGTATTAAAGTAAATTAGGATTAAGAAAAAAAATATGGCTAGACATTGCACTTAAAGTATGATTATTCCTTAAATGATACATGTCTAAGCAGGACTACACAACCAATACATGTTAAAATACAGCTGTAATATATTTTGTCTTATAAAATGTTATTCTTTTTAAACTTTTGAAGGGTGTATAATGACATCAGCACATCTGTTCACCTTTAATGCAAACTAATGTGTTTATGGGATGACATCATATATACTTGTCAGTAATAAAAGACATTTTTATAGAGAATTTGACAGTTTAACATATATGGAAACCAGTTGATATTTTATATGGTATCGTCACCAAAAGTAACAAAATGTATACTTTTCGTCAACAGAATGTTTTTTCAGCATTATTTTTCAGGCTTATTCCATTTAGTGACAGCAAAAAATCATTGCAGTTTTAAAATCTATCTATAGGAGTTTTTTGTTTGATGTTGTGTATGCTCCTTGAAGGTAAGAACATGAAATGTTGTCTGACTTTTTGTATTTTTTTTATAGTTTTTATAATGTATAAATTCTTATCTTTATCAGTAATAAATATAAGCATTACCCCTACTACTGTGCCATATGCCACAACACAGATTCCAACAAAAGAAGAACCTGAAGCATATATTGTTGTGAGGCTTTTTAAAAAATAGTAAATGTTATTGGGAGATACCGCTGGAGCTTTAAACTGAGTTCTATAGAAAAAAAATTGGACTGGGGTTCACCAAAACACTTTATAACAGCTTATAGAGCTTCAAAAAAACATACAATTAACAGTAGATGAAAATTCTCAAATGATGATTTTCAAAACATATAGAGGTGTTAAAAATAAATAAATAAATAAGGTGTCTTAAAGCTAAAAATAAAGCCAAAGGTGGTTGTTCAGATTTTTCATGAATTCTCGACTACTTTTTTATACAGATTTCTTAGCTTTGTGTTAGTATTACAGGGAAAAACATATTTCAGTTTGTTTAAAATGCAGGTAAAAACAAAACAGTAAATCAGGTGGTTTGAGTACTTCTGTACGCAATATGTGTTTAGGTATACAATACATATTATGATTTATTAAAGTACATTCCCACCATACTGGTGTACATTGAAAGCTCGGTTGTAACACACTGAGAACAATTTGTAGAACAGACCAAAATCTTGGCAGAGGGAGTGATAAAACTTTCATTTGGGCCATATCATGATAAGCAACACTTACAGTACATGTGCAGTGCGATATGAATTAGTTCTGTGGATCATAATATAACTTCCAAAATGAGTGCTCATTTGAATGGCTGTTTTTAAAGTTGTATGTCATACTTGTTTTCTGGTCTGTTATGAATTATTTTACTGTGCTTTTATTTATTATGAAATAGAGATTCACTATTTAAGGCATTAAAACTCCTTTCTTCTTTGATCTAATATGTAGCGCATACATACATTGCAATGCAAAGTGGGTGGACCTCGCAACTTCAACATGGGAAACTGGGAGTTATGGGGTGGAGATTCATGGGTAACCTCTTTGCTCTTCGCTGTTATGTTAATGTGCATGATTATTATAACAATGGTCTTTCTCATATTATGTAGAAGAACTTTTATGAATATATTTGTGATATATACATTTATAGTGAGACTAATGTGTTAAATACACTAACCTGGTTTGTGCTGTGCAGTGAAACTTAAAACAATGCAAGTGGATTGTTTCAAATGGAATTTTTGTGTGGTACAGCCTCTTGTTTGCTTGCAAACTGCAGCACGATGATTTTGTTTTTCTGTAAAACTTTGTAAGATATTGATTGTTGCGCTGCATGCCATTTACATTTTTTTTTAACAGACTCATTATGATTCTTAAGCTCAATGTAACTTTTTTTAGTGTCATGATGCAAGTGCACACCATATTTTTATTAAGATTTTTTCTGTAAAGATTTATATTTGTTTAAATCTATGTTCCTCTGCCTTTTTTGCACCACAAACCTCAGCTTTCTAAATAAATACTTGGAAATGTGATATTCAGTATCCTGACTGAACCACTAGGTTACTTTGGTGGTTGTAAAAGGTTTAATAAAGCCACAGACCTTAGAAGTTATTTCAAGGAGGTTTATAGAGGGCTGTTGCTTGCAAAGAGAGGAGAGTGTCAAGCAGAGACTTGAGACAGCAGACCTATTGCTTCCTCTTAATAGTTAAACAAATTATGTGTTGTAAGGCTCAAGTGCTCAAGTTATGTACTTACCTTTTTAATTTTGCTTTTCCAATCATTTTAGATTTGCTTTTCCAAAAATGATATTTTTGCTTGTTTGAATATTATTTGGTCTGTATAAATAGTGTTTATGCTTAGCATCCTTGGTCCTTCGTGGCAATATTTAAATGTTAGTGAACAGAGAAATATCATATAATAAGATAGGCAAAGAGAGAATGAAAGAAAGTAGTCAGTTTGTTAGTTTTATTGACCCGAAGGAAACTGAAAAAATTGCATCATCAGTCATTCAACACAGAACATTGCCTTAGCAAATGTTGCTCTACATAAGGTGCAAGAAACAGTTCAGTACCATTCAGAGAATAAAAGATCAATATCACTTAACATTGTGTAGGTATTAGGGGGACTATTATAGAGTGAAATGGCTGCTGACATCACTTGTAGGGAAGCTGTTAATTCTGGCCCTTCCTGAGCTTCAAGGTAAGGTAGTTCAGATTAAGAAGACAAATGTTTTGAGGTACATAAGACAGAATTTTTGAGACAAAGAAGACAGAATATTCAGGGTAAGGTAATAAATAATACTCTCTGATCATGGCTTTATATCCATAGTGTCAGAATCGATGTGACAGCATAGGATGTCCTAGGGTTGGGACAGGTGGGCAAGACATGAGTTAAAGATTGAGACCTTTTTAAAAATTGAAAATAAATCATTAAACTTGTGTGGCCCTATCTTACTTGTCTCTACATATTGGTAGGTTATCTATTTATAGCAATTAATATTTTTTAGACGCTTCCTCACCTTTCACACATTCCTTGGTTCCTGTTTGTCCTTCACCTCCTGTTTCTATTTTAGTTCTTTAAAGTGTACTGACATAAAGGCAATCTTTTTCCTGTTGAAAAGAGCCTTTAGATAATTGGAGGCACATAGATTGCTGTTGGGTACACGGCATACAGTTTTTGTGGTTATTATGATGATCACACAGACATATATGTAGTCTTTAGTGCAGTCTGTTAGACAATCTTTGCCCTCACTGTGTGAATCGCAGAGTACCACTTAGTCTTTATATTCTAACTAGACCCTCCAAGTCTCCATGACCATTTCCTGATGTTTACTGATTGTAGTTTTGGTTATATTGACCTTATATAGGGACATGAGCTACACCTGGTTGTTTTCCAGTTCCTAAGTGGTAAACATGCTGTGGAGTTATATTACTCCTTGACATTAGTACAGCCGTGTTCCAGCTTTCTATTCTCTTATGTGTTTCACTTAACAAACTGGTTAAATGTTTGTAAAGCTGAAGAGATATAAACATGGTTAAAGACTCCAGAAACAACAATTAATCCACTGGGGTGTTATTTATTCACAATTTGTGATAATGAAATGACTGCTTCAGCATAGGCAAAGTGAAGAATTTAAATAGTAAATAAAATGGAATTTTAAAACTATTAAGGCAAATAATACAAGTTCATTATTTGATTTAGAGAAATGTTCTTTCATTTCAATATATCCAGAGTTTAAACATTTATTATTCATAAGTGTACACGATTGCCTTTAATTTTTCTGCAATATTGGTAAATGGCTTGCTCAGAGTTTGAACTCTCTTCACAGTCACACTGGAATTACAGATTTGGTTTTTTAGCCACTTCACAGTTAAAAAAGAAAAAAAAAAAGAAAATGACATTACATTCTGTATGTTAACTCTGTGTCCTAACTAGTATTGCTAGCTTCTCCATCTTATTTTCTAATAATATTGCATTTTCTGCAATATTGGAAAGAATGTAGAGTTCCAGTCTTCGGGTTTTTGATTTTTTCTTCATCCCTGCTTGGCACCTCTGATACTTCTGCATTAGTTTGTCTGGTATTTAGAACTGTTTCTGTCTTCTCATATGAATGCAATAGCGGAAATTCACCTTAAAGGTGATTACATCAAGAAGTTGTTCAGTTTCTAACAGCCTGACTCCCGCTTCATTCTAATTTTGTTAATTTTTATTTTTAATCTCTTTTGTGGCATGGTTTAACAGTAGAATTACCAGAACCAATAAAAAAAACTCGTAATTCCAGCCCAACTTAAATCCCTTCGCACCTCTCCATCAACGTCTTTTTGTCTTCTAAATGTGACAATAAGCCCAAGCAGCAAGCAGCCTGCTATACCTAGACCCCACCCCGCCTCAGAACAGGCAAGAAGTTCTCCCAGTTCCTGCCTTGATTGATTATCTGGGAGTGAGCTACCCAGAATTGTAAGGGGAAACAATTTGATGTGTGTTTTGTGTTTACAACAGTCTATTAAACATATTGTTAAAACAGAAACGTTTTTCATGTTTTAGTAATAAATAACAAAATGTAGACATGAACTGTATAATGTGTGATGGCTGATGGCCAAATATCAAATAAACACTTTCACAAAAGATGCAAGTACAATTGACAGCTTCCGTGGTGTAGTGGTTAGAACTGCCGACTTATAATCCAGAGGTCGTGAGTTTGAAACCAGCTCCCCGGCAAATTTCCTGTGTTGAGTAGTGAGGTGCTCTTATTGTTAATATTATACAATAAAAACATACATTTAATTTGTGTGTATAACAGCCGGTGTAAATTTATAGTACTTGTAAAAGTTAGCGTTTTTATTTTCACTTTTATTCTCTCAGTCACGATCATGATACAACAACCACCCCCTGCCCCAGATCTGACGCGGTTACTTTTTATCTGAAACTGGGAATAACTGTAGATGTGAGTGGTGCTTTGAGACAATGGAACTGGACATTCTCTGATCTGGATGGATAAAAGCTGACGCACAAACGCTGGTGAATCTGCCTTCTTCGCATCACACCGTCACTTGAATTTTTTTTATTCAGTTTTATTGAGTGTTCCTGCTCACGCTTAATTAGTATGCACCTTATGGTCCATGATGTCAAAGCCGCACTGACAAAAAACAGAGACAGAGGTATATATGATATTTGGAATAATTCATTTTATGACATGTATAGTACATTTGGAACACATTGTGGCACTGATGCAACATTATTCATATTATTCATATTCATTTTCACACCTTCTTGCGCTTGTAATCAGTGACTGCATTTTTTTTTTCTTTTTTCGATCTTGCCAGTGTCCACTTTTGGGTAGATGGTGCTGTTTCTTTTGTACTCCAGGACATGCAGAGGAAAGAATAGTACAGAGAGGCCAGTTCCATGCTATATGCAGTCTTCAGATTCAAATGTTAACAGTTTCTACACCCCCAAGGACTGTCCTTTCTATGTTTACGACATGTGTACCTATTGCAGTGTACACACTTCTCTTTGTGCTGTGGTTACTATTACACTGAAGGGGCGGCTGACACTGACTGACTGAGTTTGCTTTCTTGGGGGAAACGGCTGTCTTGGAACAGAAGCTTGTTGATGTTGCATCCTCTTTTGCTTTATCCATCACTTTTCTTGTAAGAAGCGACGACGAAGTTGCTCTGCGAGGAGAGCAAAGAACACTTTTCTTTTCTCAGTGGCCCCCGTGCATGCCTTGTACAGTACATTTCAGTCGGGTTTTAGAATAAATCACAGCACAGAAACTGCACTCGTTAAAGTAGTAAATGACTTGCGGGTGAATGCAGACAGAGGCCATATATCGGTTCTCATCCTCTTAGATCTGAGTGCTGCATTTGACACTATTGATCATAATATTCTTAGAAATCGCCTTAGTCAATGGGTGGGCCTCTCTGGCAGTGTCTTAAATTGGTTTGAATCCTACCTGACAGGGAGAAAATTTTTTGTTAGTTGTGGTAATTACAACTCAAAGACACATGATATCCGATTTGGTGTTCCACAAGGCTCTATCCTGGGTCCGCTGTTATTCTCAATCTACATGCTTCCGTTAGGTCAGATTATCTCAGGGCACAACGTGAGCTACCACAGCTATGCTGATGACACACAGCTGTATTTATCAGTAGCACCTGATGACCCCGATTCTATTGACTCACTAACACAATGTCTGACTTGTATCTCAGAATGGATGAATAGTAACTTTCTCAAGTTAAATAAAGAGAAAACTGAAATCTTAGTGATTGGCAATAATGGATACAATGAGGCTATTAGAAATAAACTGGATACATTAGGATTAAAAGTCAAGACGGAGGTAAAAAGCTTAGGGGTAATTGTTGACTGTAATCTGAATTTTAAATTGCATATTAATCAGATCACTAGGACAGCATTTTTTCACTTAAGAAACATAAGTAAAGTTAGATCTCTTATATCACTGAAAGATGCTGAGAAATTAGTTCACGCGTTTGTTTTCAGTCGACTAGATTACTGTAACGCACTCCTCTCAGGACTACCCAAGAAAGACATAAATCGTTTGCAACTAGTGCAGAATGCAGCTGCTAGAATCCTAACTAGGAAAAGAAAATCCGAACACATTTCTCCAGTTCTGATGTCACTACACTGGTTACCTGTGTCATTCAGGATTGACTTTAAAATTCTGCTTATGGTTTATAAAGCCTTAAATAATCTCGCCCCTTCTTATATATCGGAGTGTCTGACACCTTATATTCCAAATCGTAACCTCAGATCCTCAAATGAGTATCTCCTTAGAATTCCAAGAACAAAACTTAAAAGAAGTGGTGAGGCGGCCTTCTGCTGCTATGCACCTAAAATCTGGAATAGCCTGCCAATAGGAATTCGTCAGGCTGATACGGTGGAGCACTTTAAAACACTGCTGAAAACACATTACTTTAACATGGCCTTTCTATAACTTCAATTTAACTTAATTTAACTTAATCCTGATACTCTATATGTTCAATTTCCTCATAATAACTATTCAGGGTAGCTCTACAACCCGTACTGACCCCTACTCTCTTCTCTGTTTCTTTTTCCGGTTTCTTTGTGGTGGTGGCCTGCGCCACCTCCACCTACTTAAAGCTTCATGATGCTCCAACAATGATGGATGGACTAAAAGGCAGAATTCTACGTGACCATCATCATCAAGCCTTTCCGTGAGAACCCTAAATCCAAAGAGGACTGTTTCATTTATGTTAGGTAGAATGCCCAGTGGGGACTGGGCGGTCTCATGGTCTGGAATCCCTACAGATTTTATTTTTTTTTTCTCCAGCCGTCTGGAGTTTTTATTTTGTTTTTTCTGTCCCCCCTGGCCATTGGACCTTACTCTTATTCGATGTTAATTAATGCTGATTTATTTTGTTTTCATATTGTGTTTATTTTTCTATTCTTTATTATGTAAAGCACTTTGAGCTACTGTTTGTATGAATATGTGCTATATAAATAAATGTTGTTGTTGTTGTTGTTGTACATGCACGTTGATCGCCGCCAAGTCAATCGTGTTATAGCACACAGCAACCGGCCACCTGCTTGCTCCTGCTCGCACTGAATACGCTCACGCCTTCTGGTGCACGACACAGCACCAGGCAAAAAAGAAAGAGACAAATATATGTGACATTTTGAAGAAATCGTTTTATGACCTGAATAGTACCAATCAGAAAATATCTTTGCACTAATGCAATATTATTTGAAAATGAACAGCGTCATTTTGGGGGAGGGGGTGTGATTCGGGGTTTGGGGGTTGGGGTTTGGCAAGGGAGAGCGTGAATGTGACTGAAAGAATAAAATTGGAAAAAAAGCTGACTTTTACAAATGTCATACATTTACATTTACAATTATTTCCCCTTACAATTCTGGGTAGCTCACTCCCAGATAATCAATCAAGGCAGGAACTGGGAGAACTTCTTGCCTGTGCTGAGGCAATGGGGTGGGGGGGATTCGGGGGGTGTTTTAGCAGGCTGCTTGGGCTTATCGGCACATTTAGAAGACAAAAGACGCAGACGGAGAGGTGTGAAGAATTTAAGGTGGGCCAGAATTACGAGTTTTTTCGTTGGCTCTGGTAATTCTAGTGTTGAAAGAGGAAAGCTGTGCTGATAAGAGTGTCAGGTACAGTACTGTATGTTCACATTTACCTGGTGCAGTTTGAAAAGCTTACTTGGATTGGCCTCAGCTCAGTAATGCAAAACAATGAGTGTACTCGTAAGACATTCCATAACATGCAAAACTAAAAGGTGCAAATTTTTGACATTTGTTTACAGTTTCATTATATGGAGTTATTTCAGATGAATGAGATCAATATTTTACATTAAACTGACAATAGCCCATAAGTAACCATTGTTAAATCCAGTGCATGACAGATGATTAAAGTTTTGTGCCTGAACCTGAAAGGGGTAATCTGCAATGATTTTTTGGAACTGGCCACAGATTAGCCTCTGCACATTAAATAAATGGATTACATGACTCTAGCACTTGTGCTTTATAATGTATGTTTTTTGTTTCAGAACCAAGTCAACATGGATTTCAGAAACTGCAAAATTAAATATTATGCTATTAGTACATTTCTAATGCTAACGAAAAATGTTCAATCAGAGATTCATCCTCACCTAATCAACAATGTACCAAGGCCCTTCATATGTTGCAGTTATGAGATGGACTGCAGAATTCTGATGTGGCAGGATGTATCTCAAAAATGAAATGCCTTCAACATCCATGCCAGTAGAAAATGTTGCCACTATTGAGTAAATCCTAATGGAGAATCAACAAATGTGCTAGCTCACAGACATTATAGGACCTAAATGAATCCATTTATCATGAACAGATAAGCATTTGCAAGGTCTGTTCATGTTAGGTACCCGGAATGTCTACTTCTGTAGAAACCTTTTGGTCCAAGAAAGGCAGTAAGGTAAGATGACAACCGTTTCCCCTTCCGTTATATGAGAGTGTCCCCACTCAAACTGCACAAGACTGCTCTGAGATACTGCAGATTCAAATAAATCTTCAGACTTGGACCTAGTCAAATGAGCAACATCTGTGGGATGCACCATGCCAATGATGATAACGCAAATCACCTAGAGAAAACAAGTTTTAAGTGATATAGAAATGCTCTGTTAATGTTAGAACAAATCTATTAATGATCATGGGGATTATGTAGAAAAATAAAGTCTGTCTTGTTACTACTGTTTCTCTTAATGAATCAGACTAAACACTTATTTGATCAGCTCTCATAAATTTATGAAGCGCTTTATTCATATCTTCTTGTAGCTTATACATATTTTAAAGTATAAACACGAAGCTGTCATTTCTAGTTACAGTAAACCTACTTTCCTGAAAAATGTGTAAATCTGAACAATTCTCTTTGTACCTGGAGAACCTGGTTTCAAACATAATCACGAAAATTATAATCTGGGTTACAATATGGTTGTGACAGGGATTTCTTTTAAGGCACTGGTGATAGTAACTCTTTTCAGTAATGAATGCATTTATTTAACTGTGCTGATTTGGATATCTATGTACAGTCCTAGAGAGCAACACTTATTGATGGATGATTGCCCTTGAAAATGATCATTTGTTAATGAGGCAAAATGAAAAGGTACATTCCATGTATTTTATTGTATAAGTTAGACATGCTACCTAGCATAGATTTGTGATTTTATTAATGCATTTTAACATTCTTCATCATTGATGATTTCAACTCACTAGAAGGAAGGTTTTAGTCAGCAGTGGGAACAAATAGTTGACTGGCAATAAATATTAAGTCTAAAAAGAAATACTGTTATATCTGACAAAAAAATAAAATGAATTGCTGTTTGGATGTGACAAGCTGTATGGTTTTATCCATCCATCCATTATCCAACCCGCTATATCTTAACTACAGGGTCACAGGGGTCCACCGGAGCCAATCCCAGCCAACACAGGGCACAAGGCAGGAAACAAAACCCAGGCAGGGCGCTAGCCCACCGCAGGGCACACACACACCCACACAACAAGCACACACTATGGACAATTTAGAATCACCAATGCACCTAACCTGCATGTCTTTGGACTGTGGGAGGAAACCGAAGTACCTGGAGAAAACCCACGCAAACACAGGGAGAACATGAAAACTCCATATAGGGAGGACCCGGGAAGCGAACCCGGGTCCCCTAACTGCGAGGCAGCAGCGCTACCTGCTGCGCCACTGTGCCTCCTTGTATGGTTTTATTTTCTACTAATAACTCACATATATATGAAAATCAATTAAATCACATATGTTGATAAATCTTCTTTTGCTAAAGCCTTCTATATCTGTTCAAACATTTTTTAAGAGGACATATCTTAAGGATTTAATTTTTTAGGGAGGATTTGGAGTGCTGACAGTCTAGCACCCATTTGTTTTTGTTTAATTGAAATTATATTGTAAGTGTTAAACCATGATTCCCTGATCGATATTCAGAATGAAATTTAATACAATAATTACTTAATTTAAATAGGCCTTATGCTTAGAATGATTAATATTATTGTTTCAGCAGCAGTTTTTAACTAATAGCTACTGTACCAGTGGCACACTATGTTAGTTTGATTGCTTTTTGTGCTTGTTTAATATTTTTACATGTAGTTCCTTGAATCTATATGGCAAGCAGTGAAGTAAAACAAAATGAAAGGTTTTACACAAGTCATTTGGCATAAGTACTTGTATTGGCAGTGTAGTTTTACATGAAATCTAATTATGACAAACTCATTTATGAAAGAATGATGAAAGCCCAAAAATATGCTAAACTGAAAGGTATTTGTTTATTTCCTGTTTTAACAATGAGACTTATCAGCCATGTATTCCTCAAAGTTGTTTATGCTGCTTGAATCAAGGGGGCAATAAGTACTTAAATGTCAACTGTCAAATTCCTAAGATTTCATTAAAACTGTATTTAGTACTATATTTATAAATAGCACTCCCAACCACTGCTTTCTTTGGTCCTTGATTTATTATTACTATCACACTGCTAGTTCTCTGTAACTTTAATGATGAACTAATGTTTATGTTACACCTGTCTAGACAAACAAGATAATTTTTTGTTATTTATTTCCACATTTGTGTCATTTCAGGAAGTCTGTTTACATCTGTATCAGATATTGGTCACTTTCGAAAATTAATTTAAACATTTTTCAATAATTTAATTTATTTTATGACATCGTGGCAGGTTTTGCTTTAAAAAATAAAATAAATAGTAATTCTTTGTTATTGAAAAGGAAAGTTGTTTCTTTGTTACAGTTTTAAGCAGTATAAGCATTTTTATTTAGGATCATACAGGTGTACTTATGAATAGCATGATATAAACTGGTATATAAAAAGCTGCAGAGCCACACATTTGCAGTCCATAAAATTCATTAACAAAAATTAGGACATAATTCTTTAGAACATGCAAATGCTAAACATGCAAAATGCTCTAAAGATGGTTCTAGCTGCATGTAGTAAACAAATTTGTATTTTACTAATTTATGCATGTATGGTAATTGAGGCAAATACCAGTTTCACATTAAAAATATTCTTTTAAAGTTTTTGAAGAAAAATATTATAAACTGTTCTGAAGACTCAATATTTGCTTCTTGCAGATTGTGTCCAGCTTCAAGACTACCACTTCAAGGGCTGTCTGCCAGCTGGTTAAGGAATATGTTGGCCACAGAGACGGAATTTGGGATGTCAGTGTTACAAAGACACAGCCTGTAGTCTTAGGCACTGCATCTGCTGGTATGTTATTTTTAATAAGACTTTTGAAACTAACTATATTGTTATAACATGTTTATGCACAGAAATTATTTCAGTGTGTGATCTACATGGATGTAAACAAATTAATTAAGCTCATGTAAAAATGTCGTATGGGAAAACATCACATTTCTTATTTGTTTCTTTTAATAAATGTAAACATTAATCCATGTGGTTAGTTGTACATTTTCCACCTTTACAAAATTTCAGATGAAATCTAACAAAAGATGAAACGAAGTCTACATTTAGATTATAATGAGACTATTGTTAAAACACTTAATGTTAGTGTCAATCTTAATAAAGTAGACCTTTTAAGAATTTTGAAAGTTCTGTTATGGGACATATAAATGTCTTTGAAGGGAAGTGCAAAACTAGTTAGCTAATGGAGATTATGAAGTAAAATATATTTATGAAATACTAGGGGGCTTTGCCCCCTGCTCATTTCGCTCGTCAACCCCTGTGTTTTGTTTTCCGGATACACGCTTGTAAGATTTTTTTTTCTTTGAATTGTTGCTATTTCATTAGTTTCACTTTTATTTCAGAACTTCTGTAAAAACAAAATTTGGAATCGTTCGTGTCCCAATATACTGAATCTTTTAAATGAAGTCAGTGAGACTTGTGTTTAATGACTTTGTACCATAATTTAGGATAGGTTTCTCTGCTTGGAATTTCAGCACAGACAAAACAATCCACATCATCAGCAGTTAATATTTTTTTTTTTGCAAAGTAACCAATAAATGCATGTGAGTTAAACCCCGTTTTTGAAATTCTCTGACTTAAACTTCAAAGCCTTACAATATTTACATACTTCTGACCTATCACTTATGTCCATATATTAAATCTCTATTCTACTTTTCGTTATTTCTCCGAGTAATAATTTCTCTTTGCACTAATACGATGTTTACTTTCTTTTGTTTGACACTGTCATTTTTTTCTGCTTTCATATTCTGTATCTTGCTCTGCATGTGTTTCGTGCCTACTTTTTTCTGAGTCTTTTGAATTCCTGTTTTCATTATCTCTAACCTGCTCTGAATGTGTTTGGCCCCCTTGTTTTATAACCCCTTTATGATGTTTTACTTTGTTTTCTACTCTGTCTTTTATTTCTTACCTCGTTTTTTCCTGCTTTTTTTTCAGTCACCCCTGGTCCATGGTGATTATTTTCCCTTTTTCAAGTAATTTCCGTTTGTTTGCAATACTGGTATCTTTACTTTCTATGTGTATACTTTCTAATTTTCCTAGTTTCATATTCTTTGACTTTCTCTGCATGTGTGTCACGCCAAGGTTTTTTTTTTTTTTTTTGAGCCTTTCGAATTCCACTGCTTTCATAATCTGTAACCTGCTCTTCATGTGTATAGCTCCAACCCCTTTGTTTTGTTAATCAGATATACAATTTCAAAAGCTTTTTTTTCTTCTTTGAAATCGTTCCTGTTGTGCAGGACCATAGATTTTTCATAGCGTATGGTCCATTATTGTGTACATGCACGTTTTGTGCATTGAATGATCCGAAGGCGAAAAGACTTTGTTTTACACTCTTTGCCTTTTATTTCTGACCTCGATTTGTCCTGCTATTTTTTCAATTTCACCTGGTTCTGATGATTATTTTCCTTTTGTTTGTGTCAATGCGATCTTTACTATCTTTTTTTGATACTGTAGCAACTGACGTAATAAAGTATCACAAAAGTTCTACTTTAACAATCGCCGACTGTGTAACCCCAAACACAACTTTCTAGCACCCTCTCCAACCCCTCCTCCCACGGGTCTCACCTCCCCCTTAGCGCATCAATCAGTACCCAGCTATCAGTCTTCCGTGCTATACTCTGCCCTCCCTCGATCGGAATTAACAGTCACTTAAAACAAAAAACGCTTCAGCTTGGCTGGGACGCTACAATACTTTCAGATTTTACTGCTTTCATATTCTATACTTTTCTCTGCATGTGTATCGCGCCTTTGGTCTCTTTTCTCCGCGCTGCTCTTTCTTCTTTGCTGAGAGCACAGGATATGTGTGTGCCACATGACTTTACATGACTGAATGTTTTGCTGGCTGTCTGTGCTCTTATTTGATAAGAAGGGCGTGTCTTGCAAGAATCTTATGTTCCACGGCCCCGCGAGACTGCCCTGGGACAATCTATTGGCACCAAGTCTCATGTTTACGATACCCGCGAGACGCTCCGTGGCCAGTCTTTTTTGTCTCGCGCTGACTTTATTCTCGACATTTCCACTTTATTCTCGCCATTTATGTTGAGATTAAAGTCGACATTTCCACTTTATTCTAGTAGTTTATTTTGTCAGTAGAATGTTGCAAACTAAACTTCATCTTAAAATGAATGTTTAATTTACTAGATTTTCTCAAACCCCCGTCATAAGTTAATGTAGCACATGAAATGCTTTTTATTAAGTGTTCCCCAACCCAGTTTTTAATCTCTATGCGCTTCTTAAACTGACTTCCTCTTGCACACAGACAGCAGACAGCGATCGCCGCACATTGACTTCATGATATTCCTGCTCTATGAACATTCAGAATACTAACATACAGTGCATGATATCTTCTTCACGATGAAATGCATTAAAGCATGTATTAAACACGGGTGGTGGGGGGCACGGTGGCGTGGCTGTAGTGCTGCTCCCTTGCATTACGGGGTCCCCAGGTGTATGTTCAGTGTAGTGAACTTTATGACAGGTGTGACGAGGCTCCAAAAAACTGGATATATTTTAAGATGAAGTGGAAATGTCGACTTTAATCTCGACGTAAATGTCAAGAATAAAGTGGAAATGTTGAGAAAACTAGTTAGTAAAATATTTTTTAAGACATCCTTAATAATCCTTAAAGACAAACTCCCTCTGCCAGACATCTGCCAGATGAAAAAGATGACGTCGCATAGACGTCTCCGCGACGTGTGTGTGCTATCTGGGTTAACAATCCTTAAAGACACGGTACGTCTGTAATCTATCTATACCGATCATTGTAGGTATGGAATACAAATGCAGGCTATGTACAGTATTTTACATTACGGTGTATTTTACCTAGTTCCATTTAATATACTGATAAATTATATTTTGCTGCAAAGCGTCTTTTTGATTAAAAGAGGAGTGACATTGTGAGTTTGTGACACTGACAGTAAGCTGTAATGTTAACTCCAGACTTGGTAAACAGACCATTAAGTTATCTAAAGTTATATCTGACCGCTGCTGTTGCTGCCAGTGATTTTCAAAACGGCCAATAAAAAACTAAACTGGGAAATAATCTGTAAACTACCCCAAACAAATTTTATAAAAATAAATAAATAAATAAAGTCACCACTTACCGCGAATAGTCCATTAACACTCGAATTACCAGAGCCTACGAAAAAACTCTTAGATCCGTCCCACCTTAA
>JANRMT010062818.1:1691881-1802908 GCA_026402145.1 Polypterus bichir lapradei | reverse complement strand
TTAAGGTGGGACGGATCTAAGAGTTTTTTCGTAGGCTCTGGTAATTCTAGTGTTAAGCCGCCATCTTAATCTCTGTAGTGCAGTTTGGTAGCGTCAGTTCAGCGGGGGAGGGGGTGGGTTGTTAAAATCACGTGATTGCAACTCAGCGCAGCTAAATTGCTGGCGTGTGTTAACGTGTTCTTGAGAACAAAGCGCCATCTAGTGGTGGAACCAGGTAAATGAATAAATAGGGCATGAATGGGCGTGTTTACTGTGAAATCTTGACACGCCTTCTGTCAGTAGAGGGAGGGGGGGATCACGCCGTGCATAGGGCAGCCGTACGCCATTCGCACGCCATTCACACGGCCGTGGCTATTTGACGTGGCTCCATCTGTAATAGTTCTATTTGTAAAACAGTATAATGCCTAATTTGCAGTAATAATGAGCTAGAATGATTAGAATGTAATGTCTTAATATTTTCTCAGTCTGAGCCAAAAAAAGAAAGATTTTCAAATTACTCATGATTAAAAAATGGTTTATTTTTTTCTGTACTGAATTCATAATAAAGCAGGTACAGTAACATTTTTAGAACTTAAGAGAAATATTTTTTTACTAAGACTGTAAAATAGTATTTCGTGGGACCTAGTGAGTGAAGTACAATTTTTAACTTAAAGTTTTGTATGTCTGTGTACTTAAAAGTGTATGTCCTCTTTGCATCAAAAATTAAATATTGAAATGCTACTCACCAAAACCCACTATGCCAGCCAGTAGATTCTATTTCACTACACATCTACATATACAACATGTTTTATTTATAATTGATGAAGGCAGACTATTTAACTTCAAAGCTGGTTTCTTGGTCTGTTTTAAGCAAATGTTTAGCCAATACTTAAATTTAGACAAATTAATTTCATGCAAAGTATTTTTGAGTGTGCACAATAGCCACAAATCTACCTAATACAACAACTGAACGATTGCAACTCTAAGACAAGATGAATAAAAAGTAAATCCAATTTCAGTATATTATTGTGTATGTTGTTAGCTGTAATGACCATAACATACAGTGAAGTGGCTGACAGTAGAGTAATTTAGAGTATAATGCTAACTTTTAAGAGATACTGATGATAAACCTGTGAGTCTGATGTGTATCCGTTATCCTGTTAAGCTGTATATGTTTTATTAATATTTACTATAGAACAAATGCAAGTTTTTCCAAAACGAGGCAGTTGCTTTGAAGTACTTTATTTAACTAATCAGCACCTTTCACATATTTTTATTTCTTTTTTTATTTTATTGTTTGCATACATTAAAGTTGAACTTATACAGCAAATGACTTCATAAAACTAGGAAAACAAAAATGAAAGGAATAAATCAGAAAATTAAAAAATAAAGCACCTGAGAGAAAGAGAGCAAAGCCAGCAGAGAAAAAGTATATGTAAATGCTTATTCTAAAATTGTTTTAATTAAATTTTGTCATATTTTAAAAAGTTTGGAACAGCTCCTTTAATCAAGAATTTGATTTTTTCCAATTTCAAATAGTGTACAACAACAGTTACCCACTGACTTACAATAGGTGGGTTGGTATTCTTCCAGTTATGGAAGTGTACGTGCTAGTAGTGTGTTACAGGCAATTAAAATTTGTCCTTATCCACTTTAAGTCCATCTGGGGGTGCTCCTGTTTCCACATATTTTCTCTGTGTGTGTGTATGCAATGATCATTGGGGCATTTTATAACTATTATTTCCATCCTGTGAAAGGTTGTAACGCATCACCATTTGAGTATAGGGAGGTTAATGGTAACAAAATTCTGTCTATTCTGTGTGAAAGGAATTTTACTGAATAGGTTATGAGGATGATTTCCCAAATGCCCTGTCTGTTGCTTTCATCATTACTTCTTATTTTATTTTAGATCATACTGCCATGCTTTGGAGTATTGAAACTGGAAAGTGTCTTCTTAAATATGTTGGTCATGCTGGATCAGGTAAAAACATTTCAAGAGTGTTGGATTTTGTTTGTTACTTTGACTGTGGTATGTCTCATTCTTCAATTATATTTTGGAGGAAAAGTCAAATATATATATATATATATATATGATTTTTTGGCAATGTATATATTCTTGCTTAGTTGGACCATATTTTTTTAGTAGTAATAATGTTTCATGTTTAACAATGTTTTATTACTCTTGAGTTCCAAATCAATTGAAAAATTGTCTAAAATTGTTTACTGAACTGTTGTATACATTTTATTTCTTTAGATATTGTGACAAATTAAATTAACAAATATTGCATTTGTGTTCCTGGCATATACATTTAGAAGTGACTTAGTCCAGTGTTGTTTTCATATGTGACTTCTGACTACAGCTGAACAAATTATTTAGTAAATAGTCAGTTAGGTTGTCATATATTTGATTTTAATATAGACTTAATATGCTGCAGCATAGCACTAGCCAGGATATGAACCGTTAGCTGATGATGAATATGTATATCCTGCAAATGCTTAGTTGAATTGAGATCTGATGATGGGGGATTCCACTGCTTTAAGCTGAATTCACTGTCTTGTTCCTGAAATTATTAAAACACTTTCCTAACCATTAGGCCTTTGAACTAGGATCTGTATGTAGACAGGTGCAACAAAAGTACACCTATTATCATTAAACCACAAACGATAACCAGTGTTGTTAATAACCTGTAGCCTAATTGATCCTATTCCATCGCTGGTGTCCCTGTCCAGTTCCTTATCCAACTGAGTATAAGTTACATAGGAATAGCCACTTTTTGCCCCTACTGTTTACTTTTTATTAAATTAAATTAAACAATTCATCACAAACAGTTAATATATTTTAAAAATATTATATTTTTGCTTGTTTAGAGGGAGATCAAAAAATTTGTCCCAGGTGATCTTTGCTGATCATCAGAAATTGACCATTTTTTAAAATTCTTATCAAGTCTTGTAATCAGAATTAAACCAAACTGACTGAATAACACTGTAATTTTACAGCACTGTTGATTACTGAATGAAAGTTAAACAATTGGAGTAATACATAATATACAATATCATTCTGAATTAATAAAATATTGTAATTAAGTAAGAATTTGATTAATGTCCATGATTTAAAGACTTTCAGAAAGGGTCTGAGTGTGGGATCTCACTCACAGCTTATAGAGGGGGCGTGGTAGTGTTAAAGACTTTTTGATACACTGCACTGTTTATTTGAAGACTTTGTTTGGACTGTTTTTAAATAAAAGCACTCTTGCACTCTTTTGCACCATCCCTTTGCTTCGTCGTTATGTCTTCACTGATCAATCAGCTCATCCGGTGACATTACCGACGGTGTCGGGTTCAAAAGCTCCCAAAAATGGAGATTGGAGCATGAAGTGGAACCAGTATTGTCACACTGAGTCACAGCTTAATAATTACAAAGACAAGCGTTACTGTCTCAGGGATGCATTAAGTTACTCCTTCGAATAAAAAGACAGTATCAGTAAATTGTATGTATTCTTCCATCTAGAAATGTAGAAGATACAGTTGTTAAAGTTGAAAAGTAAAATTAAGTAATATTTTACCTCACACTTACCTGATTCAGGCCTGTCACAGTCATCATAATATGTATCTAGTGACATATTCTAGTTTGTAGTATAATTTAACAAAATACATTTAGAATATAGGAGTATCCATCAACAAAAACAAAGGAAGATATTTATTTTGCATATTTTATTTTTATTACATCAAATAAATATAGAATGTAGGAGAATCTGTTAACAAAAACGAAAGCTGTTACAACATGATTTTTTCTGCTGTCTTCTACCAACTTGAGGCATTATTAGCAGAAGCTCTGCTCATATTTTATTAATAAAGAAGTGAAAATGTTTAACTCATACAGGTTTTTCTTATTTTGCTAACCCTGGATTTAACTTGCATCTTTTTTATTGCATGGTAAGCTGTGGCAAGCTATTGCTGTAGCAAAGTATATGGCATAACAACAGTGAATTAAATTGAGCTGAATTGAATTATTTTAACTTGGTGGCTAGGAATGACCTTCTAAAGGTTTGTGCTGCACATTACCTTCAGTAAGATGTTGGTAATTACCCTTTTTATTAATATAATAGTTAATTAGATATTCACTGAGTGTTCAAAACTGAACTGAATCAGTGGATAAAGAACTCTTTATTGAACGCCTCTTTGTTCTGAAATACCCTGATGTGCTTTCTTAAAGGTTGAGAGTAAAAGAAAAGTAATAATTAGAAGTATTTATTTTTTTCTTCTAGTTAATTCAATCAAGTTTCATCCAACAGAGCAAGCAGCTTTAACAGGTATGTAAAATAAATTATATATAAATTATATTAAACATTAGATTGCAACATAAACAATGTATTGAATCATTTCTTTTAATAGTTGTCTTGCTTTTCAACATTAATAAGTACTGCAGTGTAAGCTATTACCTTTTTTCATTACTAATCCTGTGCAGTGTTTATCTACAGCTTTTAACACATATCTTTCATTAGTTTACAGTAGCTTTAATATTCTAGTTAACTTTTCCCCAGTTTATACCATGTATTAATGGGGTGACTATATAGAAGTCTAACATTTAAATGATTATCTCAGTTTTCTGTTCAGTGTAATACAATACATTTTCTGTTAGTCTTTGTCCATTATTATTGTAAGTAACAAGGAAATCATAGTAATCTCAAAGAGGAGATGTATGTGACTATGATTTGAGTTGCTGTAGTTTGAGCGAGACTTTTGACTACTTTCCTAGCCACGACCTTTGGGCTAGGGAAAAAATGTGTAAGGGCAGCAGTGGATCTGGGGTACAGAAAAGGCAGGTATTGACATTTGTCTAAGACTCAGTGCTTCCATTTTTTGGCAGAAGGCAAACCTGGGTCCTTTCCTGTGCATAAAGAATGAACAACTGCCTTAGCTGGTCAAGGCAAAAAGAAGCATTAGTGACACTTCACTTGAGCACTGATACATGTGCAATACCAGTCCAGTTTAATCATTAAATCATATTTTGTATTTTTTATCTGTTAATTTTATTTTTGGATCAGTGAATTATTGAGTTACTAATTGTTATTTAATCTAGTAATGTTTTTCCTCCTAGTCCTACCACCACCCCCAAAAAGCCAACCATCCCAAGATCAGAATGTGGCCAAAACAAAAAATAGAATCATTGGAGGTTTTTACATGTTTATTAAACCAAAACGAAATCAGAAGAGATGAATTGTAGAGGCCAAGGGTGGGAGATTCCCATCTAATATAGACCAGGTATCTGCGAGAGAGAATGAAAATTCAGAACAAAAGAAAACTCCATTGGATTATCAAGTCCTAAAAAAATAGAATTCTTTTTGGAGTGATAAAGCTTTTTAAATCACAGAGAGCTGTCTCCCTCTGAAGAAGTTTCATTTATGAACTTGGATTTCCAGTAGCAGGTCCATTTAAATAGGATCCGGACTGGAAGGGGCAGGAGTTCCTGCAAATGAATGGAAGTGATGTCAGTGGTGTTGGTTGTGTCTACCTCCATTCTAAATACAAAACTGGAAATGTAGTTACTGACTGTGTCACCCTTCCCCTAGGCTCCTGAATCTTACATGTAGGATAATAAATTATGTTTATATATCTTCTTCTTCTTCTTTCGGCTGCTCCCGTTAGGGGTCGCCACAGCGGATCATCTTCTTCCATATCTTTCTGTCCTCTGTATGTTGTTCTGTTATACCCATCACCTGCATGTCCTTTCCCACCACATCCATAAACCTTCTCTTAGGCCTTCCTCTTTTTCTCTTGCCTGGCAGCTCTATCCTTAGCATCCTCCCATTATACTCAGCATCTCTCCTCTGCACATGTCCAAACCAACGCAATCTTGTCTCTCTGAATTTGTCTCCCAACCATCCTGCTTGAGCTGACCCTCTAATGTACTCATTTCTAATCCTGTCCATCCTCGTCACATCCAATGCAAATCTTTAACTCTGCTACCTCCAGCTCTGTTTCCTGCTTTCTGGTCAGTGCCACCATCTCCAACCCATATAACATATCTGGTCTCACTACCGTCCTGTAGACCTTCCCTTTCACTCTTGCTGATATCCATCTGTCACAAATCACTCCTGACACTCTTCTCCACCCATTCCATCCTGGTAAACATCATAGTCCACGGGGACTCCTGTCTAATCTCGTCTGTCAACCTGTCCATCACCATTGCAAATAAGCAAGGGCTTAGAGCCGATCCCTGATGTAATCCACCTTGAATGCATCTGTCACTCACACCGCAGACCTAACCATGGTAACACTTCCCTCGCACATATCCTAAATTGTCCCTAGTGTGTGCTTGGTGTGTGGGAGTGTGTGTGTGTGCGCCCTGCGGTGGGTTGGCGCCCTGCCCAGGGTTTGTTTCCTGCCTTGCGCCCTGTGTTGGCTGGGATTGGCTCCAGCAGACCCCCGTGACTCTGTGGTTAGAATATAGCAGGTTGGATAATGGATGGATGGATGGATATCCTGCACAACTCTTATATACTTCTCTACCACTCCCGACTTCCTCATACAATACCACAACTCCTCTCGAGGCACCCTGTCATATGCTTTCTCCAGGTCCACAAACACGCAATGCAACTCCTTCTGGCCTTTTCTATACTTCTCCATCAACACCCTCAGAGCAAACGTTGCGTCTTTGGTGCTCTTTCTTGGCATAAAACCATACTGCTGCTCACTAATCATCACCACACTTCTTAACCTAGCTTCCTCTACTCTTTCCCATAACTTCATGCTATGGCTCATCAATTTTATCACACTGTAGTTACTACAGTCCTGCACAACCCCCTTATTCTTAAGTATCAGCACCAGTACACTTCTTTTCCACTCCTCAGGCATCCTCTCACTTTCCAAGATTCTATCAAACAATCTGGTTAAAAACCTCCACTGCCATCTCTCCTAAATACCTCCATGCTTCCACAGGTATGTCATCTGGACCAACGGCTTTTCCATTCTTCATCCTCTTCATAGCTGTCCTTATTTCCTCCTTGCTAATCCGTTGCACTTACTGATTCACTATCTCTACATCTTCCAACCTCTTCTCTCTCTCGTTCTGTTTATTCATCAGCCTCTCAAAGTATTCGTTCCATCTGCTCAACACACTCTCCTCGCTTGTGAGTACATTTCCATTTTTATTCTTTATCACCCTAACCTGCTACACATCTTTCCCTGCTCAGTGCCTATGTCTAGCCAATCGGTACAGGTCCTTTTCTCCCTCCTTGGTTTCCAACCTCTCATACAACTCATCATATGCCTTTTCTTTAGCCTTCGCCACCTCTCTCTTCACCTTGTGCCTTATCTCCTTGTACTCTTGTCTACTTTCTGCATCTCTGTGACTATCCCACTTCTTCTTTGCCATCCTCTTCCTCTGTATACTCTCCTGTACTTCCCCATTCCACCACCAGGTTTCCTTTTCCTCCTTCCTCTGTCCAGATGTCACACCAAGCACCCTTTTTGCTGTCACCCTTACTACATCTGCTGTAGTTTCCCAACTGTCTGGTAATTCTTCACTACCACCCAGTGCCTGTCTCACCTTCTCTCTAAACTCAACCTTACAGTCTTCCTTTTTCAACTTCCACTATTTGATCCTTGGCTCTGCCCTCACTCTCTTCCTCTTCTTGATCTCCAACATCATCCTGCAGACCACCATCCTATGCTGCTTAACTATACTTTCCCCTGCCACCACTTTTCAGTCTTCAGTCTCCTTCAGATTGACTCTTCTGCATAGAATGTAATCTACCTGTGTGCATCTTCCTCCACTCTTGTACGTAACCCTATGTTCCTTCCTCTTCTTAAAATACGTATTCACCACAGCCATGTCCATCCTTTTGGCAAAATCCACTATCCTCTGACCTTCTTCATTCCTCTCCTTTACACCAAACCTACCCATCACCTCCTCGTCTCCTCTGTTCCCTTCACAAACATGTCCATTGTAATCCGCTTCAATCACCACTTTCTGTCCCTTGGGTACACTGTTCATCACTTCATCCAACTCACTCCAACAATCTTTTTTCTCATCCATTGCACACCAACTTGTGGGGCATATGCACTAACAACATTCATCATTCCACCTGCAATTTCCACCTTCATAATCATTACTCTGTCTGACACTGTTTTCACCTCCAAAACACTCTTGACATACTGTTCCTTCAGAATAACCCCTATTCCATTTCTCCTCATATCCACATCATGATAGAACAATTTGAATCCACCTCCGATCCACCTGGCCTTACACCCCTTCCGTTTAGTCTCTTGCACGCACAATATATCAACCATCCTTCTCTCCATCGTATCTGCTAACTCTCTCCTCTTACCAGTCATACTGCCAACATTCAAAGTTCCTACTCTCATTCCCACTCTTTTTACCTTCCTCCTGTCCTCCTGCCACTGGACACGTCTGCACCCTCTTCTCCTTCGGCCAACAGTAGCTCAATTTCCGCCAGCACCCTGTTGACTAGCAGTAATGGTGGCGGTCGTTGTTTACCCGGGGCTCGACTGACCCAGAATGGAAGTTAATATTTTTTTCCACATATTGATTTGGCAGAATTTTATACCGGATGCCCTTCCTGACGTAACCCTCCACATTTATTTGGGCTTGAGACCAGCACAAAGAAACACACTGGTTTGTACATCCCCTGTGGCTGAGTTAAAGGTATACAGTGATACCTTGAGAGTTTAATTCGTTCCATGACCGAGTTTGGAAGTCAAAATGCTCGTATCTTAAATCAATTTCCCTCATTGAAATTAGTTGAAATGAGATTAATTCGTACCAGCCCCCCAAAAAAAACACCCCAATTTATTGTTAAATGTTTTCAACATAAGAAAAATGTATTTATAATGAACAAATATTGTATACAAACAAAATAAAACCTAATACATTAAAGAGAATCTAAAGAAATAAACAGATGTTGGCGAAGCCGATTAGCGTATTGTAATGTTTTTTTCTTTCACTTCATTTTTGCTTACTTCATTTTCTTCTTCACTAGTTTTTTTCTTTTTTGCCATGCTTTCGTCACTTTCATTCGCAGGGTGTTTCAATAGACACCTGTCCAAGGAGCTTTGTTTAGTCCTCCCCTTTAGAATGTTTCTGAAATGAGTTAGGCAAGTGTCATTAAATACTGCCGCTGTAGGATCAGTTGTAACTTTTTCAGGGTTTCTTCTCAATAAAGTCAAGTGTTAGGCAAGTGTCATTAAATAGCGCCGCTGCACGATCAGTTGTAACTTTTTCAGGGTGTTTCTTTTCTTTAAAGTTCAAAACTTTTTCCCACATGGCAAACACATCCTTTATCTCACTTTAAGAGATAACCTCCTCCGCGATACCGATCTCCTGCAGAACCTCTGTATGTTGCTGCGTCTGTAGTTTTGTCAACTCCTCTGTCGTCAGTTCCTTGGAATATGCGTTTATCTCCATTCTTTTGACGAGCAGTGATGACTACAGTTGGTGCTGTGGCTGATGCCTGATCAAAACTATTTGTTGTACCGGCAATCAAAGATACAAATGCCCCGTAACTGCTATCAGACTATCAGGCGGTATTTGCACTTTGACAACAAAGACACCCGTGGAGAACATGTGAAAAACAACAGATTTGCTGCAATTTCAGACATCTGCCAACATTTTGTTGAGAACTGTGTTGAGTTACAACCCAGGGCAACATATTACAGTTGATGAGCAACTGTTTCCAACAAAGGTCCATTGTCCTTTCTTTCAATACATCACAACCAAGCCTGACAAATGAGGTATAAAGTTTTGGATTACGGCAGATTTGGAGACAAAGTACATGTGCAATGCCACTCCTTATTTAGGAAAAGATCCCAGTCGTCCCACGGGAGAAACACTTTCCAAGTCTGTGGTCATAAAGCGGGCATGCTCAAAAAATACATGTGTAATGCCACGAAAAGTGCACGCCGACACTTCAGTTCACAAGCATCCTACAGCGTAAAGTCACAAGTACAGTGCAGAGCTATAGTGCGTCTTTATGTGAAAACAGCAGTGTCATTTGGGCGGGGGGGTGTTGGGTAGGATTGTGAACGCGACTGAGAGAATGAAACTGGATTAAAAAAAAAACAAAGCTAACCTTTACAAGTATCATACATTTACACCGGCTGTTACAGACTGAAATCAAATGTATGTTTTTATTCTAAAATAGTAAGAATAAAAGCAGTTAATTTCTCAAAACAGAGTCGTCGGGGTTCGAACCCATGAAGTTTTGATTACCAGTCAACAGCTGATACCGTTGTGCCACCGAAGCAATCGTAGTAAATGCGTGTCAATGTCACACCCTAATGCAGGTTCTTTTTTTGAATAAAAGCGCACTTGTTCTGTTATATTTGTTTATTTGATATTTGGACTTCAGGCTTCACACATTATAAACTTCATGTCTACATTTTGTAAATTATTACTAAAACATGAAAAATGTTTCTGTTTTAACTATGTGTTGACACAGATCGTTGTAGACACGGAACACACATGAAATGCATGTGTTCCAAATAACGATATAGTATTTATAAAAGGTGTGATTTTGCTTGACTTCTCACTCTATACAACTCCCAGGCAACTGACACGCAGGTTAAACAGACTGCGTGCCGGTGGGGGATGTGATTGCATGCTGCTCGCTGTTTGCTGCTTATCCACACATTTACAGGACAATAGACGCTGACGGAGAGATGAGAAGCAATTTAAGGTGGGACTGATCTACGAGTTTTTTTGTAGGCTCTGGTAATTCTAGTGTTAATGGCCTCAAAACTCACCTTTACGTTACAGGCATTCCCTCTCTGCTTAGAGGAATGTTAGACTCATTGACTCAGCATCTAATCTTTCCATGTGCGTGAGTTACGAAATGTAAACAAAAGCAAGATGGCATCGACATCTCAAGAGGGAGTGAAGCGAGTGCAGAAAACAAAATACTCAGCAGACGATGTTTTGCACATTATCGCTGAGTTGGACTCTGATTTTTCAGAATCTGATTTTGTTGAGAGTGATCAGGAGATTGAGCAAGAGAGTGAGGAACTGGCATCAGCTGATTGGACACCAACCGATGCTGCCCCAGCTGATCGGCTGCCAGCTGAGCGCATTCGCGCAGCCATTGCACCTACGCCAAGGTTCGTGTGGGTGAAATACCCAGACATTGATCCATGGGAGCCAAACTGGCTACCGGACTTCACAAGACAGCATGGCTTACTGTTGGACTCAACAGATTACCAGCCGCTGGACTACTTCAGGCTATTCTTTCCTGAGGCTGCCTTTCAGCTACTGTCAGACGAGACAAACAGATATGCAGAGCAATTTTTTGAATTGTGGGCTGCGCTTGCACTTCATTCTCGTTTTTCAAAGTGGAAACCCACAACAAAAGACAAGATGGAGGGCTTTGTGGCATTATAAATAGAGATGGGACTAAACTGGCGAACGTGCTTTGTTCCCTGGTGGCTTTGGACAGGTTATGCCACATGATAGGTACATGCTCCTGCAAAGTGATTGTGAGCAACTGAGCTTCATAAATTCTGACACTAGCGATGATTTTATTAAATATTTTTGTACACCATTTGGTTCAGAATATTTTTTTTTCTTGTTTTCCTCCTCTACACCTAAGTGCATCTTATGGTCAGGTGCGTCTTAAGGAGCGAAAAATACGGTATATATGTGTATGTATGTATAAGTGTGTGTATGTGTATATATATATATATATATATATATATATATATACACAGTATATTGCTATGAATAAGTATATTCCTCATATCCTGTGGTTTTGTGTATTTGTCACAGAGTATGTATAGCTGTGGTGAACAGTCTAAACAGATTGCAGTTAAACCTAATGTCAGGTTGGGGAGCATAAATCGGTACAGTGTGTTGCCGCACCCAACACACAACAAAACAGCCTGGGATCCCAGTTGGTAAATCCCAAGGGCAGACATGTGGTTCAGTCCCACCATCCGGAAATGACCATCTATCTGTCACTGCCAGGTGTTAATGTGGGCGTCTTCTTGGCCTGCTCTAGCCACTCATGTCTTTAACAATGAGGATCCTGTGAACTAGATCATTCTTAGGGGAATCTCGCAATATAGTTGTAGTGCCATAACTGATGCTCCCTCACAATGCAGGTAATGTGCCTCATTTGGGGCTCCATGAACAACTGCTTGTTCAACACAAAGTCTAACCAGCGGTTCTCAAGGATTATCCAAAGAGACACAGTACCGAAGAAGTCCAGTCACTGCATAGTGTGCATGTCTCGCAACCATATAGCAAAACATAAAGCACCAGGACTCTAAAGACTTGGACCATTTGCATAGATATCTAGAGCGCCACACACCCCTTTCCAGCAACTCATGACCCCCCTGTTCTTCCAGTCCATCAACTGACTTCATAGAGTCATTAGAGACATGAATGTCACAGCTGACGTATGTAAATTCCGCAGACAGACAAACTGATGATGGCTATGCCCAAGAGTTCATTAAAGACCTGGATCTTGGTTTTTATTCATAACACTCACAAGCCAAGATACTCAGACTCCTCACTCAGTCTCAGTCAAGAGGCTCAATCAGAGCCTCCATTCACCACAAAGATCACAGCATCTGTGGCAGTCAAGACCAGTGAATCTTTCTTCACCAACTGATTCCTCACAGCCGCTGGACCCCATGACCCTGCCCAACACCAGTCCATGCAAGCATTGAGCAGGTTAGGAGCAAGAACACCAGAATCAACTGAAAAAAATGCAGAGGTTCTGCCTCCACTCTGCACAGCACTTACAGTACTAGAGTACAGGCTGGCTATGACCTTTAGCGACTCTGGGGAGATCCTGAAAAGTCTCAGGATGTCCCACAAGGCACCTCAATCAACTGAGTTGAACACTTTACAAAAATTGACTAAGGATGCAAAGAAACTCAGCTGATATTTGTGTATGCACTTGATGAGAACCCTCAGTGCTAGGACACAGTTGATGGTAGACTTCTTAGGCATAAAACCACAGTTCTCTGGTTGCTTTAGGTGAGTATGTGATCACTGATCCTATTGAGGATGGCCAGGTACCAAGAGCAGTGTTATCCCCATGTAGTTGCCGAGATCCAGGTGATCACCCTTCCCTTTCCAGGTAGGAACAACAGTCCCATTTTCCAGTCAGTTGTAATGCCACCTGTCTCCCAAATGGAAGCAAAGATTACTTGCAATGCCAGGAGGACAGCCTTACCACCACCCTGGAGAATTTCACCCCAGATATCACAGATCCCTGCAGCCTTCCATACCCTCAGTTGGTTCACCGCCTGTGCAATCTTTGTCAGACTGTGTGATTCACAGCTCATTGGAGGATCATCAGCCTCAAGAACCGTGGACCAAGATTCCAAACATCCTAGCCAGGGGATCAGCTTTAAACAGCTTTTCTAAGTAGCCAGCCCAGTGGGTCACAACTATAGTCTCATCCGTAAGGGCTGTTCCATTATGCACCGTGACTGCGACACTCTGAGGAACAGATTTGGATGTGCCTTATGCTTTAATTCCTCTGTAAACAGGATGTGGGTCACTAGACCATAGATGGTGTATCACTTGCTCACATATTCCTCATACAAACACCTCCTTATCTGCCCTCAGAGCCCTCACAGCCATTCTTTTCAGAGACATAATTTGCCATCAAGCCCAGCACTGTGACTTCTCTTGTTAATATCCAGGATGCCCTGCAAGATGAAATACCTCCTTCTGTGAACACCGGCAACACCAACAGAACCCTTAGCAACCTTCAGGGTCTTATCACAAAAGGTCTCCCATATGACATTAGGATTGGCAGTCTCACCTAAGTCTGCACGTTCCTCACACAACCTGCGTGCAAACTCATCCCTGTCTCTGGTCTGCGTATCTCAGAGAATGCCACAACTGAAATGCTGAGTTTGTGAAGTTCCTCAGACAGCAGAGGAAGATGGTTGTCATGCCAGAGAGACAAAACGTTCCACATGCCAACCCAGATGGGCTGCTACAAATTAGGACCCAGGTGCTGTGCAGTGGGCGACGTCTCAGCTCCACATCAGTCCCAATCCCCAACAGGCCTGACCCCATTGGCTTTCTGGCAATTTCGACTCTTTCAGGGATGCTGCTCCCGAGTGCTTCCCCTCATCCCCTTCATAATACAAGCAGCCTTCCTGTGGGCAGCTGCAGCAGAGATGTTCCTGCGAAGGTCAGAAAGGAGTCCTGTCTGCCGTTTCGGAGCTGCTTGAAGTTTTTACAGTAGCTGGTGTACCAATCCTGCTGCAAACCCCCATGTTTTCCCTGAAAGTTGTAGGACCGTTTGCAGGGCTGGATGCAGTTTAACATCATATGGAGGACACATATGCTTTACCCAATAATGTATCAGATAGTAAAAAGTGGTTATATAAGAATGCAGCATATCTGTATGTTTGTAAACATAATTCTCATTCTCTCTGCAATGAAAGATTACAAGATGATGTATACAAGACTCTTTTTTTAAGATGAATCTGTTATCCACATCTCTAAATCAGAAAAGCTTTTTTTTTCCTCCTTGGCTTTACATCAACGCCTTTTCATGCATTGATGATCATAAAATGTTTCCAGATTATTTTTGTTGCCAGTTTTAAATGAATGGCGGACTAGCTGCAGACTGCATTGGAACCTGTTGAGTGTTTTACAGTATGATAATAAATAATTAAAGTCAAAATTATAATACTAGTAATTACGACAAATCTTGTAATTGAAAATGAAACCCTGTAATTGCATAAATCAGAAAAGCCATCAAAATTTTAATAGGAATATTTGCTGCAACCAGTTTGTGATTTTCCCCTAAAATATATTATGATAATTAAAAAAGTGTGTGTAAAGATATTACTGTGACTTTTTTTGTAATACTATGTCTAGAGGGTTTAAGATTTGGAAAGCAATCACCGTGAAGTGGATGCAAGTGTACGAATATGAACCGTTGCGTGTGCATCTGATGAAGAGCGCTTTGTTTTTTGTGCATAGCAAAAACACAAATGTTAAATTAATGGTTAAAGTGTAGATATGGATACAGAAGTCCCTTATGCAGTCTGCTTGAAGTTTTTACAGTGGCTGGTGTGCCAATCCAACCACTAATCCCCAAGTTTTCCCTGCAGGTTGTAGGACCATTTGCAGGGCTGGATGTAATTTAACATCATACTGAGGACACATATGTTTTACCCAATCATACACTCACCTAAAGGATTATTAGGAACACCATGCTAATACGGTGTTTGACCCCCTTTCGCCTTCAGAACTGCCTTAATTCTACGTGGCATTGATTCAACAAGGTGCTGAAAGCATTCTTTAGAAATGTTGGCCCATATTGATAGGATAGCATCTTGCAGTTGATGGAGATTTGTGGGATGCACATCCAGGGCATGAAGCTCCCGTTCCACCACATCCCAAAGATGCTCTATTGGGTTGAGATCTGGTGACTGTGGGGGCCATTTTAGTACAGTGAACTCATTGTCATGTTCAAGAAACCAATTTGAAATGATTCGAGCTTTGTGACATGGTGCATTATCCTGCTGGAAGTAGCCATCAGAGGATGTGTACATGGTGGTCATGAAGGGATGGACATGGTCAGAAACAATGCTCAGGTAGCCCGTGGCATTTAAACGATGCCCAATTGGCACTAAGGGGCCTAAAGTGTGCCAAAAAAACATCCCCCACACCATTACACCACCACCACCAGCCTGCATAGTGGTAACAAGGCATGATGGATCCATGTTCTCATTCTGTTTACGCCAAATTCTGACTCTACCATTTGAATGTCTCAACAGAAATCGAGACTCATCAGACCAGGCAACATTTTTCCAGTCTTCCAACTGTCCAATTTTGGTGAGCTCGTGCAAATTGTAGCCTCTTTTACCTATTTGTAGTGGAGATGAGTGGTACCCGGTGGGGTCTTCTGCTGTTGTAGCCCATCCGCCTCAAGGTTGTGCGTGTTGTGGCTTCACAAATGCTTTGCTGCATACCTCGGTTGTAACTAGTGGTTATTTCAGTCAAAGTTGCTCTTCTATCAGCTTGAATCAGTCGGCCCATTCTCCTCTGACCTCTAGCATCAACAAGGCATTTTCGCCCACAGGACTGCCGCATACTGGATGTTTTTCCCTTTTCACACCATTCTTTGTAAACCCTAGAAATGGTTGTGTGTGAAAATCCCAGTAACTGAGCAGATTGTGAAATACTCAGACCGGCCCGTCTGGCACCAACAACCATGCCACGCTCAAAATTGCTTAAATCACCTTTCTTTCCCATTCTGACATTCAGTTTGGAGTTCAGGAGATTGTCTTGACCAGGACCACACCCCTAAATGCATTGAAGCAACTGCCATGTGATTGGTTGATTAGATAATTGCATTAATGAGAAATTGAACAGGTGTTCCTAATAATCCTTTAGGTGAGTGTATATCAAAAAGCAAAAGTGGTTTAGTGGTATTTTCTTTTATATATTATATATTATTTTTATACTGTAAGAATTTTCTTGAACACTGGCCATGTACGTAATTAAATATTGAGAAGCCTTTACTCTTCACTTAAATTTAATGTCATTCTGAAACTTGTTCATTTTTGGGAACAAGTAATCTTTTAATATTTTGTGAAGGCAAAAGGTGATTAATAGGAGACATGAGTGTACTGTTTATACTAGAGCTGAGTATAAGCAGTGATATCCCAATTTGATTCAATTCTGATTCACAATGCCCCAATTCAGTTCGATAGCAATTTTATCTTGACTGAATAAGCACTGATATATTTGAAGTGGTGGCTTTATTAGGAATTACTTAACCATGCATAGATAACATTAGTATAATGTGACAAATTTCAGTAGCACTTTATCTGAAGGGTGTCTACAGAGTGACTTCATATGTATAAGAAAGGAATGATATTTAAGAAAAATACTTGAGTAGTAATGAACTGTTAACATTAGTATTTAGAAGATGTGGAACAAAATATTATTGTTGTTTAGAAAAAAAAAAAAACTTTTTAACAGCACTGCACTCATTCAGAATTCACCATAATTTAACATATATATTGGCACATCAGTGTCCACACATATTATGGGATGCCCCTTGTTTTATAAAATATATCATCTTGCAAATAATATTATTATAAAATAATAATATATTGCTCCTTAAATAATACAAATGCTATTCAATTACATATTCATGTGTTATGAATCTCCACGTAGACACCCTTAAATTAAACGTTTATTCACCTATAAGACATTTAAAATAATATTGAATTAGTCAAAATTAAAGAAGTGTGCCTTTCTGTAAGTGTTAAGTTGCTTACTTGTGGCAGTCGCATCAATCAGTCTTGAAAATGTGTCCTCACAGACATCAGACAAAAAGCAAGCATTTTAAAATGAGGATCTAGAGCTGATGCCTGTTGACAGCTGCATTGAATGAATGGAACATAAAAGAAAAAGAACCAGCCATTGTAACTGATAACACTGCTATTATGGAGTTACTTCAAGTAGGGCTGCTCTGAGCACACGCTCACTTTTGTATTGCATGCTGCTCTGAAAATTCCAACAATTGCCCGCTTGCTTTGCCAGGTGAAGCACATTGCAAACTTTTTCCATAGCATCAGTACAGCTAGTCACACGCTTAACACTAGAATTACCAGAGCCTACGAAAAAACTCGTAAATCCGTCCCACCTTAAATCGCTTCTTAAAATCATTCACAGCTCTCCGCCAGCGTCTTTTGTCATCTAAATGTGTTGATAAAAATCAGGCTGCAAGCAGCCGGCTATTCCATCCCCCCACCAACTTAGAACGTGCACAAACTTCTCCCAGCTCATGCCTTGATTGATTTCCTGGGAGTGAAGTGGAGTTTTAGAGTGGAAATAATAGATCGTTGTTTGGAACACACGCATTTCATGTCTGTTCCGTTTCTACAGTAATCTGTGTAAACACATTGTTAAAACAGAAACGTTTTTTATATTCTAGTAGCAGATGACAAAATGTAGGCATAAACTATATAATGTATGAAGCCTGAAGTCCAAATATCAAACAAATACTTTCACAGAAGGTACAAATCTAACACAACAATTGCGCTTTTATTCAAAAATATAACTGCAGAAACAAAAAAACGCCTTAACATGCGACATTGACACCTGTTTATTATGACTGCTTCTGTGGCGCAATAGAATCAGCTGCCGACTGGGAATCAAAAGGTCGTGAGTTTGATCCTGCACCACTCCGTTTTGAGAAGTAAACTGCTGTCAGTCTTACTATTTTAGAATAAAAACATACATTTGATTTCAGTCTGTAACAGCCGGAGTAATTTATGATACTTGTAAAGGTTAGGTTTGGTTTTTTTTTTTTTTTTTTTAGTCAGTTTTATTATCTCAGCCGCGTTGACGAGCCCAAACACACCCCACCCCCGCATCTGACACTGCTGTTTTCACATAGACGCGCTGTAACAGAGGTAAACTCAGCTCCCTTCTACATCGGAGCAAGAATGCACATACCATTGCTTGCATACTAAAGTGTCAGCAGGCACTTTTCGTGGCATTACACACGTTTTTGAGCATGCTCTCTGCACACTACTTGTGACTTTAGGCTTTAGGAAGTAAGTAAATAAATAAAGGTAAATCGTGTCATAAAATGATTTCTTCAAAACGTCGAATGTTATTTATTTGGCACGGACATGCTCAAAAAATACATGTGTAATGCCACAAAAAGTGCATGTCTGTCCCAAATAAATGACATTCGAAGTTTGTGCACGTTCTAAGTTGGTGGGGGGATGGAATAGCCGGCTGCTTGCAGCCTGATTTTTATCAGCACATTTAACAAAAGACACTGGTGAAGAGGTGAGAACGGTTTTAAGAAGCGATTTAAGGTGGGACTGATTTCCGAGTTTTTTCGTAGGCTCTGGTAATTCTAGTGTTAAAGAGAAGCAACATTTATTGGACATGCCAGCATACAAATTACTGATTGATGTGGTCATGCAATGGAACAGCGCATTGAAAATGCTAGAAAAGTTTTTGGAACAACAGTGAGTCATCTCAGCAGCTCTGTGTATAAGCAGTAAGGTTGCTCCCAGTGTGACTGGCATGCAGTACTGTTGTCTGCGACACATCCACTACAGGTGTCCAGTTATTTTTAATGTGTGATTGTCATGTAGGAATCTGCTGCCCTGGATATTCAGCTGTCTACACATCTGACTTATATGCTGAAGAAACACCATTTTGTGCAAGACAGTAATGTGCTTTTTCTGTAGAAAGCCCTAACAGGCACACTAGCAACATCTGCTGGATCTGATAGCAAAAACAAAGATAAGCAAAAAGCTACATATAGTAATTGAGCAGGACAGAGGTTCATGACACCGATCTTGAGACTTTAAGAATCGATATTGAATTATTTAATGAAAAATAAGTGTTAATTGGAAAATCGATATTTTTACCCAGAGCTAGTTTATACTTTAAAATGAGTTTCACAAGAACGCAGGGACATAGATGGAAACTTGTTAAGGGTAAATTTTACACAAACATTAGGTTTTTCTTCACACAGAGAACCATAGACACATGGAATTGTTACCAAGTAGTGCGGTAGATCGTAGAACCTTAGGGACCTTCAAAACTAGACTTGATGTTATTTTTGAAGAATTAAGCAGATAAGACTGACAAGGTTTGTTGGGCTGAAGGACCTGTTCGCATCTAGATTGTTCTAACGTTCTTAAAAAAAAAAAGGGAGTTCAAATTGTAGTGTGTAGATGGTTACAGGCTTGGCCTAAACATAGAAAGCAGAGGATTACAGTGCTAGAATCCTTGGGGGAATTGGGTGATGTTAAGTGTGATGTCCCTCATGGGTCAGTGCTAGATTGTTTTTAATATATATAAATGATATGAATAGGAATATAAACAACAAGCTGGTTAAGTATGTAAATCATGCCAAGCAGATTGGCAGATAATTTGGAATCCTTTGAATAATTACAGATGGACTTGGACAGCATACATGCTTGGGCAGATTTGTGGAAGATAAAATTTAATATAAATAAATGTAAAGCACATAGGAAGTAAAATGTTAGATATGAATAAAGAGTGGGATGTTTGAGACTTGAAACTACTGCTTATGAGAAGCACTTAGGTGTCATAGTGGACTTGTCACTGTCAATTTCCACACACTGTTCAGAAGCCATTAAGAAGGCCAACAGAATATTTGGTTATATATCACAATGTGTGGAGTAAAAGTCAAAGGAGGTTATGCTTAAGTTTTTTAACCCACTGGTGAAGCCTCACCTGGAGGATTGTGTACAGTTTTGGTCTCCAGGCTACAAAAAGACAAAGCTGTACAAGAAAATGTCCAGAAAAGAGAGACTAGGCTGATTCCGAACAGCAAGGAATGAGTTGGATTAAAGGTGCTGAACATTTTCAGTTTAAGCAAAGAGAGATTAAGAGGTGGCATGATTGAAGTGTTTAAAATTATGAAAGGAATTAGCACAGTGAATTCTGGTGGCTAATTTTAAAATGACTTAAACAAGAACATTGGGACACAGTTGGAAACATGTTAAGGGTGAATTTTGAACAAACATTAGGAAGTTTTTCTTCACACAGAGAATTATGAACAAGTGGAATAGGTTTCCAAGTAATGTAGTGAACAATAGGACTCTCAAACCTCCACTTGATGCTATTTTGAAGGAATTAGGTGGATAGGATTGGCAAGCTTTGTTAGGCTGAATAGCCTGTTCTCATTAATTTTTTTCTGTTGTTCCTTTTTCTGTTATGAATTAGAGTGTCTTTCTATTGCAGAAACATTGTGCATTGCCTTGAACACATTGCAGTATGACTCTTTTAGGAGTTGAGTGAAGTACATGTGTTCTGTCCTGCAGTATATTACAGCTTGTGCGCACTCTCTTCATTGAAAAATAAAGAGCAAAGTACATCTCTTTAAGTCAAAAAACTGATCCAGTGGGAACCCAGCTGTTTTACTCAGATAAATGGACATAACATCAATGGACAAATATGAAAAAAAATATTATATTTTTTCCCTCACACATCTGCAAAACTCCTCATTAGTGTAACAGTGCAGACAATTAATGTCTAAATATTAACAATTTTTAATTGATTATTTCAGTCTAAGAGCGGGGTGTACAATTATGTACTATTAAGTATCAGTTTCAGCCTGTTCAATAAACAATGAGCCAGGTTCATGACCTGTTGCATGTGTCTTGTTGTTCTATAATTTTTGTATTTTCTACATAAGCCCCTACTTGGCAGTGCCACATTAGCATTATTTACTTAACAATACTTTTATTTTAAAGCAGTTTACAAATAATTTCTAAAACTAGTTTGAATATTTATCAGGTAACGATTAAGGTAATAATACTTAACAAAAGTTAAAAGTAAAGCAGACGAAGCAAAGACCACAATTATTTCTGTGGCTTAATTAAAGGATATAACAAAATAAGCAAAAAAATAATCATTGGTAGCTGAGAGAGCATTCTGGCCTTGACTTTAACTCAATAAGCCAGTTGAGCACTTATTGGTGCTATGGGTGGCAGCAGGTATTCAAGAACTGACATACTAAACTAACATAAACTGTTTGACCTTTCCCCTTTACAGATAAATCAAAATAATAATACTATGCCGTATTTTTTTTTTTTTTTTTGAAAATGCATGTTAATTGAGCAGTCAGGCTTTAGCACATAATGTGTGTAAAACTTCATGTTGCTTAATTAAAATAATAATAATATGAATATTAATATTTCTTTAGGTAATGCATGTTAAGTGAGCAGTCAGCTTTTGTGCAGACTGTGTGTTAAACTAAATGTTGGCAAAGGTAAATAAAATGTGCACTGCTGAAAGGACTCTTTTAAAAGGTGACATTATAATAAGAAAATAAAAATCATAAATATGGCAGCTATTTCCTATTGTGCTTAATGGGGAAAACAAGAGTGTATTTGCATGCTTGGATTCTTAACAGCTCAAGCATAAAAAACAGTAAATTAGAAATCTCGAGTGGAAGAGTGACTTTCACAAAGCAGATCAGAAGAGTTAGAAAAATCAGCTCCCAAATGCTCTGAATGAACGTGTTTAAGAGGCAGAAGGCTTTCTGTTTTACTAAAGATTGACTCCTTTAGCAGCTCAAAAATGTGAATAGACATTGCATGTCTAGAGTAATACAATGTGGAAATTAGTGTGAGAAGAAATATATTTGCTTACATTCTATTATCAGTTTTAACATTCAAGTACAATATGTTCGAGTAAGAATACATTCAACTTGACAGCTCTAGAAGACCTGCATAGATTTTGGTTCCAATTTGCCTTTGAGTTAGTAAATTTTTTTTTTTTTTTTTTGGTTTTTTTTTGTTTGGTTTCAGCTGTACATAAAAGTGCATAATAACTGTGTTTTTTTCAGTTCCTAAACATGAATACCGATGCAGCAAGTGTGATGTCTTTGGTTTACCAGATTATATACAGCAGGCAGCCAATTGGAGGACTTTGGCAGTGATCACCGAAGCTTCTAAACAGTCAATTTTTTTCATTAGTGAAAGGCCTGCCTGACATGTTGATGGAGCAGAAAGGTGACAGAGAAATCCTGCTTAGAAATTCCATCCTACTGAATCAGCCTTATGACACAGAAAGGCGAATACTTAGTGTAGTTCATAAACATCAGTGTCTCCTTTTGGGAGCAGGTGGCTGTTGTATTTGGCCGAATTAAGTCTTTTTTGGAGTTAAATGAATGAAAGTCATACTCCACTTTGATGCCTTTGCATATACTATCTATAGTATATATAGTATACTATACTATCCAAACTGGACTTAAACTTACTGGTTACAGGTTCATGTAATAATACTGTAACAGTCAAAGAGTGTGTCGTTTCATGACTTGCTTGCGGCAGATATCGCAGAGCTTCGCATCAGCAGTAGCAAAATATCAATTAGATGGAGAATATTGTTTCTTTTATTTCAAAATGCTGTTTTCCTGAGGCAGTGCTGTTGTCCAATAATGAATAACTTTTATGGTAAGCAACACCACAGTTACAAAATGTACCATAATTTGCACATGCTATTGTTAGTTGTAGGTTAATTTGTTCAGATGTTCTGGTTATGTACTGTGTATTCTTTTTAATGAAAAAAATGAAAGACAGCAACAATTTTTTTATTTTTTTTTTTTACTGAAAGAGACAACTTGTACAGGATATTACATGGGTGTGGCATTTATTCTGGAAAATACAGTAGGACAGTCTATTTATATTATTTTTTATTTATTTACCCATCCAAATATGAGTACATAAGGTATAGTATCAGACAGAGTCAAGTACCAATGAGCTTAAAATACTATTCTTTTTCAGATGCAGAATCACTGTTATGTTGGAAATAATTGTATATTTGTGTCATCATTAACAAAGCACATTTTAAGCCACAGGTGGAGTTGTAGTTCTAAAAATCACATTTCATAAAGCAGAAAAATAATTGGAAAATGGCTTGTGATAAATTTTAGATTGGTATTGTGTTGGGGTCAAATTAATCTTTCACTCACAAACATTGCTCATTATATTGGTACAATACTTTGGTACTTTGTTTAACTTTTCCACTATGCAGAATATATACTTGAATCTCTCTGAAATTGTTTCTGAGAAATGATTTCATGTATCAATAAGGGGCTAAGAAGACCTAACATGTAATATGCACTAGTCCATTGCAGAGCATGTTGAGGTATACACACATGCCCATCCCCACTCATGTTGAGCCAGTTTAGAAAAGCTGTGTTTTTTTCTAAGTGGACAAAAGCATTAAAACATAGAAGAGACAGCAAGCTGGCATCCAGTTCCCAACATATAATGCAGGAATGAGAAAAGGTATTGTGCAGTAAGGTGGAGGCATGTCCATATTAACAGATTGTGCTTCTATTGTGTGTGCCGACAGTTTTTGTATTTTTCAAGTTTGTTTTTCAGTTGTTTTCTTGTTAATTGTTATAAGTTAGAATGTTTCTGCTCTGTAATATTCTTTAAGCCAATTGTAATAAAGCTTGTGATTTTAAATTTTGTTGCCATCTTAATTTATAAATACAGTAAGACAGTATGGCCATGTGTGTGTTTAATCGTTTCTGCATTATCACTTCATACTAAATAAAGCAGTAATGTACTTATACATATTATTGTTTATTGTAAGAGTTAAACTATCACCATTAACTTTGGCTGCATTGTAAAGAGACTTGTCACATATCCATGGCACCACTTCCTCTTTTTTATAGTAGATTAAGCTTTTTTCTATTGCTAGACTTGTTTTGATAATGCAACAGTTGTCACTTATTCATTTGCAATTTTTAAAACTAACAAACATTAAAAGATTGTCTCAGTCACTATTTTCCTTGTACACAATAGAAATAAGTAGTTGCTTGTTTAGTATTTCCTTGTCTCTGTGTGCTGACTTTAGACATTATATGTCAGTACATTACAAGGCTTACTGTTTTTACAGAATGTACATAACAAAATGTAATTCCTGATTGCATTAAAATTACTTGAATGTCTGTAAAGACTAGTTATTTTATTGTGGAATTACACCATGATCCATCCCATTTTGCAATGTGGATGCTGCAGATGTTCATCCATGAACCCATAATGGCTGGATTTCAAAGACCCTCAGAAACAGCTTCATACAGCTTGAGCTAATAGTAGATCTCCCATGCCTGTTTGTTCAGGGACTGCTTCTAAGCACTGCAAGTGGAGTATTTTTGGTGACATCAGCTGTGCACTTTCTCTCTCTCACTAAGTCCCCATCTTACTATAGAGCACCACTACCCCTCAATCATCCACAGTACAAACCCTGACAAGTAAGTGTTTTATTGTGGAATCACTCCACGATCGATCTAAGGTTGTACTTTTTGCACTGTGGTAACTGCCAGGGATCAGCTACAAATGTACAATGTTTGGATTACAAAGACCCTCAGAAGCAACTCTTTACAGCTTGAAATAATAGAACTCCCATTCATGTGCACGTGGAGACTGCTGAGCTGTCTCTTTAATGTAGCCCCACCTTATAGCGCAACACCACTCATACGCAAGTGTCAAATACCAACAGTAGACAGAAAATAGGAACACTGAATACAACATTATACATTAAATATGATGTGTATAAATATAAATATTACATTCTTAGTTCTGAATCACAATCTGATTATTAAGGTGGTTACCTACCAAGTAATGCTTGTGGTTGGTTGGCCTGTCAGCCTACATCTGTCACATCCTCTCAGTTGCAAGAAGCAGCTCAAAAATATGTGATACAGTATCTGCCAAATAATACAAAGAATACACAACGTGTTTTGCCCTTATTGAGGCTCATCAGGTGTACGCACTTTTGCATCCCCTTATGGGGATCGAACTTTGGAAGTCAGTGCCTGAGTTAAAGCCTCTGATGTTGCGCCATGGCAGCTGGTTCATTTATTTCACAGGGTGATGATCGGAGTTGGAATGTTTCAAAAATGGCTCCACTAATATCCCAATGATGATGATTCATAAAAATATCCAATTGTATTATTTGTTTGGACGTTTAGCAGAATAATTGTTGTATATACTGTATGTCTGCAGTGGGCTGGCGCCCTGCCCGAGGTTTGTTTCCTGCCGTGCGCCTTGTGTTGGCTGGCATTGACTCCAGCAGACCCCCATAACCCTGTAGTTAGGATTTAGCGGGTTGGATAATGGATGGATGGATGGATATACTGTATGTTTATGTAAATGAATATTTACCACAATGGACTAGTGTCCTCTTAAGGTTTGGTTTCTGCCTTGTGCTAAATGCTCTCATCATAATCTCTACCCTCAGCATTGTACTAGGTTAAGGAGCATTAAGAGTGTTATTTTAGGTTAAGTTTGTGTGTTTTTTCCATCATAGGAGATTTCAAAATATAATCCATTCATCTAGATTTTTTTTAATTTCACTGCCTGTAATTTGTACCTAAGTATCATTATTTTATATTTTTGCTGATTTGAATAAAATGTTTTTGAAGCTAAATAATTATTTATGGTGTGATTTTTTTCATAACAAAGAACAGTCTTCTGTCCAATTTTGATCTGAGGCAGAGTAGCACATATTTATCACTTACTTTACAGTGTGGTATGAGTTAATTAGAAGATCAGTTTTTCAGACTTAAGGCATCTGTGTGAAGAGCTTACATTCACTTTAATTAATGTTCATGATGGTTTTCTGAAATGGTTGTTAGCACTACATTTGTAATCTTGTAACAAGCCAAAATGTGTGTACCTAATTAAAATGTTGAATGTCTTGATGAATAAAGTCTCATTTGTTAGGTAAATGTAATTTATCCACTCTTCTGTATTAATACCAACAGCATCTGGAGACCAGACTGCTCACATCTGGAGGTTTATGGTGCAATTGCCAGCTCCACAGCCCACAACAGACACAAGTGTAAGATGATACTCATGATATGTATTTACAGTATATCATACCCTGTATATTTGATGTCAAAATTTATAGGAATTTTAATAAATAACTATAAAAATTTGTGAATAATCTGTATTACAGAAATGACTGATATTCTTTGCTTTACTGAAGATTTTAATTTTCTTTTATTCATTTAGCAGGTTTCTGCAGAAGATGATGTCGATTTCTCTGATAAGGATGAAGTAGATGGTGATGGTGATGTCTCTAGTGAATGTCCAATGATCCGTGTTCCATTAACAACACTTAAAAGTCACCAAGGTGTGGTCATTGCGGCAGATTGGTTGGTTGGAGGAAAGCAGGTTGTTACTGCCTCATGGGACAGAGCAGCTAATCTTTATGATGTGGAAACGTCTGAGCTGGTCCATTCTCTTACAGGTAAAATCATATAAAAGGAATAATAATGCTTTCTTCAAATAATTTTGAAGAAGTGTTTGGCCTCAACTGAAAGGATTCAATTTGGAATTTCTAAAGATTTATTGTTTTAATGCTGTATAAATCTATTATATGGGAAGTTATCCTATTTTGCTGTTTGGACATTGATTCATTTACTCATTCAATTATTTAACCTATATGTAGACATTATTATACACAACCTCTGGCTAAAATATTATCATTATTTTTATTCCACTCTTACTGTTAAGATGCTCAGCAGGCTACCTAACAACCCTGCCAAACAACCAGCCCATCCCCAGGAAATTCCTCTAGGCCTTATTAAAGCATACACCACACTCCCAGGACAATGAAGAGATGCTGTTCCGCAAGCATATCGTGCATCTGTTCCTTGGTCTGTTTCTATTAGGGTATGTCTTATATACCTCCAGAGGGGCACATCTAGGGGCCACCATAACTACATGCCTGAACCATCACAGCTGTCTCCTTCTTGATTCCATTAAGCAACAGTTCTACTCCAAGGTGTTCCCATGTTCAAAACTATGCATCTGCATCTTGTCATGGAGAGAAGTTGAGCAACTCCCACTTCTGCCACTTGCGCTTACCATCTCATTCTTTCACTCACTGTAAGCCTGTGATCATAGATGAGGATGGGGAATGTACATTGCCCAATAAACAGCTTTGCTGACACACTTGACTCCTGCTTCTCCAGCTTGATATGGTACAACATTTGTAAAACTGGTGCTGCTCCAATTTATTAGCTGTTCCCACAGTTACCTCTACCCTTATTTATAAGTAAATCCCTGAGTTACTTGAGCTCCACCACTTGGGGCAGCCACTTACCTCCTACATGCAGGGTACAAGCTAATAATATCTGGGTAAGGATCATAACCTTAGATTTAGAAGTACTGATTCTCATTTTGTGTGTATGATACTAAGTTGTGAACTGTTTCAATATTTGTCGGAAGATGCATTCTGATGAGATTAAAAGATAAATGTCATCAGCAGATAGTGAGATTCAGTGTTTTGATTCTTGAACTGCATAACCTCCAAACCTAGGGTGGAGTGGTGGCTCTGAGGCTAAGGATCTGCACTGGTATCCCGAAGGTTGCTGTTTCGAATCCCCGTCACTGCCAAAAGAGATCCTACTCCGCCTTGAGCATGGCCCTTAACCTTCAGTTGCTTGCTCCAGGGGCGCTGTACAATGGCTGACCCTACGTTCTGACCCCAAGGGGTATGCGAAAACTAACAAATTCCTAATACGAGAAATGGATGTTCCTTGAGAATAATAAGAAGAGAAGAGAAGACAGTCATTAGCTCACATTGAGTGGTCTGTTCTTAATTCCAAGTATGACAATACAAGTCTTGTATTGTACCCAGAACTACACAGCTGTGACCATATACTCATAACGTACCTTCCATTAAATATCACATACTACTTCGTCATAAGCGTTTTCCAGTTCCACAAACCAAAGACATGCTTAGGAAAATTCAGTAACTTTTAAAGGAGAGAGATTTGGTCCACTGTTTCATGGCCAAGAAGAAGTCTGCTTTTCTTTATATCAATGTGAGGTTCAACCCGTTTGTGTATCACGGCTTTTACATTCCTTTTTTGGGGTAGTTGAAAAATGTAAAACTTCAGTAACTAGAATACACCTCTTGATTTTTTTTTAAAAAACAGAGATGACCAACCCTATCTACCAGTGTCTGTTGCCTTATCCAAAGGCACAAGTCTGATGTCTTAGCCAAAACACTATTTCACTGTCTTTTCTTTGAGCATTTTTGATCAGAACTCATCAACCTTTGAGGTCTTCTCATTTTTTTATTAGTGCAGTGACCTCATCCACAGAGGAGAATCAAATCAAAGACAGTGCTTCTGCCGCTGTCTCATCCTCTATGAACATATTTACTGAGTTTAGGAGTACTCTGTCCACTTCTCAGTGGTATTCCGAGAATAGCCAAAGCAACCTCCTACCTTGCTTAGTCAGCAAATGGGTTGTTAGAACCTTTTTAAACCATCTGGAAGTCATTCTCCAAACTAAACCTACATACCAACTTTCACAGTAGCTTTCTCTGTTTCCATCCTGTTAACACTGCACGGAAAACCTCTTTCTTCAGTATTCTAGATTCCCTTATCTCTGGGGTCCTAAGGTCACATGAATGATGGGTAACAACAGCTTTTTGTCCATAGCTCTAAATAGTTGCTTTCACTACTGAGGTGTTGAACAGGATCTATTCACACAGTACATCTCCCAAAATTAAGTTGAAACATTCATTAATCATTCCCACCCATTACTACCCATTTGAATCTTCTGTCAGTCTAGTGAGCAGTCCGCCCATCTGAGCCAGCTTATCATCAAGTGGTGTTCACCTGACAGCTCAGTATCTGCGTTTACCTGAGAGTTCAGAGCATACAGCCTCGGGTCAGATAATCATTCACCATTGACCCAAAGCACTTTGGTATCAGATACACTTGTGAAAAACCTTGTGTTCAAAAATGGTGTTTGTTTCTAACACAGAATTCCAGTAATGTTTTACCACACTGAGTTGTGCATATACATAAACAACAGCTTGATGTTGAGACATTGAGATGACCATCTTGTCCGCTGCACTGAACTTGGAGCTAGTGTGTATCACCACACCCACCTGGGGACTGTAGAATAGGAGAAAAATGCCACCCTGAACAGTTGCAGAACCGTTTCTAACGGAAGAGGTGAGCCTGGCTGAATCTAGCTGTTATTTTTCAACTTCCCACATGAAACCAACTATTTCCTTTTCAGAGATGTTATTTTCCATAGTCTTAAGAGCCTATTTTCCTTGATGGAATCTCTCTCACTCTTGCCTGTTATTCAACTGTCATGGCACCTGCCCTTCACTCTTCTTCTTGTGGGTGGTAAGCGCATATGATACCTCTATGTTGCTTTTTTATTTTTGTCTGACTGGGTTAAATAGGTTACTTGATCTCCACACATTTGCCATTGAGCACCACGCCTGGGTTAGCTTCAGGATTAGGTTCTGGTAACCTCTTTTTTTCAGGCTGTAAATAAACACAATCATATGAATATTTAAATAACAAAACCAATCATATAACTATTAGGTAAAAATTTATCTTAATAATTGAAAATGAGTTTATTTTTGTATTAAATGGCTTAGAAATCAATGAAACATTATACATTGTTGAACAATGATCTTCTAAAGATTTGATTGTTACTGTTAATAAATGTTTATACAGAGTTGAAGTGCAACATTATGTCAATCCATATTTTTCTGCTGCAACGGAATGTCAGTTAGTATAGAAATATTTTCATTTTTATAAAGGAAATTTAGAAGTAATATTTCTCTTGCTGTTTCATACAGGCCATGATCAAGAGCTAACTCACTGCTGTACGCATCCTACGCAGAGGCTAGTAGTTACTTCCTCACGTGATACAACATTTAGACTTTGGGACTTCAGGGACCCATCAATACACTCCGTCAATGTCTTTCAAGGTCACACTGAGTGAGTATCGTAATTTAAAAAAAATAAATACCTTATCAGAATTCACTGCCCTAATGGTTTATTTTTCATTTTAATGTAGACTTCCATGCTTCCATGTTTGGAGTGTGCCTAACTCTAAGTTTATTTTTCAGTGTTTATGTCAGTTTGGACTGATGTAAAGTAGTGTATTTCTATATCTCAAATACAGATACTTGTCTTCTTTTAATTTAACATTAATTCTGAAGTCAGTGTTCAATCACATGTATAGATAACTCTGGGGCTTTTATTTTGTGCAAGTGGAGATGGAATATTTTCTAGGTAATACAACTCTTAACAGTTGTCACATATGGCTGGGGTTCTTACCCAGCCAGGACTGGAAGATGGCATTTATGTCTTCCGGGTCACGAGGGGCAAGCGCCCTGGGTTAGGAGAGCTCCATGGGAGAGGAGCAAGGAGGTTCCAACCCGTTGGGACCCATGGACACCGCCAGGGGGCGCCTCAAGCCTCATGGAACCCGGGAAATGTTTACTTCCGCCCCACCCAGAAAGATGGAGGAAGAGCCTTCCAGGGACGCCCGGAGTGCTTCCGGTGCAAAGGGCAGCACTGTCGCCACACCAGGAAGTGCTGCCGGAAGGATGTCATCAAGCACCTGGAGCACATCCGGGTAGGAATAAAATCGGCCGCCTTCCTACAATAGAGGAGCTAGAGTCGAGAGTGGGAGCAGGACAAAGCTCCCATGAGGAGAGAAAAGGCGGCCACGGACATTGAAAGAAGCCCGGAATAGGGGTGATTTGGTGCTGAGAGCACTGTATGTTGTGTACGGGACTTTATTTTGTGGTTTAATAAACGTGTGCTTTTATAAAGATGTGGTTTCCGACTGGTGGTGTCTGGGCATGTCTCACATAGTCCAGAGTTTTGCTAAATCAGAAAATAAATTTAAGTGAGAAAAGTTAATGGCTTGACAAAAGTAAATGTTGGTTATTACTTGGTTCACTAATATTTGATTCTCAGACCCTTCAAGAACTGTTAAAATTGTTTCAGTGCCCATTATGATTGTATAGCTAAATGTGTACTTTAAACTCATATACTATATAATACATAATTGCTGATTTACTGTTAGTAAGCTTGAAAATAATCACGTTTATTTTTTTATATAACTATGATTTTTGGTTTTGACTCAGAAATTTTGTCATTAATCTATTTTTGTTTTAGGGACATGAATGATAAAGACTCCAGCCATTTGAAGTGGTTTTTATTTAGTCATAATTGCTGAATCGTTTCTTAATATGTTGCTCTGATTTGTGCAGTTCTGTTTTTCTGTTCCCCTCATGTTTAGGAATTCACTGATTAGCTGATCATTATCACTTTTGCTTTGTTTTAATCTACATTTTTGTATTCTGGGTACTATTTGCAAAAAAGTAAATAAAAGCATCAAGGTGCACCATTGAAAATAAAAATAAAGGAGTCAAAATTAAACAATTAAAGTAAGAATAAACTAGTAAAACAATTTACAGTAGTTTGTTTACTAAAAGTTTGTTTACTAAAAGAGCACTAATAGCCAAGGGTGAATGTGCAGTCCTATTGAGGACTATTAACCTTGTATAACAGTTGACATCGTGCAGCACTTTTATTCATTTTTCATTTGGATGAATAGGTCATTTCACACAGTGTTCTATATAGCCACAAATGCAGTAATTACCAACCAGAAATATTAACAGTGGTTATACTCAATACTAAATTTTGAATTTTACCTGCTCATTAAGCTGTTTGTATTTCAAGATGTCAGTATTGTTCTATTCTTTTTGAAGATGAATTCTTAACTTAATAGTGCATGTGTTGGGAAGTCACACTATTATGGTCAGTATCACTAGTGCTAAGAAGACAAAGCTGAGGTTCTATTTAAATGCATGATAACCTTAAAGGATAAGAGTAGTATTTTTAAGTTGAACTTATTTCCTCATAAACATGGTAAATATGCCTTTTCCACTTGAAATTGTGTTCTAATGTTAAGCATTTCCTATACATTTAAAAAAAATACATAGCCAGCCCTGGAGCCTTATGGAACACGGGAGACTCAGGAAAGTAAAATTTAAACTTGTAAGGTTTTGTGGATTATATGAAATGCTAAACCTAAACTATAAATCAATGTTTTAAAAGTGGCTGGACCAAGAAAACATCACCATAATCAGGAGAATATAGTTAAATAGCTAAGGATTCATATTTAATTTAATTGATACAACTATTGTATATTATAACAAATACATTGTCACTTTTTCCTTGCTAATAGAAGGTTTTCTAATGTTATGTATTTGTTATAAATGATAATTACATGTAAAAATATCTAAACAGGAATCATATAATTGTAAACTACAATTCTACTTTTTCACACTTAAATTTTAAGAATATTTTCATCTGCTATTAATGCTATATGCCATGGATGCCATTATGGTTTTAATCCTGTTTTTCATTGCATAATCTAACTGGACATAATTTTCATTTGCAAAGTAGCATTTATTATATCCTAATACAGTAAACCCTCCTTTATCGCGGTTAATCCATTCCAGACTCTACCGTGACAAATGAATTTCCGCAAAGTAGGATTCTTTATTTATAAATCAAATATTTTTGCAGTTACAGCATAGAAAACCTGTTTACAACCTTCTAAATACGTTTTTTAACATTATTAGAGCCCTCTAGACATGAAATAACACCCTTTAGTCAAAAGTTTAAACTGTGCTCCATGACAAGACAGAGACGACAGTTCCGTCCCACAATTATAAGAATGCAAACATATCTTCCTCTGAGTGTGCGTCAGGAGCAGAGAATGTCAGAGAGAGAGAGAGAGACAGATAAAGAGAAAAGCAAACAATCAAAAATCAGTAGGGCTGTTCGGGCTTTTAAGTACGCGAAGCACGGCCGGAGAAAGCAGCTGCAAGGAAGGGAGCAAAGTGAAGGTAGTCTTTCAGCATTTTTTAGAGGAGTGTCCGTATCCTCTAGGCCAGTGTCCGAACAGCCCCTCTGCTCACACCCCCTCAGTCAGGAGCAGAGAATGTCAGAGAGAGTGAGAGAGAGAGAGAGAGAAAAAGAAAACAATCAAAAATCAATACGTGCTGTTCGGGCTTTCAAGTATGCGAAGCGGGAAGCACATCGTATATCATTGTGGAGTTTTATTTAATATGTAATACGTGCTCTGATTGGGTAGTTTCTCAGCCATCCACCAATAGCGTCCCTTGTATGAAATCAACTGGGCAAACCAACTGAGGAAGCATGTACCATAAATTAAAAGATCCATTGTCAGCAGAAATCCTCGAACCAGCGAAAAATCCGTGATATATATTTAGATATGCTTACGTTTAAAATACGCGATGGACTGAAGTCGCAAAAGTCGAAGGGCGATATAGCGAGGGATCACTGTACTAGAAAGTTAACTTCATTGCTTCTTTCAGAAAGTTAAGATGAGATTAACAGTACTGTCTGGTAACCACAGTCAACTGTGATGCTTATTCCTGGATCTCAAGTATTACTGCTTATACCAGAAAGACAATATCTATCAGATGAAGCATGTGTCAGTACTGAATTAAAGCTCATGTAATGCATAGTCACTAAATGAGGAACAATAATTACTTTCTTCAGAAGACATTTTTATAGTATATTTGAGTCAATATGAATAACATCAACTTCTAATGCTTAAAAAGTATCCTTTAAACTGACCATTCCTGTAACCAGAAAGACCAGAACTGCAAGTGTTGGTCACTTAGGTACTATCTACAAAATTCCTTACAGACATCATCATATTTTCCTGGCTTGTTAGCTAGGCTCTCAGTTACCTAATGGAGTAGAACAGAGAAAAAATAGGATTTAGGACATATTTTCAACTGCACATTCAATTTTCTTGGCTATATTGTTGTTTGGCATTAGTTAGATACATAAGATACATTAGGTCAGTTTTGAGTTTCCTTCTGTAGAAGTTTGTTAGTATACGTTCTTAATGATAATTGTATCTTTTGCATGTTTTTCCCTGTTCTTTACATATTCAATTTTTTTTCGAATTTTCTCATCTTTCTAAGTTTAACATTTTATTTAAGTTAGAACCGTCAAGATTTTATTTATGACAGCTAAGAATGAGAGTCATAATGACACAATTTTTACTGCTGCTGCTTCATAAATATAATAATATGTGGTCAGATTCTGGCCCAGTCAAAATCTTTCTAATGTTCTTCCCTTGTTCTTATTGACTATCCTCCTTGAATATTTCAGTTTTCTCGTACATTTCAGAAATATGAATATTAGGGTGATTAGCATCTCTGGTGTTTTTGATTGTTGGTGTTTCCATATATTTGTTGTGCAGTGAACTGATGTCTAGTTTGTTTGTTGTTTGTTTGTGCCAGCTTTGTGTTTAATACTAACAGGATTTCAACTGACTTCCATGTCATGCATAAACATTTGGAAAATTAGTGGGTGAATGGACAATTTTCATTTAGGAGGCAACATTTTTTGTAAAGCTACTATGCACAAAAGCATTTTTATTTATATAGGATTAAACATTCTCAATTAGTTCAGGAGAAGGTATTTTAATTTAGAAGTTATCCAAAGGTAGACATTAAGAGAAGCATGTAAAACTATCAAAATGCTTGGATTTTACAATATGTGTACTATTTGCTTAGTAATTAAGTATAATCTATACAATGCCACAAAGATAAAAAGATTCTTTCCAGACTAAGCAAGCAAACAAGCATTTAGCAAGAGCCAATGTGAGAAAAGCTGTTTGAAAATAGTTGCAGTATAGAGATCATTTGATAAGAATGAACTAAAACTACACCAGAGCATTGTGTAAACATTATTTAAAATTTACAAAGTTTACCTATAATTTTCTAGACTGTTGGTGAATGATCATATTAAATGTGGCAAAACAGTTTGTGTTCAAATTACATTTTTAGGTAACATGTTATGCAGTATGTACAAGACAAACCTGATCCATGACCTCTGTAAACAGGTGAGATGGATGTAGTAACTTGTAGATTTTGCCCTCCATCTGTAGTTGGAGAATTTGCTGTAATTAAGTAAACAATATACATACAAAGTACATGCAATAAAAATCTTGGCTTGATTTTTGATAATGTCTTCAAATTTGATAAACAAATTAACTCCATTGTTAAAGCCTTTTTCTATCAGCTCAGGGTATTGGCTAAGGTCAAAGCCCTTTCTTTCTGTACATGATTTTGAAACACTAATTTATGTGTTTGTTTCTTCCTGTCTTGACTATTGCAGCTCATTATACATTGGAGTAAATCAGTCATCCATTGCTTGTCTTCAGCTAGTCCAGAACACAGCTGCCAGGCTTCTAACAGGCAGATGAAAACCAAAACACATCACAGCAGTCTTAGCTTCTCCTCACTGGCTTCCTGTTCACTACAAGATTGTGTTTACAATTTTACTGTTTGATTTTTTTACAGTTTTACTGTTTGATTTTAAATCCCCAAATGGTTTATCCCTCTTCTATCTTACTGACCTCTTGCACCCTTAATCTCTTTCATGACCACTGAGGTCCTCTGGCCAGAAGTTATTGGGTGTGCCGAGACTTAAACTTAGAGGGGACTGTGCTTTTGCCATAGCTACCCTTAATCTTTGGAATAGTCTACCTTTTTATATTAGGTCAGCAGCAATTTATGTCACTTTTAAATCTCACTTGACACAAGCCTATCTTTTTACCATAGCTTTTTAAATTTGTATATGTGCATTTACTGTATATAATGTATAGGTATGTATATGTATTGGTGTATTTATGGAAGCTCACTTTGGTCGACTTGTGTTGTTTTTAAATGTGCTGTATAAATAAAACTAACTTGACTTGCTTAACACTAGAATTACCAGAGGCAACGAAAAAACTCGTAAATCCCTTCACACCTCTCTGTCAGCCTCTTTTGACTTGTAAATGTGTCGATAAGCCCATGTAGTAAGCAGCCTGCTATACCACCCCCCAGTTCCTCCCTTGATTGATTATCTGGGAGTGAGCTACCCAGAATTATAAGGGGAAATAATTTGATGTGTGTTTTGTGTCTACAACAATCTATTTGAACACATTGTTATAACAGAAACATTTTTCATGTTTTAGTAATAAATGACAAAATCTAGACTTGAACTGTATAATGTGTGAAGGCTGATGGCCAATTATCAAATAAACAAATTCACAAAAGGTGCAAGTACAACACGATAGCTTCCGTGGTGCAGTGGATAGAACTGCCGACTTATAATCCAGAGGTCGTGAGTTTGAAACCAGCTCCCCCACAAATCTACCATGAGCTACTGTTATTGTTAGTACAGGCAGTCCCCGGGCTACGTATGAGATATGGACTATAGGTTTGTCCTTAAGTTGAATTTGTATGTAAGTCTGAACAGGTACATTATTTTAATAAATGCTATTGTTGACCAACTGTAACCAAGTGCTCTGCCAATGAATGATGGAGTTTCACCTCTCTCTGAACTTTTTATTATTTCTACTTTACTTTCCATGGTGGTGCTTTTTCTCTTCTTTACTGTATCACCAGCACTTGCATCAGATTTGTGTTTCATAGACATTGTTGAAGGGTGAAGACAAAAGATTAAGATGAGCTCTTCTGCATGACCACTTGCAGCATCACTAGCCACCCACTGAGAACGAACAGGGCAGTCAGGAGTAGTAGCTGTGGTGGCCTGGTGGGCAGGCAGTGAACCACCCCATCAAACCTCTGTCCTGCACACGAGCTGTAGCTGTGGCCCCAGCAACTATGGACCACAGATCACCGCTTGCCGCACACCCAGCCACCCACTGAGAATGAATGGGGTGCAGCTCCCACCACCACATTCATCAACTGGAGCTGCTCGAGGAACTCTACACTACACTGCGCGAGCAGCAAAATTGCCCCCTCCAGCCACTGCTTGCAGCGTCCCCATGCTGAAGATGACGGAGCGGCAGTTACTGAGGAGCCTGCATCGCGTTCCCCAGACAGATGAAGGAGCAGCTGTGGCCCCGTTTGTAAGTTGTATGTCGGATGTCTGTAACTTGGGGACTACCTGTATTATACAATAAAAACATACATTTTTACATCACTGTAGACAGTTTGACATCCGTGGTACAGGGACGGGACTGAGCAGGCTCCTGTCAATCATGGAGAATCCACTGCATCCACTGAACAGTATCATCTCCAGACAGAGGAGCAGCTTTGGGGGGGGGGGTGTTGAGGGGGTAAATGTTAACATTATACAAAGTTATTGTCTGTTTTACCTGCATTTTTATCACTCTTTAATTTAATATTTTTTTTTATCAGTATGCTGCTGCTGGAGTATGTGAATTTCCCCTTGGGATTAATAAAGTATCTATCTAGCTTTTTGATTTGTGTCTGTAACGGCCGGTGTAAATTTATAGCTCTTGTAAAAGTTAGTGTTTTTTTTTTTTCACTTTTATTCTCTCAGTCACGATCACGATACATACTACTACCACCCCAGGGATCTGACGCTGTTAGTTTTTATTTGAAACTGGTAATAACCGTAGATTTGAGTGGTGTTTTGAGACAATGGAACTGGACATTCTCTAATCTGGATGAATAAAAGCCGAAACACAAACGCTGGTAAATCTGCCTTATTCGTATCTCACTGGCACATGATTTTTTTTATTCAGTTTTTACTGAGTGTTCCTGCTTACGCTGAATTAGTATGCACCTTATAGTCCATGATGTCAAAGCCGCATTGACAAAAAAATACAGAGACATAAGTGTATATGATATTTGGAATTATTCATTTTATGACCTGTCTTAATATATTTCGGAAAACATTGTGGCAGGGATGCAACATTATTCATATTCATTCGCATGCCTTCTTGCGCTTGTAATCAGTGACTGCATGTTTTTTTTTTTTCTTTCTATCTTGCCACTTTTGGGTGCATGGTGCTGTTTCTTTTGTACTCCAGGACATGCAGAGAAAAGAATAGTACAGAGAGGTCAGGTCAGCACTATATGCAATCATCAGATTAAAATGTTAACAGTTCACACACACACAAGGACCGTCCTTCCTACATTTACGACATTAGAACATTAGAACACTCTAGAGGAGAACAGGCCATTCAGCCCAACAAAACTTGCCAGTCCTATCCACTTATTTCATCCAAGAAAACATCAAGTCGAGTTTTGAAAGTCCCTCTGTAATGATATAACGGATTCCAAATTATCTGCTAATCCACCTGTCTTGGTATCCTCTGCAAACTTAAATAGCTTGTTACTTATATTCCTATCTAAATCATTTATATATATTAAAAATAGCAGCAGCCCTAGCATTGACCCCTGTGGAACACCACTCTTAACATCGGCCAGTTCTGATGAGGTTCCTCGCACCATCACCCTCTGCCTTCTGTGTCTGAGCCAATTCTTCACCCATCTAAAAACATCACCCTGAACTCCCACTTCTATTAATTTGATACCCAACCTCTCATGTGGCACCTTATCAGATGCTTTCTGAAAGTCCAGATAAATAATATCATAAGCTCCACTTTTAAGTGTATACTTTTGCTACCTCCTCATAGAATTCCAGCATGTTAGTAAAACACAACCCCCTCTTCTGAACCCATGCTGACTGTTCAGAATAACTTCTGTCCTTGCCATGTGTTGTTCAGTCTTATCCTTAATAATTCCTTCTATTAATTTTCCTGTGATGCATGTTAAGCTTACTGGCCTATAGTTGCTTGGATCTGCCCTATCACCTTTTTTTATATAATGGGATGATATTTGCCATTTTCCAGTCCTTTGGAATCTCTCCAGTGTGTAGTGACTTCCTAAAAATATGTGTCAGGGGTTTATATATATACTCACTAGCCTCCTTAAGAACATGAGGATAAATATTGTCTGGTCCTGGTGATTTTTTTGATTTCAGCTTACTTAATCTGAGCAGCACTTTAGTTTAGGGAATCTACTATTTCACTGTCTGTATCTTTTAATTCCCCTTTACTATTCCTGATGCACTTGACCTCCTCCTTAACTGTTCTTTTACTACTAAAACACTGAAAGAATCTCTTAGGGTCTTCTTTCGCCTTTTCTGCTATATTCCTCTCCAACTGTCTTTTAGCCTCCCTGATATCCTTCTTAATGGTTGCCCTCATGTTCTCATATGCTCTACGATTCACTTTGCAGTCATTAGTCTTATATGCCTTATAAAGCAGTTTTTTCCTTTGCAACTTCTTTTTTAAATCTTTATTAATCCACCGTGGAGTTTTTTTAGTTTCCTATTAATTCCAAATTTAAGTATGTATCTGTCGTGCATTACATGTAAAACATTTTTGAATCTATTCCACTGCTCCTCGACTGTCTCCACATTTAAAAGCTTATCCCAGTGTATCCTACTTAGACTTTGTCGCATCTGCTCAAAATTAGCCCTACCAAAGTTCAACTTAACAATTTTTGTCTTTGCATCTGCACTCTTACAAAATACTGAGAATTGTATTACATTATGGTCACTTGACCCTAGTGGTTCAATCACATCTACACCCTCAATTCTATCCTGATTATTACAAAATACTAAATCCAGACAGGCTTCAACCCGTGTTGGTGCTTTAACATGCTGTGTTAAAAAACAGTCACTGATTACTTCTAAAAACTCTTGTGCTCCTCCATCTGCAAGGTTATCCCAGTTAATATTTGGATAATTAAAGTCCCCCATGACTATAATATCTCCCTGTAAACTTGCCTTTTTGATATTACTAAAAAGATGTGTGTTGAAATTACTGTCTGAATTGGGTGGTCTATAACACACTCCTAAAGTAAGACCTGTTTCCCTAATATTTTCCAGGAGAAGCCACATGTCCTCACTAAGATGGGGCTCATCATCCAACTGAAGAGGTCTTACATTTAAACCCTGTTTGGCATAAACAGCAACCTCTCCTCCTTTACTGTTCTGTCTATCCTTCCTAAAAAATGTGTATCCCTCTATGTTACACTCATCCCCATCTTTGTTATTTAGCCAGGTTTCCGTTATTGCTATAATATCATAATTATGCTCTGCTACATACAACTCCAACTCACTTACCTTATTTTTGATACTTCTAGCATTAAGGCAAGCTATTTTTAATGTGTTACTCCTTCTACATTTAAATGTTTGCTTAGAATTTACATTACTATGCATTTTTTTTCTACACCATTGTTTGTTCTTCCATGTATAGATCTAAATCTGGGCTGTCCTAAACTCCCTGCAAGGGGCGCCCCCCCCCCCCCCCCCTCCCTTCCCTAGTTTAAGCAATCCTCGACTAGCCTACACATACGCCTTCCCTATACATTGGTGCCCCTCCAGTTTAGATGTAACCCGTCACGGCGGAACAGGTCCCACCCTGTTGCAATGTAAACACTTCTCTCTATACTTTGGTTCCTATTACATTGAAAGGGCACCTGACACTGGCTCAATTTACTTTCCTGGGCAAAGCGGCTGTCTTTGAGCAGAAGCTTGTCGATGTTGCAAGCAACGACGAAGCTCCTCTGCAACGAACAGCGTCAGATCGGGTGTGAATTTATACTGGTGGTGTTAGTTAGAGTCAGATCAGAAGGGGAGGGGGCAAGGGAGAGTGTGAATGTTACTGAGAGAATACAACTGAAAAAAAATCTAACTTTTAGAAATACCATACATTTACAGCTGGTCATTTTATGACCTGAATAGTACCAATCAGAGAACACTGTCACACTAATGCAATATTATTTGAAAACGAACAGCGTCATATCAGCTTTAAGTGTATGGTTTTTCTAAAAGTTAGCTATTATTCAGTTTTATTCTCTCAAGACACGTTCATGTTCTCCCATGCGCACAAACTCCACCCCCATACAAAGACATCCACTCCCCCCAGCCTCTTCAGTTTAATAGTAACCACAGCACAGAGAGAAGTGTGTACATTGCAACAGGTACACATGTCATAAATAACAACAACAACAACAACATTCATTTATATAGCACATTTTCATACAAAAAAATGTAGCTCAAAGTGCTTCATAAATGTAGGAAGGACGGTCCTTGTGTGTTTGTGAACTGTTAACATTTGAATTTGATGATTGCATATAGTGCTAAACTGACCTCTCTGAACTATTCTTTCCTCTGCATGTCCTGGAGTACAAAAGAAACAGCACCGTTCACCAAAACATGGAGACTAGCAAGAGTAGAAAAAAAAAAAACACGCAGTCACTGATTACAAGCGCAAGAAGGCATGCGAATGAATATGAATAATGTTGCATCAGTGCCACAATGTTTTCTGAAATGTACTATACAGGTCATAAAATGAATAATTCCAAATATCATGCATACCTATGTCTCTGTATTTTTTTGTCAGTACAGCTTTGACATCATGGACCATAAGGTGCATACTTATTCAGCGTGAGCAGGAACACTCAGTAAAACTGAATAAAAAAAAATCAAGTGAAGGTGAGATACGAAGAAGGCAGATTCACCAGCGTTTGTGTGTCGGCTTTTATCCATTCAGATTAGAGAATGTCCAGTTCCATTGACTCAAAACACCACTGACATCTACAGTTATTCCCAGTTTAAAATAAATACTAACAGCGTCAGATCTCTGGGGGGTGGTAGTATGTATCATGATCGTGACTGAGAGAATATAAGTGAAAAAAAAAAAACGCTTTTACAAGTGCTATAAATCTACACCAACTGTTACAGACACAAATCAAATGTATGTTCTTATTGTATAATACTAACAATAAGAGTAGCTCACTACTCAAAACAGTAAATTTGTGGGGGGTTTGGAACTCACGACCTCTGGATTATAAGTCGGCAGTTCTATCCTCTGCACCACGGAAGCTGTCAATTGTACTTGTACCTTTTGTGAAAGTGTTTATTTGATATTTGGCCATCAGCCTTCACGCATTATATAGTTCATGTCTACATTTTGTCATTTATTACTAAAACATGAAAAATGTTTCTGTTTGATTGATGTGTTTACATAGATTGTTGTAGACACAAAACACATATTAAATTATTTCCCCTTATAATTCTGGGTAGCTCACTCCCAGATAATCAATCAAGGCAGGAACTGGGAGAACTTCTTGCCTGTTCTGAGGTAGTGAGGGGATGGTATATCAGGCTGCTTGCTGCTTGGGCTTATCGACACATTTACAAGTCAAAAGAGGCTGACGGAGAGGTGCGAAGGGATTTAAGGTGGGCCGGATTTACGAGTTTTTCGTTGGCTCTGGTAATTCTAGTGTTAAACATTGAAATTAGGGCAAAAAAATACACAGTCTTGCCATAGCAGTGATCCAGTGAAGAGGTTTATGAGTGTAGTGAGCGGACTTAATAGTAAGCATAAACCTTTTGGTGACACTGAAGTTGTTGTCAACCTTGTGTCAGAAACACAGCTTCGAAGTTATAGTTCATAAGTAACGTCCAAGTGCAAGAGCAGTTGGCTATACAAAGATTGTCTTCCTATTTTTTTCCTTCCAAAATTATTACTGTAAAATACGTACTACAATGACACGTGCCCTCCTCATTAGGTACATAGAGAGATTTAGTTTGACCAAATATGTAAATGATTTGGTGAGTGTCGTTTATACATACAGTCTCCAATAGTGCACAAAGGTTGGTCTTGCCATAACATGGAAATAATCATACAGGATCACATTGTGTAATGTGACTACAGCACACTAAGAATTATGTTCATCAGTTTACCAAATCAATGCGTAAATTTGATGGTTTGAATCACTGGTATTTGTTAGACAGAATTGTCAAAACAACATATATTGATATATAAGTAATTCTTAAAAATGTAACAATGGAACACACATTATCATAGTGGTAGCAGGGAGTGTTCCGTATCTGTAGGGAAAAAGCTGATGGATTATATGACATCACAGCTGTCTATCATTTACAAAGTCACAACACCCTCTCTGAGATAATAGTGGCACATCTGTTGACTTATTGTTACATAAGCTGGCATGCATATATTAATTGTGCTGTACTCTGTATATGTGACAATACTACTAGTTCTGTTATTACTTTTATGTGTTTTACCTAGTACTCTTGACCCATCCATGAGGCGTATTTCAGGTCCAAAAAATTATTCTTTGTTGTAGTTTTGGAATCAGTACTTACTGCCTCGTTCTATATTTGGATTTTCAAGCAAATTGCAAGACTACATCTGGATGCATGTTTTTTTGACAGAGTACATTAATGTGAGAACTGTTAGTACTTATTTTAACTTTTATAGTAGAATTTGTTAAATATATCAAAGTATCTATTCATTTTCCAAACACGCTTATGTAGAGCAGGTTCGCAGAAAAGCTAAAGCCTGTTCCCAGCAAGTGCAAGGTACGAATAATTTCTGCATAGACTGCCCTCCTACTGCACAATGAATACGCAAATAAACCAACGGCTGATTTAGTATCACCACCTAAACTGCATGTTTTGGACCGTGGGAGCAAATGTGGACACAGGGAGAAGATGTAAGCTCCACACAGGAAGTATCCAGGACTTGAACTCCAATCTCCCTGTTGTGAGGCAACAGCGCTTTGTTTAAATATCATATAACTTAATTGGTCTTCAAAACTTTTGAGCGTATAAATAATAATATCAAATCTTAGTACTATCATTTTTATTCACTAGAATAGAAACTGTTTTACTGCCTCTTCAACTAAATTGAATTTATTTATTTTTCTATATAATATTCAGTAGTCCTTTTTTTTCCAGGCAAACATATAAACTAAGTAAACTAAATGTTTTAAAGCACTCAGAAATATTCTGTGCATCCTGCTCACACCTTTTTTCTTTATAAATGGAGCATTGCGAGTAAAGATTTGCTAGATCTCCCTGCTGGGAGCTCATTCCAGTCAGCAGTTTTAATGCCCGATAAGGAACATCAAGATGGCATGAAAGTTATTAAAAAATGCTTACTCCGCAGGGTATGAATAAAAATTTATTTTTATATCATTATTTGACTAGTTAATTATCAAAAATCTGCAGGATGTCATTTAAATTTATTTATCTTAAACTTAAAATGATTATTGAGAAGTATTTCTGTAGGTAAATTGGAAGCAAAAATTGCAAACAACACAAAGTTGCCTAGGTAATTTCTTAAGTGTATTATATTTAAAGTTGAAAAGAGTTGTCTTTTTATTCTATAAAATAACTGATTAATTTTGTACCATCCAAAAACTCATCAACTCTTTTTTTTTTTTACCTTTTTTGCATTGTTTTTGATTATACACTAATGAGGTTTCCTTAGTTAGTTTTGATTTTAATTACATGTTCATTTGCAGCACAAAATTTGAATGCATTAAAAGCTTAAGTGATTTCTTGCAGTCCACAAGGCATATGCTCAAAAATTTCAAGTACTTGACAACTCTATTTTCCTGTCTGTGACATTTCAAAACTCCTTATATTACTTCTCGGAGTCCAAAACTCTAGTATAAATCTATAAACTAGTTAGAGTGTCCTCAAATTATGGAGATTTTTAATAACTGATTTGTTGAGAACCTTATAGAAATCTTAATCGGAGCTCTGGTTTTAAAGATTACGTTTTGGCAACTGTACAACCTTCAAAGACTAAAAAATAAATTAAAAATTGAAAATCATTATATAAGAGATTTTCATAATATATAGTGCACTAATATGACGCTAAAGTTGTATTTCGTAGAAATGTATTTTTATTTGCTGTTGACTATGATGGATTGGCTCCTTGTCCAGGATTATTTCCCACCTTGCACCTGAGACCACCTAGATAGACACAAACCCATCCGACCCTGAATTAGATTAAGCAGGTTTAAGAATATAACTATGTACTTGAAGCCCTCTGTGATGGACAGGTTCTCTATCCAGGATTTGTTCCTGCCATGCCATTGATGCTACTAGAATAAGACCCTCTTGCCACCCTGAATTGGATTAAGGGGGTAGAATATGCTATGATATGTTAAATTGTACCTCGATTTTTTGTTTTTTTTTATATTAATTTTCTGGTTTTCTTAAATCAAACACCAGATGGCATTCTTTTCCTACCAAATGATGCTGCTGTTATGGCTGTACATTTTTAGTGGCTAGGCTGAATGCTTGCATTTCAGTAGCAAGTAAAGTCAGGACATGTAATATACATTTGCAGGACTAAAATATTTCTCTTCACACCTTTGTGCAGCAGTTTTAAAACTATAATTATTTTTTATTTTTGTTGTTTCGGCTATACTCATTTTATTTTGGTTAAATTCTTTGTTTTGGACAGTAGTAGTATTACTGGGTAGCAGGCATAGTCCTGACCATTTTTGTAAGAATGATATAACATACACCCAAGAGGAAAACCTACTCTAGCTGATAGCTAAATTGTTTTTGTTTTTTAAGGTAACCCTGTACCTCAGATTTGGCATGTCTGATATATTTTCCTTATTTTATGATATATATATAACAGCCTTTGTGGTGGTTCACAAGTTCCCTTGTTTCCCTTGTTTTTGTGCAAATTTTAGGCACTTAGCAAGGATAGCCCAGCATCCTCAGTTAATTGATGTTAAAAGTGTTAGAAAACCACTTTTCTCCACTGTACAGGAATCTGTATCAATCACATATTTAGCTTAAATGAGTCTTATCTTTTTCATGCAGTTCCTGTAATCATTTTATAAATTTTTATTTGCTTCATTGATGAAGCAATTTTGGTAATTTTCATTGCTAATGTCTTTTTTTTTTAAATATAACTTGAAGATAAGCCTCAATGTTCTGTGTGCAATTGAATTGTATTAGGCTTATTGCAGTTTTAAGTTAAGTCTGAGAAGAGTACTCATGAAGTGTTGCATGGTTAAATTACATAGACTGTTGCATTTCTTTGTCTCTATATAATTTATGTTTTTCTGTCAAAGGAACATTTTCTGAAGAATATTATTCATCTTAATCATTAAAAGAACAACAGAAAAAAATATAAATTTAAAGTTTCTTGACAATGCATTAGTTTTGAATTTTGTATGAGATTCCACATATTTTATTGAATAAATGCTTTCTATATGAACTTATTTACACTTCCTCCCTCAGAGTATCTTATATTATACATAATTATTAATTTCTGATATCTCTATTTTCTTTTACTCCAGAACATTAGTTACTGCTCTGATATTTTTAACGATAAACTGGACAGCATACACACCAATTTAAAAATCCGGCACATTCACCTCTTATGTACAGAATACAGTGTGCTGCACATGCACCTTTGAAGCTTTTGAAATCCGCTTCCATCAGTCAGATATCTAGGATTGTGCAATATTTTAGATTTTACACAAAATAAAAATAGCATGGATTACCTGTTATTTTTAGTGTCACTCAGACAGGGTATTATAAACTTTATATAGACTCCTAAAGTTTAAATACCACTATGCTTGTTGTTAATAAACACAATCTTGGTCAGACATTTAGTTGAATGCCAGCAGCATTAAGGAAGTTAACATCTCAGACCTGCAGGAATTAGTTATGTTTTTGCTATAAATGACCGTTTTTTTTTTGTTTTTTTATTTGTTTTCCAGCAAAAGTGTAATAATTTTGTAGTATTTGTTTAGTGTATGCTTTTATCCAAAGTGACTTACAAAAGAGGGTAACATAATTTGAGTAAATAAGTGTTATAGGAAAAGGTTATAATATTGACTATCACAAGTGAAGAACTCTGAACCAAACAGAACAACTGACAACTACATACTGTTTTCTTACCTGCAAACATCCTAGAATTAAATCCATTATCAATCAGAAAGATATTCAGAGAACACAACAGAGGTGTGATACTTGCTACAGTAGCTAGAAGCTACCCATGAGAAAAAGCCTAGATTGAAATTCCTATTTTTTTCTTCCTCTTGTACTGACTCTTGATTGTTTTTTGCCATATCATTGGATGACTTTTAAGTCAATTGACTTCTTTTGTTCATTCACAATAGACAGTGATACAGGTAGCTGTAATTGTCTGTGGATGCTAAAACAATCCTTGACATCCATGCACTACCCCAGATTTATCTATTATAAACTTTTTTTGCTTTGTGATAATTAAAAAAATAATAATCTAAAAATATGGCATTAAATAGCATAGAGTGTTTTAGGCTACGTCAACATTACCACAGTTTTTTAAATAAAAACAATTCCTGTCCACACTGGGGTTTTCTCATCATTTACATAAGTATCCCTTTCCATGCTGCAATGCCTAAAAACGCATATGGCTTAGACCTTAGCCTATACTGTGTACTGAAACATTTAGAGCCTTGTGAAAATCAGATTCCCTTGTGCTTTATGTGCTTTCAAAAGTATCAGCACATGCTGTTTACAGCATAGAAAAATATTTTTTTTAAGGAACTGCAGTGATACAGTGCTATGCAATCAAAGGGGGATCCTCACATAAAACTTCAAAAGGCCAAGTACAGCATAACAGTACTCATAGGTATGTTGGGAAACATTGGCATACACCAAACATGTTTGTTTCACTTAAACATGTTTCTTTTACTTAGAGAAATATGTAGAAGTTTACATACACTTAGGGTGAATTCTTTAAAACTCACTTTATAATCCCTCCACAGATTTTATACTAACAAACTATACATTTGGCATATTGTTTAAGACGCCTACTTTGTACAGAGCAAAAGTAATTTTTTCCAACAATGTTGACAGATAGAGTATTTCACTTTTGATTGGTTATATCACAATTCCAGTGGGTCCCAAGTATACATACACTTTGTTAATATCTGGTAGCATTGCCTTTAAATTGTTTAATTTGAGCCAAACATTTTGGGTCACTTTCCAGAAGCTTCAAAATAAGTTTCTGGAATTTTGGCCCATTTCTCCAGACAGAACTTATATGAGAGTGCCTTAAAGTGGATCCACCTGTTCCCTTAAAATCATTTTTTTTTAACAATTGGAGGTCACATATTGCTGATGTATTGAACACATTACACAAATTATAGTTCAAAGTACAAAATTAAAGAGCTTTTAATCTCAAGTTGTTGACATGTTTAGATGAATAGACAACTTACTGTATGTTGTTAAAGGTTTTTGAATATTGCACAGTTCTAAGTGATATTTGTACTTGTTTCAGTTTGTGTTTTATGCATACTCACATGCTTGAAAGCAAAATTTGAAGTGCCTAAGTATTTATAAATCCTTAAATATTTCTCAGGATATATCCTAAAAAAGTAAAAAATTTAATTAGTGTTGATTAGATAAGCATTCAGACATTTATGCTGTGATAGCTTTACATTTTCTCACACATAGAAAATAATAGCCTGCCTAGTCTTTTGCTTGTGTGCTTTGACATCTCACATTTTTTAAGCCAAAAGAAATAGTAATAAGAGTAGTAGTAGAAGTGTTACTGTCACATGACCAGAGGACAGTGATTTTGTTTTCATGTGCAAACCACATGCAACACATTGCCTTTCTGAATGTATTAAAATACAGAACATAATCTTATATATTAGAAAACAAAAGTGTAGACAGGTATTTTGGAGTACCGGCTCAGTTATTTCTGTATGTTAACTATAGACTTTCAGAGGTGATACCGCATCCAAAAGGTAGCTAGTCTAAGTGTGTCAGATGAAATGAACCCAAAGTGGAGAATAACTGAGTGTAAAATGTAATCATTTGATAGATCAGAAATCTTAGTCTCAATTAAAATTACTTGATTTACATTGTTTTCTAATACAGATTGATTGATTGCCAAATGTGTCATAAAATCCAAAAAGTGTTGCATTATCTATTCTGTTTCAGTATTATTGATCATAGAAATCTCTTTAATACCAAGAACCTGTCTTAACACAATTGTGTTATTTTGAAACATGCAGCCTTTGGCAAGGGTGTAGTGATCTTGAAGGGTTTAGAATAGGTTGTAGCTGTAGTTTTAGTTCTAATTTATTTATGAAAAACCTGGGTGGTAAGCACCAATTGTCAAGTGGTGCATTAATTGTATTTTTTAATAAATTCCTTTTAATGTCCAGAAGTAAACAATATGGTAAAACAACACTACCAAATAAATGACTTAAAGATGCTGCTGCTTTTATATCTTCTTGAAAGTAGTGAAAAGCTCATTTTTTTAGCAAGTGTGCTACATTCTCTCTGTTTTACCACTGCTTCTCAAACTTTTCTGGTGCACACGACCACATTTGGTTTTATCTGAACTAATAAATTTACTTGTTTGCTCAGATGGACAGCAGCACCCTTTTTCCAAGTTCAGGCATTTTAATATTGCTAATGTAAGAAAATAAACTGCACTATGATTAAACTAGTCATTAAACAGAGTTTGGTATGAATAACTTCCTCCACAAACCTGGCAGTTTTCTTATCACTTGTGCAAATTCTAGAAATTCCCAGAAACTATACTATCTTGAAGAGGGAATTTGCTATGTATGTTTTCATTGGGTAGTTGACTAATTTGATAATCAAGTACATTAGTCAATAGACTATATGCAAACTCTCTTCTGAATTCCTTGTCAGACAGCTGCTGCACTTCCGGCACTGTTATCAAAACAGACTAGCTATGGCGTTTTTCACCCATTCGCTTCAATATGTGCCCATACAGACGTCGCATTATTCAAACATTGTGCCAAATGTCAGGAGCTAAAAAGGAGAAGGCTTCAAACTGTATGTTACAAGCTACATCCACAGTTACAAATGTAAGATGCGGATGTGTTAAAAACTTGTGTCTACTATGAACTTACATGAGACAAATAAGTGATTACATTAGGCTTCTTTGAAAAAAAAAACAGAATTTTAATAATTGGTCAGTAAACTTTATTCAGGGACAGGTGAATGTGTATGTAAGCGTAATAACATGAGTCTGCTGGACATCTTACCTCTGAGCCAGCAAAACAGTGAATGCCAAACCTCTGCTTCATTGTAAAGGTCTCAAATTGTTTCCCCAGCTGGAGGATCTCCTCCCTGAGAGACATGTTTTCATCAAACACTAGGTTGACAACTACTGGATCAGGAGCTGAAGCATAGTCGTGTTCCTCAACTATTTTATCATCCTCTTTCTTGCCTGGTGTGTCATCCTCCGTAAGTCATTTTCTCCTTTCCCAAACCACCGGACTTAAAAGTGGATTAGAGAAATTTTTCCATTCAAACAATGGAAGAACTGCTTTCCTCTTCAACATTCGTCACCCGGTCTCAGACCCTGGCTCGCAAAAAGCCTCTCTTAAGTTTCTGTCTACAAACTCAGGTATGGGGACTAAATATAAAGCTCTCTCTCCAAATAGCAACGATCCATTTAGATTGTGTTTTCACATTGGAGGGACATGTATGAAAACTAAGTGCCCTCCTGTACTTACTGGAAGCTTGACACAAAATTAGGCAGCAATGTTCAGCTGTAGAGCTATCTGTACGCTGAAACTTCTTTTTTCTCGAGCATTCTTGCCGCTAAACAAAAATCACAACTGCCGTATGAACAACGGAAGTGACTGAGCTGGCTGATATTTCACCAGAACTATGTCAGCACTACTGTGTGCATATAGCCTATTAGAAGAGCTCTGTATAACTTTGGCCTGTATGGAATAGCAGCAAGAAAAAAATGTTTTTGAAAAAGAATCTTATTATGCCGCATAAGATGCGTTTTCGAGACAGCAAAAGAATGAATGTTCTGTGTTTCTGAAAAATTGTTGTAAGGCTAATATTGAGTTTGTGGCTAAAATTCAACATGCTAGCTAACACTGCTTATGATCCAAAAAAGACAGAAAAATATGGCACAGACATCATCTTCCTGTGGAGATACTTGTTATCAGCAGGGACTGAGTCACTTATTGGAGCTGGAGAAAAGATGGATAGAGCACAGTGCCAGGGAGTTTTCTTTTTAATATTCGACTAAAAAACTGAAACTTGAGAGAAGATGTTCTTTTTCAGCAGGGCTAAGATCAAATACCACAATGCCAAAGTGAAAGTAGAGCTTTCTTAAAGTTAGGATGAATGTTTTGGAGTTGCCCAGTCAGAGTCCTAACTTTGACCCCATTGAGTATATGTGGCATGGTTTTGAAAAAGATGGTCCAGAAGCTCATTTCAAAAGTCTTGAAAATGTTGGAGTAAATCTGTCTAGAGGAATGGGTAACAATCACTCCCATCCAGTGTGCAAAGCCAGTATAGTGTACAAATACAATACTCCAGAAGTTTAAAGCTGTTGTTAACCAGGTTTTACTTTGTGAATCGCAATTACATATGAAAACATCATATTTAATTTTCATGTCTTAAAGATAACTGCTAACAAATAATTAACTTTGACCTTGAAACATATACAGATTGGAATAAGATTTTAAGTAACCTTTATAATTCAACAACAATTGAAACTTGCATTCTTTTTTAATTTGTTTCTAGTAATTTGTAGAATTAAGTGAATAGTGAAAAAATTGAAAGATTTTTTCATGAATTATTTGTAGAAATGTCTCATTCACAAATCAGTGATAAAGTCAAACATACAGTTATTTGTTTAAATCGTGACATTTAAACATAAACTCTTAATTCACTTGGAAACTACTTTTCCTCTTTTTTTTATTCTTTTCAGCATGAAATCCAGCCTCACTAACATCATGTTAAGTGTTTCTCATGTCAGCAGGGTATTCTTTTGTTAATAAATGCATGGAAGTTTTGCATTTCTCTGTGGCTGGGGAGACAGCTGTTAGTCCTAATGAGGAGTGCTTGCGTTTGAGTATTTCTGTTGATTGAGACCCTCTGAGGGAGCAGAATGTTCCAGATCAGCCAGCGGTGTGTGGTGAAAAAGTGCCGTGTTGTCAGCTGGAGGTATATGCTTGGCTGCTCTGTACAACAAGATAAATGAGTTCTGCTAGATTTGGCAGAGTCTGAAATCTTTCTTGGGAATACTGGTGCCGCACCACACCTACCTCTCGTGGTCAGTGCTCAGAGTAGTTGTATTATTGTCAGCTATCTTTCACTGTCTTTCTCCCCTAATGTATCTTCTTCATCACTGTTTTAGACTTTTCAAATGTTGTGTATAATTAGACCATACTAAGAAATAGACATTGTCTTTCAATCTGAAATTAATTTATAAATTTATAAATTAAATATATAAATTTGACTTGACTTTCTCTGTTTTTGTGTGAAAGCTGCATATTATTCTCATTTTTCATGGCGTTAAGAATAAATATTTTCTGTTATATAAAAAGAATGCAACCATATCTATTACAAATATTACTTTCAGTTCTCAGATTGTCAGCCCAGCTGCATTTTTTATTTAGTCAAACTACAGTAGTTACAGTTATATTTTTTCACGTAATTCAGAACTACCTTTGATTTATCATACAATTGCTTAAGGTTTTAAGTAGTGTAACCTAAGATATTACAAACATTAAGTGCCTTAAATTTAGATGGGACCAATTAACAATGATAGTGTCCATTTACAAGTTACTCACAGTGTTTGTAATTTCCTACTACTTTCACTCATTTTTTTGCTCTCATGGTCAGTAATTAACAGCTAAATATACTTTCCATCCATCTATCCATTTTCTAAATCCAAGTTTTTTAATTACATGCCCTTGGTAAAAATCCTGGAAGTCCATCCATCCATCCTCTTTCGCTTATATGAGATCGGGTCGCAGAGGCAGCAGCTTGAGTAGAGATGCCCAGACTTCCCTCTCCTTGGCCATTTCTTCTAGCTCTTCCAGTGGAATCCCGAGGCATTCCTAGGCCAGCCGGGAGACATAGTCCCTCCAGCGTGTCCTGGGTTTTCCCCGGGGCCTCCTCCCGGTTGGACGTGCCCGGAACACCTCACCAGGGAGGCGTCCAGGAGGCATCCTGATCAGATGCCCAAGCCACCTCATCTGACTCCTCTCGATACGGAGGAGCAGCGGCTCTACTCTGAGCCCCTCCCGGATGACTGAGCTTCTCACCTTATCTTTAAGGGAAAGCCCAGACACCCTGCAGAGGAAACTCATTTCAACCGCTTGTATTCGCAAACTTGTTCTTTCGGTCACTACCCATAGCTCATGACCATAGTTGAAGGTAGGAACATAGATCGACTGGTAAATTGAGAGCTTTGCCTTATGGCTCAGCTCCTTTTTCACTACGCCAGACCGATGCAGAGCCTGCATCACTGTGGACACTGCACCGATCTGCCTGTCGATCTCACGCTTCATTCTTCCCTCATTCGTGAACAAGACCCTGAGATACTTGAACTCCTCCACTTGCGGCAGGATCTCGCTCCCAACCCTGAGAGGGCACTCCACCTTTTATTGGCTGAGGACCATGGTCTTGGATTTGGAGGTGCTGATTCCCATCCCAGCTGCTTCACACTCAGCTGCGAACCGAATAAAGCATAAAACCAGTTCTCGATGGCACACAGGACATACTTATTCTTAGCCAATTTAGACCTGTCATAGAGTCTAAAATTTACATCTTTCAGCTGTGAGAGGAAACCAAAATGCCCAGAGAAGGGGGTGGGGTATGTGCAAGCTCCACTCAGGCAGTGACCAGCCCAGTTATCAAATGCAAGCACATGGAGCAGTGAGAAAACGGCACTCTTTAATGTGAGGTTGTGTTTAACACTTCCTTGCCTTGAAATTGTAGCAGTATTTCTATATGTATACGTTGTGCATTGTGTGTGTTAATATTATTTAGTTTATCAGTAACACTCCCCAAAAAGTACAAATCAGTTGCACATAATATTAAATCATGTTGATTATTTTTAGAAAATGATTTTTGCTACCTCTGGAACATTTTTTGTTTCTTTTCACAGATGTTTTATATGAACAGATGCCCATCACTGATTATACCTGTTTAGTTGCTAATGAGGTGTTTAGCAAATATGTGTTAAAATACGTCTTCCTAGTTACAGTTGCCTTTTTCTTATTATAATATCATCAAAGATAGCTCTTTATGTGAAGACAATTTGCTCTCATGTTTCTCATTTTAAACCACCTGTAATGTTCATTTATTTAAACATGTTGTAGTAAAATGGATACTTTTTAATTTAACTTTTTTTTTTTTTTTTAAACTTGCTGTTGGAATGAAACTAAGGTATCTTTGTCCTGCTGGGTAACTCTGGATTTTAGATTTTAGTTAGTGGGTAGCCTCTTCAACCACCATTAATGTGCAACATCCACTGGGATGATGCAGCAACAGCCATTATTGCACCATTACACCTACCACACATTAGTGATTAGGTAATGAATGGCTGAGAGAGAGAGAGAGAGAGAGAGAGACAGTTATATATAGGGAATAATTATGGGGCCAGAATGGATGAAGCTGTAATGGGCAGTTTTAACCAGGACATCGAGGTACACCCAACTTTTTTTGAAAGATGCCCAAGGAACTTTTAAGTCCACAGAGAATCCAGAACTCGGTTTTAAGTTTTATCCAAAGGATGGCATCATTTTTTTCAGAAAAGTGTCCTTGCTGCACCAGGACATTGGGATATACACACAGATCACAGAGTAAGCACCTCCTGCTGTTTTCACCAACAGCTCTTCCACCAGCCCCCCAAGCTTTCCTGGATGGCTTCCCATCTATGTAAATGGCCAGGCCTAAATATGCTTAGCTTCAGGTGCATTACCTGTTATGAAGTGCGTAACTTATTACGTCTCTGTCTAACAGCTGCTTTTGATGCTGATATATTATATGTATTTGATGCATTTATTATTTTAATATAACTGTTACAATGTGGATACTGATGTATCAGACAACCACTCTAAACTGAGTAGTATATGCAGTCTTAGTTATTTTTATCCCCTAGCCTTCCTGTTACGTGATAACTCATATTTTAAGTCCTGACCTATTTATTTTTCAAGCAGCCTGATTGTAGTATGTTTTGCACTCTACTATTAAAAATGTAATATTTTACAAAGCATTGATCAAAGAAGGGAAATTGTAGTATTTTGTTTTAAAACAACAGTGGCATGATGGCATTGGGGTTTGCACTGCTACTTAACAGATCCAAAGTCTTGGGGTCATATCCCAACATTTGCACATCCTGTGTGGAGCATGCATGTGTTTGTGTACTTTTTTTCTGAATAACTTGGAATTCTTCCCAAAGGTTAGATGGTTGTGTTGAATACTAACTCTGAATTGGTACAATTTGAGTGAGAGTAGGTCTATGAATGAATATGCCATGTGATAAATAGCACTCCTTCCTGACTAAGTTCCTACCTGGTGCCCAGTGCTTCTAGCATTGCTTATAACTTTACACAACCATTTACTGGAGTAAAGAGAGATCAAAAAAGGTATCCCTGTTTAAAAAGAAATAGTAATCGTGGTATTATTTAAAAGCATGTGCTTTACAATTTGGTTGGAACAAACAAAACTCACTCATTTCTTATTAGACATTGTAGAAATATAGTTTTTGGTCATTGACCTTTATTGTACTGTAAAATATTTATTATGAGAATGATCTGAACTGAAAACATTACTACTAAATCCTTGAATTCTGGACATTGCAATACCACAGATTTTAATGTTAGGATATATAAAATTAGTCTTGACTTTTCATGTTTCTTTTCCTGTCTAGATGGATTTTACTAAATCCAACAGCTCTTGGCAAATTTCTCCTTCACTGAGTATGAAAGATAGTCCAGCTACAGTATATCAGATCCTGACTATTCTCATCTGTCATACAAATTATTGAAATACATTTTTGTATTTTCAAGTCATCATCTCAGCAAAACGCAACGGACTGATTCTGCTTACTGATGTACTTCTGAAAAGACATTTTGTAGTAAGTTGCTTTTGTAAGATGTTTTTAAATGCCTCCTATAATGGGATTCAGACCAGACTATGATTGTTTTAATAATAGCATGTGCATAGCTGCCTTTCACTCTGCATTGATAAATTATCCTTTTGATTAGGCCCTGGACATTATGTTTGTAAATCCCTTAACAGAGATTAAGAGTCATCTTCAGCAGAGTCAGATGTTGCAAGAATTTTAGTTCACATTTCAATCAGCATCACAATATCATTCAAAACATATAAACTTAATTTTGAAAGTCCATTATGAAAGTATTGCCTTATACAGTACTTCGAAAGTTATAGGAGATAAATTTCCAAGCAAAGTTAAAATTTGAGCATGAAGTTGAAGTATATTTTTTCTTGAGAAGAAGGTAATATTATAAAAGTGAATCAGATGCCCTTAGTAATGTCCACATTGTGATATAAGTAAATTTAATACAGTTGAGAAAAATGTAAATATTTCTATCTCTCTATTATAAAAACAAATCTTGGGAGGGAGACTAGGGAGACAAGACGTGAGTTTTTCGGATCTTCTTCTCGGAAGACAATTTGACGTCCCGCGAGAGACAGTTTAACGTCACGTGAGACAAGGCGGTGAGACAATATTTAAAACAAGTTCATGGACATCTAACCTAGCAGTTGTTGGAATGCTTCTGGCAGAAACACGTCATGTGCTCCCAGCTCTTAAAACAATGACAAGTGACAAGCAGAACATGCAGCTCGCCAGCAGCAGCAAGTCAGCAGATGATCCGACCTCTTCTCTTTAGTGTGTGTTCAGACCCCTTCACCCGCTCACAACGTGAATGGCAGAGACACGAAGTGGCAAAAGGACAGCTGCTGTACAGGCTTTGAAATGATCGATGCGCAGTGCGACAAGCAGAAAACGCAGCTCGCCAGCAGCAGCAAGCCAGCAGATGATCAGACCCCTTCTCCTTAGAGTGCGTTTTTCTGTACACAAACTATGTTGACTATTCTAATCAATATATCACTTTCTACATCAAATTAGGACAAAGTAACTAAAATCAGCATGTATTGGACACTTTAGTCTAAAAGTGTTTAAAAATCAACACAAACTAGTATGTCTAAATATCTTAGTTTAATTAAGAAATCTAGCACCAAGGCTATTCAATATGCTATATACTTATATTTTCTGCTTTTATTCAGATAGTCTGCTATTTTCTCAGCTTTGTTATGAGTCAGCCATGGTCAGTTAACAAACTTTTAGGTTTTATTTAGTTAACTACTGGGATCATACTTGGTCTTGGCCTCATTTTTTGTACCAATATTCCACTTTCATTTGAATGTCAATTTTTATATGGATGGAGAGGACTACCAATAGTGGCATTGTTTAAGAACCATTAGGGTTTTGTGTAAAAGATGAACTGAAATAGTAACATGGAAGATGAACAGTACAACGGCAAAGTTGAAAAATTAGGTTGTTGAGCAGATGACAGCCTGAGTTGAAAAACATTACTAGAACACAGCCAATGTTGTACTCAGGAAAATGTTAACCAATCCACCTGCAGCTATAGACTCTTCAGTACATGAGCAACCCTCCATGCTAGTGTTTAGATCTGGACGGCGTATGTGCCCAAAAAAGAAGTATGACTGCATTCTTGTACCATTGCTTGTGTAATGAGGAGTCAGCGTGCATTTTTCGTGGCATTACACATGTACTTTGTGAGCACGTCTGTTTTGATCAAACATAGGAAGCTCTACAGTCTACTTGTGGCTTTACGCTGTAGGAAGATATGTAAATAAATCAAGGTAAATAACATTCGATCTGGCTTTTATATACAAAGTACAGCGACAGCAAAAGTGCAACGTGCATTCTTTCTCCGATGTAGAACCATCATCATCATCCAAGTTCACCTCTGTTATAGCACGTCTTTATGTGAAAATAGCAGTGTCAGATCAGGAGGGAGCGCGAACGTGACAGGGAGAATAAAACTGAATTAAAAAAAAAGTACCATAAATTTATACCGGCTGTTACAGACTCAAATCAAATGTATATTTCTATTCTATAATACTAAGAATAAAAGCAGCTCACTTCTCAAAACGGAGGTGTCCGTGGTTGAACCCGTGACCTTTTGATTACCAGTCAGCAGTTCTTACCCTGTGCTACCAAAGCAGTCATATTAAGGGCGTGTCAATGTTGCACCCTAACGTGGGTTCTTTTTCTGCAGTTATATTCTTGAATAAAAGCGCATTTGCTTTGTTATACTTGTACCTTTTGTGAAAGTGTTTATTTGATATTTGGATTTCAGGCTTCACACATTATACACTTCATATCTACATTTTGTCAATTATTACTAAAACATGAAAAACGTTTTTGTTTTAACAATGTGTTTACATAGATTGTTGTGGACACGGAACACACGTGAAATGCATGTATTCCAAATAGAGGTATATAATTTTGTGTTTGTGCTGTTTGTGCTTATCGACACATTTATAACAAAAAAGACACTGATGGAGAGGTGTGAAGGGATTTATGGTTACAATTATTTTCATAGACTTTGGTAATTCTAGTGTTAAGCTGAAAAGCATTGTCATGCTAAACAACTTGCAGACACATATGTTATAGTACTTCCAAATTATTCTGTCTCAAAAAATTACAACTGGCTCTGTAACATCCATCAATATTTGCTGTTTAAGTTAAAACTTGACCCACATCAGTTGCTGTGAATAAATAATGAAATAAATACAGTATAATTTCTTCAGGTAGGCAGTGCTAAAAATGTGTATAAATCATAGACAGGGACTCTCTTTTTTATTTACTGGGGCAAATAAACATATAACATGATTACAAATATAGCTTTGACTTCAAAACACTAATTGCATACATTAAGTTTTAAATGCAGCTGTATAATGTGGCACTCCTAATTTAAGTTGTTGCCTTTGCCCCTGCATTCAGTGTATTAAGTACATTGTTATACATTGTTTAACAGGTCACCAGAGGCATCTGGAACATAGATAGGATTGTCATGTATCACTTTAAACAGCACACCTAATCACTTATGATAATATAGAAATCAGTTTGGTTTTTTTTGTTCCTGTTATTTAAGTGTTTATTATTTTTACATTTCTTTATTTGTATAAGCTTACAAGGTTATTGCTATGGTGTTCTTGTTCACATTAAGCAATACATCTTTAAACTAATCTGTTCTTTGTTTTTTGACATTACAACTTAATCAACTTTGACTAAGTGTAACTTAGTTTCAGATATGTTAAAAATATAAAAAAAATCTCATTTATTATCACAAGGCATGATGTGTTAATGGATGGCTTTGATAAACTGAAGAACTGCTGTCTAGTTTTAGTCTAAATACAGGCACTTCTTTTTTTTCTTTTAATATAGAATAATTTGCTATTGGACATTGCTGGTGCCCAGTTCAGCACCTCCTGCATCTATATGGAGTTTGTTAATACTTCTTATATCTGCATTAGCTTTATCCAGTTACTTTTTTGCGACCTCTTCAAGGTGTTGTGTTAGCCTAATACGTAACTTTATTTTCCCATGATTGTGTTCTATAGTGGATTGGTATCCCATCCAAAGTTAGTTGCTGCGTAGAGCCTTATGCTGCAAACATTGATTCAAGATCCCTTTAATATACTAAGCAGGTGCAGTAAAGCTATTGATTGTTCCCTGTTTCATTTTTGTTTATTTTTTAGTTGATATTATTATGATTGCCACATACATAATAAATTATTAGATCTATACTGTTGTTTCTGGTTGAAGCTACATGTGACATAAGCCATAGGCGGTTAACCATAGACAGTATTCACTTATTTGCATACATGCTGTATTCAACTACACATTGTAAGTTTCTTTTTTAAGTTTGCATCATAATTACATTTGCTCAATTAAATGCCTTGTGATTGGCTCGCTTTGATATAATTGTACATCTAGGCACACCTACCAGTGGGTGCAGTACTCTTCATCAGGCATCAGAAAATGTAATGCATTTTTAATTTTAAACTATTCTTTTTTTTATGACAAGTAGCCTCCTTTTCTTAGCATATCACGACCCCATCTTCCATTAACAAAATTAAATGTTCCTTACTTATGCAAGGTCAAATGTACCAATAAAGTCTGACCCCATTTTATTATTGTGGAGATCTTCGACTATTTATCAGACTTGGAGCGCTTATGATAAGTGGCTGCCTTGAGTACTGTGCCAGGGGAAGATACAGTATGTCCCTGACAGTAGAAAAAGGCAAAGTGGCTTTTCTTGTTGCTGGTTCTTCTTAACATGTCTTTGATATTATGAAACTGCAAAGCTTTTACCTTTTCTTTATCTTTCTGTAATATTAGGGCGCAACTGTCTCCCTGTGGCAAACAGTTGTTCTCAGGTGTGTACCAAGTTGTAGTGTTAGCACCACCCAGGAGGTCTCATTCCTCTTACAAGATTTTCATGTGTTTTTTTGCACTGAAGGTGGAGTGAACTTTGAAAGTAAGCTTTGTGAACTGAAGTCCACTAGAAAAACTGCTCAACCTCCACTCCAACCCATACAGAGTCAAAAATGTAGAATGTAAATATATTTATTTATATTTTGACTGCATGAGAAATTCCATAACAGCTGTTTATTTTATAAACTTACATTATTGGTCCTATAACTTACTTGAGGAATTCTGTAAAAATTTGGATGAATGAATGTTTATTTTTGTGTATTACTAATTTTTATCTGCACAATAATGAGTGGTTTTGTTTTTTGTTTTGGTTTGATTAAATTGTATGTTGTTATATTATCTCCCGTTATAAAGGCCCATTTAATACATAAATACAGTATTTGCTGAATATACTTTATTATGTACTGTATGTCCTTGGGTTACAAAGTCAGTCAGTCAGTCATTCTCCAACCCGCTATATCCTAACACAGGGTCACGGGGGTCTGCTGGAGCCAATCCCAGCCAACACAGGGCGCAAGATAGGAACAAACCCCGGGCATGGTGCCAGCCCACCTCAGGGCACACACACACACCAAGCACACACTAGGGACAATTTAGGATCGGCAATGCACCTACCCTTGATGTCTTTGGACGGTGGGAGGAAATCAGAGCACCCAGAGGAAACCCGCGCTGAAACGGGGAGAACATGCAAACTCCACGCAGGGAGGACCCAGGAAGCTAACACAGGTCTCCTAACTGCAAGGCAGCAGCGCTACCACTGCGCCACAGTGCTGCCTGGCACCATGTTACAGAGGTATACAATAAAATTACATTTTGTTATGGAAAGCAATAAGGTTTAACACTTGCAACAGATATGCTGAGAATTTTTTGATCAACATATTTATAAAAATCCTTCTAATTCCTACCTCAGAAACTGTAACTAAATTATTTGGAAGCCACAAGCTATTACTCATAAATATACATAAGTATGACTAACAGGCAGAAATCAGATCTTCAATTTATGTATCTTGTTATTTGTAATTTTTATTCATGCATATATCTCACACTAAATTGTTCTCATAATGAGATAAGCATTTGCATGTCTATAAAACAAGGTTTACTCCATTTGTCACTAATATAATTAGATACTGTTAAGCAGAAGTCAGTGTTTTGAGAGAATATTAGGATTTATCAAAGATGATTTGTGGAATCTCGGCCTATAGTAGTATGGGTTCTTGATGGGGCCAGGATTTCTTTAATAATTCACCTTTCTGTTTTGGTCTAGTCAAGATAGTTTTTCTTTCTTTCTCTCTCTCTCTCTCTCTGCTACATAACATTGATTGCTGTGACACATTTATATCTGATGCAACCAGCTGTCATTACAGGTTTATTAAGATGAGAGGTGCTGGCCATATCCTGAAATTACTGTGATTGTATTTTATCCAGTTTGGCAAGGCTTTCTCATGAAATCTGTGCTATTCTAACTTCTTGATGTAACTTTATGAAATTTACTGTGCTTCTAGAAATTTACTCAGGGACTTGTTACAGCCAGCACCTGTAATTTTAGGGTTTACCTTCATGTTCTAAATATATAATTTCCAGAGATGTGTGTCTAGTGGTAGAATTAAATAAACTGTTGTTTACTGTATAGTTTAACATCTTAGAAGTCATGCTGGTAATTTCCGATTTAAACTTTGTACAATCTTTGTATGTAAATAATATAGTATGTTACAATAGTATTGTATCTCCTTCCTTACAAAACACCTTGGGATGGTGCTTCACTAAGAAGCTCTAATCCATAAATGTTGTTTGTTTGTTTGTTTGTTTGTTTGTTTAACATGTATTTCAGAGAAGCTCACAAAGAATGTATATTTAGCATGTCAATATGAACATATATAGTTTCTAGTAGTTTGGAGACAATAGATTCTATGTGGCCTTTTCTTTAATTATGATGAGAATATTAGTATGGTGAGTACTTTTTGCCTGGTATTTACAACACGTGTCTTTTGAATCCTTTCCATCAGCAAGTAAAACTGAGCATCGGTTTAAGGTGCAGTTCCTAATTTTTTCCTATTAAGAATTAAGAATTATTACATTAAAAATTTTCTCTGAAAATTTTCATGTAAGAAAGACACGGGTTTCAAGGTAAGGTAGACACCATTATTTGGTAAGTTAGTTGTTCAGAGTAATTAGAGTGGCAGAGAGTGGCAACATGTTGATTAGCACTATGTACACATGATAATAATGATCCTATAAATCACTTTTTTAACCTCCTAGGGCCTGGTGTTGGATAGTGGGAGTGTGTGAGCAGGAAATTAAATGTAGAAAGTGAAAGTGTCCTTATTGTTTTGTATTGTAGTAAACAGAGGTCGGACATGTTTCTGCACAACCACTTAACCATATAAGCTTACATTATTTGTCCATATTAGATCAAGCCCGGATAAATGTGAAAGGCTGGTGTCAAGAAAGACATCCAGCATGCCAAGACAAGTGGACAAAGCTACTGTCCAGAAATAAAATGTAAAAACTTTCAAAAATATTAATGACAGCATCAATAAAGTTGTGGTGTATATATATATATATTATTAGAGCAGAATTGGAAAATGTTTTTTGTTAGCTGGAGATCCTGGGCTGGCTATTTTACTGTCAGTTTACAGTGATGCATTATTTTACTTTGTGTCATTTACTGTTAGACCTGCATCTGTTGACAGTAATATAACATTAGTTTGCTCTGGGTCACTTAGTGATAGTCCTGCATCAATTGTTCGAAGCATCTGCCAACACTTGTATTCATGTCCCTTAGGTTTATAATATGAAATAAGGAAAAGCATTTTTTTTTTACAAAAGAAAAGAAAGCAGCTGTATTGTTGGCATTAACTAGTATTGGCATGCAGCTGCTGATCCTCCTTTATTAAACTTGTGATTGTCTCCCCTTGCCCTAATGAGCCACGACCTTGCTTGCTAGTGATCTCCAGGGAATATTTCATTCAAAACTATCTTCTTAGTTATAACAGGCATGATTTTAATCAAGCTTTTAATCTATTAATTTTCATTTTATCCCCTGGTGCTGACCTCCAATGTCAAAAAATGGTTTCATAGTGCTGTATTACTTTCAAGGCTATGCAACTTAGGCTCACAATAATATTAAGTAGAATAAGCACGCCTGCACCATTACTCCTGCTGAATTTAGCCCTAATTAAAGCTTAATATAATGTCAATTTAAATTAAAAGAGCAAGCATGAACAGGCCCCACTGGCCTGGATAGTGCTAATCTTAATCAGTAACCTGAACAGAACATGAAATCAAATTCTTTTAGCAGCAGAAAAATGACAGGATCGGCTGACATTATAAATTAGGAATATTAAGCCACATTAAATTAAAGTACATGACCTCAGCTATATGTGGGTACTCCATACAAGCTTCATTGAAATGAGCTGAGGAGTATACTTTAGATGGGCCCTAACCCTGGGTGGTAGTAACTTTTAAGCTTTATTTCAAGATTTGTTTTCTTTGTTTTTTTCTTTCAGTGAAACAAGCATATAGGAACAAAAGGTAATTTATAGCATTTATACTTGTTTAACATAAGCAAAACGTTATATCAAGTGAATTTTACTCTTAAGACAGCGGTACAGTGAAAGAAACATTAATAAAACAACTTGTGTAAAAAGAATGTGATTTTGATTTAGAGGCACTCTTTCTGTTGTTGTTTAAAATCTGTATTTCTTCTCTTCATTCCTATTGTTAGTCATCATATTTCACTGCAACTTATTTCATACACTAGTAAGCAACAACTTTAAATTCTTTATTTTGGTACATTTGGTTAGTTTCCCTACTTTGTTATTGTATTGAAATTATTAAAAGGAAGTAATATTCCATACAAACAAGTCAAATTTGAGGAAAATTAAATTGAATTCACCCCCCTCCATAACAAAGAGAAGATGGCTAACAGTCATTGTAGAACTTTAAAGAGCAGAAAAAGGGAAGAGAATCCTTTTCCCCAATATAAAAGCTTATTCTAAAAGTTGATTAGATCCTGACAGTTTATAAAAAAAGTTTTGAACAGATCTTCTATGTGAGAATTTTATTTTTTCCAATTTCAAATAGTGCATAACAGTTAAATCAGTTATCCAATGACTTAAGAGAGTTGGGCTAGGATTCTTCCAGGTGATCAAGATAAGTCTATGTGCTGATAGTGAAGTAAAGGCAATTACAGTTTCTTTGTCCTTCTCCAATTTAAGCCCATCTGGGAGTACACAAAATATAACTGTTAATGGATTAGGAGTGATTGTGACACCAAGGGTATCTGATAAGCATTTAAAAATTTTGGTCCCGCATGATGTTAATTTGATGCATGCCCAAAATAAGGCTGGAGCTGGACAGAATTGTTCGGCAGTTGGATCTTGCCCAGGAAACATTTTGGACAATTTTAATCAAGATAGATGTGCTTGATAAAAGATTTATGAATAATGAATCCTGAATAATTGTATGTTTTGCTACTTTTACTAAGTGAATCTTTTTTTTTTTTGTTATTTATGGTGCATAGTTTGGTAGCACTGTAGTTAACACTCCCATCATATATCTCCTTTACTGTTACTATCTGTGTAGAGTTTGCATGTATTGTTTTCTATCAATGAGAGATAAGATTGCCTTAAAATGATACAAAATTATGATTTTTTTCAATGTTATGATTGTGAAAGAGCATATTTGTAATCATAATTTTGTTACTATGTTAGATAAAGATATAACAAATGGCAATAAATATGTTAAGCACTGTTGTGATAGATGGCAAGGACAGACTGGCATCCCAGCCAGAATGAAGCTCAACCCCTTTCCTGGTAGGGAGTTAGTGGGTGGGCAGGGTTAGAGAGTCTCTCAAAGCGTACATGTTCCCCTGACATGCTTGGTGGAGCATTTCTGGGCTGGTAGGCCCATTCATGTGCCCACAGGGTGAGCTGCAGGAAAGGCAACTTTTTTGTGACTCCTGCCTGAACCGGGAATGTGCTCCTTGCAATGTCCTACAACTGGAACTACTCCTGGGTCCAGCATAAAAGGGATCATCTCCATTCACTCAGGCAGTCAAAGTAAGTAGAAGATGGACAACACTGACCTGGGAAATGTGGAAGAAAACATAAAAAAGAATAATAGTGAGATTGTGGATTGTGAAGAGCCTGTAAAAAGGTACTCTGTAAACAAAGCTTTCTTTTTTGCTCCCACAACTGTTGCTGCACTACTGTGTCTGTGGTTTGTTCCTGAGTGATAGCCCCTAGTGGCTGCATTTTTCATATCTTTTTTATGGTTATTCTAATTAGAAAATTTGTACACAGCCATAAGCTGGAGTAAAACATTTGACCATATCTGTTCCAATGTCTCTCACAAGTAGTTAAGTGAATATGCCTGCTTTTGATTTTTAAATAACTGTGGATTCACAAAACTTAATGGTGTAAGAACTCACTTTTTTGTTGTGTTTTATTTTTTTAAACAATAAGACAAATCATACATAATTGAATTAGATATTTAAGACTTTTCAAGAAACTGTTACTGGCATAATTACAGTGACATCTAAGGAGGCAAAATGGTATTAATTAAATAGAACTCAACAGTAGATGATTTGCAAAATAAATGTAAATTTGTTTTCGTTTTTAAAAGATTTTTGAGGTACTCTAATGAATGTACGGTGCTTAACCGAATAGATTAATAAAACCAAGTATGGTATATTGAAAAGTGATGCACTGTCTATTTTGTATTGACCTGCCAAGGTCATGATGGAGCATCACACACTCCAAGTGTTATCTTTTCAGGATGCAGGAGTTGCTGGGGGAATTAAATTAAACCTGCTTTTTCACAATTACAGCATAGATGCGTTAATTTATCCTCAGACACTTGTGTAAAGATGTATGTTGAGCACCAGAAGAAATACAAAACAAAAGCCACAAATCTTACAGCATAATTGTAGTTTAAAGTGAAAGGTTTGTGATTTCGGAACACATACGTGATAAGTGGTTCATAACACTGTGTTGATTTTAAATAAATAATCACACCTTGCAACAGTGCAGGCTCTAATCAGGTGTGAGTGCACTTCACCCCACTGATTTAATGTTGTGTAGTGGGTGCAATCGTGGTGGAGATGCCAGAACGAGAAAGAAGGAAGGTCAGAGGACAGCTGACCCCAAGTGGTCTGGCTGATGCTGCTCGAGCCAAGACGGGTCAGCTGAAGAGGACCATAGCTTCTAGTGTGTCCACCAGCTGAGTGTGCAGTGGGCTCATCAGATGGAACAAGGACCCAATAACTATGGTTTTATTCTTGTTTTAAGTTCTGGATTTCAATCACATGGATGTTCACTGTTTTAATGAATTATTTGTGTATTGGAGTTTTTGAAACACTGCTCTTTGGACACTTTGTTTTTGACTGTTTTTTTTAATAAAAGCACTTGGCACATTTATGCACCAACCCCTTGCTTTGTGAGTGAGTGCCCTCATCCACTGGCTCAGCCTTGGGTACGTTACCAGTGGTAGCAGGTTCAGGGACTCCCCAGAAGGGCCTGGTATTGTGGCGCCATCCTGCACCATCACCACATGCCTTCTGTATTTATGAGGTATGTTTATGACAACAAAACAGCAAGTTGGGAGTGATTTATTTTATTCACAAATTCTTGGAACAATCTTTCCTGAGGAAAGTATACTGGACATGTTTGCTTCCTTTCAGAGTAAAAGGTTTAGGAATAGTTTTCATGTAGCAGCTAGTATTACAAAACCAGAGTTACAAACGGGAAGTGCTATATTGCAATATCCTAAAGTAAAATGCACAACTTCGCATTTCACATAAAATGGTTGGAAAATGGACATGCCAGGGTTGTGGCATTAAAATGAAAACTAAAACAGAAAGTGGTAACATTGTGACATGCATTACTTTGGTGTGTGAGAGGCAAACTAATGAACCCAGGGAAAGCCCCCACACAAATCCTGCACAATTCCACACAGTTCAGTTTCAAAGTTATTCCATAATGCTGAACAGTTTGCCACTGCAATTATTTGCCACTATTGACAAAATGAAGTGCAAGAAACCAACACTCTGGGGTCGAAAGTTGCCTTATATAGCAATAGGAAATGAAGTGAAGACAGTAGTCAGATTTTTTTTTAATATGATTGGGCCTCACAAAAATACATTTTATTTTGAGCAAAAACAATATAGGTATGCACGTTCCCAGTATGTTTACAAACTGAAGACATGACTGAACACTTGGAAGCATTCTGTGCTTTAAAGGATGTATTCAGTGAGGTTTAAGAACAAAATCAAGAAAGTCTCATTTGTACAAGATAAGCACTAGGCTGTGGTTGTTGAAAAGGCAAGGGAACAACTGCTTGTGCAAGGTCAGTACCCCAGACTCCCATTTTAATATTCCCCAGCCTCCAATTATGTGACTCCTACATAATAGACATTGTTATTCATAAGACCCAGACAAGCGGGTTTGGGTTTGAGCAGGTAAAATGAAGGAGCTCCAGCCAGTTTCTGACACTGGTGTTGCTTTGACTGTTTAAAATATTTTGTGAAAACATTTCAACTGGCTCTCATGTTCCACTTAGATCCTGACAGAAGTCCAGAGTTTTGTTTACTTCCATGATTTTCACCTTACGAGTAACATTTTGACAGAGCTTTGAAGAGCTTCTTTGCTCAGTTTATAATATGCCACTGCTTGGTGCGGAATAAAACTGAACATTTTTAACAAATTCAACAGTGGGAGATGTTCAGGCAGTAGTAGTTTTAGCAGGTCTTTGTGAGTAATGGGGTGACACTAAAAAGACACAGTGAGAGTCATTAAAAGCTTAGACTTTTATTATCCCATTTGTTAGCAACAGTTACTGCAGTATGTACTTTGGCACTGTTTATTTAAACAGAGCTGTACTAGAACTAGTCCTTAAATGTGCAGATTTACTTGTGAAGCAATTGATGGGTGTGCAATTAGCAGTAATACTTTGGTAGTGTCTGCGTTGGGCTGGCAGTGTGCTCAGGGCTTATTCCTGCCTTGCCCCTACTCTAGCTGGGATAGATTCCAGCACCTCCTGCAACCCTGTTCAGGACTAAGCAGGTTAGACAATGACTGACTGACTTTGGTAGTGTTTGATTGTCCAAAACACAAATAATATATGTGATGCCTGTTGGAGATACATGAGCAATTTCCTTTGTACTGTAAATGTTATCTCCACAATGTAATTAATTGTAACTACCAGCAAAAAGTTGAATTGGGCAGTAAATAACATGGTTTATATCATGTATTGGTTTAGATTTATGGGATTTTTGATATATTTTTGCCTTGTATGGACGTCATAAATTTAGTAGTGAATAAATCCAACAGTATTGAATGAAACACTTCATATCAGTATTACTTTGTATAATTTCTTTTTATTGCTGTTTAAGTGCCGTTCAGAAAAAGAAAAAATGATTACACTAGAGTGCAGCAGAGGGCCTTCTATAAACTTATTTCTGAGGGAAAAATAACTGTCACCATACTTTTTTTGAAACGCATATTTAAATAACAATTTTTGAGATTAAGTAACAGGTAATGGTTGATGTTCATGTTCAATTTATATTATTTATCAGCTTATATTTTATACTTTTCTGTAAAAGGTATTACAGTTAACTAAATGTAAATTATTGAAAAGAGGCCTAAAGATTTATCTGTGGCAAGGTTAAGTTTTATATGTAGTCCATTTTAAACATTTTTTACATATTATATATTAATGAGTGTCTTTCATATTTACTTTTTTCTACTGTTTTCATTCTAATGCACTCATGTAGAAGCCTTTAGATAATTTTACACCTACCTTTTTGCTGCATTGCACAGTACATTTAGTTACTTCTGAATCATTATACTCATTAAACAGAACCAATATCGTACATAACTTTTCTTTAGTTTTTCTAGTTTGTCACAATCTGTTTTTACTGTTCATTATAGCAATTTTCAGTTTCAAATAATTTGCTTTTCTACAGAATTAAAATATTAATATACTGTATGTATCTTAATTGAAAATCAGATTTCTGAATCTCAATGTGAACATATTTGTTGTTTAGAGATGACACAAATGTTTATTTTCGGAGTATATTAAAAAGAGTACAAAGCTGAACCCACCATAACTAAGTCCACCTGTTGTACAAATAAGTATCCATGTTGCTGCTGGCACTAAAACCAGTTATTTTGTTTATTGCAAAACTATTTATTTTTTTGTTCCCATAAAAATGTTAATATACAATGCCAAAATAATATGTTAAAAATATATACATTGTCACACATGTGCGTCTAGGGGACAGCTTTAGGTCAATGTTGAGGTAAGCAATACCACCCCAGGATGGGAGGGGGGACAAATGGTAATGAACCCCAGATTGGGATTACTTTTACACTACTCTCTGGAACTACTTTCAGAAACAGGAATATTTCACAGGTGTTAAAAAAAGGCAATCTCCTCAGAGCTGTTTCTTTCGCATCCTCAGGTATCCATGAGTCTCGCTGCACAGTTAAACGACTTCTAACACCACTTGTTTAGGTAACAGATAGTAGGTATTTACCAATAAAACATAGAAGACTTGGACTATTGCCTATGGTCACATGTATATCTTTCTTCACACAGTAAATCTTTTGTTAGTTTATGGCCCAAGTAATTTTTACTTCCAAATCACTCTATAAGCTTATGATGTCACAGCCCCCTGTTGTATGCTAATATTTAGAGAGACTGTGTTGTTACCAGTGTGGGTTCATCTTCCCCATCATGAGTTATCTTGTCTGCACCTTTGGCCCCTTTTGTTCCTGGCAGCATGTCAGAATATTTTGAAATTATTTTAGTACTAGAAACAACACTGCACAGGCATTGCACTGGTAAGTAATATAAAGCTTTGGTCCTCTTGCCTGATAGCAAGTCTGGCTTCTGTCTTTTTTAGTGTTTTATTGATTTAAACAACCAGGTGGCACTGTTGTTCAAACTGCAGTAAAAAGTGAGAGAGAAAAAAACAAAGGTACCCACAGGGTCAAATGTTTGGGTCAGGACATAGTCAGCAATCATCCCCAATCAAACTTTATATATTAGATTTATTACCCAGCAGACAGTCTTTGGTCTCCAAACAAATCTCTCTATTATAATAAAAAAAATCCTGGGACAAGGCGTGACTTTTTCAGAGAGATACTTTGTGCCAAGTGATTTAACCACACCCAGGGCCAGAAATAAAAGACAAAGAGTAGATGACAAAGTAGAACGTCGTACAGAATTCAAAAACGTTGGCATGATACACATGCAGAGCAGGTTAGAGATAATAAAAAGTACTAAAATTCAAAAGTCTCAAAAAAATGATAGTAAAGATTGCATTAGTGCAAACAAATGGAAATTATTACTTGGTGAAATAATGGAACAGTGAAAAGAGATCAAATATATCGTTTTGATTTAATCTTTAAGTCGGAGACTTGTAGATTGTCTAATTCGTGTTGCCATCAGGGAAAAGTAGTGTTTCTTCCCAATGAAGAGGCGTATCCATGAGAATTAAAAGATTTGTTGTTTGGTGAAAGTGAAATCCACATACGCGAGCGTCAGAGATGCAAAGTGGCTGGAGTGTTGCGCAGGCTCGGGGGTTGGCAAGTCAAGCGAACAGGGGGTGAAGCCCCCTAGTGAGTACATAAAACAATGTTTAGGAAAAAATAAATCTTTATTTTCATTTTTTTTGTTTCTTTTTAACACACATGGAAAGAAAAAGGGGTACAGACATGCAGAAATATATATTACTTCCTTACTATACAGAAAAGTTGATGTGGAATGGTCATCCACTCAATTACTATTTGTGTTGTTTTCAATTAAGACACAATGTCACAATAGCAAATTTTAAGCACAGCATAAGTTTATAATTGCTTGATTTGTTTTACATTATTAGTGTGTTTATTGTGCTGTTTAATGTTATTTACGCTTATTGATCTATGATCCTTAATGATACAAATGATTTCTGAAAGTGAATGCATTGAGAATTAACATAATGGTGAAGGAGTGAGGCACTGCTCAAGAGAATCGCTAATCAGAACCTTGGGATCCATTGGCAAGTTTTGAGTTTACAGTCAGAGTTAGTAATTCAGCATACTTGATATGTGTGATTTGTAATGTATAGTAGTGTAGCCACTGTTACATCTGTTTGTATGTTTTTTTTAATTATTTTTATATTTTCATTTAGCACTGTCACATCTGCAGTCTTCACAGTCGGAGACAATGTGGTTTCAGGAAGTGATGATCGCACTGTTAAGGTTTGGGATTTGAAGAATATGAGGTCTCCAATAGCCACTATACGCACTGATTCAGCAGTTAACAGGTGAATTTGAAGTTTTCTTGTACTTTTGTTTTTCCTGATTATTTCTGTTTTATTTGATACAGAACTCATAAGTTAAGTATATTCTTAATATAATTAGTATTGATATTTATAGTACAAATAAACTTTGGCATGGAGGATAAATGATACATATTGTTTTAAGGACAATCCACAAAGCAAGTAACAGACTAAGCAAGAAGGCTTAGTACAAGAGATACTAGAAGTAAAATTATTTTTAATTTTTGACATTACTCTTAACAGTCATGGAATGCAGCAACAACAACATTTATTTATATAGCATGTAGCTCAAAGTGCTTTACAAGATAAAGAAAGAAAATTTTATAAAACAAAATAATATAAAAATAAGATTAGGCAGTACTAAATAACAAAAAAAGTAAGGTCCAATGGCCATGGAGGACGGAAAAAACAAACCAAAAAAAAAAAACTCCAGAGGGCTGGCGTAAAAAAAGCAAAATCTGCAGGGGTTCCAAGGCCACAAGAATGTCCAACCCCGACTGTGCATTCTACCTAACATAAATGATCTAAATCAGTCCTCATAGTTTTCAGGCTTTACATGGAAGAATTAGATGATGATGGGCATGTGGACATCTGGCCTTCAATCCATCAATGTAGGTACTGCATGGTGCCTTGATCATGTGGTGGTGGCGCAGATCTCCTCCACAGAAAACCGGAACGCAAACAGCAGAGAAAGTAGGAGTTAGTACAGATTGCGGAGCCATGATAAAAAACGATAATTCAAAGGTTACACAGTATATCAGGGTAACATTAAAATGTAGCCATGAGAAAGACACATTAAAATAATGGGTTTTTAGCAGTTTTTTCAAGTGCTTCACCATTTTAGCCTGGCAAATTTCTGTCAGTAACCTGTTCCATATTTTAGGTGCATAGCAGCAAAAGGCTGCCTCACCACTTCTTTTATGTTTAGCTGTTGGAATTATAATCAGACACTCATTTGAAGATCTAAGGTTACAATTTGGAGGGCAGGAGTATAGGATGGAGCCAGATTATTTAAGGCTTTGTAAACAGTAAGCAGTATTTTAAAGTCAGTTCTAAATGGCACGTGTGCTTTGATTTTTTTTTCCTAGTTAAGATTCCGCCAGCTGCAGTCTGCACTAGTTGCAACCAATTGACGTCTTTTTTGGGTAGTCCTAAGAGGAGTGCGTTACAGTAAACTTGTCGACTAAAACAAAAGCGTGAACTAATTTTTTGGCATCTTGAAAGGTTATAAGAGATCTAACTTTTACTATATTTCTTTTTTATATAATTTTGCAGACTGATATACAGTAAAACTTTAGATTTGCGAGTAACTTAGTTTGCGAGCGTTTTGCAAGACTAGCTAAATTTTTTAATAAATTTTAACTTGATAAACGAGCGAGGTCTTGCAATACAAGTAGTCCGTATACGCTTTGTCTGCCAAGCGTCATGTGATCACAACTGAGCTGATGGTTCTTCTCTCTCACCGCAGGATTGTCGGTAATCATCTCCCATGCTCGGTCTCAGTCGGCGTGCCTCACTCATATAGTCAACATCTGTACAAGCATATAATGTTTACTATAGCATTGTGACCACGTGTGTGTGTGCTGTAGCATGTGAGTCCCTGTCATGCACCCCAAAACACAAGGCTGAATCTCAGTACTTTAGCAAAACCAGCTTTATTCAGCTTGAAGCTGGAACAGCACAGTTATTTATTGTAGTGGGATCTACCGCTCTCCTTTACACAGACACAGTAATCCCACATGGTCGTGACCATGTTAGTGGCCAAGTAATACTGTTCCCATGTATTTATAATGTTCCTTTCATCACCCATCGACGGTGGGTGCTTATAGAGCGACTGCAGTCTTTTCAGATTCGCTTTTACAACAAATTGCTACAGTGCTGGGAGCCTGCAGTTGCTTCGGGACACTCTTTCGCGTGTTGTCCTGTTGGGGGGGAATCCCAAAAGAGTTTAGAATCCTTACAGTGCGTAAAGCTTTTTTTTTAAAATTTTGTGTCCAAGTGACTCTTCAGGCAAAAGCAACTGTCATTGGATAGGTTCCTTGTTTTAAAGTCGCAAAAAAAAAAAAAAGATTCTAGTGAGCCAATAGCAGTGATTCCGTTAGTTAGAGTGAAAGTCATCCTACATAATAACCCTCCTCCTCCTCTCTCTCATCTCCCTCACACCAGCTACGATTCTTTTCAAAGGTAAAGTGCAGGTTAATTTGTTTTACATATTTTTACTTTATGTTTTGTATTCATCATTTTTATATGAATATTTTTGGGTTGTAGAACGAATCATCTGCGTTTCCATTATTTCTTATGGGGAAATTCGCTTTGATATACGAGTGCTTTGGATTACATGCATGTTTCCGGAACAAATTATGCTCGCAAACCGAGGCACCACTGTATATGTAGTAGCCTGTAATATTAGCCTGTAATAGTAGCCTGCATGGAACACACCAAATCCCAGACACAACAGTCCTGGGTTTAAGTTCAGTGCTTTTATTTAATAGTAAAGTGTAACTTTGACAGACTTCCTCCATTAGTGCAGTAAAAGGGCTTCCACAAAACACTCCATCAAAGCACTTCTTTTAATTATTCTCTTAATTAATTCCAACCTCCTTCATTTTTAGAGGCCAAAATTTCGGTAACTTTTTGTAAGAGGCTTGTGGAAGGCTGCCCGAAACATTTGGCTCATGTTAAACAATTTAAAGGCAATGCTACCAAATATGAACAAAGTGTGTGTTAACTTGAGACCCACTGAAATTGTGATATAGTCAATAAAAAGTGAAATACCCTGTGAACATTGTTGGAAAAAATTACTTTTGTCCTGCACAAAGTAGATGTCTTAAATGATACACCAAATTTATAGTTTGTTAGTATTAAACCTGTGGAGGGGTTATAAAGTGACTTTTAAAGAATTCACTCTAAGTGTATGTAAACTTCTGACTTCAACTGTAAGTGTAGTAACCTAATTACAGTGTTTCAGCTATGTGTAGCACACAAGAGCAACACAAACATTTTATCAGCTTGTAATACTAGTAGTCAGGTGTCGTCCTTCCTATGAGATGAGTTGGAAGACTTTTTTCAACTGGAAGGCAACAACCTTTCTAAAAATCACTTAGACATCAACAATAGAGCATATTGAATATATGTTGGCTATATGGTATTTTTATAGAAGCCACAAATATATGTATATGCCAGACATACTGGGGATGCTCGAGCTGCAGTGCACCCACAGAGTAGCCACTTGTAGATGTCCTGTCAGTCATATCATATGGTATTCTGTTATTCTCGTTTGCAGAATATGGTCAGATTTCTTCCTGTTACTTTTAGTTAATGTATTGTTCTTACTGTAAAACAAATTGTTTTTCAGGATTAGTGTTTCTGTGAGCCAAAAGATTATTGCGCTTCCACATGACAATCGACAGGTCAGGCTTTTTGACATGGCAGGAGTGCGACTGGCCCGACTTCCACGCAGCAATAGACAGGTAAAGAATGTTTCCTTATATTTATTCGGTTTACTATTCTTCCATCACCATGTTTTACAGTTGGTATGAGAGTGGTTTGGTCCAAGGCATTTTTTTCATTTTCATTAATCATAATGCCTGGCAGCCAAATAGCTTTACCTCTATCTCGTCCACCCTGAGCACATTATTCCAATAGTTCTGTTCTTCACCAAGGTGCAGTTTGTCAAATGTCAGTTATGCATATCTTGTTTTTTGAATGCAGCGGCATCTTTCATCCTTCCTTCATTCCTCATCTTACATGTCAGAATCAAATTTAAGCAGTTTGTCATTAACTTGGGCAAGACATGTCTGTAAATACCTCAATGTTATCCTTGCGTGACCTCCCTTTTTGATCAGCTCTTACCTTGAGTTAGGTGGTGTGGTGACATTACCATTGTTTTCCAATTTTCTCCATTTCTGGGTACTTTTTTGCACAGAGTGGTGATTAACTACAAATTAATCAGAAATGGCTTCAAAATGCTCCCCAGATTCAGCATCAACAGTCTTTCTTTAAAGCGATAGTGAGTTCTTTTGATCTTAAATTCAAGTAGCTACACAACCCAAATGCTGAGACCAAACCACACTACAAGGAATATCAAAATAATATTCTGATTATTTGCACCTGTCTGGGTGCATCTGATCCTGATTTTAGGTTTGATGTAGTCATAATATTAGTGGCAAACTAACGTTTTCTACACAAAGAAACATTTCTATACAGATGTGTTAATGACTGCATAATGTCAATTTTTCCATGATATATTTTTTTTAAATACATAACTCTCTCCTATAAATATTGTGGAAATTGCAATGTAATATCCTTTTGTGCAAAATGTTTTTTATGGAGTGTACTTACATTTTCACACACATTGCTGCAAAATGCCACTTTTTTCGTTTTTTCAACTACAGTGAAACAAGCTTTCTTAGGTGTCCAGCTGTTTTTAAAGTGAAATTTTATCAGTGCAGTTTTATTATCAAATGCCCTTCAGCATATGTAAATCTCTCCTAGGGCCATCGGCGAATGGTTTGCTGCTCAGCTTGGAGTGAAGACAATCCTACATGTAATCTGTTCACTTGTGGGTTTGACCGGCAGGCAATTGGCTGGAACATCAACATCCCAGCACTGCTGCAGGAGAAGTAAAAGGAATCTCCCACCAACTCTCAGGTTCTGAACTGTCGTTTTGCTGATCCTAGATCATTGTAATGCTGCCCTATGGACCTGAGTAAATGTTAATCTTCTCACAACACTGTGCACAGTTTGCATGAATTTCAGATATACTGCAATTTTTGGGCTTTGTATTTCATTGTATCTGATTTGCAGTTAAGTTTATTTTTGTTTTTGTTTTTTTTTTAGCCATGCTGAATTGCACATTAAGTTATTATAGAAAAATGCAAAATCTAGAAGTCTTTTCAACTTGTGATTCACAGCAAATGCTGTGCTGCCAAACTGTCTGCGTACCTTTTTTTTCTGTTTTTTAGGAATAGCATTAAATGATGTGGAGCTATCTCCACATTTTTTCACATTGCAGTGTGAAGCAACAAGCTAATTGTAAAGTAGACTCTGTTACATATAAAGAAGACATGGTCATTGTACAGAATGTTGTAATGTGAATCATTTACTGCTAGGATTTTTGAAAACATGCCTTCATATAAATGTCTGCACGTAATACTATGTACAGTAGATTGGAATAATAATGAAAAATGTTCAATTCTTCCATACCTAGTCTGTCTCTTCTCTACAAACCACAATGCTGTTCCTAGGTTTTTGTGCATTGTCTTCTTGTGCAAAGTCCGGTATTTCTGAAACTATTTTATGTACTTCTGTACCCTTAATTGTTAAGTGATACATTACTATTCTCATACAATATTGGAATAGGTATATTTAAATTGAGAGAAATTATACTGTAAAGCTGAAAAATGTGGTGAAATGACTTTTATCAATATATTGAAAAATAACAGTAATACAAAAAATGTTACAACACAGTTGTTTATGCAGTTATCCCAGTCATCTCTTCCTTTCTGGACAAGCTTCAAAGAAACCCTAGCAATACTGCTGCTGGTTTGAGGACCATGCAGTTTCCTTCAGCAGGTACATTGTCTGATCATAGTTTTTACTTACACTTTTAAGACCAAGTGAAGACTTCAGGGCTATGCAGATCCCTACTTCTCTTATGCAGCACTTTTCTTTACTGGTCAGATCACTGGAGAACATTGAGCACTGACTTAGGATAATGTTAAAGTGATTGTTCAAAACAGACTAGTTTGGCATTGATAAAATAAAAAGAATTAGCCCTTGCTGCTTGTATTGAACATTTGTACCTCACGGCTGCTGTGTATGTGTCACCATATCTAAAGAAGCTGATTATTTTTACTTTTCATGTGTGTTACAGCTTTCCATATTTTAAGGAAGCGTACATGATTTACATTAAATTATACACAATTTGCCTTTTATGTGTTTAAATGTAACCAAACCTTAAAGCTTTTTTTGTTCATTTTGCCATTCATGTATAGTCTGCTGAATTTATTTTCCTACTGTGAAATATTCATCTTTCCTTTTGTTTAGTGATAATTGGTTGTCAGAAACATCTGTCATTTCTTTTTAAATTACACTAACCTATGATTTCATTAATGAGCAATTATTCCAAATCTTGACCAGGACTAAAAGGAGATGCATGTTACATAGACTTGTTCTGCATTTTTAAAGAAAAATTTGTTTTATATGACATCCATTAAGTATGAAGCTTGAATATGAACTGTTGAAAAAACAGTTTTGTATTGTCTGTCTTGAGTGTCTCACCATTCACAGAGAAAACATGGCAATTCTGGTTCAGAATCATGAAAACAGTAAGTGTGCTCTTCCAGGAAAACCAAATCATTTGATATTTGTTACACATAGTAATTTAGCTTGATGGTGAAAATAGTTCTATGTGAAATGTAAAAGCTTGTAAACCTAATAAAATATAATGATTTTGAAGTTTTCACTCAGTTCTCTTTTCTGGGGTTAGTATCTGCTTAGATGCTGAAGTAGTGAATGTATACAAATTTACTAAACTAATACTCAAAACAAAGAAGTTGAAGATTTTAAATTGCATAGTATTCACTAACTCTCAGGCAAGGTAACATTTTCTGCTTAATCAGTCAGTCTTCTGTTATACTGAAAAATTTAACTGTATAATTATAGATTTGGATTACACTTGTATTGTAAACATGAAAAGCCAAAATATTTTTTTCTGATTTTTGCGATAGCAATAGAGAAGTATGACTGGATACTAAATATCATTGTGGGAGCTGCATGATCATCGGAGGTCCTACTAAAGAACTGTATGACAGCTCTGTTGTCCTGTGGGTGTTCTTTGGTTGTTTGTATATTTGGGAGTAAAAAACACATTTAAAGGCAAAATACAATATTCTTTCTTTATCATTATATTACCTTATGTTAATGTCTTCACCATGGTTAATAGGGATGAATAAAATAGTTACAGTATGGCTGCAATTGTAAAGAAAACTCATTCCCAAGGAACTGGTGCCACCTGCTAGATATACTTGTGTTACTGAATATTTGTCTTGTTGGCTTGTAGATGTTGGTATTGTAATATCTTAAAGGTAATAATGCCTTAAATGGGTTAAAAGTGATCAATAAGTTAGCCTACCTCTTTAATTTTGTTTTCAGAGTGATGTGTGGATCTTGAGTTACTCATCTTGATTAGTGTATGGATATTTAAACTGTGTGGGGTGAACTGTGGCTTGCGTTTTTAAGCAAAAGAAGTAAACTTATACCTTGGGATCCAACTGTTTTTGTCAAGTGTACCATGGAAGGTTTTACTTAACTCATTTGTAGCGGGATAAAATCCAGCTAAGATTGACACAGCCGATATGACTGTGATTTATTTATTGTTTTGGTCAGAATCCCAGAAACGCACCCAGCCTTGGCCCGACTCACACACACTCCCTCACAGAGACAAAAAAGCAGAAATTAAAGAATGTATTAAACAATAATTATACAACAATATATATTATTAAGTATATTCAATCCCAGTTCACCTTACGGCGATATACAATAAACACAAATTCAACAATAACAAACCAGTAACAAAAACCACACACTATGAAGTTCATGAAAACGGCAACTGACGAAAGGAAATGATGGAGGAATATAGTCCAGAGATCAGCACACTGTATATGAATGTAAAGATAGTCCTACCAGTATTTCCTGATGAGATGGGGACATGTGAATGGAATCAGGAGTGCTCCTTTCTTCGCAGGTCGAAAACAAATCCTCAGACAGTCCTCATGCAGCAGGAAGACACCAGACAGTCCATACACCCAAAATAAGAGACGATCCAGGAAAAAACAAGAATCCACAAGTACCAAAACGGGAAGGCAAACAGACAGGCAACTCCAAACACGAAACACAAAAGACTTCTCCCCCTCTGTATAACTGGCCCCCTTTTAAATGTTGCGCTGGTCTCCTTGTCCCCAGCAGCTCCTGCACCCTCAGCAGACAACCAATCAGAGCTACTGCAAGGACTGCTGGGAGCTGAAATTTCTTTACCCAGTAGCACCACTACACATTAACATTTAGGACCTAACATTTACTTGTTATTAATAATTTTTAAAACTATTTGACTTATTAGATTTACTCCAGTTCTGTAGAACAGCTCTAAGTGGAATCTGAAGGATGTCAAGAATATTGGGACATGATGGAAACTTTTTAAGGGCAAATTTTACACAAATGTTAGAAAAATGTTTTAAACTCAATGAACCACAGACACATAGAGTATAACACCAATTTAGAAAAGGTTGGAATGGTACAGAAAATGCCAATAAAAACAGAAAGCAATGATTTAAAAATTCATTTTGACTTGTAATCCAACACAAAATGTATAATATCAAGGTAGTTAATATTTAGTCTGGTCAACTTCATTTGTTTGTAAATATACATCCATTCTTGCCATTAAGAGCCCTGCAACATATTTCAAAAAAGTTGGAACGGGGCAGTTTTGGGCCAATAACGAGTTAGAAAAAGAAAATAATGATGAGAGCAGATGACTGTAATCATGTTTTGGTATGAAAGCTGCATCCTGGAAAGGCCTAGTCCTTTAGGAGCAAAGATGGGCCGAGGATCACCCATTTTCCCACAAATGCATGAGAAAAACATTTAAAAAAATTAAAAACAATGTCTCTTAAATTCAGATCAGAAAGGATTTGGGTATTTCACCCTCAACAGTGCATGTGCCTAAGCTGACTGCCTGTGATTTCTGATCCTTCAAACAATATTGCATCAATAGCCAACATTCATCAATAAGTGGTATGACCACAGGTGTACTTTTGCAAACCTTTATCAAGTAACAGAATTTGTAGTTACTTTCACAAACGGCAGTTACAATTGTACTGTGCAACAATGCAGCCGTATCTTAACAGTGTCCAGAAGTGCTGTTGGTTTCTCAGGGCTCGGAGGCATCTGGGACAGACCATTACACAGTGAAAGCATGGACTGTGGTCAGATGAATCCATATATATATTTTTATTTTGGTACACTGTTTGTAGAATTTCAATCAAGTATTTTTAATTGATACATGCTCTTTTTTACAATTTAATACAAGTATATATTTAAAAGAAGTCGTATCAGTGGATTATTAAAAGCATATGGAGAAGGACTTAAGGTAACTAAAGGGTTAACTATATGCAGCTTAAAGCTTGAGTATATGAGGGTTTTCTCATCTTAAGAGGAACCATCAAGGAAATTACTAAGGTTAAAACAAAGTAAATGAGTAATGAACACCCCCTTTAAAAATGGAGAAACTATTGAGAAAGCCCAAACACCCGTATTATGAAGCAGAGATAAGAAAAAGCGTAGGACACCACTATTAACGAAGTAATGTTTAAAATAATGGAAGAATCGACATGTATACGAAGTTACTGGTGACAGTGGTCGATTGGCTAAGATGATAGAATTCTACATATTAAGAGTCAGATGTTGTGATCTATTAGATAAGGTAATGCTAATAGAAAAGTATAAAAGGGAATGAATTGTTTTGTTGATTGCTCACTCTATGAACCTAGACATTTGTGCATATCTATATAAATAAAGAATCGCTCTACATTTTCATCTGGACTCCGAGAATGATTTATTTGAAAACAGAGGAAAGCTTTTTCTACAACATGTTCAGGTCTCTTTTAGAAGAAGTGCAAGCCGTGTCCTGCAGATCAAAGAATATAAAGACCATTCAGGCTGTTACAGCATCTGTGATGACATGGAGTTGTGTCAGTGCTCTGGGCAAGAGTAGCTTGTACTTCTGTGAATGTGCCATTAGTGCCTAAAAGTGCATAGAGATTGATTTACATATGCTGCCTTCAAGATGATATCTTTTCAATTGATGTCCATGCATCTCAGCAAGACAGTACAAAGCCACACTCCACACGCATTACAAAGGGTGCAGGTTCTTGACTGGCCTGCCTGCAGTTCTGACCTGTCCCCGATTGAGGATCAGTGGAATGTATTGGAATGCGATAACCTCTTACTGTTGCACACCTTAAGACTTGTTTGCAGGAAGAATGAAACAAAATTGCACCTTAAAACATTAAATAAATTGCTGTCTTCAGAACCTAAACATTATATTAAGTGTTGAGAAGAAACAGTATTGTTACAAAGTGGTATGTTCTTTACTGTCTAAACATTTTTGAAATATGGTGCAAGTATCAAAGTCAATGTTTATTTAAAAAAATAATAGCTGTTAGATTGTTTTTAGAATGATTATTTTGTATTATTAATTAATCTCTGCTTACTGTTTTTATTCATTTTTTCCGTAGCTTCCCAACTTTTCCCAAGTTGAGGTTGTAAATTATCAAGTAGAGTTGTGGAAAGTAGGACTTCAGCGACCTCTAAATCTCAATTTGATGTATTTTGGACAATCCAGTAGAATATGATCGAGGAGCTTGTTGGGTTGAATAGCCTATTCTCGTCACAATTGTTCTAATGTTGCAGTGATTTGAATCTTTTTTAATTTAAGCAGAGATTAATGGATAATCTGGTAGAGGTATTTATAAACTTGAGGGAATAACTCAAGTTTATGCCAGCTGTAACTTAAACACAGTCACAGATTGGACTAGCCTGAAGGTAAATTTCACACAGACCAATCAATATCTGAAGTAAAATACCAAGCAGTGTGTAATAGATGGTAATGTCAAAACTCCATTATATTTAAAACAAGTGAAAAAATGTACACATGGGAGACTTAGTTAACCGTTTTCAGTGTTGGTGCATTTAAGTCTTTCTTTAACAATTTGAATACTTTTTGTGATCAAATTTTTTATTGATAAAATGAAAAAGGAATACAGTAAAAGCAAACCAACAATAATAACTAATGAGCAATGCAAGAATAAAAACAAAACATACCCAAAAAATGACTGGCAACAACCCACCATGTTCCATTTCACACAAGACACTTAATGAAACAGAAACAAAATAAGAGAAAAAAAGAGTTGACAGGTACACCTACACACACAAGTAAGGGAAGAATACAAAAAACAATAAAACGTGAACAGGAGAAACTCCCCCATGGAGCAACCCCCAGCCAGCTCCTTAATAACTGAGCGGCTTGAGGCCAATTGTGCAAAGTTCAAGAAGGATAAGACTGTAAAATTAAGACTTCCAGATTACAGATTTCCAAGGATAGGCTGTAATAAGTTTATATGTTTAATATGTCACTGTGCTCTGTACAAAAATATTTTATAAATCGACTTTTCTTTTCTACTCACATGTACAGCTAACACAAAGCCAGATTTAGCACACAGGAGTTCACCATATAAGAACAGCTAAGGACAGTTAGGGACAACTGCGAAATGGGCAACATGCACTATTTCTGTGTGTCAAACTCAGCATGAAATTGTATCCTCTGTCAATAAACGGACTCTTGAGGGTGCTGTTGCCCCGTGAAACCCAACAGACAGATGCAGACACAGGTTTAAAAGCACTCAGAAGTATTTTAATTTTCGTCTTCAAAGTGCCCAAAAGCACCTCCACCACCATAAACAAGTACACTATAATAATCACAAAATACTAAATACAATAAATTTCCTCCTCTCCTCCCAGCAGCTCTGTCACACTCCCTCCCAACTCCGGCTCTCTTGCTGGGTCCCCACCAGTCCTTTATATAGTCCTTGACCCGGAAGTGGTTCTCATGACTTAGCACTTTCGGGTCAGATGGAGAATTACATTTTTCTTCAGCCCAGAAGTACTTCCGTCCCCATGACTTGGGAGTACTTCCAGGCTATATTGAAAACCGAAATTCCCTTGTCTCCCTGCAGCGTCCCCTGGTGGCACCCACGGTACCAAGCAGGGTTGTGAAGCCCAACTCCATCTCCCATAATGCCCTGCGGGAATCTAGGGCACCGCTAAGCTGCAGGGAAGTCGCCATCTAGCGTCCTGGGGGTTTCGTCTTACTTCACGTGACATGAAGTAAGAGTATAAAGCCTTGGAACATTGCCTGGCACACTTTTGAAGCTGACAAAAGGATGGGAGATAACGTCATCCAATCCTGAAAATCCTTCCAACGGTGCAACAAAAATGGCATACTCTACACATCGGGCCCCCACTCCCAAACTGGGTTTTTGTCATGGCTTCCTCATCTGTTATGCAGCGTAAACCGTCATTAAAGAAAGTTATTTCTCCTATGTGTTTCCTTACCGCCGTATTACTAAGGGGGGTATCGCCTTTTTATATTATATCCATATAATTTTGGGTTATGTAACATGCTGCAATTACAAAAGAACTTATTCCAACAAGGGAGCTAGTGCCCCCTGTTGGATACATAGGCTAAATGCAATTTAGCTGCAGTGGTTACAGTCATTAAAAGCCTGTTTTGTGAGAGAAAAATGGAATTGAGAGGAAATAGCAGTCTAGGAGGAGAAGAAATTCAGGGTACAAAGGAATAGAGAAAGAAAGAATTGTAGAGAGGGGTTCGGTCACGTAGAGACAGAACTGAAGCCGGAGGACATTCCAGAACATGTGGAGGAAGGTGCCAGGGACTTTAAAGATGACAAAGGTGACATGTGGGATCTAATTCTGTCCCAACAGATAACATCTCCTGGGAGTAAGGAACAGTCTATGAACAAATTTAAACTGTGAGTGCTGATGATTAGGATTTTTAAAGTAATTTTTTATAATTAAAAAGATGGGAAAAGGTCTACTAGTCAATTAGACATTATCAGTAGAGATTTGAAGGAAAATTGCAGAGGAGGGAATAGAGACCAGATACTGGTTTGGACTTATAGGAAAGGGATGAAGCAAATGAGTACAGGGAATGAATTGGAAGAGGGGAAGAGAGAAGAACTCCACATGTCCTGAGCACAGAAAAAGTAGGAAGTGAATAATAATAAAAAATAAAGGTCTTAGCCCTCTGTAAGAGAGACTTTTGATTTTTGATTCGTTACTAGGGATCTAGTCTACTACAGACCTCTGTCAGAGAGTGAAAAGTTATACATTTCTGTTACAATCGAGAATATTTAGACTTCAAAATCAAAATTGAAGCACATATGTTAAGTATTATTTATTATGTATTTCTACCTCATGAAGTAAATCATTATATTTCTTTACATCACCCCAGGTTAACAGAGTCTTGTGCTAATTTTGACTTTTTAAAGGTTGCAAAGGACCAAGGCCTATCCTGACAGCACCAGGTGTAAGGGGGTGACTGATGTATCCAAAAGTAACCCGCAGGTTTACATCAACTAATAAAAAAAATAATAATCTGTATGTAAATACTTTAAAGGAAAACAGAAATAACCAGACGAAGGATTGGGGTATCACAGACCAGCCCCGTTTAATGTCCTGTGGTGAAAAATGGAAATGGCCTGGAAAAAATCTAGTCACTTGTGAGGATTTGACTATTCGGGCTTGTATGAAGATGTCCTATTCAGAGAGCTCTGCTCTAGTTGGCAGCCACAGAAGGGAACATTCTTGTGGTTTCATGGTATTTGAAATGGGAAATCAGAAGGGAAGGATCGATAAATGACGTTGGTGATACTGTGGTGAAGCATCTTCCACACTAGGACAAACTGAAATTGCATTACATGGTGTGCCACATCAAAATGTTTCACGGTAACTGTTTTGGACAGACCCATAATATCGTAAAATGCCAAATCTCACGTGTCTTGACAATACATACTGTATGAATTGACCTACAACCCCAAATTAGAGACTTTTTCTGATTTGAGGTTGTAAAAGATTAGCCTATCGTTTATTGAAGGACAGTGTACTTCAAGGGATTTTCTAGAGTGATAGGGGCTGCGAAGACCCTGCAAAGGTGCAAATCCACCCATAGATATAGAGATAGGTAGATGGTGCACGTTGTAGAAAAAAAACGACATGCAGTAACTCTAGTTTAGACAAACCGGATTCAACATGTAGCACTGCCACATAAATTTATGTTGTTTGTCTTTTGTGTCTCTATGTGAATCCTGTTTCTGTCAGAGCACACTGTAGCATAAGATGCTCGGGTTAGATAGGGGGGACCTTTGTGAGGCAAAGGGGCTGTCATTGCGATTTCTGGGAGTGGAAACAGACACACTATTGAAAAGGAGCGCGAGAAGGCAGGAAGAGAAAAGGAAAAAAACAGTCTGAGCTTTATGGCGGAGGGGAAAGACATGACCTATCAAAGGCCAGGAAAAAGATTGTTTCTCATGAAGCACCAAAAGTCAGATGCAGTTTGGGGTGGCCATCTTGAAGACTCCGGATCGGAATCAGTGTGAGCAATAAATCTTTTATTCTGGGATTGGCACGTCTGAGAAAGTAAAATATTGGGAGATATGATAATCTAATAGACTAAATTGAGTTGACGTTGTGGGGTAATTTTGGGGTACATGATTTTATGACATTTGTTTACTGTATATGTTGGGAAAAGGTGGGCGGTTTTCGGAATTGGTTTCTGTAAGGGGAGTTTGTGGGATCAATCAGTGAAGGGATACATAATAAGCACAAGCAAATCAGAGCGCAGTTAGAGGTTGCATTTTCAGAAGTTTATGTTTTCAACCGTCCACGTAGAAATGACGCGCCAGAATTTTCAAAAGTATACAGTTCAAAAGTCTCTGTTTTCATGAATTAAAAATACTGGATAATGTAGACGAAAGGTGAAAGCAAAGACAAATGTATGCATTTTTAAATGAATGCATAGTAGTGTGAACAGAGCCGTAGAGGTTAAGTAGCATTTGAATGAGTAAGCACTGCGTCACCAAGAAGTGTGACGATGTGACACTGGGGTGCATGCATTGAGGAAAAAGGAAGAAACAGAAAAAAGTCAAGACAGAGAGTATGTAAGAAATGAAATGCATATTCATAGTTTAATTATTGAATTAAATTACCTGGAAGTTTGACTGTAATTTTAAAAGATAACTTTATGCTGTGTATGCAGGATGTTTCGTTTTTCCCCTCCCACCAAATTCATTAGTAGCGATTGTGACAGATAGGGGGCACTGTCGTCCCCTTGAACCCTAAGACCAGACGCCAGAAACACCAGATAAAAGTCCAAATAATTAATTTATTTGTACAATAAAGTGCACAAAGCACCTTCACCTCCACTATACTTTCAATACTCGCAATAATAATAATCAATAATACACAATTTACAATAATTAATCCTCCACACCTCCCAGCAGCTCAGTCACCCTTCCTCCCAACTCGGCTTGCTGCTATGATCTCCCACAGTCCTTTTAGACGTCTTAACCCAGAAGTGCTTCTGATCCCACAGTCCATGTGATTCCCGAGCACTTCCAGGTCAGGTGAAAACTCCTCTTTTTCTTCAGCCCGGAAGTACTTATTTCTTCCGTCCTTGTGACTGGGAAGTACAGTACTTCCAGGCTATATGGAAAATACAAGTCCTTGAACTTCCCTGCAGTGTCCTCTGGTGGCTCCCACAGTATCCAGCAGGGCTGTGAAGGAAAACTCCAAGGTTCATGATGCCCTGCTGGAATTCGGGGCATCTCCACGTTGCAGGGAGGGCTCCATCTGGCGGCTTGGGGGTATTGGCCGGGATAAGTTGCCGGCCATAGTCCACACGAGCTAAGGGGAAGAAGCTATTAGAAGAACTTGGTGACTCCCAGAAATGATACTGGGCGCAGAAAAGTATACACGTCATAGTAATCTGAGAGCGGAACACTAAAACTGATATTTTTTTATTCTGCACTTAATTTTTTTAATGTAAGTGGGTTGATATTGACAGGAAAATATATTTGTAAGACTTATTCGTGTGATAATTTTGGCCCTGTAAAATATTCTGTGTATTTGCTGAATACAATGTGTAAATTACAAATTTTATATATATGCTATTAAAGCATTTGATTGGTAATTGCAAGACAGTTTTGGGTCAAACTAAAATCTACATATATAAAATGTTAAGGTTTGTCCAGCTCTCACATGATTGCTCGCAAACTACTGGGGTTATATCCTTGATCTGATCTTAATTATAAGGATATGATCTGATGTGTTCTGGAAATACAAAAAAGTTTAGGTAGAGGCAACCTCCACAAATTGGTCTGTGTGGTCATGTGTTTATTACAGCCAAGTGACTGCAAAATCAAGTGACATGGCACAAAGATAATGAAGAGACGTGAGAGCTGAGCATCAGGCAAATTTGGTCATCATTGTGTTTGCAGAACACCATGGTAGGAAGAAGAAGAAGAATTCCAGAGACATCTACAGAGTGTCAAGAACGGGATACAGAATGCAAGGACAACCTAGACAGGGAAATGGGACAATCTAGAACATCGTCAAATATGTTTTCAGAATTCTTAATGATGTGTAAGTTCTTATGTCTGTATACATCTGACGGAGAGTTTACCATTGTTTATATTTATACTTTTGTTGAGTCACACAGCCCCCTTGCTAAATCAAAATGCTCTTTAATTTACCTTTTAAAAACAACACCAGTATAAAAACAGCATCCTGTTTTTGAATTTATTGTTTTTTTGATAATTCAACATCAAACTTTATTAAATGTATAAAAAATGCAAAGTGACCTGTGGATGTATTCTTTAAGGTAAAGTAATCTATAAACAATGTGATAACAACCATGACAGGAAAAAGAAGAGCAGCAACACCTGCTGAGCATCAAGCAAACTGCAGAAGGTCCTTAAGTGATGAAGAATGAGGAACAATAAGACACTGAAGTGCATAGACAAGCAAGGAATAACATATATTTAATATATTTTTTCTTGTTTGTGTTTTCATATGATTTAATTTTTTTTTCAATAAGGCAATTATTTGATTTGTTCAGCTTGTTCTGTATGAGCCACCACAAGGATTAAAATACATTATAGCTTCTACAAGAGCTGAAAGAAGCAGCTCCTTAAAAAATATTATGAACAGCTTCTTATTTGCTTTTTATTTTAGAACAGTTTGATCACGTCTTTTATTATTATTTAATAACAGAGGTTCACAGAAATGAACTTAGGTATTAGACAAGAATTACATCGATTAAAGGTAGACGTCAAGTATTCATATCTGAGGATCACTCTCCAAGCTCTTACTAGGTATGTAATACCACCCTGGGCCGAAAGAAACCGCCCAGTGAGGGCAACTGACCCGATGCTTCCAATCCTTGGGTTTCAAAACTGTGACCACCCAGAAAGAGGTGTCACTGTGGTAGAAATTAACACCTTAATTAAAGAAAGAAACTTATCCTCTAAAACAGGGGTGTCGAACCCCGGTCCTGGACGGCCGCAGTGGCAGCAGGTTTTCATTCTAACCTTCTTCTTAATTAGTGACCAGTTTTGCTGCTAATTAACTTCTTTTGTTTTACACACCCCTTAGTTTCTTTTTCCTTAATTAGCAGCCAAACAATAATGAGACAAAAACGAGCCGTCACAGCTCACCTGTGCCGATCACACAATATCTGACAATAAAGAAAGGTAAAGGTCTCAGTAAGGCTGATCTGCTCAGGTCACCAAAACATCTTAACTATGTTTTTAGAAAAAAGAGAAAATCAACAGTTTGGAAATGTCTGCAGTGGCAGAATGAGAGTAAAAACAAGCCATGGAATTAAATAATGAGTTTAATTAACAGCAATAAGCTGGTTGGAGTTTGAAGCCCCAAGGTCACCTGTTGGCTTGTTTCACATGTCATTTTTGTTTGGCTGTTATTTAATGAAGAAAAGAATAAGTTGAGAGGACTAAATCCTTAAAAACAGGGCTACTAAGATGAAGGGAAAACAAGTTAATTATCAGTGAAAACTGGTCACTGATTAGGAAAAGGGTTAGAATAAAAACCTGCAGCCCTCCAGGCCCGGAGTTTGACAACTTTGCATCAGTAATCAGGCAGGAGAAAAGTTGTTCATTGTATCTTATAACATCCTTAGTGTTAGACCCAAGTGTCACTCATGCTATTAAAATAGTGCTAATTGTGTCACTTGGTCAACGGTATAGACACGTTTTGTGTAAAAATACCAACAGCGTTAGTGCCGAGCGTTATTCGGGCAACAGTATAGGCGTGTCTAACGTAAGCGTCAGACCCGAGCGTTACCTAGGCAACGATGTAGATGCATCTTCTCCTAGCCTCATAATGGCGTCTTCTAAGAAACGCCTGTCATCAGCAGTCATGACAAAGTGTATCTGTCTTCAGGCAGAGAGATTAAAAAGGTCAGTGAAACTGAAAATGATTCTTGGAACCCGAAACCTGCACCTGTGCAGTGTGCTGTTCATATTATCATTATTATGATTATTATTACTATTATTTGAATCTTTATTATACTTTCTACACTTCTGACTTTGTAATTTTAGTGTTTTGCACGTCTTACAGTAGAAAGATGTGATTTAATAAAAATGTAATTTTTCAAACCAAAAAATGCAGCGATTTTTACTTTTTTTTTTTGAGAAAAAATGTAGCGCCAAGGAGGTTAATTACTCCTAATTACTTGTAGGAAGTATTCTTTAAAAGCAGTCAGTTACAGCATGGACAGAATGATCGGAGAAACAAAGAATAGAAGTTCATTTTATAAACTGTTGAATTTACATACAGTGTCAATCAATGCATATGTTTTACTCTGGTTGGTTCTTTGGTTTACACCCAAATGAACTATGTAAAATAAAAGTCTAGTTTACCCTATTGTTATTCTTGTTATACCTTTCGGGTTGATCCACCACAGTTGAAATTTCTGTGTATGTAACAACTGTCCACTCTGGTTGTTTTGCAGGACATCTGCTGATTTCTTAGGCATCTTTCAGTTCATTTTTTTTTCACTTGGTCTTTATCGGGTTTCTTGATATGCCTGAACAGGTTTCTGACATTTATTAACTCTTTATGTTATTTCTGTAAGATGAATGCTATATTTTAATATGAAAAGCATATCAAAACACTTTATCCTACTGGACTTTGTGACCCCCAAGTCTAATCTTTCTTCCACATCATTTGATGACCTGAGTTAAGGATTACTGAAGCAAAGAGAGAGCCTGGTTAATGGTGGGCACATACCTTACCTGGCGACTGGTTTTGTTTTCATTTTCATGCCGTTGTGCGTTTGTTTTATTTCCAGGAACTGAGAGTTAACAGCGAGGGCCGGTTGGCACCCCAGAATTCTACCGTTGTTGAGCCTTCTTTTCCTCGGATGACCGGAATGTGTAAATACTAAATCCCACTGCCATGAAAAGCCCAGTAACTGGATGATAACAATTGTTATAAATTAAAGGGATTTTTCACAGAGGAAAAAAACCCATGCAGTCATGAGAAAACATTCAGACTCCACACAGACAGCAACTTGTGACTTTAAATTTTGTAAATATTGTGTCATATGTGCGGGTCAAGTAGTTGACTAATATCACAAGAACTGAAATGTGCCTGTTGACCATTAGTAGTAGTAGTCGTATTGTCACATGTATAGAGTATTCTTAATTGCATGTCTGCTCATCGTGCAACACTTCGCTACCAGGGTTGCCACTCTGACTTTTAGGAAAAACATAGACCATGTAACCAAATAAACTCAGAAAAAGACAGACATGTTTCATAAGGTATACAAGGAATGTTTCAGTTGAATGCAGCAGCAGCACATGTCTGCCAAATAAATTGAAGCATCAAAAAGCTATATAAGTAGGAAATGTCAAATTTGAACTTGGGAGCAGAACATTAAACAAGACTCATCCTCACTCAAATCAACAACTTTTAACTTTAAATTCTCCTTTTTTTACTTTTCCAGTTTCTCACAACATTGTATAGGGCACCGTCCTTCTTTAATATCCTCGATGACAGATTTTGGTGGTTTCCCAGTATAGCAATTGATATTTAATGAACACTTTTGCTACCAGCACATTGTAGTGGTGCTACTGGGGAATGAAACTTGAACTCCCAGCAGTCCCTGCAGTGGCTCTTATTGGTCGTCTTCTGAGGGTGCAGGGGCTGCTGTGCACAAGGAGGATGACGCGACATTTAAAAGGAGGCCAGTTCTACAGAAAATAGAAGTCTTTTGTGTTTCGTGTCTGGAGTTGCCTGTCTATTTGCTTTCCTGTTCTGATATCTGTGGATTCTTGTTTTGTCCTGGATCATCTCCTGTTTTGGGTGTATGGACTGTCTGGTGTCTTCCTACTGTATGAGGACTGTCTGAGGAATTGTTGTCGACCTGTGAAGAAAGGAGCGCTCCTGATCCCATTCACACATCATCATCTCATCAGGAAATACTGGTAGGACTATCTTCTGCTGATCTCTGGACTATCTACCTCCATCATTTTATTTCATTATTTGCCATTATTTATGAACTTCATCGTGTCTGGTTTTCATTAGTAATTTGTTATTGTTGAATTTGTGTTTATTGTATAATCACCGGAAGGGAACTGGGGTGGAATTGTTGTAGTTTGTATAGTTATATTCCGTTTATTATTATTTAATACATTCTTTAATTTCTGTTTTATTACCAGTTGCTATTTTTGCCTCTGTGAGGGAGTGTTTGTGAGTCGGGCCAAGGCTGGGTGCGTTCCTGGAATCTCCACCTTATAAATAAAAAAATCACCATCATATTGATGGTGTGAATCTTAGCTGGGTTTTAGTCCACTACAACATGACTGACTGACATTAAGGCATGTGCACTATGCAGGATGTGACATCAAAGCACATGTCACCAATCGAAATCACCAAGTCAATTTGGTTATGCACAGATTAGTAATTAAATTTTAGAGATGCGTAGAGTTAATCAGTTTTTGTTAAGATGTATGAATCAATACATTTATGTACACAAAAAACTGTAGAGCAAGAATTGTAAAAAAAAAAAACATGATTGTGATGAAAAAAACGCAGACTCAGGAGACAAAAAAAAAATAGAAACATAGACAGGAACAGAAAAACATAGATCTAGGTGGAAAAACATAGGGGTGGTAACAGTGTTCGTCACTCCCTGGTGCCATTAAAGTACTGGAGGGGTTGACTAGTTCTCTGTAGCTTGCTGCTAGATACATTGGTAATTCTAAAATGACCTGGTTTAGGTGTGGGTATGGCAGATTGGCAGAGCCAATCCACAGAGTGGTGGATATGCCTGCTACTCATTACTACTGGGATAGACTCTCATTTCCCATGGCGTGCCGCTACAGTTTGTGGTATTCTACATAGACCCAGTATAGACGTTGGTGGAGCAGTAACTGGACCTGCCACAGATACTCCGAAGGACCCATTGCTGTTGTCTTAGTTGCTAGATCCCTATAGTGTGCTGCCAAGGTGACTCTAAATGTACCCAGTACGTGTGTTGGCTGTGATAAACTGGCATCTCAACTTGAGTTGGCTCCTGTCAAGTGTCCATATAGGGTGCAGCACACCACTGGCCAAGAAAAAGGCAGATCTAGAAAATGGACGAATTGTTTCAGACTCCACAAAGTCTAAACTCATAGTGCCAATACCCTTTTTAAGTTTTTGGAAAAGTGGTAGCAGTTTTTAAAAATGTTATTGTTAATTTATAAATGAATCTCTATACTAGTATATTGGAGGTTTCATTTATTTAGTTTTCTTATTTATTTATTGCTTTCAAACTTTAAGCAAATGTTCTTTATAAAACTGCTGGATACATAAAGCATGAAAAGAACATGAAACTTGGCTTAGGAAGCGTGTTTCTGGAAATATATTTAGAAGAATGTGTGCTGCAGTGAGTGGGAATCTGTGTAAGCCATAGTGCCATTTTAAAGTATTCAAAAGCAGCGCATGTCAAAAGAAGGTGGACAGAAAAGTATTTAAAGAAGCTCTGAATCATTGTGTGACTTTAAAATATTTAATGCACTTCCACCCTGTCACTGAGTGGGATTTGCGCTTCAGTGAATTGCAAAATCCAAACATAAAAATGGAAAAGTAGCATGCCTACTTGTTTGAAATTCAGAGGCCAGCCAATGCCTACAGTTACAGAAAATAGGCAAAAAAAAAAAAAGTAAAACTACAGAGTTATGACTTCAGTTTGTGGTTGAAGGGTCCATGTTAATTCTTTAAAGAAATATGAACTGGGATTAAAGCAGATCACTTGGAAGGCTAGCACAGAGGGAAACACGAGGACATGTATAGCGGGATGACATGCCAGGTTTTTCTTTTAGCTAGTTGCTTCTTGTATCATCGAGCAAAAGTTTATCAGATAGAATACTGGCGACAGTCAATGGCCGGTCTTTTGTACTCACTGTTTATATGCACATACCTGAACGATATTCTGTAATTAGAAAAATGAAAAAGGAAACGTGCCCCGTAACTGTTTTAACTTATTTTGATCCCTAGGAATTCACAAGTTTAGGCTGTGCTCCGGCTTGCAGAATCCTCATTGACCAGGCCAAGGGAAGGCCCATGTAACACCTGGCTGCGGCAGATAGAGAGTCATTTAGTAAGGATGGGACTGGACCAGGTGTCTGCCTGGGGGGTTGCCAACCAGGATCCTGAGCTGTTTCATCGTGTGGTGGGTGAAGTAACGTGCTGTACCAGTGCATGCTCCCCAGCCTGACCTGACCTGACCTGGGTGTGCATTTCTTCCTGGACTTCTGCTTACAACGCCGACAGACAGATGTTCACTGGGGGGACCCTGGTGCTACATTGCCTTTCATTGACTCCACCTTTCTCGCAAGAACCGATCACTCTTCAGCTTCAAAGAGTACAATAAATATAGAGAAAAACAAATTTATACTTTACATTAAAAAAATGGTATATTTTTGTAACTTCTCCAGGAATCTCCATAGAGCCTCATTATTTAACTAATAACCTTCACATTATTCTGCCTTCTCTTTCTTTTGATTTTGCTTCCCACAATTGTCCTATTTGTATTATCTTTAGAAGAGTTATGTATAACACTCGGCTGTTATCAGTTTTTTATATTAATGGGACCAGTTTCAGGGTTTTCCCTGACCAGTACCCTGGAGTTGCCTGTTCCCTTTAGTAAAACAGACAGCAAAATGCTTTGCTACTGAATCCTGAACCAAAGTGAAGCTTTAGCACAGTCTTGCCACTGAGTGTACTTCTATCTAAACCTTTGTAATCAGCACAATCTTCTCCATTCATGTACGGTAAATTATATTATGTCTTATAAGTGTCTTATAAAAAAAAATCTTAACATTTCTAAACCCCTATCTATTATAATAATAATAAGTATAATGGGCGGAGTGATGGCTCTGAGGCTAGGAATCTGCACTGGCAGTCAGAAGGTTGCTGGTTCAAATCCCGTAAAACGGCAAAAGTGACTCTACTTCGTTGGGCCATTGAGCAAGGCCCTTAACCTTCAATTGCTCCGTTGTGGGTATGACGTTAATCTGCATCCAGGCTTGCATGTAGGCCCTCTGGTGGCAGAATTGGCACTCCAGCCACCATACAAAACCTCACACTGTTCCATTCCATGTGAACTTGTGTGGTGCTGAGGTGTCACTCATTGCATGGCTGCACTCGGGTCCTAATCTGGGATCCTGAGTTGGTTTGTCATGAGGTGGGTGCGGCAATGTGTGCTCCTAACCTGTCTCCTCTGTCGATTATAATGGATTACAGCAGTGAATTCCTCGAAAAAATTCTGAGATAACACGAACAGTTCCTTATAACATTCACTCATCCATCCCAACAACCTCCACGCTGGTCCAGCAGGTAGAAAACTCCCTTCTCTTAGGACGAATCAGTGGCAGCAAAGAATAGTGAGCACTGAGAATAGCGCTATATAAATGTAAAGAATTATTATTATTCATGGTGATCGAGCCCAGCAAAGTGGACAATCCCCAACTCAAGGAGAAGGTAAGACTGTCACATCGATATGTAAGAATATGTTGGGTTTCATAAACCCCAACTGTCAGAATTCTCATTAACCAAAAAAAGAGCAGTCTTGAGTCATCATTACAAATTAAACTCAAAATGGACCTCCCTTATTTACATCACGTTGCGGAATGTCACCCCGTAAGCAGCTAGCTTCTCCATGGCAAGACTGAAGGAATTAGTAGAACAGCTTCCTTTAACCAGCTAGATTTATTCACATATAATAGCTAGAAAGCATTTTGATTACACCATTCAACACACAGATAAATAGTACATTACATAAATATCCCCGTGTCATTAAGTACCATCCAAAGGTCCCAAAATATTCAGTCATTAAATGTTTGGGGTAAATATCTGTTCATAGAATAAGACTTCCTATGTGTAGAGAACAAATTAAACAGATAAAATGTTATATGATCTTGCCTCTGATTTCATGTACTGGTTATCCTACTTCAACTGTGTGAATCTGAGCAAGTTCTTGACCTGCCTGTGCTCCAAATGGAAAACCAAAAGAAATGGAACCAATTGTATCATAAATGTTGCAAGTCGCCTTGGATAAAGGCGTTAGCCCAATAAGTCAGTGTAAATGTTAACAGGTAGGCCGTTTTCAAGCACATTTTCCCTTACATTACTTACTAGTAAATCCTCTTGATGGCAGATTTTTGTAATTTTGTGCAGAGATGTTGACTCTCATTTCTAGGCTCCTCTAGGTCACTGTCTGTGTTGATTATGCTTATTGTTCCTTTGTCAATATGTATTGCCATGTTAGAACTGATTTGCATGAGTGAATGTGATTGCCTTTGTCTGTTGTTTCCAGAACAGAGTTGATGTTATTAAAAAAAAAAAGAAAAAAGTAGGCTTATAAAATGAAAGGTTGGAAAATGTAAAGCGAATATAGCAGTAAGCAAAACAGCAGAGTTTTATAACGTGAAAGTGCCCCTAATTTTTTTTTTTTTTGTTTTTGTGGGATGAAACACAAGGAATATTATTCCTTAAGGGTTATTTCATAGCCATACCCACGTTTTACATTTTAAGGTGCCCCCCAAAGCCACCCAGTTTTCCACCACTCCTTTCATATGGCTCCTAGCACTCTCAGCTGTCTTATGCACTGCCTTCCTGGGTGTTCACACCACCAGTTTTACCTCGCACTACTCATTTGGGAGCATTTCCTCACTTTCTCCAACTCTGTTAGCTGATCTAACTCAGGATCCTTTTAGAGTGTCAGTAGAGACCACATACCCAGGCCGGTTAATTTAAGCAGCAGAGAAGTCCTTCTTAAGTGCTCTTAGAAAAATTCTGTCAGCCCTATCTTGGACTTGTGGACCAGCTAGTATGATAAACTGTTCATGGACCATTTAGATGGAAATCGGGGAGCATTGGCACGGGAGAATGCTACTTGGAGTTTTGAATGTGTAGATTTATTGGCCTTTGATTGTAGTGCACTGCATTTTTTCCACTTGGAGTTTCAAGTGTTCAGATTTAATAGCATTCGATCGCCCTAGGAGTTGAGAGGGGTTTCCGCTTGAAATATAGAACATTTACATTTACTAACAACACATTAATGAGCAGAGAACACTCCAGACCAGTAGTTGGGGAAAAATGAGCTAATATCAATGACCTGCCTGATTTTTGCGGACTGACAAAAATCTTCTGTGGACCAGTAACAGTTTTTGGGTGGAAAACACTGCTTTACACAATATATCTTGCCGTATTTTTGCACATGAAGAATTAATGGCACAAATTTTACTTGTGACGAAACACCATTCATTCTGCAAATTCTTTTCACTGCAAATTAACATTTCCCCAAATTTATTCATCACTAAAAATGAATAACAAAACACATCAGTATTAGGTCATCCAATGCCAGTGCTGGTAAAGACTTTTAGACACATGGGGCACCATGTTGTTCTTACTTATGTTTGTCTTGAGCCTGAATTTTACATTTTGGGATTCTTGTATTAGGCAGTGTATAATGTGCAGTCTGCGGAGGGCTGGCGCCCTGCCCAGAGTTTCTTTCCTGCCTTGCGCCCTGTGTTGGCTGGGATTGGCTCCAGCAGACCCCCGTTACCCTGTCGGTAGGATATAGCGGGTTGGATAATGGATGGATGTATAATGTGCAGTTATGAAAGTCACCTACTTTGATTTAATTTAGATCTCATGAGGGTTTCTTGAATATCTCTGTGTAGATGCCCCAGAGGATAAGTGGCCATCCCACCGAGGACAGAGGTGAATAAGTGGGGGCAATACAACAGCCGGAATACCTTATGATTCCCGTCCTGATTGGGACACCCAAAAACATCAGGAGCCAGCAGGGGAGCAATTCACCCCCACCATTCTAGGTGGCAGTGTCCCTCATGTAGGGTCCCAGTCTGGATACCTGCAGGGCTGCATGGGAGTTGGAGTGCAGCCCTGTAGGGTTCCCAGGGAGACAGTAGAGGGCTCTTCCAGGGGAGAATATCCCTGGCTTTCTTGTAGCCTAGCAGTGCTTCCAACTGGCCATGTAATGACACCAGAACTACTCCCAGGATTGCCTTAAAAGGTTCCATAACTCTTGGAATCAGAGTCGGGAGGATGTGAAAAACACTCAGCTAGAGGGTGGAAGAAGAAAAGATTCATTGGTTTATTGTGTTTATAATTGTATTTGTGGCATATTATTAGAGGGATAGTTGGAGAGATGCTTCAGAAAGGAATAACAATCCTTTATTTTATTCTGTCAACATGTGGTGCTTTATTGTGTCTATGGTTTTGGGCTCTCTGGCATCCCCTTGTGGTCACATCTGTTAATGTCAACCTGTTTAAGGAGTGAAGCCTAACAGTTTACATTTTTGTGCCCAAATTTGTATTGATGTTTGGTAAGAAAAAATGCAAGATTCATAGAAATGAATATTCAATAAGAAATGCCTCACTGTCGACAAAGGGGAAGTTAAAAAAAACAATGACAGTAAGTCATTGTAACAAATACTATTATACTATTATGCAAAGGTACTGTAGCTTTCTTTCCAATTCTGAAAACTTTCAAAAATATAACACTTAAAGTTTAAAGAAAAGCAATTTATTTCCATACACTCTCCGTACTACAGCGTACAATTAGAGTCTTAGCCTCTTAGCTAGGTCCTTATTATATTATATTATATTATATTATATTATATTATATTATATTATATTATATTATATTCATTGCTTATATAGGAGTCTTACAGTGTGAGATCTATTTATTTTGTCCCGACAATTGGCATCTCTTGTTAGTAACCAGTTTGTCAATACCAGGCTTGAAATCTTGTGCAGCTGAAACTTTTATGAGAGATGAAAGGTGCTCAACAGTAAGTCTTGAACGATTTGGGGTTTTGGTGTCTTTCATTAATAAAAACAATTGCTCACAAAGGTAAGTGCTTCCAAACATAGACAGTACTCTCAATGCCAACTTACGGATCTGCACATACGAGGGTGGCCGGTAAGCGTACAAGCCTGGCACACCAACTTCGTTGTATTTTGCCTTCAGAATAGAATCTGACAGCAGTTCAATCAATTCCATTTGGATATTCTCAGGCGCCTTCTCAACGTTGTAAGAGAACAGCGCAAAGTCCTGTTCCTGAACAAAAACACAAAAACGCTCACTGAATTCATTGCTCAGTAATTCAAGTTGGAAAACAAATTCTCCAAAAATCAAATTTTACTTTACTAAGTTTACTTCAAAGTTTATATTGTAAAATACGCCGATATGCAAAAAGCCCCCTGACCTACACTAATTTTACAAACTCAAAATCACAAAAATATGTTAACAACTCACCAACTTCTCGCGTCCACTTCAGATCTTCAGCTGTAGTCTGCACTAACTGTTCGTTACAATACCAGCACAAAATTACATAAAACTAGAGCAAAAAAAGTGAAAATATGCAGGCTATTACTACTCGTGATGGTCAGTTCTACCCAGTGGCCAGTCTCAGCAGCCCAGCCAGTAGTGTAACCTAGCAGGGGCGGCTCTAGGCACGTGGCAGAGAAAGAATCGGTGGCCCTTTCGCCCGCCAATGTCAATATGGTATCTTATGCATGGCAGATGGCCACGTCCGTTGCGGATACTGCATAGCCGCCTCATGCTCATGACACACTGCTATATGTGCATGTCCGTAACTTGAAAACCAAGTGGCGGCCCATGATATTCTCATTACGGCAGAACGTTATAATTCTGCATATAGCTTACTACTCTGACTCTAGCGACATTAGTAAATACAGCGTACTAATTAACAAGAAACACAATGTTTTTCGGCAACATTGCCGTCAGCTGTGTCGTTATTTTCTCTTTCTGTTTTATATTCAATATATATTGGCGTGGCGGCCCTGTGCAGGTGCACAGTTTGCACATGCCTAAGGTCGCCCCTGCTGCCCGCTGCTTCAGCCTAGCACTTCAATTGTGACGTTGCAGATCATTAACTTTGGTCAAGGCTCGAGGCTATACTAGCAGATGACATTTCTGGTACCGTAATGCCACGGGAAAATGCGCTTTTGTCAGAAGGCAGAAGTAAGAAAAGAAAATAAGTAACGTCAAAGATGCAGAATGATTCAATCTCAAACGATAGTAATCATTTTGTACAAGTTCAGTGCTAACTAGGACCTGTCATGCGGACTGCACAGATTTCTGTTGTGGGCTGCATGCGGCCTGGGGGCCGCGTGTTTGACATGCCTGGTGTAGAGGGAGATTGTATAGAGAAGCTCACCAGAGAGGAAATAAAGGAAGATTGGCAGATTACCAGGGAAACACAAGAACCGACTTGGCAACAATCATGCCCAGGGAGAATAACCGCTGTTGGGACAGAAGAAGAGTTAGACAGGCAAGGACCTACAGAGGGTAGATTTGAATATGGAAATGGATTTTGATAGAAAGTAAAACTAAGTAAACCCCACAGACCAAAATGCAGAAACTAGTAAACATTCCCAGAACATAAGTACAAATGTGTGAAGGACATTTGCTTGATGATGTAAGTCTGAATTCAAAGCCAGCTCCATAGTAAAGTGCTTCTCGGGGTACGATAAAGGAGATAAGCGAACGTAATGTGAATATTCTGAAACTTTAGGTTTCTGAAGGAAGTACAAATGTTTTCAAACAATCCTTAGGAAAGAGGAGTTTAAGGGAGGAAGTCATCATGTCAGACAAACTGGGCCTGTAAGATCCCTTGCACAAAGATGGATGCATTGCTGCCAACAACATCATGGAGGGGGAAGTGAATTGGCAAACTTATAAAAAGGAATCAGAAAAGGGAACAATTGTTTGCACTTTACTTTCTTCCACTTTCAAATGTTTTGTTTGTTTTTTTCCATGTGTGCCACAACTGTTGTTTGAAGAAGCGGACTCAGCTTCTTCTTCATCAGAGTCACATCTACATCCAAACCATGACATTTAAAAGGGAGACATGAGTTGTTTTTCTCAAATAACATGAGCTACCCTTGCAATCTAACCATAAAAATAAAGCAGGTCATTATTTCTTGTTTGCTTTTAAAAATATGTAATTTTTATATAACATAAACAACATATAATAATGACACCACTGTTTATTTTCTGCCTTGTAAGCAGAGAGAAAGATTTACTAAGAATGAACTGTAAATAAAACATATTACAACGCTCATTAAAATAAATTAAATTTGTACAAAATACATTTCGATTGAAATTGAAAGTCTGCAGGAATGTGTCTGGGTGTATCAAATGAAATCAAATAGTAATCTAATATTTACAAAATGGAAAAGGCTGCATAACAGCCTAACTAAACTGTCTATTTTACTGTTTATTCACTCCATCTACCTACAGCTGCAAATGAAATATTTATTCGAGCATTCAATTATGTAATTTTATACCATGTTCCAATATATTGAAATAAAACTGTTAACTCCTTTCTGTTACCCAAATGAGTTTTTGCTGCGTAAAGAATTGTTTCATCTTTGTTCTCCCTGCACCAGCCTTCAGTTTATCACAGCTTCCTACACTGGTTTTACGTCAAGCTTTTGTCCATCCAGTAGCTGGCAGTTTAAATTATTTGCAATTACTTTTCATTATTTTTAGGTGCCTCATGTCATATGCGTGTCTCATGTGTGGGATGCTCAGTCAATTACAGTACAAAATTACAAAACAAGGTTCCTGTTAACAAGTAAGTAAATGTTGATGGCATAACATTCTAGTGTGTTCAGAGACCTGGTTAGCTGGTTTGAAAGTTGGAGCATTTTTATACCTGCGGTGGGCTGGCGCCCTGCCCGGGGTTTGTTTCCTGCCTTGCGCCCTGTACTGGCAGGGATTGGCTCCAGCAGACCCCCGTGACCCTGTGTTAGGATATAGCGGGTTGGACAATGACTGACTGACTGACTGGTCTCTTCACAATTTCATTTATTACATACAATATTTTTTTGACAGTGAGTAATATTACAAAATATCAGTGAAAACAGAATGTAGAGTTGGGGAAATACATATTCAAAACATCAGCATTTTCTTGTTAAACTTATTATCAATGCAGCTGTTCACATGGAACTTAAACGAGACATTGGTATTGTTATGGAGAACTTCAAAGTAAACACTCGGAGTCCTGGGATCGGCAAGCAGGATAGACTTTATTGCAAAGATATGCAAGCACTGTCTCAGTTCAATGAAGTGAGTGCCCTTCGTTGGACGAATCTTATATTTATTGCAATTGCTATCAGTATCTCTTGTAGATGCCACAAGGGCTGAACGGGCAAAAGGCCAGGAGAGGGAGCAGACCTGGAAGGAAGGACTGGAAACTGTGGACGGACAGCCCATTAAAAAGAGAAAATGTAGCTGGGGTTTTTTTTATTCCCCCAGTATGCTAGATGGCAGCAGCCCTGGTTATCAGTGTCCAGTGAGAAGTCAGCAAGACATGTCGAGAAATGTAGTCCGGCAGGGCAGCCCTGCTGGGGTCATGGGGTACTGCAAGAGGGCACTGCAGAGAGACAAGCTCCCTACTGTGATGGACTTCTCTGTGACCCTGAAGTACTTAGATCGGGCAATCGCCCTGGCACCAGAAGTACTCCCGGGTCTGTAATAAAAGGGACAGCACTCCCTTATCCAGGTGAGTCTAAGTGTCGTATTTTTGAACGGGCCTATAAGTTGGGGTCTGATTTTATGAATGATTTTTTGGGTTTCAAGACCCAACTTATACACGAGTACATATGGTATGTCCTGTTGAGTGATTGTTAAATGTGAATAAAAACACTGGTTGAGCCGATTCCCGTTTGTAAATTGGGGTCAGTGCATTTAAACAGGTTACCACTGATACACTGGGGCTTGTGGGATTTGTAGTTTGTGGTTTGTATGCACTGTAGCGATAAAACCAGAAGAGAAGGATGTGGTGGGACTTTTTGATTGTGCCATTTTCCAAGCAACTTCATCAGCAGCAGCTCTTAAACCTTTCATTAACTGGGCATTTGTACCAGAGAAGGATGGTGCTGAAGGGCAGTGGTGGGTTCTTTTTCCTCCCAATCCAGTCCACCGATGTTCTTTAAGGAGACTTGTGCCACCAAAGACTATTCTTCCGGATGCCGGTGGTAGGACAGTATTTCACTATCCAAGTTCTGGGAAGCAATTTATTAAAAGAGAGCATTCCGCACTTCTTTTTATCCTTTAACCATAGTTTATGTTTCCAGAACCACTTCCATCACCTACAGTAAGGACTTTTTCCAGGACTATAAATATCATCATGTGAGGGTTTATTCATGGTGTTTGTTTAGTACTGTTGGCATTATTTTGCTTTATCGTGTTTGTAAGTAGTTATTCTACTAAATAAGGAATATTTATATATTTGTGTGTTGGCTGTGTTTAAAGTATATGGACATTTTCCTGTTAATATTCAGGTGGCAGGCTGGACGTATGGTAGGGCTTAGGTGTTGGCCTGATTCTATCTGTCCTTAATTTTTGAAGCGTAGCAGCTTCTTTTCTTCGTAAATATGGAGGGAACATCAGTGCTTGCTTAAAATCGGAGGGGTGTGCTACAGGGTGGCTTTCCATGCGTTAAGAAAAATAAAAAATATAGGCATATGGCTTTAATGATTTAACTGTTTCATAACCTAAGGCTAGCCAGTACAGTATGTTCCATTTTAATTTGATGGCGATTGCATTAATTCAAGAATACAAACTTTAATTCCTCTATAGGATTAATTCAATAAAATCACACAGCCAAAGAAAGTGTGGCATTCCAATCCATGCAAAGTTTATGTGCAATAAAGCCCATTGCAACTACCTTTCACAATGAAATATTTGAAATGCCATGTAACCTGAATTTTTGTTTGGTTCATTTAACTTATACATGCAAAATGTAGTGAAAATCTAATTTTGGGGGATTGCGTCTTCTCTGTTTGTTTTCCAATCTTGAATAATAAATCATATCAAACAAAGCCAAAAAAATTCAAAAGACAGATAAGGTGGTATTAGACTTTATTTTATTAAATGCATATAGATAATTTATATTTTGTCTGAGATACCTGCCACTTTGTGTTGGTGACAGTTGGATGCAGTCTTTCCTGTGTAGTAACTAGATGTTTTTTATTTCATTTTTTATTGAGCTTGCACCCTGACATCTCAAACAAGATGATCAGAATCAAAAAAATTGGATTTTAATTTCCTGAAACTTCATTTTAATCATTTTCATAGCTTACAGGTGACAGATATTGGTCTTGTTAGTTGTTGTATGCAACATATTTCTTTTTGAATTTCAAGTTGATTAATTGACTGGATTAAGTGGGTTTGAAATTGGATGGATGAAAGCTGTTTAATTCATTTTTAATCCCTAACTGTTCACCTTCAATGCTGTGAAATCAAATACCCCGGCCTTTCAGTCTGAACATTTTGAGGTGCATTCATGTATGAGCCAGGCTAATGTCACTCCCTAAACTTTGCAGAATGCTGATTTATATTTAACACTAGCTGTCCCCCGTCAATGGCATAGCTGTGGGGGGGGGTGCTTGGGGGCAAGGGGGACATCTGTCCCCGGGCGCAGCATCCAGGGGATGCCAAATTGATATTACAAAATTTTGGAATGAAATGTTTTCCATTCTTAAATGCACTAAAAAGTAAATAAAAAACATTTGCATACTCAGTCTATCACTCCATCAGTATGAGGATATCTTTTTCCTATGTTTTTTGTCTCTTTCTGATTCCGAAAGGAAGTATTAGTTCTGTATACCGAACAGACAATAATGTATCCCCTCCACTACTCTAGCATGCTTGACTCCCACCCAGAAACATTTTTGACGTTATTAAACAGGTCGCGCGACTGACATGAGGCATTAGTGTATCATTGTAAGTTGTTGCAAATGCTATTTCTGTGTGCCAAGTGATTTGTGTTTATGTGTTTCATAGAAAATTGATTGGGCTGCGGTGAAGTATTCTAGTAGATGGCTGCAAAAGTCTACACATTTCCCCATCACATTTTCATACAAATAAATTGTAAGTAATGCAGTTTTTATAAATATATAATTATTTTGCTTTATAATTTGCTATATACTTTCTTTAAAATCATTTTTAAATGCAGAAAATGAATTTTTTCTTACAAAAACTAATGATGGATTTAGATTTTAAAGAACACAAGACGGCGTTATCATTTTCGGAGACCTAGGGGTCAGTGGGGTGATTTGTGCCAGCGGGTAAGTTGTACCACCCCCTGTTTCTAGGGAACCATACAAGAAATTGGTCATGTGACCACACATTTTTGAAGAGTCAGCCATTTTACTTATCCTGCAAAGAAGAGAGCCTCATTGCATGAGAGGTAAGCACACTTAAGTTAAAAAAACTGTTTTTTGCCATTCAAAGTAAAATTTCTATGATCAAGGTTTTTTGATTGTTGTGTCTGAAATGTGTGAGATATTGCCGGCCATTCATCCCGGCCAGTTCCCCCAGGCCGCCAGATGGAGCCCTCCTTGCAGCATAGAGGTGCCCAGAATGCCAGCAGGGAATAATGTACAGCCCTGCTGGATACCAAGGGGGCCGCCAGGAGTCGCTGCAGGGAGGCCCAGGGATTTATATTTCCCGTATAGCCCGGAAGTATTTCCAAGTCATGGGAACGGAAGAAATGATATACTTACGGGCTGAAGAAAAAGAGAAGTTTTTACCTGACCCGGAAGTGTTGGATAATCACATGGACTGAGGGCTCACAAACACTTCCGGGTCGAGGACTATAAAGGACTGTGGGAGATCCCAGACAGACGAGCAGAGTTGGGAGGCAGGGTGGCTAAGTGTCTGGGAGTGGAGGATTGTGATTTCGATTATTGTGATTGGTTTATTGAGAATTGTGGAAAGGAGCGTGCTTTGTGCATTTTATTATTATAATAAATATTATTATTGGACTTTTACCTGGTGTTTGACGAGTGGTCTGAGGGTTCAAGTGGACGACAATGCCCTAAATCTGTCACAACAGTTATAGACAAGTTTGAAAACATTTCACACATGTTTTAGTGCTTTGGTAAGCTACACTATGAGTCTATACAGCTAGCATGATGTTATCTCAAAACTGCTGGATGGTGCATTTTTTCCAAAATGGTAGGGTTGGGGTGACTTGTGCCAAGGGGCCTGGGTTAAGTTGTGCCAGTGGCACAGCTCACCCCGACTTATGAATATTTTAAACATATTTTATTGTAATTGTAGATTGTATTCTTACAGTTTATCACTAAAACTATGTGACATTCTTAATTTCAGACTAAAAATAGAAATAGACCATCATGCCACGGAGTTATAAGAGGAAGACAGGCAGGGCTTCCACTCCTTTAGAGGACATGGACAGAGCAGTGAACGAGGTGGTGAAGGGGAAGTCCATTCGTCAGGTGGTAAGGCAGATGAACATATGCAGGATGACATTAAAACGATACATGGAGAAGAAAAAGATAGATGGAAAAGAAATAAGGCCAGGATATAAAAGAACTGAACTTGCCAATCAAGTCTTTGATTAACATATGGAGAAAGAGCTGGCAGAACATATAAAGGCAGTAGCAGCAATATTTCACAGTCTAAGTCCCATGAAATGCCGTGAACTGGCTTTTGAGTTCGCACAAAGAAATGACATCGATATTCCTGCCAGCTGGATCAAAGAGGAAAAAGCAGGTTGATTTAAGTGTGCATTTATTAAGAGAAAGTAATAGTAAACATTAATAATTATTTCCCCAGGAAATGCTCATTATAAGTTATCACCATGCAGATAGTTCACAGAGAAGCAAAACTGGGTACTTATTTAGAGCGTATAGCTTACTACTTGCAACTTATGTAAATCTGAATTTAAACTGCAATAGATCAATAAAGGACAAACTAAGAGATATGCTAAGTTCTTGAGTTCTTTGATAACCAAAAAAATTTGGTGGTACAGCCAGAAGGGAGCAGAAATTTATATTCCCCTGTAGCATTGACAATTGGGATGTTATGTAGTAGGCCAGACCTGTGAAGAGAACTGCAGTCAATTTGGTCTTCATTTGAATTTCATTTTGTTCTGAACATGTGTTCATGTGGCACTAGGCCTTGTTTAAGAAAATTGACCTTTGATGTTGTAAAATAACTTTAAATAAACCTTAAATAAGTAATTTTGTATTGAATTTGTCTAGCTTTTATATAGCATTACAGTTTCTGAGATCAAAATATACTGTTTTACTGTTTAATAATCAATGGCACAATTTACTCCAAGGTATTTTCTCCCAAAGGCACAACTTACCCTGCACCGGGGGCAAGTTGTGCCACGAGACCACATTTTTTCAGACAGCTATATTTCTTAAATAGTATATTAAAGATCGAAAGTGATTGTTCCCAGGGATGCACCACACCCTGAAATATATGTACATATTTTAGATGGAAGCATTAGTGTCATGACCTCGCTTTAAAGTCACTTTAAGCGAAAACCAGCACAACTCACCCCACTCTCCCCTATATGAAATTTTTTTCTTAAAATACTATTATTTTAAATACATTTTTTAAAATTTTCTTTCCCTTTCCCATTGCATTTTGGCAAACAGGAGAGGGCGCGAAATCTTCAGTTGTCCCCGGGCGCTGAAAACCCTAGCTACGCCTCTGTCCCCCGTGGCTCTGCACACATAGTAGTGAAACAGGACAAACTTTAAAAATCAATAAAAAAATATAAAAAAAATGTAGTTGTGGCCAAGTGGAAGGTAGGTACGCTGCAACATGAGACGTTGGCACTGTATCTGATCGTGATCAGCTCTGACTGGTGAGAGTCCCTCGCGTGGGGAGATGAGCAAGTGGTCGTGATATCTCTGGTAATCAGCAGCTACCCTCTAAGAAACACATAGCTCTGTATCTCTTTCTCAAAAAAACGTTACTCCTTAACAATCTCTAGATTATAATGTCTGTTGAACAAAGAAGTATCGCTAGCTAAGTGGAGGCAAGGTGCACTCCAACATATGGCGAGAGGTACGGCAACTCAAACAGAGCCTGGCGCATGAGAGAGAAGGTCCCTGTCCCCCTCTCCTCGACCCGCAACTTCTCTCTCAGATTCGTGCAAATAATTAGTGCATGTGAACTACAATACTTAATGCGATGAGAGAAGTCGCAAAATCAATGTTCAAGCAAATTATAGATAAAAACCTGATCTAAATCCGTTAAGTAGTTCTCTCGTGAAAAGCAGACAGACATACAGACAGACAGATGTTGGATTTTATATATACATGTATACTGTAGGGCGGCACGGTGGCACAGTGGTAGCGCTGCTGTCTCGCAGCTAGGAGACCTGGGTTCGCTTCCCGGGTCCTCCCTGCGTGGAGTTTGCATGTTCTCCCTGTGTCTGCGTGGGTTTCCTCCGGGCGCTCCGGTTTCCTTCTGTAGTCCAAAGACATGCAGGTTGGGCTTGGTGTGTGGGTGTCTTTGTGTGTGTCCTGTGGTGGATTGGCACCCTGCCTTGTGCCCTGTGTTGGCTAGGATTGGCTCCAGCAGACCCCCATGACCCTGTGTTCGGATTCAGCGGGTTGGAAAATAGATGGATGGATGTATACTGTATATAAATGTCTGCTTTCCTAAATTCTGATGCTGTTTGGCCTATTGGGATCTCTTTGGTTGACAAATTAGAATAAATTACAGACTCGATTCTTCCGTGTTAAGGGCAAAATGGAAAATCTCGATCTGTTTGTGTCATGGCTATGGTCCCATTTTGATCGGACGACCCACTGAAAGGTTCTTCATTTCTTGTAATTCATTTTTCTCAGTGTATCCATAGATTCATTGGATTTACAGTGTGCTCTCATTGACATCTTTAACTCATGACAGTTATTAGGGATGTTATCTTTCCTGGCCTGATGCAGCTCTCTCAGCTTGGTGTTTCTTCATCTTTCTGGTAAACACTGAATTCTCTGGATAACTGACTCTTTAGGAAATCTACTAAAATCTTCCTATTTAAACTTTTAGAAGAGGAGCTGCATCTTTAAAATGTTGAATAAGGCAATCAACCCACTTTTCTGTTACTCTCAGACAGATACATTTTTTTCCAAAATTTGAACTTAAATATTCCCATATTTGCCTACCTTATAGACTGTTGTCATGCATCTCATCCAGCCATAGTCTTGTCTTGGATTGTAACACCCAGGGAAATAGGACTATTGACCTACTGTATACAAATGTTAAAGACGCATACAGCGTCACCTCGCTGCCTGCACTTGGGAAAGCAGATCGAAACCTGTTTCTGCTTCAGCCTCACTACAAACCAAGAGTGAGGGAGTTACCTACAACCACACGCTCATTCAGGAAGTGGTCAAATGAGGCAGAGCAGGCTCTGAGAGACTGCTTTGGAACTACGGACCGGGATATCCTGCAGGGGTCATATAGTGAGAACATTGAGGAGGCTGTTGACTGCACTACTGACTACATCAACTTCTGTATGGACATTGTAGTTCCAGTAAGAACAGTACGCTGCTATGCTAACAACAAGCCATGGATTACAAGTGACATCAAGGGCCTTATGAACCGGAAGAAAAGGTCTTTTAAAGGCGGTGATCAGCATGAGCTCAAACATGTGCAGAAGGAACTCCGAGTCCAGCGCAGGTAGGTGAAGGAGCAGTACAGGAGAAAGCTGGAGCAGAAGTTGCAGAATAACAGAATGAAGGAATTGGGGATGGGATGAAGATCATCACTGGCTGCAGCTCGAAGCGGGGTGCCACCATCAAAAGAGACGTGGAGAGAGCAAACCAGATGAACGACTTCTTTAACAGGTTTGACCACCCTAACCCACTCTTACCTCGGAGTACTGCATCCTCCAGCCATCGTTCTGCTGATACCAGCATAGGAGAGAGTTTCCCCCCACCCACAATTACAGCAGCCCAGGTAAGCAGAGACCTGAGGGGACTTCGTTCCAGCAAAGTGTCACGTCCTGGTGAGCTGAATGACTTCTAGCCTGTCGCTCTGACGTCACATGTGATGAAGACCATGGTGTGGCTGCTGCTTCACCACCTGAGGCCACAGGTCCGCCATGCTCTTGACCCTCTGCTGTTCGAAGGTGGGAGCGGAGGATGCCATCATCTATATGCTACACCGATCCCTGTCCCACTTGGACAGATGCAGTGGTGCAGTAAGAATTATGTTTCTGGACTTCTCCAGCGCCTTCAACACCTTCCAACCTCTGCTCCTTAGGGACAAGCTGACAGAGATGGGAGTAGATTCAAACCTGGTGGCATGGATCGTGGACTATCTTACAGACAGACCGCAGTATGTGTGTCTCGGGAACTGCAGGTCTAACATTGTGGTTAGCAGCACAGGAGCGCCGCAGGGGACTGTACTTTCTCTGGTACTGTTCAGCCTATATACATCGGACTTCCAATACAACTCGGAGTCCTGCCACGTGCAAACATTTGCTGACAACACTGCTATCGTGGGCTGCATCAGGAGTGGGCAGGAGGAGGAGTATAGGAACCTAATCAAGGACTTTGTTAAATGGTGCGACTCAAACCACCTACACCTGAACACCAGCAAAACCAAGCATGGGGGTGGATTTTAGGAGGCCCAGGCCTCTCCCGGACCCTGTGATTATCACAGATGACTGTGTGCAGAGGGTACAGACCTATAAATACCCGGGAGTGCAGCTGGATGATAAATTGGACTGGACTGCTTCCTTAGAAGGCTGGCGTCCTTCAACATCTGCAATAAGATGCTGCAGATGTTCTATCAGACGGTTGTGGAGAGCGCCCTCTTCTATGCGGTGGTGTGCTGGGGAGGCAGCATAAAGAAGAGGGATGCCTCATGCCTGAACAAACTGGTGAGGAAGGCAGGCTGTGTTGTAGGCACAGAGCTGGACAGTTTGACATCCGTGGCAGAGCGACGGGCACTGAGCAGGCTCCTGTCAATCATGGAGAATCCACTGCATTCACAGTTTCATTGAACAGTTTCATCTCCACACAGAGGAGCAGCTTCAGCGACAGACTGCTGTCACTATCCTGCTCCACTGATAGATTGAGGAGCTCATTCCTCCCTCACACTATGCGACTCTTCAATTCCAGCTCTGGGGGGACAACGATAACATTGTACAAGATTATAGACTGTTATACCTGCCTTACACTCTCCACCTTGCATTTTTAACTTGCACTGCACTTTTATTGCTCTTTAATTAATATTGTTTTTATCAGTATGCTGCTGCTGGAGTATGTGAATTTCCCTTTGGGGATTAATTAAATATCTATCTATCTATCTATCTATCTATCTATCTATCTATCTATCTATC
>JANRMT010062818.1:1647199-1691871 GCA_026402145.1 Polypterus bichir lapradei | reverse complement strand
ATCTATCTATCTATCTATCTATCTATCTATCTATCTATCTATCTATCCCCACTTGCGATTTGCTTACAGTAGCAGTTATTAAGCTATCACCAGAAGACTATTTAAATGGTCCAGGTTTTGTTCAATCAGGTAGAAACTGATTATGAAAGAGAAGCCTTTTATCTCTTTTGTTACGTGATTCTTTTCCTTATTTCTTTTTCTTTGAGTCCAAGGCTTTTTCCAAAACCCTCTGAACAAAGACTTTGTTCAGCATATTTTCATGATGTGCATTTTTTCCCCAGAACATTAGAAAAGATCTAATAAATCAGACCATTCAGCTCAATTTACCTCATCAGTCCTTCTTTGTAAAGAACTGTGGGTCCACAAATCAGTTATAATGTTTTTAATGAACAATCTCACTGGAACTCGATATGTGCGTTAGATTGGTCCAAAAAACAAAAAACAGATTCAAATTCTCCACAAGGCTATTTTTATTCTTTATCATATATATAACAAACACACAAACTTTTAATGAAAATAATACTTAGAGTTCACTTCATTTGATAGTTTTTATGCTATCTAAACTGAACAGCAGACGATTGTTCCACTCTTGTAGGCCTACAAAGAAACTGTGAGTGTACGACTGGACAAAGTGACATGCGGATTATGTGACAGAGGCAGCATTTTTGATTTTGTTTTCTGCTGTCCGTCGTTATCCAACAAATTACATTTTTCTCTCAGCCAGCACTACAAAGTACATGGGGTAAGTAACATATATAAAGTATTTTTTTTGGGTAGAGTATTCCTTTAATTGGAAACATTCATCTTTTTAAACCTTTCCTCATAGCCCCATCTCTCTGGCCCCAGAATCGACCTACTCACTCTTCTCTGGGTGTCCTGACTGCACAGACCCTGAATAGTTCCTTCTGTGCTCCTTTGTCTCTGCATATCGCTAGTCCAGACTAAAGACCTTTTTACTTTGTTACTGTTTTAACCAATTGATACTGTGATTGTGCTTCTTGGTGCTTTGCAAAACATAATATTTACTGCCTGTGATTAAATAGGTCAGCACATTACACACTGGATGAGTGATGGCTATTTTCCTTAAACAGAAGAAAATTCTGAACATTGTCAATTATAAATTATATATAAATTGGTGTTTCGCTGTAATTTCTCCTTAGATCAGGGGTGTCCAACTCTGGTCCTGGTGGGCTGCTGTGGCTGCTGGTTTTCATTCTAACCCTTTTCCTAACCAGTTTTCACTGCTAATTAACTTCTTTTCCCTTCATTTTAATATCCCCGTTTTTAAGGATTCAGTCCTCTGAATTGATTTGTTTCTTTATTAAATGGCAGCCAAACAGAAATGAGATGTGAAACGAGCCAACAGATGACCAGTTAAATTGAAACATCAGACTCCAGCCAATTTCACTCCAACCAGTTTCTTAATGAGAAGCCAATTCTTGCTGTTAATTAAAGCCGTTATTTAATATCAGGACTTATTGCTGCTCTCATTCTGCCACAGCACACTGTTGATTTTCTGTTTTTTCTAAGATGTATTGGTGACCTGAGCAGCCCAACATGACTGAGACCTTCACCTTTCTTTATTTTCAGGTTAGCTGGTCATGTGATGACTTGTTTTGTGTCTCATTATTGTTTGGCTGCTCATTAAGGAAAAAGAAACAATTAAGTGCCTGAGTCATGTCAATTAAAATTAAGGCATAAATGTTAATCAGCAGTAAAAATGGCTCACTAATTAAGAAGATGGTTAGAATTGGACAGCCCTGCCTTAGATGCATTTTCTCTGTTAATTTGTTGTGAATATTCCTAAAGCGTTGTATTAAAAAGATCATGACCATATATGTTTTGGATTAAATCTCTTTAGTTTGAGAAAGATATTATTTCTATGATATAATTTTAAGTGTGTCATACTGCCATTTTAGAGTTTCAGTATTTTGTTAGTGAGTTGGCAGATAGCACTGCACAGCTGCCAGGGAATGCCTCCTAAGAGGCAAAGAGGCTCTTGCGCCATGTCAAGAAGGATTTGCTATAAAACTCAGTGGAACACTCAAGCTCTCTGTCAGAGATTACAGATTTAAATCTTGAACGCTGTTTGTCTTGAACACGTAGCATTTGGCATTCTGGTTAGTGATTCATTGCTTCCCACTTCTTGATTCAGTTCGTAGTTGTAGTGTTTGGATTCTGGCGACATTCTCGTAGTTTTGTTAACAACTCCTGACAATTCATTTTTTTTTAAACTTCGCTTATGATTTAGCCCTGTTGATTTTTTTTTTGACAGCAATTCTTCAAAAATGCACAGATCTCCTTGTCTGTTTTTAACAACTTCTTTGCGTTTGCTCGCAGTCTTCTATGTGTTGCTTCTATGCAACATAATGTAACTGAAATGGAAATCTCATCTACACAAGAAATGTGTGACAGCCCTTGTATAAATATTAATTTTTCCAGGAGTCATTTATTCTGTAAGTCACACCATACCAAGTCCATGTCCGAGGTGGCCTTATTTCTGATATTAGCATTATAAAATGTACTGTATGCCCCATGATAAAACAGCCTGAAATGGTCAAGACTAATGTTGTTGATGTCTCTTTGACTTTTTGTAAACAGCCACCTTATCAAGATGCACACTGTATTTAGTTCACTACCTTAAAGGTCACATCTATTGATTGGACTTTTAGTATATTTTATATTTCCATTAATAATGACATTTGACAGACAACGCTATATACAACCATCCTTGATTGGTCAACTAATAAACACAGTGTAGAGTATCTTGTTGTTTTTTCTATCTAATGCATTGTATATAAGTCATGTATGACTAGCATACAAATTAATTCAAGTGACTGTTTGAGAGCCACTTCTCTTCTACTTTTACTGTTGCTTTTGGATGTCAGAATGCTGTGATCCAGCCGATAATCCAAGAGTTGATTATACAGTGGTGGCTAAGCAAGAGACAAGTTGGGTTATTTCCCATTTCTCATGTCCGTCTAAACCAGGGGTGAGCAAAGTCAGTCCTGGAGGACCACAGTGGCTCCAGGTTGTTGTTTCTGACCTAGCTGCTTAATTAGAAAGTAATCCTTGCCAATAATTTAATTTCATGACTTGTTAGTACTTTAAATCTGCCATGTCAAGTCATTCTCATATCCTAGATTTTTTTCCTTTCTAAGGATTTTATCCATCCATCCATTATCCAACCCGCTATATCCTAACTACAGGGTCACAGGGGTCTGCTGGAGCCAATCCCAGCCAACACAGGGCGCAAGGCAGGAAACAAACCCCGGGCAGGGCGCCAGCCCACTGCAGGGCACACACTAGGGGCAATTTAGAATCGCCAATACACCCAACCTGCATGTCTTTGGACTGTGGGAGGAACCCGGAGCACCCGGAGAAAACCCACACAGACACGGGGAGAACATGCAGACTCTGCGCGGGGAGAACCCAGGAAGCGAACCCGGGTCGCCTTACTGCGAGGCAGCAGCGCTACCACTGCACCACCGTGCTGCCCTCATCCAAATGATTTGAAGGCTAAAATGGAGGAGTAATTCTCAGTGCTTCACTTTTTAATTAAACTAAATAGTGCACGATGACTGCACACAGGTGTAAATGGTAACAAGCTAAATGGAGAAATGCTGGTTTCTTTTGTCATTTGCATGTTATTCCTAATAAGGAGCAATTAAAAACCAAGAGTACAGCTGTTTAAGACTAAAATAAGCAACAAGGGTTCAAAATCTTAATGAGCGAGACAACTAAAGTGAAGAAAAGAAGAGCTGCTCAGGAAGCAGCAAGCGCATCAGCCTCTGAGCAAACAAATGCTAAACGTACAGAGAAAGAGGATGAAAACTATGAAGGCTCAAGTCAAGTGTATTTACTGCACGTTATCGTACAGTGCACCGTTACTGGTTTGATTATATTTTGATTATACTGAATGACTTTTGTCCTTTGTTGGCTTTTGCCTTTAGCACTCTTACAAAGCTCACTTAAAAAGTAATAAAGCTTATAAAGCTTACTTATAAACTCTTATAAAGTTTACTTAAAGCCTCTTGATCTGTGAGCCAGTCCTGCTGCAACTTTAGCACAATGTTAAGTGTTGATAAGAAATCTGGTATAATCTAGTGTAGCAGAGTCCAGACACCAAGGGTCCTGTTTATCAGCAACTAGCAAGGACATGAGAAATGAAGCTAATCATGTACTTGTGTAATTGACAAGTGTATTTTAAGAAGTGTTACCACTATCTGTAAGTCAGTCGTCTCTTTCCATGCGCTGAGTAGCTCCACGTACGTATCAGTTAAAGGTATTCTTCCCATCCTGAACTGGCCTCGTTATTTGACTTTGACACCATCAAAAGCTTGAACACCAGGATTGTTTCTTTCATTTTATTGCTTGACCCTGTTGTGATGACCTCCTTAATTCCTGGGCATCTAGAAGTCTGTGAAACTAAAAACACGGTAGTGAGTGAGATACATACAGACACTTGATAAAAACTTGAACACAGAGCCAGGTTGAAAGAATACAAAAAGATGATGATAAATCTGGTCAACGAACAAAATGCTAACACATAAATGGAAAAGGATGAAAGGACAAAAGAGGAGATAAGCAACAGGAGCAAAACACCTGAGGGAACCAGGTGGCATATGTAGTGCTACTTGATGGCATCATTTCATATTAACAGGTCAATAATTACCAATAACACAACAACAATAGCATACAATAGAGAAAGGAGCAGGGAAAAGCATAATCAAAAATTATTGACTAAGACTGTCCCTTAGCTATGGAGGACCCGGTGCTACTGGGGTCCTATAAGTGGGTTACAAGATGGACATCTAGCATTGTATTTCCATGGCCACATTAAGGCTCTGTTTGACTGATGATGATGAAAGATCCATTACGATTAGAGTTGTAAAGAGAATTGAAGGCTTGTTGATGGAAGAAAATGGTCCGGGTTATTGAGAGAGAAGGGTAATGGGAGTTGTGGCATTTCACAGGTGGGTCTCACAATCGGACAGAAAGGGTGAAACCCTATTTACAGAGAGGCAGCAGGTTTTCGTGTTTTGCCATTCCTTTGGGTTTTGAGTTTTACCTGTGAATGTGTGCATTTGAAGCTACCTTAACATTATCCCAAGTATGAAGAGACACAGCAAGAGTGCTCTCCTAAGCTACAATCTGCAATTTATGCAACCCAGATACGGCAGAAGCTATGTGATATGGGGGTCGACTCCTTACTTTATGGTGACAATATAGATTTATCCAGAGTAGAGAGCCGGTCACTTGCAGTGTTGCAAGAAACTACACTTAAATAAACCTCTTGTGGTTCTATTTAGCAAACCGTCCATGTCTACAATTTTTGTATATATGATTTATGAAAGGAGTGCTGTTGTTAACTGGCCTCTAGTGATTTCTGTTTCTATTAGATTGGGCTTAGTAGACAGAGGAGTGGGTGGCATGCTCACTCTGTTTCACTTGTGCTGTCAAAACACACTGCCAAGAGACAGTCAACTGTTCCAGAAGTAATTTCAATGTGCGAATGAAGAGGAGAACTTTACAGGAGCACCGTCAAACACATTTTGGCAGAGCACAGTTAGGGTGAAATTTTACTGATAATATACTATGATGAAACATGTACCTTTCTTTTTTTTGTGTTTTATAATCTTACCAATATGTTCAGCTTGTTTTAGCAACAGAACTGCTACAGCATTATAGTCCATTTTTCCTGTGCATTTCCATTATATTAATAAATTGTATTGTATTGTATTGTATTGAATTGCATATGTGAAGTGGCATGTGCCCTTTGACATTACCAACATTCCAGAAGCATTACAGAGAAACAAACATATTTGGAGCAAACTTATATATTCACACTTTCTCATGCCCTATGTTGTTCCTCTGTTACTCTAATTTTTAAGTTTTGAAAGGTTTTATGCATATACTCAAGCAAATTACATAAAGTTTACAGTGATGACGTGTTGCATGTTGATTACTACACAGAACTAAAAATTTACAGTAAATGTACTCTGTTCATGCAACACTGATAACATTATAAATCTATATTTTGCATAAAAAAATATTGTAACTATTCTTAAACATGCTGGTGACGTTAATTGGCTATTCTAAATTTGTCCAGTGTGAGTGCGTGTGTGTGGGAGTCAGCACTGCAATCTTTTTCTTCTTCTTTTGGCTGCTCCTGTTGGGGTTGCCACAGTGGATCATCTTCTTCCATATCATCCTGTCTTCTGCACATTGCTCTGTTATACCCACCACCTGCATGTTTTCTCTCACCACATCCATAAACCTTCTCTTAGACCTTCCTCTTTTCCTCTTGCCTGGCAGCTCTATCTTTAACATCCTTTTCCCAATATACTCAGCATCTCTCCTCTGCACATGTCCAAACCAATGCAATCTCGCCTGTCTGACTTTGTCTCCCAACCGTCCAACCTGAGCCAACCCTCTAATGTACTTATTTCTAATCCTATCCATCCTCGTCACACCCAATGCAAATCTTAGCATTTTTAACTCTGCTACCTCCAGCTCTGTCTCCTGCTTTCTGATCAGTGCCACCGTCTCCAACCCATATAACAAAGCTGGTCTCACTACCGTCCTGTAGACCTTCCCTTTCATTCTTGCTGATACCCGTCTTATCACAAATCACTCCTGACACTCTTCTCCACCCATTCCACCCTGCCTGCACTCTCTTTTCAGCTCTCTTCCACAATCTCCATTACTCTGTACTGTTGATCATAAGTATTTAAACTCATCCACCTTCACCAACTCTACTCCCTGCATCCTCACCATTCCACTGACTTCCCTCTCATATACAGATATGTATTCTGTTTTGTTCCTACTGACCTTCATTCCTCTCCTCTCCAGAGCATATCTCCACCTCTCCAGGGTCTCCTCAACTTACTCCCTACTCTCACTACAGATCACAATGTCATCAGTAAACATTATAGTCCACAGGGACTCCTGTCTAATTTTGTCTGTCAACCTGTCCATCAACCATTGCATATAAGAAAGGATTTAGAGTCGATCCCTGATGTAATCCCACCTCCACCTTGAATTCATCCGTCACTCCTACCGCAGACCTCACCACTGACCCTCACACTTTCCTTATACATATCATGTACAACACTTACATACTTCTCTGCCACTCCTGACTTCCTCATAAAATACCACAACTCCTCTCGAGGCATCCTGTCATATGCTTTCTCCAGGTCCACAAATACGCAACGCAACTCCTTCTGGCCTTCTCTAAACTTCTCCATCAACACCCTCAGAGCAAACATTGCATCTGTGGTGCTCTTTCTTGGCATGAAACCATACTGCTGCTCACTAATCATCACTTCACTTCTTAACTTAGCTTCCACTACTCTTTATCATAATTTCATGCTGTGGCTCTTCAATTTTATCCCCCTGTAGTTACTACAGCTCTGCACATCCCCGTTATTCTTGAAAATCAGTACCAGTTCACTTCTTCTTCTTCACTCCTCTCACTTTCCAAGATTCCATTAAACAATGTGGTTAAAAATTCCACTGCCATTTCTTCTAAACACCTCCATACTTCCACAGGTATGTCATCTGGACCAATGGCCTTTACATTTTTCATCCTCTTCATAGCTGTCCTTGCTTCCTCCTTGCTAATACGTTACACTTCCTGATTCACTATCTTCACATCATCCAACGTCTTCTCTCTCTCATTCTCTTCATTCACCAGCCTCTCAAAGTACTCTTTCCATCTGCTCAACACACTCTCCTCACTTGTGAGTACATTTTTATCTTTATCCTTTATCACCCTAACCTGCTGCACAGCTTTCCCAGCTCGGTCCCTCTGTCTAGCCAATCGGTACAGGTCCTTTTCTCACTCCTTAGTGTCCAGCCTCTCATACAACTCATCATAAGCCTTTTGTTTAGCCTTTGCCACCTGTCTCTTCACCTTGTGCCTTATCTCCTTGTACTACTAGTCTACTTTCTGCATCTCTCTGACTATCCCACTTCTTCATCGCCATCCTCTTCTTCTGTATACTCTCCTGTACTTCCCCATTCCACCACCAAGTTTCCTTTTCCTCCTTCCTCTGTCCAGATGTCACGCAAAGCACCCTTCTTGCTGTCACCCTTACTACATCTGCTGTAGTCTCCCAGCTGTCTGGTAACTCTTCACTGCCACCCAGTGCCTGTCTCACCTTCTCCCTAAACTCAACCTTGCAGTCTTCCTTTTTCAACTTCCACCATTTTATCCTCGGCTCTGCCCTCACTCTCTTCCTCTTCTTGATCTCCAACATCATCCTATAGACCACCGTCCTATGCTGCTTAACTACTTTTTCCCCTGCCACTACTTTGCAGTCTTTAATCTCCTTCAGATTGACTCTTCTGCATAGGATGTAATCTACTTGTGTGCATCTTCCTCTACTCTTGTATGTAACCCCATGTTCTTCCCTCTTCTTAAAATACGTATTCACCACAGCCATGCCTATCCTTTTTGCAAAATCCACTATCCTCTGACCTTCTTTATTCCTCTCCTTGACACCATACCTACCCATCACCTCCTCGTCGCCTCTGTTACCTTCACCAACATGTCCATTGAAATCCGCTCCAATCACCACTGTCTGTCCCTTGGGTACACTGTCCATCACTTTATCCAACTCACTCCAGAAATCTTCTTTCTCCTCCATCGCACACCCAACTTGCGGGGCATATACACTGACAACATTTATCATCACACCTCCAGTTTCCAGCTTCATAATCATTACTCTGCCTGACACTCTTTTCACCTCCAAAACAGTCATGTTTGACATACTGCTCCTTTAAAATAATCTCTACCCAGTTTCTCCTCCCATCCACACCATGATAGAAGAATCTGAATCCACCTATGATCCTCCTGGTCTTACTCCCCTTCCATTTAGTCTCTTGCATGCACAATACAGTATATCAACCTTCTTTCTCGCCATCATATCGGCTAACTCTCTCCCCTTACCAGTCATACTGCCAACATTTAAAGTTCCTATCCTCAGTTCCACTCTCTTTACCCTCCTCCTGTCCTCCTGCCTCCGGACACGTCTCCCCCCTCTTCTTCTCCTTCTTCTTCTTCTTTGGCCAACAATAGCCCAATTTCCGCCAGCACCCTGTTGGCAAACAGTACTGGTGGCGGCCGTTGTTAACCTGGGCCTTGACTGATCCGCATATTGATCTGGCAAAATTTTACACTAGAAGCCCTTCCTGAATTAACCCTCCTCATTTATCTAGACTTGGGACCGGCACAAAGAAACACACTGGTTTGTGCTTCCTCTGTGGCTGGGTTGCTGCAATAATACTAATAATAATAATTATTATTATTAATTATATTTATATAGCACTTTTCAAGGTACTCCTAGTGTTTTACACAGTCAGTGGGGAGCTACTTCAAACACCACTAACGTGTAGCATCCACCTGGATGATGCGACAGCGGCCATTTTGCACCACTACACTTACCACACATTCGCTGTTAGGTAGCGGAGGGGTGAGAGATAGCCAGTCAGAGACAGGGGATGATTAGTTGAGCCAGAATGACCAGGTTGTGGTGGGCAATTTAGCCAGGACATCGGGATACACCCTGCTCTTTATGAAGGATTATTTATAATCAATTGGTCGATCACCCTAACTCCAACAATTTATTTGAGATCTACCAATCTGGCTTTAGGCGTTATCATGGTGTTGAGACGGCCCTCCTGAAAGTTTTCAACGACATCTCTATTATTACTGACTCAGGTGACGCGGCAGTCCTTCTCCTCCTTGACCTGTCCGCTGCCTTTGACACTATTGACCATGAGATATTGCTGATGCGGCTTGAACATCTTGTTGGGCTTAAAGGGGCTGCTCTTACCTGGTTCAGGTCATATTTAACTGGTAGGCACTTTTCAGTTACTTTAAATTCCTCTTTTTTGTCTACTGTTCCTCTTAAATATGGTGTTCCTCAGGGATCCATTTTGGGTCCCATTTTATTCTCTATATACCTTCATCCTATTGGAGCTATTTTTAGGAAATTTAACATTTCTTTTCACTGCTATGCTGATGATACACAGGTTTATATTCCTGTCTGCAACTCTGCAATAAATCAACTCCACAACTATCTTTCTGAACTAAGATCCTGGATGGCTAATAATTTCCTTGATCTGAATCAAAATAAAATGAAGGTGCATATACTCTAGTGGGTCCATCAGCTGAAGCCCAAATTGGTCTTGGACTTCTCGGCTCTTTCTCTGTCTTTTGCAAACCTCAAGTCCGCAATCTATGTGTTATCTTTGATAGTAACCTCTCTTTTGAGAAACAAGTAAATTCTGTAGTCAAGAATTACTTTTTCAGCTTTGTCTATTAGGTAAGATCAAACCTTTTTTATCTTCTAGGGATCTTGAGAAAGCTACTCATGCTTTTATTTTTTTCTCAACTCGATTACTGCAACTCACTGTATTCTGGGATTAGCAAATCCTTGATACACAAGCTACAGTTGGTCCAGAATGCTGCCACTCGCTTTCTGGTTGGGGCAAGAAAGTATGACTCTGTTTCTCCAATATTAGCTTCTTTACACTGGCTGCCTGTCAGTTTTTGAATTGATTTTAAAATTTGTTGCTAGTTTTTAAATCTTTACATGGGCTTGCTCCTGCCTATTTATCCGAATTGTGTGTTTCACACCAGCCATCTAGAGTGCTTAGATCTTCTGGTCAGTTGTCTCGTGTTGTCCCTCGTACCAAGTGTAAAACTAAGGGGGACAGATAGGGCTTTTGCAGCTGCTGCTGCTTGCCTGTGGAACTCTTTACCTCATCACATAAAGGAGTCGTCTACAATTGAACTGTTTAAAACAAGATTAAAGACTCATTTCTATTCACTTGCATTCCGTGACCTTCAGTAATACTGATGGTTTCTTTATTATGATTATATAACATTAGTTCTATTTATTATGTATTTATTTATGTTCTTATATTTTATTTCTGTTTATGTTATTTATGTTATTTGTTTGTTTCCTTTTATTCTATAATTGTAAAGCACTTTGGCCACAGCATTCCTATGTTGTTTTAAATGTGCTATATAAATAAATTGACATTGAAATTGACAAGGATAGCCAGGGATCTTTAATGACTACAGAGAGTCAGGACCTCAATCTTACATCTCTGAAGGACGGTGCCATTTTTACAGCACAGTATACCCGTCACTGTACTGGGGCATTGAAATCAACATTCAGACCGCATGGTAGGCACCCCCTGCTGGCCTCATCAACACCTCTTCCAGCAGCTACCCCAGCTTTTTTCCTGGTTGGTCTCCCATCCAAGTACTGGCCAGGCCCACCTTCAGATGGATGACCTGTTCTGAAGTGCTTGTAGTATGGCTGCTGGCAATAACCTGGCATCAGGGGCGGCCTGGCCATTAGGGCATTTGGGCAATGCCCGGTGGGCCGTGGACTCTGGTCTGGTTTTGGGCTGGCCGTTTCATGAAATAAATTTTATGTACTGGTTACTTTTTGACATTAAAATTAATTTTCTAAATTACTAAACTACTAAACATCTGTCTGGTACTGTGATTTATACAGTCCTATATAATATACCCTATTATGTCATCAAGTTGTTTTAGTTGTCAGTACACAACGTTGCAGTGAAAAATTTGATCAAAACTGCCTTTTGCCAATTTCTGTTTCGATACCACTACATTTAGGCATATACATTATTGCAATTTATTTTATCTCTTATCTAGTATTTAACTTCTTTGGTACTAATAATTAGTTTAGATTATGTATTATGCATTTTATTGTTCTCTGGTCATTGGCGTGAGAAATAATTAGTGGTGCTCAGCTGTGATTATTAGTATGATGAAATAAAGTTATAAAGCACAGGATAGGAATTTTTCATAATAGGACGGAACATTTATAGTTTATTGTTAAGTTAATGGAACACTTCAGTCGTGAGGTTTTCATTATAACCTCAGTTATAATTTATTCCATTGTAAATGAGCAGCTACTAGGGTACTGGCACTTGGACATGACATTGACATTTGACATGTACTCTAATAACATGTAAGCCGTGTTACTAAATTTTTATTTTTCAGTAAATTTTATTTCTAAGTATGTGTCAAATTTTAGGTTGTGTCTAAACAACAATGTAAAGATTAAGTTTGGCAACAGTTTAGATAGAGTTCATATCATAGCAAGTAGTGAGCCGCGTACTCAGCAGAAATTTTAAGAAAATTACAATGAATAATGTGCCGAGTGGGTCGACCTCGTCACCTCAGCTGTTGAAGGATGGTTTTGAGACCCAGTCTGCTCCAGCCTGTCTCCCTGTCAAGAGCTTTATCAAGCCTTGCGCCTGGAATGACACTGTACAGCTTCAGTACTGGTGCTGTGATTTGACCAGATTAGAAGATCAGAAGCAGTCCATCTGAACAAAGCAGGTCAATAGTCAGCAGTTGTTGTGAATGAAAGACAATCTCTAACAAACATAGTGAACTGAATCAAATATATTGAACATTTCATAACATTTATTTCAGCATAGTGTTTTTAGCATTCATGAAGCACTACGTCAGGACAGTTTATTGGTTTTGGATGCTACTTTGGACCTAATTTAGCCAATTGTTTAGCATCAAAATTCCAGAGGGTTATGTGTTTATTAGAATATACTCTATCTGCTCACAGCAGAACTGTCTCAATGGGTTATCTCACCTATTTTAAGTGAGCTTCCTAAAAAGATTTATATGTGCTGCTGCAGTTCATTTACCATGCCAGACCCCCTGGGAGGCCTTTGACTTTACTGGCACAGTGAAATCAGCTTAAAACAATTAATTCATTGAACTTTTTGCCATCTGATGTCTTCTTCTCTTAAAGCTTCCTTTTTAACTACTAGAAACAATAAAATATTTACCCATTATTTTCTATTATATTTACATTACCAGGGGGATTAGAGCCCATCCCAATGCTATCTTATCATTCCATCGAAATTGTAGAGAAATGAATAAAAATTCATTTTATTTGCCATCACTAACGACTTTGTACTTCAGTTTTGGAACCTCTTAGCCCTTTGGCAGTTTGGCAAAGCGGAATAAATCTTTGTAGTGTTAAATATTCACCAGAAGTTTATTAGTTTTATTACCTATAAGTTTTTGTCTTTATCAATAAGCCTGAATGTGGCCAGGAACACAGGGAGAAATATAGAAATAGAAGAGGTAAGCTTTTAGCTTTAAATGAATTTATAACACAATAACAACTTATTTTTTGTATAGCGCTCTTCACTGAGTTTGGGTGCGGAGTACCGTGAACAATTCTCAGTTAAAATACAAGTATAGATTATATTAATTATTAAATACAGAACTAGTACACATATAAATGAAGATTTATTAAAACACAAACAGCTCAAGGTAGGAAATTATTAAACTTACATGGAAACCAACAATATTTGTCCATTAATTAATTGATGAACTATGGCCAATTGACAATGGAGGAGATTAAAATTGTAAAAGAGAAAGTCAGACATACAGTCATAGACATGGAGACCTTGGCTAAGTGGCTGCCATTTTCCCCCAAGTCACAGGTTGACAGCATCTTTCCATCGGATGATTCCAGCACTCCTTTATTCAAGACGACTTTACTGTATACAGTACATGAGAGTAGCTTGGCATTAGAGCAGTGGCATTAAGTGCCACATTCAGATACTGAGAAGAGAAACCGAATAGAGGAGGGTTAGTAATGGTTTAAAAATATTTTGATATTTCTATACACACAGAAGTGCAGTATGAGCAGATAATCCGCAGCTCTAGTCAGGGTATAATAGACTAAAGTAGTAAGCCTTCAGTCTGGATATAAAAAGTGAGACTTATATTAGCAGGCATCCATTCCATAGCTTCCAGGCTCTTTAATTAAAAGCTTGACTTCCCACTGTTATTTTAATAATTCTTGGAATCTTAAGTAGGCCAGCATCTTGAGATCTCAATATATGCTCTGATTTATAAGTAATGATAAGTTCAGGTAAGTAAACAGGGACTTGGCAATTTAAGACTTTATAAGTTCAAATGAGGATTTTGAAGTCAGCCCTAAGTATAACTGAGAGCCAGTGTAAGGAGTTATGTGTTTGTATTTTCTGGTTTGTGTAATAATTTTTGCAGCAACATTTTGAATTAACTGAAACATGAATAAATAACATAGAAGCTGAATAGAGATCTGAGGAATGTGGAAGCCAGGTCATCACCACATGGTCATGTTCCTCAAATCATTCCAGAACATTTTTTGCAGTGTGGCAGCCATCAGAGTATATCGTTGCTCTTAAGGGGTGTACATGTTCTGCAGCAAACTTTAGGCAGGTGATACATGTCAAAGTAATATCCACATTTATGCCAGGACCCAAGGTTTCCCAGCAGAACATTGTCCAGAGCATCATACTGCCTCTGCCGGTTACCTTCTTCCCATAGTGCATCACGGTAAATGGTAAAACATGCACTCAGCCATCCATATGATCTAAAAGAAAATGTGGTTCATCACACTAGGTCACCTTCTTCCATTGCTCCATGGTCCAATTCTGATGTTCACATGGCCATTTTAGGTGCCTTCATCAGGAAACAGGGGTCAATGTGGGCACTCTGACTGGTCTGTGGCTATGCAGCCCCATACACAGCAAGCTGTGAGGCACTCTGTTGTGACACTTTTCTGTTATGGCCAGCATTATGTTTTTCAGTAATTTGTGCTACAGCAGTGGGGTGAGACCAGACTGGTTAGCCATCGCTTCCCTAATACATCAGTGAGTCTTGGGTCCCCATGACACTGTTGCCAGTTCACCGATTGTCCATTTTTGGACCACTTTTGGTAGGTACTAACCACTGCATACTGGGAACACCCCACAAGACCTGTTGTTTTGGAGATGCTCTGACTCTAGCTACCACAATATGGTCAACATTGCTCAGATCCTTATGCCTGATCATTTTTCTTGCTTCCAACTTGCATGTCAACTTGAAGAACCGACTGTTCACTTGCTGTCTTCTGTATTCCACCCCTTGACAGGTGCCATTGTAATGAGATTGCCAATGTTATTCATTTCAGCTCTCAGTGGTTTTAATGTTGTGGCTTATGGGTGTATATAGAATATCATATATATTGCTACAAGTAATTTTGTTACAATACCACTTCAGGTACTACTTCTACTAAAATAGTCATGTGAAGCAAAATATTAGATTAAAGATGAGGGGGAACACAGTTACCTCAAGAAGGAAGAGCCTATGGATTTTAAAGTCTTGTCCTAGTCAAAAAGACAGGATAGAAAAAAATCAAAAAAGTTGAACGATGGATTGGTGAGGTGCACTGTTGATGTCCTCAAGTCCTTAGGAAAAACTGGTCAGTCCATTATGACATTCCTAATTTATGGTTAAAAAAATTAAATCCTAGGTATATGCAGCCCAAAGTATGGTTTTGCATAGGGTTTCGAGGGAGCTCAATAATTTAGAGCTAGTAATGGTCTGGATGAAGAGGAGCCCACTGACTGACATGGTGTTGGGTATCTAGTGAGAATGCTCTCCTTTGGCACTTCTGGAAGACATGTATTGTGAAAATGAGGCCTCGGGCTGACCCAGGATGCAATGCTGAGATTATATCTCACAACTGCCATAACAGCATCTGGCAATTTCCTGTGAGGAGATAGGAATTGTTGATATGGGAAGATGGACACCAGGAAATGTTTCTTCACATATCTAGTCATAGGAATCTAGAACAAAGTATGTAGTTAAAACAAAAAAATTTGAAAAGTTGTAAATAGTGTCTGGATGGGGACAACTTAGCTGAATAGACCGAATGGTTTCCTCCATTATTTTGAAATTCTTATGTTTTATGAGTAAATTTCATATGATCTGCTTAACCTATTAACCAGTGCAACACTCACTAGGGCAAATGTAGGAGATGAAGTGGAATTTGACATTAGAAACTTAAGTATGTGGTTTCTTTCAGAATCTCAAATGACTGAGTTTTTTAAACTTTCTGCTAAGATTTACTTAAGAAATACACTGACGATTCAAAGGCTCAATAAAAGGAAACATTAGAAACACTTGGGAATATCGGCAAAGTTCATTTTTTGATGAATTTCTTCTCATGCAACTTCTCTGGAGAGCCTTTACTGAGCAAAGTTATTTGAACATTGTGATTTGCAAAATCAAATCAAATACAATTTTAATGCCACCTTTATGAAATGTTTACACAGTTAAATAAAACAGAATAAAATGCAAGTCTGTGAAAACTACTATTCCTTACATAAAAAAATAGCTTGCCACAGTAGAAGTCATCAGAATGTGTAGGCCTCACTGTTAGGGGGTTTGGGGAAAGAGTTGATTTGTTTGAAGTAAATGTGAGTGACGTGAAGAGATGAACACTGCATTCTGCTACGTTTAGGACTGTCCAGTATTAAGATAACATACTGGACTTCTTCAGGTGGGACAGCAACTATCTGATGAAATCACAGAATTTTCATACTAACTGCTGAATATTTTTGAAATGTGTGTTTGTTGCAGGGGTTAACACTGCGCCTTTAAAGCTTCAGAGCAGTGGCTTTGAGTGCCAGCCCTGGTAACCGTTTGTGCGGACTGCTCCCTTCATGGGTCTTCTTCACATCCCAAAGACTTGCATGTCAGGTTAACTGGAAATCGCTTGTTGAAATGGACTGACACCCCACCCATAAAATGGTCCTTGCCTTGTGCCCCGTGATGCCCATGACGATGATTATTTGGGTTTGATAATGATGGATAAGTTTCTTAGGTCCTTCAGATCTGAAGCTCAAATTGCTGTATTTTTTGGGATTTACAGTATTTACATTAAAGAGAACAGGACATAAGTACGTAAGCTGTACCCGTATATTATTGAAACAACAGGAAAAAAAGAGCAACAAAGTAATGCCTTTCCAGATGTGAGTTCAAAGCTGAGCTGCCTTAGATGGCTGAACTTCTGGTCTTATGTGCAGGGGTGGGTCCAGGAAGTGACATCAGAGATGGCAGGAACGTCAATCATCCAGTCTGCTGTGGGAGAAAATGAGAAGGCATTAATACATGGCACCTACCCCTGGCTTGGCAGGTAATTACCATTAACTGAGACCCTAAGTTGCCTCCCAAATGCACACGCATGACAATGTACGAGGGATATCCAGAAAAAAAGGTTACAAGTGCCCTGGAGGGTGCAGGGAATTTTTTTTTTCGAAGGTTGGCATACCAGCGTGTAGGGGGGTCCTAATGGTCAAAATAAGCCCGGGACCGCGTCAGTCAGTTGTGAAATGTCATCACAGCAAGCAAGTTCGTCAACCTCTGCTGAGGCCGTTTGCTCCACCTACCGCCGATGCGAGATTCGTTCAGTCATCAAGTTCCTCACTTTGCGTCGTGAATCCGCGGCCGATATCCATCGTCAGCTTGTGGAAGAATTGTGAAAGATTCTTGGGTGGGAAACGTTTTTCCAACAATGAGGAGGTGAAGGAGACAGTGGAGAAGTGGCTTTCAGAGGTGGAGCGGAGCGTATTCGACGAGGGTATAAAAAAGCTGGTGCCCAGGCTGAAGAAGTGCATCGAAGTTGACGGCGATTATGTTGAGAAATAAACACATATTTTGGAACATACCATGTAAATTTGATTGAAATATATTCATTTTTCGATTTTTAACAGCTGTTGTAACCTTTTTTTCTGGATATCCCTCGTATATACCAGTCAAGCCCCTAGTATATATAAAGTGTGCTGATTCTACAGTCATGTAATACGGGGCATCAGCTAATTTCAACAAATAGTTTGCGAGGTGTTATTTTGAAAAAACTGTCACTTATTCCACAAGTTATTGTTGTGGTGTGAATACTACAGACTAATGACTGCCTGTTGTGAGCTGCACTCATTGTTAGCAGTGACTTAGCAAGTTAATTTTTCCGTGTTAATGTTCACTTCACCATATAAACATGTAAAATGCATTCGCCCGAACCGAGCTCAACAACAACAACAACAACATTTATTTATATAGCACATTTTTATACAAAAAGTAGCTCAAAGTGCTTTACATAATGAAGAATAGAATAAAAGACACAGTAAGAAAATAAAATAAGTCAACATTAATTAACATAGAATAAGAGTAAGGTCCAATGGCCAGGGTGGACAGAAAAAAACAAACAAAAACTCCAAACGGCTGGAGAAAAAAATAAAATCTGTAGGGATTCCAGACCATGAGATCGCCCAATTCCCTCTGAGCATTCTACGTAACATAAATGAAACAGTCCTCTTTGGATTTAGGGTTTTCATATAAGGACTTGATGATGATGGTCACATAGATTTCTGGCTTTTAATCCATCCATCATTGTTGGAGCATCATGATGCTTTGAGTAGGTGGTGGTGGCGCCACCACCACAAAGAAACCGCAAAAAGAAACAGAAAAGAGAGTAGGGGTCAGTACGGATTTTAGAGCCACCATGAATAGTTATTATGATGAACTGAACATACAGAGTATCAGGATTAAGTTAAAGTGAAGTTATGAGAAGGCCATGTTAAAGTAATGTGTTTTCAGGAGTTTTTTAAATTGCTCCACTGTATTAGCCTGGCGAATTCCTATTGGCAGGCTATTCCAGATTTTAGGTGCATAGCAGCAGAAGGCCGCCTCACCACTTCTTTTAAGATTTGTTCTTGGAATTCTAAGGAGACACTCATTTGAGGATCTGAGGTTACGATTTGGAATATAAAGTGTCAGACATTCCGATATATAAGATGGAGCGAGATTATTTAAGGCTTTATAAACCATAAGCAGAATTTTAAATTTAATTTCATGCAGAGCTCACTCTACATGAATACACACACAGACACGTGATGCAAGATGCAACGTGAATAATGCACACCAATGAGTCCTCTAAGCGGCGGCCTGGTCCTCTGTGCAAATTCCTTTTCGTGAGCGCAACAATTTCTAAAACCAACAACTTCTGAGCACCAGTATTACCAATGCATTTCCATATATAATGTAAATCATAAAAAATATCATAAATGTGGTTGTTTACTATATTGCATATTTAATGTTAAATGTCAAAAAATTAACAGAACTGATATAACAAGGTTTTAAAAAAAAAAAAAACAAAATGGTTATTTCTACTCAAAATTTCACTGAATAATCAAAGAGTTTCTCTTAAACTTTTCTGTTTTCCATAAGGCATGCACTTTATGAACATTAACAATCTGTTTGAAAAGATCTTAATTATCTAAGCTATTTCTGTATTTTAATTTTATATTGTTTATTGGACTAAATCCTCTTTTGCAGTCAGCATTTGAGGCTGAAAATGTGCACAAATGTCTAAAAGTGAAAATACTGTAGTTCCTTGAAGCAGTCCTGTTGTTTAGTAAATGTAACCATATCTGAAAATGTCTTTACAATTCCAGTTTCTAATTTTTCCTTAATCAGTACCTTGAACCGCATTTAATGGTTTAAAATTACAATTACATCTGCCTCTGCAGCTTTGACAAGTCCTTCAGATTTTGCCTTCTTAACAGATGACCTGCAGAAAATTGTGTAAGTAGTCCTTAGCAAAGTCTCAATGTCATTCATCAAGGGAGTGTCTTTCCTAGAATCATCTTTACACAGATCCTCACGATGTGCCACACAATGTAGATAGATAGATAGTGCAACATTGTCTATCTATCTATCTATCTATCTATCTATCTATCTATCTATCTATCTATCTAAGTGTTGAATGGGCTCCCACAATATAGCAACTATACCTTTTCATTTGCCCTGCACGACTGATGTGCCGTCTGAGGTAAACATGACTGTCTGGTTTAAATTGAACTTGTTTTCCACATAAAATAGTTGAATAGTCCAAGAGCAGACACACTGTCACAGTTTCATTCCTAAATTTAATAGGTAAAATTAAGATTTTTGAAACTGTTATGTCAGTTGATTCATTGTCTATGAAAGTGTGGTACGCTGATTTTCTAAATTCATATAACACGTTGGTATAGATTGTTAATTTCATGCACTCAATTATTCACACTTTTGAACGTGAGGCACAAGTTAACTCATATGTCATTGACCCTGTTAAGTTGTAACGAACAAGGTCGCTCGTACCTCAGTATACAGCCATTATAGATGTATATGTCTCCTGCCTCTCCTGCCTCTCCTGCCATGTCTAAGTTACTTACTCCAGTAGTGTTATAAAGGAGTAATTCTTACTGAGGTAACTATTTGGTATTTTCACATACTGTTTTTGGCACCTTGATCATGAATATCCTGGACCATCTGTATAGAAGAATTTATTTTCACAGCCAGAAAAACATTATCTATTAAAGCTTTTACTTTGTCAGGTGTTGCTTTTCTGTATTCACATTCTTGCATAGATTCTGACAGTCTTTTTTTTTCCCACAAGCCTTTTGCTTAACTTTTACATTTTCTGACTGAATCAATATGAAGTTTGTGGTTCAAACTGAGATGGTCCACTTTTCAGGTGTTCAATGCTTCCTCTGAGATCCATTTGTTAAATGAGGCAGCTTTCAAACATCCTTCCACCGATCCATTATCCATCCCGCACATATTTTGGAAATTACACCAGCCATCTTTGAGTAGATAAACATTTCTCCCAGAAGCACGTGCTGCCTGGTCCAATACAGTAAGTCCATTTTAACATAACATTCTGTCATCAGCTGTTCCACTTTAAACCCCAAACTCCATTTCTTTGATGTTGAAGTCTCTTCAGCTTTCTGCATAGACATGTTTAAAGTGACAAAGAGCACAGACTGATTTTTTTTATAGCATAGTTTTTTTTTTAAACTAATTTAATTGGTTTGGTTTAAATAGATTTTATTTAATTTTAGTTTAATTTTGTTTGAGACTTGGCTCTTTTGGTGAAGTCTGTCAGAGATGCTCCTAAAATATATGAACAATTGCTCAGACACTCAGCTTAGGGGAAGCATTGATATACATCAAGCAGCAGCACATAGAACTTAAATAGTATGAAACTGATATGGAGGTACTGGACATACAGACGACCCTCGAAATTTGCGGGGGTTATGTTCCTAGAGCACCCACGAATTGTGAAAAACTGCGAATTTTGGATGTGGTCAAGAAAATGCCTATAAATGCCTGTTTTTATAGTTTAAACCCTAAATACGCCCCCAAAACACTTTCATTTCAGTTCAAACTCAGCTTAATACATTACCCAAAAAAAAGAATGTAAAGGTAAACCCGTATACTGTACAGTACTGTACTGCTATGTCTCCCACACTGCTAGAATGTAAAATACCAATGTTACCCCTATGTGTACTGTAATTCATACAAGCGTGTTTTCTTTGGTATGCGCTGTCATTTTCTTTGGTAGAAGTAGGGTAAATACATAATAATTTAATTTAATAAAAATACAGTAAAATGTATGGGTACTCACCAATAATGAATGATATTGATTGAAGATGATGATGATGATGAATTAGCTGAGCAGTATGATGAAGGTATATAATGAAGATAATGACTGCATGGCAAAGCAGAGGATTTACAGCTCCTCAGATGGCTAATGCAGCATAACATTTTAGTTCTGGGAGCAAATCCAGTAGTTCAACCTTCTCCTGGACTGTCTTAAACTTTTTATGGTGCTTAGGTTAATTTCCAGAATCCTTAGAAGGTGCAGGGTGCTTGGGCGGCATCTTAGGGCTTTAGGAAGAACAAAACGAAAAACGCTTTGCGGGGGTCTGCTGTACTTACTTACAGACCCAGTAAAACTCTTATGTCAATGAACAAAACAGTTACCTTTTTATCTGAGTTTGGCTCAATAGTGCCCTCTGGAGACCACAACTGATGCCAGGCATTTTTACTGTACTGTATTCAAACTGTCACGTAATGAGTGAATGAGAGCTGCATTCAATATTTGAGTTCCCGCACTTTTATATTTTTGTTGGAATCGGTGAAGTTGGGAGGAGTAGTAATTGGTCATGTCATGTCATGTGACTCGTTCTCTCTGGCAAGTCAGCTGCCCTTGTAGTTTAGTTGTCACCCTGTGGTGAAGATGGCTGTGAAACTTATAAATTGTACCAAAGAGGAACAGTGTTCTGTCATACGTTTTTGGAGGCAGAATGTGTGCTGGGAGCACAAATTCATCTCTGCATGTGTGCTCAGTATGGGGATAAAGTTCTCTCTCTTAGAGTCGTCTATGAGTGGATTGAAATGTTCAAAAATGGCTGTACTAGTGTGACGGATGCAGAGCTCTCCAGACGTCCAGCTACAGCCACAACCACGAGGAATGATGTAAAAGCAGCGGTGCATCAGTGGCTATGCGCTCAACCAAAAACATTTTTTGCTGATGGTATTAAAAAGTTGGTACGACACTGGATAAAAATTGCATCACAAAGGAAGGTGACTATGTAGAAAACTGAAGTAATTTATTTTTGATATACTTAATAAATAAAGTTAAAAAAAGTGCAGAACCTTTTTGAATGTCCCTTGTATTTTGCACCTAGTGGAACTTAATGTACAGTTTTCATTGTGTTGCTGTATTTGCAGGTTTTCTAATCAAAGGGTGGCGAAAACTAACAAATAAAGCCAGTGTTTCCAGAAATGTAAAATATTTTTAATGGCATCGACATCAGGAAGGTTGGGAAGAAGTTACAACTTGTGTTTATTTGTATATTTAAACTGACTGGAATTCCACACTGAAGTTTTTTTCCTGTTTTGTTAAGCAGAATACTATTATTGTACAGAAACAAATAAATATACGTGTGAAAGGTAAACTCCTTAGAGGCCTCTGGCCATTTTGTTTTGCAAAGTCTTGACTAGGAAATCAATTTATTTTTATTTCATTATCTGTCTCTTACATTTCACTCATTCTGTAATTTAAAATTTCTTAAGCATCGGCCTTAACATGTCTTGGCTTACTTCTTGCAAGTTTCATCTAGGTGTTGATGTTTTAAGTGTTTCAATAAGTTTGTCTTATAGAATTACATTCAATTTGACGAGCCTTTTGCCACGAGAATTTTTAAAGTCACGTCCTCCTCTTAACCATTTCAAACAAGACCATGGTCATCGAACTTCTCATTTGTGTGAATGCTTTTGTCAGATACACTTCCTGCACTCTCAACCATTTTTAAACAAGACCATGATATTCTCACCTTTCATTCTGGTGAATGCTTTTGTCAGACACACTTCCTGCACTCTCAGCTCTTATAAATGTTATCATTTTCCTCACTTTAAGTTCCTAATTAAAGAAGATGTATTATGTACAAATCTTATTGAAGAATTTCATCACAAAGGGTTATCAACAGAAAAAATGATTACACGGGCAAAACTAGCACCGAGAAGCGAGGAAGACAAACAAATTTACGCCAGAAATGTTGATCGATAACACGGCAAAATGGTTAAACGCATATCAATAGACTATTCTGAAACAGTTGGTGGTGATCATGCGAAAGATGGAAACAACATCTTACAATATCACGAAGAATATCTACAACCGTTAACACATGAATTACCGTAGAAAGAAGGATGTATCCAAGAAAGGTAATGTAGTACATCTTCCGCAGATAACGTTACATAACAAAGGAGATCAAGATATGCCATTCATATTAAAACATTTACAGTTTCACGTTAGAATAGCTTTTGCAAAGACAATTAACAAATCTCTGAGCCAAACATTCGAAGAAGTTGTATTATTTAATAGAGAGAAAGAAACGAAATTCAGTCTCGGGCAATTATACGTTGCGTGGATGCAAATGTAACATTTCACATGAAAATTAAAATTTGTTTAAATTGTACATCCGCATCCCTACACATGAGTGGAGAACCACAAAGAGTGTAGCACTGGCCCAGGGTTTGGCGAGCGAAGCGAGCATTGCCCCCTTAGTTTGAATTAAAAACAAGTTTTTATTCTCACCTTATAGATGAATGTGAATTATAGTTGACAAGAAAAGCTGCAAATATCTCCCTTAACATTAATTATCTCTGTAAAAATCTTCTCGTACGTGCAGCATGATTAACAGCAAAATGCTGAGCTGCATACACAATAAATATATAAGAGGGGAAAGCATTATCCTACCTTACACAAAATAAGGAAAATCATTTTGCCATGCATGCTGTCACTCTGTGCTCAGTTATTGTTTTGATTTTACACAAAATCACATGGTGATTATGGAAGTGTGCCCGAGCACAGAATGTTAAAGCACAGTGTGAGTGCAGGGGAGTAGGGAGGTGGCGCGGCACAGAACAAATGTGCCTAGTGTGAGTACACCCCAAGAACTGCGTACAGTAAGGTTCTCAAAGCGATGTGCAACAGTTTTATCGTGCTTTTTCAGTTTTCCCCTCTAGACTGGAAGAGCAGCAGCAGCAGGAAGGAGACTGGTATCACTTCTGCCCTCCTGACTCAAACGCTCCCATGTAGGAGAAATAAAACTGCAGTATTTCATCAGATATCTAGCAGACACATCATAGTGCAGATGGCTCTTCCTGCAGCTGACTCTCCTATAATAGTGTAATATAATATAAATCTATCCTTGTATCAGTGTGTGGTCCTAACCTCTCTCTCTCTCTCTTTTGGCTAACTTATCTGTTATATTTACATCATTAAATGGGGTCTCCCAGATGGGAGTAATGCCCACCTTGTCTGGTTTATTTATGTCAATTAAAACCACACAATACAGTCCAGGCAACCTTTTTCAATAGTTAGCCACTGACTTTTGTTAACCCCATCTAGGAGTTAATTCAAAAATTAATTCACATATTAATTTTTTCATTACTGCAAATTCAAATAAAATCCATACTCATCATGATAGCCCAATATTGTGTGAAAAGCAGCACCACTGCAATAACAGCAGCAGACAAGTCAACAAAAGCAGAATCGGAGACTGACCTAAGAGAATTCACCCTGAGCCTTGAAGCAGCAGGGTGCTCTCCATTTACAAATATACAGTGGAACCTCGGTTCACGAACATCTCAGAAAACATACAAATCGGGTTACGACCAAAAAGTTCGCCAAACTTTTGCATCTGTTCACGACCACACACTCGGTATACGAACAAGCCAGTTTCCCTTCCGGTTTATTTCCGCACGTGTTCAGTCTCTCCCTGTACTGTACATTGTTCTCGGTGCATCATGCAGAGGGACTCTCCCTCAAAACTGTAACCTCCTCTCAACCCAGCTTCCTCCTGTGGTATAGCGGGTCCCCAGCTCCCGTCAAAAAGGCCAGTTTTAATAAATAACTAAATAAATAAAGCCGGTGCAGGAGAAAGAGAGCGCAGGCTCGCGTGCTGCTGAGCAGGAAGCCTGGGTGTTTGTCTCAGTGTTTTTCAATGTTTTTACATTAGTTTTTACATTAGTTTACTATTACACTATGCATTCTATGGTATAATTAACTATTTTTGTGCTTAAAAATCTTTAAAGAAAATATATTTACATACAGTTCGTACGGTCTGGAACAGGTTAATTGTATTTACATACAATCTTATGGGGGAAATTATTTCGGGTCACAACCAAATCGGGTTACGACCAGAGTTTTGGAACAAATTATGGCCATGAACTGAGGTTCCACTGTACTTTCTCATCTGAGTGGATGGATAATCAGAATGGGAGCTCAAATAGAAGCACCAGCAGCATAGCACATCCATACAGTTGTTGGTTGGAATCAATATAAAATGGATAACCTCAGGACATGCAGACAGACCTAAAGTAGTAGTCAGCACCCTCAAAGACCATGAATAAGGTCAAGAGTGTCAGTTTGCTGAATAAAACCTCCCCAAGGTAAGCTTGGGCATTTACAACATATCTTCCCAGCTTGATACAAACCTGAATCTCTCCTTCATGGAGGCATATCAAGAAGAGAAAGAAGAATCATAGTACTGGTGGCCTGACTCTTCAAAAGAGATTAAACCAACAGCTGTATGCGGATAGAAGGCCATATGCCTGACACTACAGACACTGATATCATTGTGCCCCCTAAAGTGCCGACTGCCTCTGCTTACAGTACCTACTGTGCCTTTGTAGATGGCTGAATGCTCAGCATGACTCCTGTCATTGACCTGTAAGGTGGAGAGTAGATTTAGCTCCAATGCTTTCAGCCAGCAGTGTGAACGAAGGTCAAGATAAAGATCGAGATGACAAGCCAGGTAAGAAATATATGTACATTTTATAATAGTACATAGTTCAAGATAGATAGCAATAAAAGAGGCAGGAAGTCAGAATCCAGAAAGGCAAACAGGCACTTGCAAAAACATCAAAAAGATCAAATACATCTGTGATGCACTGAAGTAAGCGAGCAGGCATTTGAAGACCTGAAGCAAGTCTTGTATTCGGGCTAACTGATGTGACCCTGTCCTTTGTGAAGGATACAGATGTTAGGAAGGCAGGCATTGAAGCAGCGCTGGCCCAGTGACACGCAGAGGGGAGACCTGCGCACATCAGAGCTTAATGTTTCCAAGTCAGAGCAAACATTTCTGTTGTCTAAAGGGAAATGCTGGCAGAAGTAGAGGTAGAGATGGTGAAGATGTTTGTAGAATTCTTTGCCTTTCACTAACTTGAATCCTTTTCAGAGCGAGTGGGTTAGGTTGGCCAGTGGATGGAAGAGCTTCAGGGTTTTCGGGGGGAGACAAGGAAAAACACAACAATGAAGTTCTCTCCCGAGTGTTCAATAGAAAGGTGCGGCCACTTCAATGGTTATAAAGAATTAACTGTCAGGCCCCGACGATCCCTGAGGGAGAACAAGAGTAGTGCAAACTACAGTAGGGCTGTCAGGTTGCTTGTCACTCTCTGAGTATAATTCAAATATATTAAAATGCAATGTGTTTGCATTTGTGTGACACCCTGTGTAGTGGCAAGGTTGTGGACGTCTTGTAGTTCGGGACTGACTGGGATCAGACTTGAGAGACGTCAGACATGGAGACACAGGCCAAAAAAGGTGCTAGTTCCAAAAAACAATAGTAGGTTTTATTTACGGGTGCACAAAAACAAAATATAATTTCCCAAGCAAAAACAATGAATTATATTTTCGGTGCAGAAAATGATAAATAGACAAAAATATATATACACAAAATTTTACTCTTCCTAAAGAAAGAAAATAAACAGGAAGAAATTATACACGATGAAATTAAAAATAATCCACGAAAATATTTACAAGGAAAAAAAAGTGTACATACAGGAAAAACAAAAAGTGCACCTCAAACCCAAACTCTATATAAATACCTCTATATAAAAATATTTACAAAAATAAGAACAAGCTACTGTTTGGTACACTAAATGAATTTGCTATACACGCCACCGAGTCTAAAGACAACTTCTCTGAGGCAGGGAACAAATCTTCAGCCAATCCGGTGACACGTTGCTCCCTTTCACCAATCATGACTGACACAGGTGCTTTCTACACAGGTGCTCCACTCAGTCCTTGCAAGGGTTAAATAGGGCTAGCGGCCTCATGTGCAGGTGAGCGAGCACAAGCGTGAACATGAGCGCATCCCGACACGCCCCCCTCAGAAGAGCCGATACACACTACAAGAGTAAGTTACTTTTTCTTGGGGATCCCCTACTCACACTAATGCATGCACTAACTAAACAAAACGCTTCACACCTTTTCCTTTGCTAATAGCAGGGCTAAAGAGGCGCTCACCTTAATGACGGAGTATGCGCAGCGTCCTCCAGCAAGCCCGACCCATCGCAGGCGTCCCGCTGTGTGAACTTGCCGAAGACAAAGTTAAAATGATCGCAAAAGTGCACCCCGCACTTCAATGATTTAAATAGGTAAGTGCTTTAATTTTTATTCCGCAAAAATCGACTTTACCCTACTCTTGGGACTCTCTTTCCTTTAAAGTGGTACCGCCAGGTGGGTGGATTACCACAACTTGAAGGTAAACAAATGTTCTTTTTTTTTTTTTTTTTGACAATGTATTACTTCAGAAACTCTATTCAATATTAGGATATTTTGCAGATCCCTTTTTGTTCATCATCACTAGAATCAAGAAATTTGTAAATCGGAATGGTTAGCTTGTATAATTTTTAATAAAGTGGACAGCCTTCTGCTTCTTAAGCATGGATCTTCCTTGCACATTTTTGGATCGTGTTTTGTACTGCCCATTTTATTTTATTAAATATAGAATCCAGCAGACCCCCATGACCCTGTAGTTAGGATATAGTGGGTTGGATAATGGATGGATGAAATATAGCAGTCCAACTTGATGTGACACCCACTTGAAGTGTGGCCATACTGAATAAGGAAAAAAAGAAAAATAATATATATATACACTACTTGATAAAATTAAGGGAACACAATCATTACAGTCTAATACCAAGTCAGTTCAGCTTCAGGGATTACAATCTGTCCAGTTAGGAAGCATAAGTGATTGTGAATAAACTTCACCTGCTTTGGTGCAAATAAACGTGACAACAGGTGCACTGGAGAGGCAACAGCAAGACAGCCCCCAAAATGGGAATAGTTTTGCAGGTGGTGGTCACAAATAATTGTTCTCTTCTTATCCCTTCCTGACTGATTCATCTCCAGTCTTGTGTTTTGCTAGTGTCCTTGTCACTACTGGTAGCATGAGGAGGTACCTGCAGCCAGTTCAGGTTGCACAGCTCCTCCAGGATGACACATCCATACGTGATGTCGCAAGACGGCCTGCTGTGTATCTCAGCAGAGTCTCAAGAGCACAGAGGAGATACCAAGTGATGGGTCATCAGAGCTTCAAAGGGATGACCACCTGGAAGGAGGCGTCCTAATAAAAGGAGTTCCAATTCCAAGGACCCGAAACATTTAGATACCCCTTGCCTACATGGCACTTACCTTAGTTATCTTTTCTCACACCATTGAGCGTTGTTTTTGTTTTGGATTTTACTTGTAAGTGGGGAGGCCGAAATTAGCAACCCAAGATATAGTGTTTTTGTTGACCCTCCTTCACTCTAAGAAGGTGCCCCATGAGGACAAATAATTCTGTTGTCCACACTGCTAAGACCAGATATGGGATACCACTCTGGGATGAGAAGGGGGTGCTGTTGCTATCAGTCTTGTCTCATCCTTTTGCTGCTCTGAGAAGGTGTCCCATGAGGGCAAATGATTCTGTTGTCATCAATCCAAGACGTCCTGCCATTGGGGTGTGAATCATATAAAGACAGCTGTTCATGGAAGGAGGCAGTTCAGTCTTGACCCAAGCCTACTACAATATGAAGCTCCTCAGACAGACCCTGAGCACGGAGCCATCAGAGGCTATACTTCCTTTAGATGTTTTCCAGACTTTGTGCCACCAGCGCTCTTTTATTATGTTTTTTTTTTTTGCTGTTTTCATTAGTAGATGGGGTGGCCAGGTTGACACCCCAACTTTTCTTTGGACTCTGTCTGTCACTCATACCCGACAACATCAATTAGAGAGTAAATGTTTAGGTAACAAAAGGTGAAAGTACCAATGTGACAAAGCTTTTATTCACTGTAACAGAATCGTTAATGGGAGAGCGATACACACTGTACAGAAATAGGCAACAGACTCAAATGGGTAAATTCACATTGGTTTTAATTATTTTTAATTGTATTCATTTATTTATTTTTGTACAAATCTTACAAATATACATCCATTAATACAGTATTGCCATTCAGTAATCATGCCTTTTTTCATTTATCTCTGCTTTACTTCACTTGTGCAAGCTTTCCTCAAAATGAGCTGCAAAAGATAAAAGGACTGCTGCTGTGAAAGTGATAATACACAATAAAAAAGAGAAGTGGGTAAAACTATCAGATCTATAAAAAATATATACTGTATAGATTTGTGTAAGTGTGTGCCTATGTCTGTGTATATATAGAGAGAGAGGGAGTACATGGTTTTTAAATTACATTTGGATGTTAGGGTTCCCTATCGCTTCTCTTTATTATATATCCTAAAATGTCAAAGTATCTCCTTAAAAAAAACAGAAAATCATGTACAGAAGTAGAAATAATATGTCTTGGAAGGAAAAATCAAAACATATCTTCAGCGGCTGATCTAAATTACATACCATATCATACAATTTAATTAGAAAATTCTATCATATACCCGCAAATCCTATTTTTTTTTCATTCACAGCTATTATACAGATACTAAAATTGTGTCTCAGAAGCAGCCTCCTCTGATACTCAACTTCTTTGTTCTAAATACTATATGCCCTTTATAAAAGAACACACAGAACATTTTTGTACACTTTATACAGTTTTCTTTTTGTTTAAATGAAACATTGTATATCCCAGTTTTTGCTGCCATTGGAATATGAACATGGTGATTGTTTCTTTTTTATTTTAGAAGAGTAAAACCAATGGAGTTGATTTCCGAAATACATACCATCGAGGCTTAAGGACAACATTGCACACCTGATGACCTGAAATTTTCTATTAATAACAAAAAAAAAAAAACAAAAAACAGTTCAGGACTTGCAAATGTAAATATTAAGAGGCGACCACTCATTCCTCAAAATTCAGATTACAGAGACGTGCTCTTTGTTAGTTTAGATTCAACTTGTATACATTTTGCTCTATGGAATAAACCTTGTAATATTTTATGCGTGCATCAGTTTCTGCTCAAGTATAACTAATAGGGTAACTCATTAAAGGAAGGTTGTGTACACTGCATTTCTAGTGTGTGTATTATGCATGCATGGGTAATAATTCAAATGAAAAGGCAATGAGCGAAGAAAGAGCTCTTGTGTGATTTGAGCTGCTTGGACACTAGGTGGCAGTGCTGCCTACAGAGTCGATGATCGTGAAGTCAGGGGAGCACACTGTCTTGAAAAATGTTGGCTTTGCTTTTCCTCAGTTTTTTACTAATACTGGAAATTTGACTTTACTTAATGGAAAGCTTTAGAAATAGCTAGTTGTATAGCACAGAAACAAAATGAATGTGTCTAACTTAATCGAATGTGTCCAACAATGTTTTCACATCCTTCCAGATAGTTACCAGATTCTTCTTTTGCGTTTCTTAGAATTCAGCAGTATATGGACTCTAAAATATACTCATGTATTTGATCTCCAGTAGCAATTCCAATATTATCATTCATTTATTGAGCATTTTCCACTTCAGTTGCAATGTTTAATCATTCAATAGGCAGGAGCATCTTACTATAATTTTGTAACTATTCAGATTAATCACTTGATTACTTTTAATGATGTCCATAAACAAACTATTTTAGTCACACTGGGTCAATCCAGACAAAATGCACTGCCGCTGTTTGTGACCCGAGGCTACATTAAGTCTAAACTGCAGGCCCACAGATTGGACATTCCGTAAACTGCACTCCAGTGTTGTAGATCTAATCTTCTTCAATCATAGAGGGCATATCAGGACTGGAATCCTGCAGGACCCAACCTGATACAACATAAAACATGTGGGCTTGGAATCTTTCACTCTCATGTGACCAGGAATGAGCGGTCAAATGGGACAAATGTGGGATGACAAATTCCAGTCAAACTCCTGGAAAAAATATCGTTTTTTAAATATGAACATAAAGCATTACGTTTAAAAACAAGAATTGTAATGCTGTTATTTTGGACCATTATCAAGCACCAGAAACTCATAACATACTGAGAAAACGCTGCCAGGAGGTTTGAAAAGGACCATCAAAAGCAGTCAAGACAGGACGGGTGCAGCTGGATATTTGGAGGAGGATTTCACTGGTTTTAGAATCAGATGTAAAGGAGATGAATGACCTGAGCTGTGAAAATCCATCCATCATCTTAACTTGCTTATCTAGGGCAGGGTCACAGGGCAGCTGGAGCCTATCCCAGCAATCATTGGGTGCATGGCAAGAGCAACAGGGCACCAAGAACACACACGGGCCAATTCAGCAACAAAATTTTGAACAATAGACACAAATCAGGTATCTCTGGCTTGCAGCGACATGTTAGTTTGGTCAAATCAGTTTGTGTTTCAGGGAGAAATAAGTTTTCCCTATTAGCATTAACCAAGAAGCAACAATGAAGTCTGTTTCATTCTGGTGTTTTTGTAATTGCTGAAGAATTGAGCAAGACACCCAGCTACAAAACTCAATGTATCCAGAAACTGCCTCATCAAGCAAACAGTGCCCAGGCATGTGGTCAGAGTTACTGCAAGAATGGCTGGGACTTGTCATGGTGTTTGCAGATTAGAAAACATTCAAGGGCCCAGCTCTACCTTAGACCCTGGCCTTTAGATTCCAACGCCAAGCATCTGAATTTAAGCTTTATGTATGCAATTCTAGTCATCATGCTACAAAAAAGACATAACGGCACATGAAGCAGTGCAGAGGACACCAACCAGGTGCATCCCAGGACTTAAGGACATGTCGTACTCTGACAGACTCACACAGTTAAACCTGTTTGGTTTAGGAGACTTTGTGGGGTTTTCAAAAATCTCAAAAACACTGTTAAAGTAGACCCAGCAGAATTCTTTCAACCTAACAGCCATACTTGAGGATGTCTGTGGAAATTAAAAGAAGTGCATTTAGGACTGAAGTCAGAAAGCACTTTTATAAGCAATGAGTTGTGGGAATCTAGAACAAGCTACCAAGACATGTAGTTGAAGCAGAACCTTTAAGATATATCTGGATGAGATATTGGGACAGCTTAGCTATTAACAAAACAAACAAACTTGGACTGAATGGTTTAATCTCGTTTGTCAAATTTCTTATGTTCCCTTTAAACCTTTCCAGATGTTTGACCCGTGCCACAAGGTAACCATCCTGTACTTTGCTAGTGTCAAAATACCTTGACTCACAAATGGGGATTGATCTAGAAGGATCTTTGCGAATAGGAGGACTATGCCACTTTCAAGACCCATATCTCTATGGTGGGACTTCATCACCTACGTTAATAGAGGCCATACCCTGATGAGGCTTTGCAAAGGAATAGCTGGTCACTTTAAGCTAGGTGTACCTAATAAAGCGACCCCTAGTCTAGGGTTTGTTGTTTAACAGTATATTTCTGGTTTTAAACATTATTCACTGCTATTTAATTCTAATTCTAAAATGTGGAGATGGTCACTTCTCCAACAGTGTTAAATGTATGATGAAGAACACTTCCCTGTATTGTGATTTTGCCAAAAATCTTATTATCTTTTTAAACAACCACTCAAAAACAGATTCGGGATCCAACATGCCAGGTTCCTCAGTACCTCCAAAGAGTGAGTGGTCAACACGTGGACACCAGTGGGCTGTGTTTCTGAATGTCTACGCATTTTCGAGAAGAGACACGCTCCTTCATCTTGCAGTCTGCTCTTTCCTACACAGGCAGGTGGAATTGCTCCTGCTCAGGTGGTTTCTTCATCCATGTGCCCAGACCGGCATCCTGCAGTGATCGGAAGAATTGCTGTTTGACAGTTTGGTACGTCTGAGCTGCCAGCTTTGCTTCACAGTACATCAGTGGTGTTTCTCCCCTGTTTGGCACTTGCATGCTCAGCTGCATAAAAAAAAAAGAGGAAAACAAAACGAATGAGCCGGCACAAACGGGAAACTTCAACAGCTGTGTAATCTTCCCATTTAAATTTCACAAGCAATTTAACATTCTCTGTGCTTTTGTGAAATTTCTTTGTTTTAGCAGAGGGGAGTAGAGCTCGATATTGACACAAGAAGAAAAACTAGCAGACACAGGTCTCCTGGAGATCTCAGCTTCTGCACACAAGGGCAGGGCAAATGGAAGCTGTAAAGCCAGGCCAACCAATGCCTAACTTCGGAAGGCTTTTAATTTGATGGGAGTGTTGACATGATCTATATATGATGAATATGTGCTATACATACATTGCTGCTTTATGTCACTCATTTTGAAATTACTATAATTGTTTGCTATTAAGAAACTCATAACACAACAACATTTACTAACATTGCCTAACATCAAGACCCCTCTTCTTCCACAATGGAGGATTTAATTAAAAAAATGAATGTCAAAGACACAGCTCGGCACCATATGTTTAATTAAATTTGCTCCTTTATTCAGTGGATGAAGTATCCTCAGTCAGAACAGCACATTTGTTCCAACGATATGAGCATATTAACAGCTTTGAAATTTAAAAAGTAAATATGGAATGATTAAGGGACCATAATTTGTTAAATAAAACATCTGTTTACTAAGCACAGTCCTTCTACAGAATCGAGGAACAGCAAAGGTAATTCATCTCTGCCTAATTTCTTTATTGCCTTCCATTTCATCAAAACTTTCCTCCTTTTGCTAAATGTGTTGACATGGCGGAATAAAGGGCATCCGTTTGGTTTCAAGTGGGTGTTTAATATTGCAGCATTTCAGAGACACTTCACAGTCCAGCTAAATTTGAAGTTCTCAAGGGATTTGTTATAATACTGCATTTATATACTGTATTTATTGACTTATTATTTTGAGCTTCTATTAAAAAACCAAATTTCACCTTGGGACAAATAAAGTCCTAAAAGAATATTTTCGAATGTGTGTACCTTAACTTCCATTTGTGCTCGTGCATCCTGGCTTTGAGACAATTGTTGTCATCTATGTTTTCAAAACGCTTTATAATTTTTAATATACTAGGGGGCTCTGCCCCCTGCTCGCTTCGCTTGCCCACCCCCGGGTTTTGTTTACTGGATATACAATTAAAAAAGATTGTTAGTTTCATGGGAATTGTTACATATGCATTATTTTCACTTTTATTTTAAAACTTTTGTAAAAGCAATACTTTATTTCTGTCCCCGGGCGTGGTTACATGTCTTTCTCGCAGGACGTATAACGCTGCTCGCGTTGCGAGGGGGGTGTGGCTGAACGCATGCTAAGGAGATGCTGTCGGATCATCTGCTGTCTTTCTGCTGCTGGCGAGCTGCCTGTTCTACTTGTCTCACTGTCCAGTCATTTCAAAGCCTGTACAGCAGCTGTCTTTTTGCCACTTTGCATCTCTTTCCCTTGCGTTGTGAAGGGAGTGGGGTGGGGACGAGGATTAGTTTGGCTGAATGCACACCAAGGAGAAGCATTCTGATCATCGGCAGGCTTTTTGATGCTGGCGATCTGCATGTTTTGCTTGTCTCTTATCATTGTTTTAAGAGCTGGGAGCACATGAAGCGTGTCCGCCAACAGCAATCCAACAACTGCTAGGTTATACGTCCATGGACTTGTTTTAAATGATGTCTCACTGCCTTGTCTCGTGTGACGTTGTAAACACAATACTTGACCTTCATTTCTGGCCCAGGGCGTAGTTAAATCTCTGTCTCAGGACGTATAATGCTGCTCAAATTTGTCAAGGGGGGGTGTAGCTGAACGCATGCTAAGGAGTTGCCGTCGCGCTGCTATCAGTCTTCTGTGCTGTACTCCACCTCCCTCAATCGGACCTAACAGTCACTTGAAACAAAAAAGGCTTCGACCTGGCTGGGACGCTACAATACTTTTGAATTTTATTGCTTTCATATTCTTTAGCTTTCTCTGCATGTGTATCGCGCCATCGTTTGTTTGAGCCTTTTGAATTACACTGCTTTCATAATCTCTTATCTGCCTTTTTCCTCTCCAATGCTTTTGGGTCTCTTTTCTCCACGCTGCTCTTTCTTCTTCTTTCGTTGACGTTTCATCTACAACGCACTGTCCTTATACGCTGTATATGTGCTGAAAGCACAGGATCTGTGTGTGCTACGTACTTTACACGACTGAGTGTTATTTGATATTGTTTGCGTCTTGTGGGTCTTTTAAATGTCTTCCGAGAACTTCCGAGAAGATCACGTATCATCGCCCTGCTTTTCCTTTCCAGGATTTTTTTTTTTATAATAGAGAGATCTGATACGTCTCTGATTACTCTCTGCTCGCTTAATGGAATACTCCACCTTAAAATGATACATATTTTATCTTTACTTACACTCTGTTGTTTTTGTAGTAATAATCAAGTTAAAGTTTTAATCTCATATTTTCACAGATTACACAGTATCTGATATAATAAAGTTCTATCTGTCATTGGGTGGGGGGCTGAATTTTGGTTTGTTAAGTTTGACTTTGAATGTAATGTTATTTGCTTTAAATAAAAAGTATTTGAATGTACTTCCCATTTAAAAAAAGTTCTATCTATCCATCCATCCATCCATCCATCCCAGTGTTTTTCAACTTGTGTGCCACGGCATAGTGGTGAGAGCTACCCAAGGTGTGGTGTGGAAATAATAGTGTAGGGCACCTGAGTCTAAACTTGAGAGGGACAAGCTGCCAGGTGGTTGAGACCTGTCGGAGAACGACAAGACTAAAAGCACCTCCACAACTGTAGACATTTCAAATACTTCTCCTGGCTACTTGAATCCATTTGGCTGGGTATGTAGTGACCATCGAGTCTCACAGGATTGGTGGATAGTGGGCATACAAGGTATGAGGCAGAGAAGGGTGGACAAAGGAACGAAGCAGCTGGAAGATGCCAGTAAAGTGCTCACTAAGTGCAGTGTCTGCGAATGCTGATCAATGAGCTGCTTTTTTTTTACCGGCTTCTCTGGTAGTCTCGCCCCTTCGGGCAATTGATGATGTGTTTTTGTGGTTAATAGTCTAGTGCCATGCCTTTGGCTGTTTTTGGTAACAGAAACTGTGCCACCACAGAAAAAAGGTTGGGAAACCTAATCAATGAAAGAAGGACCTCAAATAAACATAACAACATTAACAAAAATTACATAAAAGCAAAAAACACATAAAAATAATAATTCAAAAATAAGAATAAAATGAAAAATTAACATAAGACGGAAAACAAACCCTGGAGGTAACATAACAGCAAGCTTCTAGATTTTTCTCATTCTTTGCTCATTTTGAGACAGAACCTTTTCAAATAAGACAGCTGAATATTTTAGTATCGTGTATTCAAATTGTGTGATTCTATTCCTTGTGTCTTGTGGGTGGAACCCCTCTAAGAGGCGGGACCAATGTGACATCACTACTTTACAATGAGGTTGAGGAGATGGTCCCAATAGTTTCATTGGAGCTTGTGGAGTAAAGGTCTTTCTATCAGTATAGAATGGGATTTTCTGGTTTACTGAAGTTTATTTACTACTGGCTATTACATTATGCTGTCACAATGTGGATTGCGATCTTTTTGCTTTGGTTTGCCTTTCTAGGCACATCCTTTTGTCTTTATGTTGCCCTTTTCCATGTCTGTCCTCTTTTTTTGTCTTTTGGGAATAAATTCTTCATCCATAAAGATTCTTCATTAGCCTTGTCCTTTACACAGGTTATACAGCTTCCTCTCCCTTGATGGCTATTTTTGTATTTTTGTGATATTTAAAAATAATTTTTGCACTTTTAAAGTTAGTGTCCCGTCTTGGGCAAGTGCAGGCCTGAAAGACTGCCTCTAGAGTTTGGGGTCTGGCTTCCTAGGGTGAGGTTCCTTTTCTAAGCAGACCAGTGAAAGTATTTTTTTGCCTGCACCTCCTTTTGCCATGTTGTGTGGCTGCATTACAAAACACAGGAATTGGAGGACATACAGAAGTAAGTGTGCCTATTCAATTGCATTGTGGATATTTTACTAAAATTTTAAAACTAAAAAAATAGTAAGTTTTTGTTACAAAATGCAGACATTAGTGTCCATCTTCGCCTTTTGCCCAAAGTACCCTGGGGTTTTAAACCAATGAAAATGGATACTTTTAAAGATGCTCTTCAGAGCTTTATGCTTCTGAAAACACAGCCTGAGTGTTGTGTGGAAATGTGAAAACAACGACTCTTGAAAACGCACACTCTAAATGAACTCTAATTTATTAATGCTTATTATGTAGCAGAATCCCTGATTAGATTCTGCTCATGATAGCATCTTATTCCCTAAGTGGTCGCCCTTCATGGAAGAAAATCACATTTCAACATAGTGAACATAGAGGAGTTACTTCCTATAGCACTCGATATGCTGCTTACCTGTACAGTATGTATCTAAATTACATTTTGGATGCTACATACATTCCAAAAATTTACCGGCTGCAGTGCTGTGATAAATTTCATGGATGGGGACGTTACTATCCCTTCAAGGATTTTTTTGTGGACGCGCGCATGCCCGGTGCACGCACACATCTATGTTATACACATTTCAGTCATTTTAGTGTGGAAGGAGTTACTTCCATAAACAATATGAAAACGTCAGTGTGGACGAAGATAATTTTCATTTAAAAATTCAATTTTTAAATAAAACAAACATAGTAATGTGTACATGGCCTTAAATAATCCAAGCTAGAAACAAACACCACAGTTAAGGGGGTAAGGTGAGAACCCAACCATAACGAGAATGCATGAACTTTTACTATGGGACAAGTTAAATTACCAACCAATCTAAGAAGAAAACAGAACTAATAGGGAAAGGATGCAAAGGTACTTTAACATAAAACGTACATTAAGATTTTGTTCATCCTGATAAGTAAGGTTAAGACTGTGTTACTTGCCTTAAAGATAGACAGACTATGTCCGTATGAGGAAGTTATGGGGTTAGCAGGACTCTGAATAAATGTCACCTTGTAATATAACACATCTTTTGTCTTGCTTTGATCATTCTCTTAGCAATGGCAGATTTTTGTTCCAAATAACAACACTAACTTCAGGGCTCACGTGACAGAAGCAAACACAATAAAAAAACATCTGTTCATTTAGTGCCATAGTTTTTACTTGTATTTATTATAATTTTGTGAGGCTCAAAGTTTTATAATTATGGACTTTTCTGTGACTTGAGATTACATAGTTAATAATTATAGTGTCATTTTGTGTTTTTTCATCATTTATTTTTGTCATTCGCTGAGTCAATGGAGGCTCTGATCGGGGTGCTCGAGAGCCTCAGCAAGGAGTCTGAGTATCTGGGCTTGCTTGTGTCCTGGATAAAAACCAAGATCCAGGCCTTTAATGACCTCTTGGGCACAGTCATCAGCAGTGTGTCTGTTTGCAGAGAGAGTGTCGACCTTGTCGAGAGGTTTACTTACCTCGGCAGTGACATTTATGTCTCTGGTGACTCTTCCTATGAAGTCAGTAGATGGATTGGGAGAGCATGGAGGGTCATGAGGTCGCTGGAAAGGGGTGTATGTCGCTCCCGATATCTATGCAAAAAGACGAAGGTCCAAGTCTTTAGTGTCCTGGTGCTTCCTGTCTTGCTATATGGTTGCGAGACATGGACGATACCCAGTGACCTGAGACGAAGACTGGACTCCTTTGGTACTGTGTCTCTCCGGAAAATCCTTAGGTACCGTTGGTTGGACTTTGTGTCAAATGAGCGGTTGATCAAGGAGTCCCGAATGAGGCACATTACCTGCATTGTGAGGGAGCGTTAGTTACAGCACTACAGCCATGTGGCGTGTTTCCCTGAGGGTGATTCGGCTCACAGGATCCTCATTGTTGTGGACCTGAGTGGCTGGACCAGGTCAAGGGGACACCCATGTAACACCTGGCAGAGGCCGATAGAGGGTCATTTACGGTCGGTGGGAATGGACTGTGTGTCTGCCTGGGGGGTTGCCAACCGGGATCCCGAGCTGTTTTGTCGTGTGGTGGGTGCAGCAATGTACTGTACCAGTGCATGCTCCCCAACTTGACTTGACTTGTCATTTATGTATTTTATAAGCCTATGAGGGGTCGATTTATATGGCAGCTTATCTGCTTGTCTGTCCCGGAGAACAACAGCCTGCACAAAATAAGGTGCACCTAGCTCAAATCTAACTACATTACTACATTTTCTAATGCTCCAGATGTTGAAATCAGCCAGGATATGAACTTTATGCCAGTCAAGGTCAGTCTGAAAAGCTGACACTGGTATTCAACCAAATACTATTTCAACTAAAAAGTAAAGGACACATTTGCTTTGCCAGTACAGAAATAAACAGGGATTTCACGCAGAGACCCCAGCTCCTTTACATTTCCTATTTTGTGTTTTCTTGTTTTTGCAAAACTGAATTTCTGATGCATTGATTACTGCTGCTGCCTCATGGATACAGCGCACTAGATTTGAATCTCGTATCTAATCCACTATCAGTCTGCTTATTCTTGCGGTATCTGTGTGGGGTTTCCGCTGTGTACTCTAATATTTATCCAACATCTTCAAATATGCGCACGTTATATTAACTGGTGATTCTGTTAGTATGAGTGAGGATGAGTGCTGGAGGAAGCTTTGCTAGGAACTGACGCCCTTCCTGGGGCTGATTTCTGCCTTTAGATTGGATTTAGCAGTTTTGAGAAGTAATGTTATTTCTTATCTGGACTTCAATTCCATCATCCTCCACTAACAGGCAGAGAAGAAATGTGAATGGATGCTTAGACAAACAACTATTACTGAGAATGTTAATATGTGTTACAGAGTGAAATGTGTTTTCAACCTCACCTTCTGATAAAGTTTAGCCCAGCGAGAGAAGAGAATGTGCTTGCAGAGGCGGGAAGGACCTCCCGAGTCTTTTTTTTTCCCTGTTGTGGTGCTGATAACTTCTAATTCATTGTCTCCGATGGTCCAGTTAAGGCTGAAGCAGCGAGACTTTCCAGGAGGGCGACTTTCAGTGTTGCTGAGCCCTGGGAATACACATACAAATGGAAAAAAACATAAATGATAAAAATTAACAAATCATATCATATGACACTTAAAGGGGAACACAAGAGTACAATTTCAATTTGTATTCTTCATTGTTCCAGCTTGGAATTCATTCCTGTGTTCTGCATAATGCTGCTAGTACAGAATTGACCCTGAGCTGGATTGAGCAGATTTGATAATAGATGGATGGATGGATGGGTAGATGGATATCTTATGTGCGGCATGTGGTGGTTGGAATGTCTGCCTCACAACTCAAGGCTCCAACTCTTCATTACCAGTCCAGTCATGGTCTTAATGGAATTTATGAGTTCTCGACAGTCTGGATTCCCCAAGATGTCTGTGAAAGGTTGTTTCACAGCTCTTAATCAATCATAAACATTTAACTGTGTCTGAATCTGTGAGGACCTGGGAAAGTACAAGATAATGAGCATGTGCACCACTAGATACTGGGTCAGGTCGTAAGGCTACCCAGGACTACAAGAACAACAACATTTATTTATATAGCATATTTTCATACAAATGATGTAGCTCAAAGTGCTTTACAAGATGAAGAAAGAAAACAGAAAAAATATAAAAATTAAGCAATGCTAATTAACAAAGAATAAGGTAAGGTCCGGAGAACTGGAGAAAAAAAACAAAATCTGCAGGGGTTCCAAGGCCCTGAGACCGCCCAGCCCCCACTAGGCATTCTACCTAACATAAATGATCTCAATCTGTCCTCATGGTTTTAGGCTTCACAAGGAAGAATTAGATGATGATGGTCATGTGGACCTCTGGCCTTTGATCCATCAATGTAGGGAATGCATGGTGCCTTGATCAGGTGGTAGTGGCACAGATCGCCAACACAGAAAACCGTAAAAAGAACTGCAGAGAAAGTAGGGGTTTGTGCATATTGTGGAAATATGATAAAAATGATAATTCAATGCATATACAGAATATCAGGGATACACTAAAATGAAGCTATAAGAAAGGCATGTTAAAATAATGAGGTTTTTAGCAGTTTTTTAAAGTGCTCCACTGTATTAGCCTGGCAGATTTCTATCGGTCAGCTATTCCAGATTTTAGGTGCATAACAGCAGAAGGCCGCCTCACCACTTCTTTTAAATTTAGCTCTTGGAGTTCTAAGTAAACACGCATTTGAAGATCTGAGGTTACGATTTGGAGTTTAAGTTGAGATATAGGATGGAGTGAGATTATTTAAGTCTTTGAAAATCATAAGCACTAGTTTAAAGTCAATTCTAAATGGCACAGGTAACCAGTGTAGTGACATCAAAACTGGAGAGATGTGCTTGGACTTTCTTTTCCTAGTTAAGATTCTGGCAGCTGCATTCTGCACTTGTTGCAATCGATTTATGTCTTTTCTGGGTAGTTCTGAGAGGAGTACATTACAGTAAACTAGTCGACTAAAAACAAAAGCATACCCTAATCTTTCAGCATCTTGCAAAGTTATAAGGGGTCTAATTTTTGATATATTAGGTGAAAAAATGCTGTCCTAGTGATCTGATTAATATGTGATAGTTCAGAGTCAATCGTTACCCCTAAATTCTTTACCTCAGTTTTAACTTTCAAGCCTAATGGATCAAGTTTATTTCTAACACCCTCAATAGTCCTCACCCAGGACTACATAAGTCTTTCTTGAATATATGGCCTAAAACTGATATTTATTGCACAGTGTTATATTCATTGTCTGTTGCTGGTAATATGGTCACTAGTCTGTGGGGTTCATGTAAGTAAGAACTTTATTGCGCTATGTACAGGATGAGACCTTTGAACTTGAAAGTGAGTGAGCCCAGTGCTGACTGAGCTCCTGTCCGGAGTTAATTCCTGTTTTGTATCCTGTGCTGCTTGGGAGAGACTCTGCCTCTCTACAACCCTATCATGGATTAGATGTTTTATGAGCAAGAAGATTGATTGGCATCTTATTTAGACAGGACCCAAACATTCTGCAGCTGCATACTGTCCATGTTTCATTTATGTAGTCTCAACTGTGGTGCACGCCAAAGCTTTTTATTCAGATTTATTCATATAAAAAAGATTGCACACAGATAGGTATGATATTTTGTACAGTTATACTAACTCTTTCACATTGTGTGGATTCATTTAAAGCAGTTGGAGTACAGGCAAGTATGGTGTTTAGCAGAGCCATACTGATTCTTCCTTATATCTATGTATTGTTCACAAATAACACTTGAGATTTCACAAATTTGAATCTTCCACATATATTCTCAGGCAATGTATAGCATAAAGCTAACCAACATCTGGAAATGAATGCAGTGCACAACATGGAGATTTTAATTAACACACACTAGAAACTCCAATTTGGATGAACCCTGAACAGAATCCAGATAGTAAGATTGATGCAGATTTTCTTCATCTCCACTGCTCTGCAAATGTTAAGATATATTTGGTGTTTATTTATTGTCATTACACATGGCCATTCATGCGTTACTTGGTCTGAGGCAACCTGTGGTAAAGTGAGGTCCACAGCTGTTTGGTAGTTTTAATAAATAATCGCTGCATTCGCGTCTTCGTGTGGGTAGTGTGGCGAGCGGCTCCTGTGCACGATGCAGGCTGGGAACTGCTGATTGCCCAACTGTGCCACGTCCACATTTTACTGCGAGAGAGAATAATTGAGAAAAAGAAAAGACGGAGGTTAATAAGAGAGAGAGAAAAAGGCAGGAGGCAGAAGGAGCTAGTGCGAACGAGCTGAAGGGAACAGGCCCAAGGGAGAGAAGGCAGGCAGCTGAGAAGGAGAGTCCCTTGAGTGGCGTGAGAGGCTGACGCCTGGGGGGCTGAAAGAGTGATCGCTCTGGCTGAGCAACTTGGGGAGCCAGAGTGATGTGCGTTAAAAGAAGCGACTCACCGTAAAAGACCGGAAATGCAGTGGGGATTGAGGAGGCTGGGGAGGAGAGCTCCAATGTGAGTGCCATGGCTGTTGGGGTCCCAAGCCTAGGTCTTAGGGTGTAGCCGTTGGACGGCAGGGATCAGGACCTCTGGAAGTTCAGCTGCGCCTGTCAGTAGGATGACTGCTCTGCTGCAAGGCCCATATGGGAGGAAGTGTTGAAGAAGGCACCAGGATTTTAGTTACAACAGTTTCCTGCCAGTTGATATTAACCTTGTTTTAATGGATTTATTTATTCGGTCATTTTAACCTTCACCTCACATTTGTTTTTATTGGATTATTTATTTTTTGATGAAACACCACTCTTTTTGAACACTTGTTTTGAACTTGGTTATTAATAAAAGCACTGATCGCTTTTACACCATCCCCTTGCTTAATGTGTGTTTTGTCCTCATCTGCCATGCTCATCTGGTTACATTATCAATGGTGTCGGGTTCAAGAGGCTCCAATTATAGAAAATGGAGCAAGGAGCCGACATGCACCGTCACAGAACCTCTAGAGCAAACGTTAAAATGAAAGTTCTCAATACTGAAAAAGAAAAGTAATTCCCCATGAAGACAGGATGCTTACTCAAAATATTGTGAAGTTTCTGCTTAAAAATGTTATTTAATTCAATAGGGAGTTAAGCATGCATACAAATATAAACAGCAAGCGTCTAAGCATACAAGTTACATGTATACTGTACATGTGTACTCCCCATTTATCCATTTTCTCATCCTTCTTTTGCACCGTAAGCGCATCTAATATCCAATATATGCGCTCATCCAATATTACAACCTTCTTTGCACAGACAGGTCATATTAGGTACAGCGAACTTCTAGTTGCATGATGAGTCAGGAACCAAAGGACACAAAAACGATTAGAGTGTTATTTCATTGAGTTGACATGGGCACTTTAACATGCTTCAGAAATTAGATGGAGGAGATATTTCAATGGCTTTACTATTTATTAACTTAATGGGGTGATGTTCAGACCTCTCTAATGTTGTAACCACTGGACTGCACTGCTGTCGTCTCCTTTCATGAGTTACTCTCCTGTATACTAGTGATGTTCAGTTTGGTAGCCATCCAAGCTCCAGAATTACACTTCAGTTGACTGCTGTGGTACTCTCAGGCTCTCCTTGGCCAGCCAGTTTGCTATAACATCCACCCATACATCTTTTTCCTGCAAGTCTATGGCTTAGTTTACTGTATATCGTGACATTCATAATTTTACATGTAGGAAAACACTTTTGTGAACAGTTGACCCAGAATTCAAAAAGCAAAAGCTTTAAAAGGAAGATCTTAGCAAACAGATCTATGAGGCAATATACATTTGAGGCAGGATGGCTCAAAGAGACAATGTGTCAAGCCTCAAAATACAATACAAGACAGTTTATTTTTATATAGCCCAAAATCACACAAGAAGTGCCGCAATG
>JANRMT010062818.1:1619134-1646799 GCA_026402145.1 Polypterus bichir lapradei | reverse complement strand
ATAGCCCAAAATCACACAAGAAGTGCCACATTGGGCTTTAACAGGCCTAGCCTCTTGACAGCCCCCCAGCTTTGACTCTCTAAGAAGACAAATAAAAACTCCCAAAAAACCCTTCTAAGGAAAAAATGGAAGAAACCTTGGGAAAAGCAGTTCAAAGAAAGACCCCTTTCCAAGTAGGTTGGGCGTGCAATGGGTGTCAAAAAAAGGGGGGCACATACAATACAATACACAGAACAAAACACAGTCAAAATCTTACAAGTACAGAGCAGAATTCAACAGTAGACGATATCACATAATACGATTTGGATTTGTTTAGAAATGTAGCTGGCATCACGCGCATACAATTAGGAGACATCTAACGGGCCCTAGTGACTGCAATTCTACTGCCACTCCAGGGGTTGGCACTGCATTCTAATGCCTCTCTCTCTTTCTCCTCCTGCAGACCAAATGATTGATGTCTAAAGACACCTCTGATGTCACTTCTGGTTTCTGTCCACCTGGACCCATCTCTTCCTGTCAGAATGGACCAAAATCGGAAGCTCCATCATCTTTGAACAGTTCTGTCTTAAACTCGTGTCTGTAGAGACGACTCTCCACAATGTTGAATGTGTTTTTTGAATCTCGCTGCCTCCAAATATATGCAGTGGCTGTCTTGGCACCCCAACTTGACCTCTCTTTCTGTTTCTGTCTGTCCATTTACAGTAGCTTGACTCACAATCCTTCTAGTTAGTCTGGTAAAGTGTGGAATGTAATGGACTTTAAAGCAGATGACTGCTTATTCAATCGCCAACTCTGACTCACTGTGTAACGCCGAGCAGGACACTTAAACTACTGTATCTGTGCTCCAGCTGATTAAAAAAATGTATACAGAAACTATTAGAGTTAGTGAAGGTCTGTGTCAGCGTATAACTGCAAAGGAAAAAATAGGAAAATACATAGGAAAGCAGGTAAGAAAAGTTTTAGCTATCTAATGTTCATCAAGATTGTTGACGTTCCTGATGAATGCTATACAGCGGTGTCATGAAACACGTTAGCGGGTATGGATTGTTTTTAATTGCTAATTCCTTTTATTTATTTTAATGGTTGTGGCATAACCTGTGTTGCTCAGGTGGGTGTAGGGGCACGGACATGACACCGGCGTTATAACTAATGATTGTTGGCCAATAGCAGTGTGGCAATCAGGAGGCACCAGAATAAAAAGGGGTGGGTTTAGGAAATAAAGAAGAAAAAAAACAGAAAGAAAGGAAAGACAGAACTGGGAAAGAAAGCGATCACTCCCTGTGGGAAAGGTAAATGGAGGAGGACAAGTGGAACTGCATCCTGACTGCTGACTATTTATGGAGAGCAGGGCTGGAGGAGCTCCAACAGGTGGCGTGCTCTTAGCAGCTAATGAGCTGAGATGCAAACTGTTGTGAGGAAGATAGCTAAGAAGGGATGGAGTCTCAGATGGAGGGCAATGCACCCTGGGAATGGCAGTGACTGATGGAGGGAGCAGCTCTGGATTTATGGGTACTGCCTGAGGTGGCGTATCGAGGGGAATGCAGCGGGCTGTGTCCATGGAACACCTATGGTTCTGACGAGAACTGAGAAAATGTTAAGATCTTCCCTTTACTTATGGATTTTACCCTATTTATTAGTTTGCGTGCTGGAATTTAAACACCTGATTTTGATTTGACAGATTGTTTGTTAAAACATTTATCGTTTTGGGACAGTGTTTGCACCTTCTTAATGCACTTTATATTCTCCATATTATGAATAAACTGTTATTTTTTCGACATGCAGGTCTCTTGCTCGTCTGTTCCCTCGTACTGATCCATCTTCGGTTGTGACTAACGATGCCTTGGGAAATGGACAGTGTCGTGACTGCAGGCACACAGGACATCACAAGCAGAACTGTTCCGACTTTCACCTTCTTCACTTTCAGAATGGAAATAACCTTTCATTTTTTTCTATTGAACTAATTTCCTCGTATAAAAGTGCAAGCCCAATTTATTATATTTCCCAAATCTGCTTATTCAGTTCTTAAGATGTTGTGACACCAAGTATTGCAGTCTGACAGACAGAAATTTGGAAGAATGGTAACCAAAAAGCAGAATGTCCACTCCTGTCCTAGAATGTCCAGTTCTGAAAAAACTTTGAAGACAATATCATGGTGGATAATTACATGTCAGCTGCTTCACTCTAAGCAGATACGATGGCATTACCCTGGTGCGGCGGCTAGTACATGACTGGTATAGTGGACGGTGGAGCTGACATTCTGAATGTTCTGACAGGATGTGTGCACAGTTGAAGAATCTAACAAACGCCTTCCGTCCCACTGAAGATAAATGCACACAATCAATCCTCATATTTTGTCTTTCCCATCGATTTATATCACAAAGTGCCTTGCTGAAGTGGGTTACTAAGGATGTTATTACTTGCTCGTTTTAGAAGGCTTGTCATCATTAAAGAAAGCTTTCAAGCTTCAGCCTTCTTATGCCTCAAAACCTGTGGGCATCCTATTGATCTATTTTTCTGGGGGAGAACTAATATGAATGTGTAAGTAGAGACGAAAAGCCTGCTGGGATTAGTGAAACATAATCTGCACAAATTTAAACAAGAACAATATGCACTATGTATTTCCAAAGTGTTGTGTAAAGAATGTGTCTGCAATTTAGAGTCCCCAGGCTTGCTAATTGAAAAGCAGCTCTGTATTAGACGCATTAACATGCCTATCAGAAGCAATTCATTAGACAAGTTGTATTTGTGGTTTGAATTTGAATGCCTAAGTGCGGCTGGAAATAATTCTTCTAATCAAGTCAATTCAGGGGAAGTGTGTGTGTGTGCTGCAGGCATGAGGGAGGGGGTGGGCTTGTGTAAGGAATCCCCATCTCATCTTTCAGAAATGGTCTATTAATATTTTTCATTAGAGTGTGAATTTCTTCAGGGTCAGGGACATTCCTCTGCACCGCCTGCTAGTTACACGGTGCGCCTGCTGCTGATTAAAGGGCAGTCACTCTCAAACGGGTTCCTTTTGCAAAAATCTATATGCAGATCTCCCCTTCCCCACCACATTGGTCATGTTTCTTTTTTTGATAATTTAATGGGCAGCAGTTTGCCTATTAAATAGCTTGCCAGCGTAAACAATATGGCACAGTCTATAGCGTAATAATACGACTCTGCGTCATACAGTGAATTCAGAAAGCATTCATACCCCTTCACTTTCTGCACACTTAATTGTGTTATAGATTTAATATTAAATGGATAAACTTGACATTTTTGCCCATCACTCTACACTCTATAAAGCCATAATGACAAGGTGAAAACATGTTTGCAGAAAGGTCTGCAAATTTTTTAAAAATCAAAAACTGAAAACTCTCACTCATGTAAGTATTCAGGCTCTTCATTTGTTGCTTCGTAGAAGTCCCTTTGGCAGTAATTGGATTCGACTCGACTAGACCGCAGCCACTAAACGATGAAACAGCTCGGGATCCTGGTTGGCAACACCCCAGGCAGACATGTGGTCCAGTCCCACCCTTTATCTGCCGCAGCCAAGTGTTACGTGTGGGTCCCCTTGGCCTAGTCCAGTCACTAGGGTCAACAATGAGGATCCTGTGAGCAGGATCACCCTTGGGGAATCTTGCCACTGGCTGTAGTGCCGTAACTGATGCAGGTAATGTGCCTCTTTCAGGACTCCATGAGCAACCGCTCATTTGAAACAAAGTAAAACCAGCGGTACCCAAAAGATTCTCTGAAGAAACACAGTACCAAAGGAGTCCAGTCTTTGTCTCAGGTCACTGGAGCATCCATGTCTCGCAACCATATAGGAAGACAGGAAGCACCAGGACTCTAAAGACTTGGACCTTCGTCCTTTTGCAAAGATATTGGGAGAGCCCCACACCTCTTTCCAGTGACCTCATGACCCCCCATGCTCTCCCAATCCGTCTACTGACTTTATACGAAGAGTCACCAGAGACATGAATGTCACTGCCGAGGTAAGTAAACCTCTCGATAAGGTCGACACTCTCTCTGCAAACAGATACACTGCTGATGCCTGTGTCCAAGAGGTCATTAAAGGCCTGGATCTTGGTTTTTATCCAGGACACTCGCAAGCCCAGACACTCAGACATCTCGCTCAGTCTCTCGAGAGCCCTGATCAGAGCCTCCATTGAGATTATTCGGTCTGATGAGGCAAAACCCTAAACCTAACCCCTAACCCTGATGAGACAAAATTTGTTCCTGTTGTGCAAAACTCCAAGCACCATATCTGTCTGACCAGGCACTGCTCATCACCTGCCTAACACTATCCCAATGTGAAGCATAGTGGTGGCAGCATCATGATAGGCTTCTCAACGGCAGGGACAGAAGAATGATCAAGAGCTGAGGGAAAGATGAATGCAGCCAAATGTGGAGAGGTCCTTGAAGAAAACCTGCTCCAGATTTCACGCAACCTCAGACATGAGCAACTTGTCGGTCCAGTACCACAATGACCCAAACCATACAGCCAAGACTACACCGCAGTGACTTCTAGACAAGCCTCGGACTGTCCTTGAGTGGCCCAGCCAAACCCAGACTAAAACAGAAGATCAATGAAGAGACCTGAAGATGGCAATTTAGAGACACATCCCAACCAATCTAATGAAAATTGAGTGGATCTGCCTGGAATAATGGAAAGAACCATCCAAATCCAGGCATGCAAAGCTTGTAGAGTCTTACCCCAAGAAGAATCAAATCTGTAATTGCTGCCAAAGGAGCTTCTATAAAGTACCAAATTAAGGGTCTGAATACTCATATGAATGAGATTTCAGTTTTTATTTAAAAAAAATTGGCAAACATGTTTTCACCTGTCATTATAGGTCATTGAGTGTAGATTGATGAGCAACAATTGTACATTTATCCATTTAAAATTAAATACGGAAACAATTTTGTAAACATGATAATTTTAGAATTATACCTTTTATTTATTTCTTCGCGTGCAAAGGCCGGAGTGGTGGCTCTGTGGCTGAGCTGGTAACTCGAAGATTACCATTTCAAAACCTGCCAGTGACCGAAGGTAATGTTACTCCATTGGCCCCTTGAATCTTAACCTGCAATTGCTCTGGGGTGCTGACCCTGCGCTCTGCCCCTAAAACTCTGAGCAAGTCCAGATATATGAAAAAATAATTTCTCCTTGGGGATTAATACAGTATACCAAAGTTTAGTGTGATGTTAATTTGTTTTGTAAAAAAAATATTGTGAGCTTATTTTAAATAGCACTGCCCATTGTGCTTGCAACCCTGAAGCATTTTATTCATAATTGTTATTAGCCTTCAATAAATGTGAAGCACAAGTGGGTGAAGTGACTAACTTAGGGTCACACAGTGACACAGGGCAGACGGTTGAATTTGCAGCCTTACACTTTATAATAACAATGTCTGATATATAAGGTCATGCTGCCAGGCTCACTATGAAGTAAAGAGTCTGCTTTAAAGGTGCAACAAACTAAAAGTTGTATGTTATATTTATGCAAATGAGAAATGTATTAGCAGGATTACAAAAATGAAATATTTATATCATTCTTCTAAACATTTTTGTCCAGTCATTTCATGGTCTATTTAATATTTTCTTGTATAATTCAGTATTTTTAGCTTAATGGACATTCAGAGGAAGACTGACTGATGTGACCCCAGCTAAATGGCTCTAATGAAACAGTTCTTTATTCTAGAGACGCATTACCCGTGGTTATAAAATTCTCATGAGGCCCTAACACCAGCTGCATTACGTCTCTTGTTTACACTTTTATGGGTATTTTAAGCACATACACCATAAATTAAATTAAAAAAAGATGCTTTGGCTTGTGCGGTGTGTTTCTTCAGTTAAATAAAGTTTGCCTCAAGCCATTATTCTGCTTTCTTTCACTTCTACGAACTTTCCTCCTTGAGGATGCGGGCAATCTAGAAATACCATAAACAAAACTGACAGATGACAGCATCAGAAACGCACGGCGAGGCGCGCCTCAATTAACTTTTAAATACATGACAGAATCAAAAAGGAAAATCAAATAAAACAAGAACAGAACCTGAATGAGAAAAGAGCACTGCCCTAAAAGATCATTTGTGAACGCTTGGGGGTCATCATTACAATTTAAATGGTCAATTTTGAATACTCTAAAGCTATGTTTTAAAAACAAAAGTATCAAAATATTTGGAGTCACCAATTTTGTTTGTAGGTGACACTTAAGTTTTATTTACACAGTGATGCGCGAGTCCCTCCCTGTCTTGCAGTCCAAAACGCGAGGCTAAGTCTTAGTACTTGAGCAAAACCAGCTTTATTCAGCTTGAAACAGGAACAGTACGGTTATTTATTGTAGCGGGATCTCTCCTATACAAAGACACAGCGATCAGGTAGGGTCGTGGTCAGGTTAGTGGGCATGTGATTGTGTTCCCTACATTTATTATGTCCCTTGTATCACCCATCGACAACAGCCGCTTATAGCACGACCGCGATCGGGTTTGGGATTTGGGTAATGACTCAGGTGCCGCCGCGAGTGGCAGCTTTTCCAGCAGCTCCATGTACGACTTTATTTTTCTATCTTTTTCTCTATTTTACTCTATTTTACTGATCACTCCTATCACTTTCTTTTATGTGGACACGTTCCCTGGACACTTTTTACTACTTTTTTACTACTTGTGAATTTCCCCTTGGGATTAATAAAGTATCTATCATCATCATCATCATCAACAGGCAATTGCAATTCAGAGTGTCGTCCTGTTGGGAAACCTCACACACTATTTACACCACACTGGCACACTCTTTTACCTTTAAAGCTTAGCAAGTGAACAGCCTGCACACTTACTGTTTAGTCAGTCTTGGTTTACGTCCCTAGAAAAAATAATGCAAAGTCATCGGGAACATTCATTACTGTCTTGTTTGCGTGTCTTTTAAGCCACAGTGAGCCCGAGAAGTAAACATGCAGAATTGACTCCTACTTTTGATTTTGGAAACAACTTAAGCTGAGCCATCTGTCCAGCACTGTCAACGTTACACCAGCCAATGGCGCTTGCACTCGCTTTCCAGACTGTATGTTAAGGACTCCTGGCCCTGCCAGCTGAACCTGCCTAGCAGAATATGTTTACTGACCGCATTTGCGCCACTGATGAACAGGCTGAATCTACCGTGACCCAAATCAGCACGGAACAAACCAACACTGGGGAAAATATGGATGGCGTGTAACTGAAGCAAACTGCTTTTTTCCTCTCTGAAAGGGGCATGCATTTAGGCAAAAAGTAGATTAACTCAAAAGTAGAAAGACAAAGCATTGAAAATTTTCCAAGAAGATCTTGAGCTCCATGCAACTTGGTGATGGAAAAATAAAGGATGGTTAAAAGGTTTGTTCCAGGAAGGGTGTTGTAGTAAAGAGAGCCGCAGGGGCAGCCTTAGGCATGTGCCAACTGTGCACCTGCACAGGGCCGCCAAATCCCAGGGGCCGCCACGCCAATATATATTGAATATAAAACAGAAAGAGAAAATGACACAGCTGACAGCTGAAGCAAAGCTAGTGCAAGTGGGCGAGTCGTCTTACAAGTTAATGTTTCACCTAGTTTTAATAAAGTATTAGTGTTAGCGCAGAGTCATAGTGAATATCTGGTTGGATAGGGGACACAAGACATTCTCTTACCCATTCTAAGCAAAATGAAGAGATTTCGAGTACACGAATCTGGTTATTCGAAACGAAAGAGAAAGGTGGCTCAGGAGGCTTTCATTGCATCACAGGAAGGAACAATCCTGAACTTTATCATAAGTTAAATGCTTATGTCATGAGCACGAGGCGGCTATGCAGTGTCTGCAACGGATGTGGTCATCCACCGTGCATAAGATAGGGGCCACCGATTCTTTCTCTGTCCAGGGCCGCCACGATCCTAGAGCTGCCCCTGAGAGCCGCAACATTTGGGATGTGAATAAGTGAGTGATGATTGCATACTTTTTATATTTAAATTAGAAAGAAGACTCTTGTTATGGCCCTGAATAGGGATACATGATGTGGCTCCCCATTTTATTTAACAGATATACAGACCTCCTCTGATTATCGCACAAGTCAGATTGAAGAAGGTTTTCACATGGGTTGTACATGCTGGTCAGATCAAAGATAGGGAATGGGTAGGAGAGGAGAGTGGTTTTTGCACAAGTTGTATATGAACATTAAGTCAAACATTACCTAGATGACAGAGATCAAAAGCTTAAAGCCCTGAAGACCCCTCCCCCCTCGGCACCATTGCTCCGAGGCTTATGGAGGTGGCACTGAGGGCTACAACACAGATCATTAAGAGAAAACTTGAAACTGAAACCTTCCCGACAAGCAACATACACCAGTTTTGATTAGTGTTACACTTACTCTAATTTAGGAGCACAATATGCAATATAGGACACCATCACACCATGATGTACAAGAGTAGTGAATGATAATGCAGTGGACTCAGAAAGTATTCAGACCCCTTCACTTTATGCACAGGTTGTGTTGTAGATTTCATTTTAACATTAATAGATTTCCTTGTGAGAGTAAATAGATAATGCGCTCACATTTTTGGGTGTGGTTTAGGTAGGTAGTGTTGATCGAGCTGCCCTGTGGGACATCCTAAGACTTCATGGGTCTCACCTTAAGGTTAAGGTTTCTGGATATCATGGCCGGCCTGTACACTGGTACAATGAGTTCTGTGCAGAATGGAGGCAGAACCTCTGCGTTTTTCCCAGTTGATTCTGAGGTTCGTCAGGGATGTGGTTCTTGCTCCTACTCTGTTTGTTGTTTGCATGGACTGGGTGTTGGGCAAGGTCGTGGGGTCCAGCAGCTGTGGGGCATATGTTGCCGAAGAAAGACTCACTGATCTTGACTTTGCTGTGATCTTCGCGGAGTCAATGGAGGCTCTGATCGGGGTGCTCGAGAGACTGTGAGGAGTCTGAGTGTCTGGGCTTGCGAGTGTCCTGGATAAAAGCCAAGATCCAGGCTTTTAATGACCTCCTGGGAACAGCCATCAGCAGTGTGTCTGTCTATGGAGAGATGTCAACCTTGTCGAGAGGTTTACCTCGGCAGTGACATTCATGTCTCTGGTGATTCTTCCTATGAAGTCAATAGATGGATTGGGAGAGCATGGGGGCTTATGATGTTGCTGGAAAGGGATGTGTGGTGCTCCCAATATCTTTGCAAAAGGGTGAAGGACCAAGTCTTTAGAGTCCTGGTGCTTCCTGTCTTCCTATATGGCTGCGAGACATGGACGCTATCAGTTGACCCAAGACAAAAACCGGACTCCTTCGGTACTGTGTCTCTTCAGAGAATCCTTGTGTACTGTTGGTTTGACTTCGTGCTAAATAAGCGGTTGCTTATGGAGTCCCAAATGAGACACATTACCTGGATTGTGAGGGAGCGTCATTTAAATAGCAGTGGCACAATTTTCTGAGGGTGATCCGGCTTGCGGGATCCTCATTGTTGAGGACCTGAGTGGCTGGACCAGGCCAAGGGGACGCCCACGTAATACCCGGCAGTGGCAGATAGAGGATCATTTCTGCAGGGTGGGACTGGACCGCGTGTCTGCCTGGGGGATTGTCAAACATGATCCCGAGCTGTTTTGTCGTGTGGCGGGTGCAGCAACGCGTTGTACCAGTGCATGCTGCCCAACCTGTAGGTAGTGTGGCGGAATGGCCCCAGAGGCAGATGTGAGGGAGGGTGATCATATCTACGTGTGCACATGTGGGATTGACCTGTTCCCTTGTTAGCACTAGCGCCATGATAGTCACACCTGCGTCCCATCAGGTTTTGAAAGAGAACTGAGGCCTGAGAGAGACAGACAGACAGACAAAGGAAAGACAAACAGAACCGTGAGTGCATACAGTATCAGGTGCCTGAACCAGCTAGAAAGAGAAGAAGCAGAACGATCGGTAGCCCTGTGGAATGGAGAATGATTGGCCCTCCAGGAGTGGATCATTACCGGATGATTTAATGGAGAAACGGGTACAATGGTGGAGTCCTACTTAGGGATCCAGAAGACATTAGGAGAGCATGATGGAAGACAGTCAGCTCTGAGCGGTCTGGCAGGCACCGATGGTGGCAGCCAAGATGGGACAGCAGCTGCCGGTGTGCCTCTGCCAGGTGAGCAATGCCTTGGGTGAGTTGGGAAGACAAGAGAGTGGAAGTTGCGTTGGACTTGGTGAAAAGGAAAAAGAAGAGTAAGGACCCGATTCCTGTGTTGATTTTATCTTTGGAATATATATTGTATTTTTATCTCACGAACCGTCACAGATTATATGGATTATTTATTTATTGAAGATCTTTTGCACTGCACTTTGGATACTTTGTTTGGCTTTCACTAAAAGCAGTTTGCAGCAACCCCTTGCTGACTGTGTGTATCTTTCTTTGCCTGGCTTACCCTTGGGTACGTTTTCAGCGGCTCCGGGTTCAAGATGCTCCTGGAAGCAACCAGGGATCGTGGAGTCGACCCGGACCATCACATTGCCATTTTGACCATTAATCTACACTCAATAACAGATCATGACAAACTGAAAACATGTTTTCAGAGGTGCTTATCCAACTTTCAGCTGCAAGTTAACACAAAATACAGAAGGAGCAGTGTCAAAAAAAATATATATATCAGCTTAGATTCTAGTAAAAAGTGCTACCCTGCTTTTCCCACATTTTCATTCATGGATCTGTGATTTCACACTTCAGATAAAACTCTATGCAAAATAAATAAATATGAGTATAATAGAAATGAATTGGATGCAAATATGCAGCTTATGAGGTTCTTACACAATGGCCTGATTATTTTTTGCCAGCTTGCAAAGGCTCTTGGGCACAGACTGGGAAGTGTCACAGAAAAAAAAAAAATTAATTTCCAACATTGTCTGAGGGGATTGATAATTAGGATTCTGATAAATGTCAATTAGCAAGCATGTGCTTCGCCCAGTACCAAATGGAAAATGTGAAAATTGGTCTCCAGCAGCATATTATTCGAACTTAGAGGTAATTACATTTTTTTATGACAGTAAATATTGTTAATACATAGACCAGTAAAATGCAATAATATAAAATAAAATTAGTGGCATCATAAAGCATGCATATAAAAAAAAAAGACTCCTTACGTCAGTTTTTGAAAACAGCTGATGCTTTTTCCGTTTTTTTACTTGCATAGTTAACATTTTGAGGAAAATTAAACCAACTGTTTTAAGAATTGTCTAATGCAAACAAAGGCACTTTTGACATCTTCTTAGCTGGTTCAGTGGCAAAGAAATGAAACCCATTCCCCAAAAATGGTTATTTTCATGTTTGATCATCCAGGTCTTTAGACAACTGAAGAAAAAAAAGTACTTGGCAGCTTTGACTCCTTTCTCACGGAATCTCATGGAATCCGGTAGGAATGTTCCATGCTTTTCTGTGTTCTACTTACAGTATGTTATAATTGAGCCTGATAATTATACTATTAGTTTAGTGTGCATCCAGGAAACGTTGGGAAAGATGAAATAGTGAATTTAAGTAATGGGGATTGTGAAAGAGAGGTGAAAAAGAGGGTGAAATGGGTGGAGAAGAGTGTCAGGAGTGATTTATGACAGACGGATATCAGCAAGAGTGAAAGGGAAGATCTACAGGACGGTAGTGAGACCAGCTATGTTGTATGGGTTGGAGACGGTGGCACTGACCGGAAAGCAGGAGACAGAGCTGGAGGTGGCAGAGTTAAAGATGCTAAGATTTGCACTGGGTGTGACGAGGATGGACAGGATTAGAAATGAGTACATTAGAGGGTCAGCTCAAGTTGGATTGTTGGGAGACAAAATCAGAGAGGCGAGATTGTGCTGGTTTGGATATGTGCAGAGGAGAGATGCTAGGTATATTGGGAGAAGGATGCTAAGGATGGAGCTGTCAGGGAAAAGGAAAAGAGGAAGGGCTAAGCGAAGGTTTATGGATGTGGTGAGAGAGGACATGCAGGTGATGGTGTGACAGAGGAAGGTGCAAAGGACAGAAAGATATGGAAGAAGATGATTCACTGTGGCAACCCCTAACGGGAGCAGCCGAAAAAGAAGAATGTTGACCATTCACCCCCAGACAAAGAGAGACTTTTTTAGATCTCACCAATCTTGTTCCTATTCTACAATTTCCTCTTGTGTGTGTTGGGTGTGCTGATGTGGCAAGCCATGGCAATGCAGAATAACCTTGTGTGTTTCACTAGAAGCCTGAATTGATGACAATGGTTAAGAAGAAACAAAATGCACAACAAGCAAAGAGAGGTGACCAAGGAGGTGTTTACTAAACCCTTTTAACCCGGCAGGCAATCTGAAAGGTTGGTATGACGGCCTACCATTCTACCGTCATAACTCTGCTGGGCTGAAAAATGTCCTATGTATATCTGTTACACTATGCTGTTACACTACTCTACTCTCTACATCTTCCCGTCCACTGCCGTAGACATATTTTTGAAAGGCTGGTACACCTCATTGCCATCATCATTACCCGGTTGGCCAGAATATTGGCCTTTGCTATGTTAGACTACACTCATTATTTACCACCGTCTAGTTACGCTATTGCTCTACTTAAGCAAGTTTCGCTGCTGTTTTTTAGCTGCAGGTCAGTTTTATTTTTCTTACAGAAAGAAAGCGGAAAAGACTTCAGTTGTATTTTAGCATGTGAGCAACTCGAAACAATAGTTTGTGCAGAAACATACAAGCACACAAAGTGAGCTTTCATTCCTCCCTGAGTTCCCCTTAGGACATCTGTGTTACGGTGTGATAGGTGCCCCTTCCAGAAGCAAGACCCCACCGTGGGAAGGGGAGATGTGAAACGATTTATCAAAATGCACTGAAAACCACATGTAATGTTCTTGTGAATTGCTTCTGTCACTAAAAACTGTCTTGAAGCATATTACTCAAAGGTATAGTTTTGGTGTTAGGTCCTTATGATGGACGACAGAAAATGATGGAAACTGCGAGACTGTAAGTGATATAGCGTGTTCTGTAGTAACAATCTATTATTACATTGTGGCTTATCAACAATTAATCAAAATTTTTGGTTTTTAAAATTGTTGAAAATTGATGGTGAGGTTAGGGTTATAATGCTAAAATGCTGGGAAGGGCAGGGTTCAAAGAGTTAAAAAACTTCAACTATTCTATCCACAAAAACACCAGATGTTAAATCTCTCTCTATATAAAATCCAACTTCTGTCTGTCTGTCCATTTTTCATGAGAGAACTACTTAACGGATTTAGATTTAGGTTATTTTCTATAATTTGCTTAAATATTCCGGTTGATTTTGCGACTTCTCTCAAGTATAGTTTACTTACAGCACCAATTTATTTGCGCAAATCTGAGAGACAGGCTGTGGGCCAAGGGGAGGGGGAGGCAGGAGCAGGATGCCAGGTGGGGTCTTCCTCACTCACGCGACAGCCTCCATTCGAGTCTCTCTGCCTCTCGCCAAACACGTTGGAGCGTACTTTGCCTCCGCTTAGCTAGCGATACCCGTTTGTTCAGCAGACATTATCATCTAGAGATTGTTAAAGAGTAACGTTTGACATTTCTGAGAGAGAGATCAGAGCTATGTGTGTTTTAGAGGGTACCTGCTCATTGGCAGAGATATCATAACCACATGCTCTTCTCCCCATGTGGAGGATGCTCTCCCATCAGACCTGAACACGATGAAATACAGTGCCAATGTTGGAGTGTACCTACCTTCCACTTGGCCAGAGATACCTTGCCAATTTTTTACATTTTTGGCAAAGAGATCACAGCTACATTCTTGACCCTGAGAGCAAAACCAAAAATATTGTATATTATGAAGCCAAGCCCTCGGATATGAAAGCTATCAACATAAATTATTCTCAATACAAATTATTACATTTTTTATTGATTTTTAAAGTTTGTCCTGTTTCACTACTATGTGGGCAGAGCCATGGGGGACAGCTAGTAATATATAATGCAAAAATTAATGCAATCATTAGCAATTCATGTAAACCAGCATGAAATGTATTTTAAATTGGGGCTGACACCAAAACTAAACCTAGAGACTTGCTGCAGCAGAGGAGAGCGACCTCTGACCAAGGTTCATCACGATAACACCAGCATCCCAGAATCACCTGCCAATACCCAGAGCAGACAGGAGAAGACAGAAGGACCTTGATGGGACTGGATGTCTGTGTCTCCCTCGGTTGTTATATATTCTTTTGGAAGGTATCCTTTAATATTTAACTCTTCTTATGGGTCAAGCTTGGAGCACTGCTTCATTCTGTGAGATCTTTATTGTTTAATACTAAACACATAATAAACCTGTAATTAAATGAATTAATATTTGGCTTTTGTTTGTCATTGTTTTGTTCTGGTAACACTGTGAGAGGTTCACATACAGTTAGATTACACACATGTAATTGGGTTAAGGTGAATAACCTGGTTTCATTAAAATCCATGTTTACATGCGCAAGGAATCTTTTGGGGTCTTCCTTCAATGTCATTAAATTGACATCACATGTGATGAAGACCATGGAGCAGCTGCTGCTTCACCACCTGAGGCCACAGGTCCGCCACACCCTCGACCCTCTGCAGTTCGCATACCAAGAAAAGGTGGAAGCGGAGGATGCCATCATCTACATGCTACACCGATCCCTCTTTCACTTGGACAGAGGCAGTGGTGCAGTAAGAATTGTTACTTCAACACCATCCAACCTCTGCTCCTTAGGGACAAGCTGACAGAGATGGGAATAGATTCATACCTGGTAGCATGGATCGTGAACTATCTTACAGACAGACCTCAGTATGTGTGTCTCGGGAACTGCAGGTCTGACATTGTGGTCAGCAGCACAGCAGCGCCGCAGGAGACTGTGCTTTCTCTGGTCCTGTTCAGCCTATATGCATCGGATTTCCAATACAACTTGGAGTCCTGCAACATGCAAAAGTTTGCTGACAACACTGCTATCGTAAGCTGGATCAGGAGTGGGCAGAAGGAGGAGTATAGGGACCTAATCGAGGACTTTGTTAAATGGTGCGACTCAAACCACCTAAAACTGAACACCAGCAAAACCAAGGAGCTGGTGGTGGATTTTAGGAGGACCAGGCCCCTCATGGACCCCATAATCATCAGAAGTGACTGTGTGCAGAGGGTGCAGACCTATACATACCTGGGAGTGCAGCTGGATGATAAATTAGACTGGACTGCCAACACTGATGCTCTGTACAAGAGAGGACAGAGCCGACAATACTTCCTTAGAAGCCTGGCTGCAGATGTTCTAGCAGACGGTTGTGGCGCGCACCCTCTTCTAAGCGGTGGTGTGCTGGGGAGGCAGCATAAAGAAGAGGGACGCCTCATGTCTGGACAAACTGGTGAGGAAGGCTCGATTGTAGGCAAGGAGCTGGACAGTTTGACATCCGTGGCAGAGCTACGGGCGCTGAGCAGGCTCCTGTCAATCATGGAGAATCCACTGCATCCACTGAACAGTATCATCTCCAGACAGAGGAGCAGCTTCAGCGACAGACTGCTATCACTGTCCTGCTCCACTGACAGACTGAGGAGATCGTTCCTCCCCCACACTATGCAACTCTTCAATTCCACCCGTGGGGGTAAACGTTAACATTGTACAAGATTATAGACTGTTATACCTGCCTCGCACTCTCCACCTTGCATTTTTTAACTTGCACTGCTTTTTTTATTGCTCTTTAATATTGTTTTTATCTGTATGCTGCTGCTGGAGTATGTGAATTTCCCCTTGGGGATTAATAAAGTATCTATCTATCTATCTATTAAACAGCACAAAAAACGTTAAACGTCTTCATTGGCCACTGTGATTTCAAAAATAAGCATGATGCCTGTGATAGTTTTCTTATAATTTATCAATTTGTTTAGTCAAATTGATGTTTTATTTATAAGTTTCTGCTTCTGAAAAAAGCAGACACTTTTCTGCTTGGCGGTGCAATTGAGCCCTGCAAAGGCCCCGGTATGTGTGCTTCTTGCCTTACACCCAGTGCTGCTAGAATAAAAATAATGCAGGTATTTTCACTTCAGTAAGGTATGCTTCAGGTTCAATGCCAGTTATTTTGCGCCCTAGGCCAAGCTTATTAGTGTGCCAACTGACCGTACGGTAGCTAACTCATGCAGGGTTCCCCCCTTATGATCTATGCCCTAGGCGAATATCTAATTCGCCTTAATGGTGGTACCAGCACTGGTTAGGTTACTCATTACTTTAAAAAGTAATTGGATTACCTAACGTAAGTTACTTTAAACATTTTACCCTGACTGCTCTTCAAATTGCATTGCTCACCTATATTTAACTCATCAACATAAATATTGTGATTACTGAAATATTGACAGATTATTTCAGCTGGGAGAGGAAATAATGCAATTGCCCAGACATTTGCCTCTTGAAATATATTTTGTGGACACTTCTACCTGTGGTTGCTGAAAGTATATGCAAACCAAATGCATGTGCAATTGGGTTATTTGTGGAGAAATCTGCCTCTGTCAACCATATTCTCAGTGGCCAGTAACCTGATTTCTCCAATCAGCACCAACCATTGTGCCACCATGTCAATTCATTCATTGCTAAATCTTATTAATCCTAGTTCAGAGTCCATTGGGCTGACGCCAATCACAGCAGCACTTTATGCAAAGCAAGAACTAACCTTGAAACTGAACAGAGGGCTAATCTATTTATGCACATGCACACACAGACACACACTTACTTCTACTAGGCCAGTTACACATCACCAGTCATTGTAACATGTACCAGTATAATGTTAAGGATGTGGAAAGAAACCTGTAGAACCTGAACAAAGAAACAGGCTGACCATGCCAGTTCCATACAAATGGAGCCAAGGGTGGGGACAGCAGCACGAACCAATGTGTTCCAAATTTATATCATAAATGCAAAAATCTAAATTATTGTTGCATATTGTAGGTGTAGCTTCTTCCTCATAATGAGTGAACACATTTCAAAATGTTGACTTCCTGTCTTATGTTCTATTCAGGATTGGTTTCTAATGGCATGGGGTCTAGGATCCTAGTAATCCTGAATTAGGATGTGAGGAAAGGAGAAGGAATAACCCACTTCCATGTATAGTGACAGACATCAGAGTAAAGGGGCAGTAAATAATTAAGGCAGCAGAAAGAAAAAAAAACAATATGTTACAAAAACATTTTTACAAGTAACAGAGATGAGTTGAATGCGAAATGCCAATTACATGTTAAACTAAAAGAATGATAAAAATTTGATGGTTGCAATGAATGTTTTTATGTGATAAAGGCTGTTCTTGTCTTATTTGCATTAACATAAGAATGCAGAATACATTCATAAAAAAACAACTCATCATTGTCTCATTATAATCAATCAACCAAAACCATATTACAGTGCTTGCATTGAATACAGTTGTTAATAAATCACATGATTTCACTCAATTTCGCTTTCTCAGGACTTTATTCACTAGATGAAAGGAGGAGGCCTACAATTCCAACAAAGAACGAGATTCTGCCAAGAATAGCAACAAGTTAAATTGCAAACAAGCACTTCTACCTAAGATGATAAAGAAAGGCATAATAAGGAAGGCTTAAAAGTAGAACAAACCCTAGAAAAATACATTCATTTCTTTAAATATAGATATGTGCCCAAACTACCAGATGCTTCTGGGGAGTCTCTTGAACCCGCTACCATCGATAACATACCCGAGGGATAAGCCAGCGGATGAGGACACAACACACACATAGCAAGGGGTAGGTGTATAAGTGCTTCAGTGCACAGAGCATTGTTCAAAAGTGCAGTGCATCAAAAGTTTCATAAATAAATATTCCATAAAAAGCAGTGGTACTGGTGGTTAAAATTATTCAAATACATTTTTCCATTAAAACTGAGGTTAAAGCTTCCACAGGTAGGAATCTGTCCTTTACATGGTAGTCCCTGGTGCTTCCCTTGAGCCTGGCATCTCCTCCCCTTATCCTAACGGGACCTTGCAGGAGGAGAATCATGACAATAACCGACAATCATCACATGTGTTCCATGGGCCCTGGTCCCTACTGTCCCATGGCTACCAGCAGGGCTCCCCAGTCTGTACCCAGGCTTGGACCCCCATTGTTTATGACTCTAATAAGGCTCCCACTCTGAACTTTGTTAACTCCCATCGCCTTCCTGGAGTTGTGTGGTAAATTGCCTGCACCACCTGATCACTCCAGCTCCATGAATTGCTCAGCGAGAGTGATCAACTTCAACAACCCCAATCATCATTTGCACTCTCCCCCAAAGGGGCTGACTTCCTGACTGTACGCCATTTGTTTTTCTCTCACTCACTTACTCATGCACCAGCTCTCTCTCTCCCTCATCTCCCTGCCTGCTTCTCTCTGTCCTGTCTTTTAACCTCTAGCTCCTTCTCTCTCCTTGTGCCGATCTCTCTTTTCTTGTGCCATCTCATCCTTATATGCTTCCGTGGGAGCAACATCCCAATTGCACACCAAAGGAAGCCGTTGAAGCAATTGAGACAGACTGCATCCTCACATGCCTGTGTGTCTCACCCCAATTACTCCACCAACCCCCTAAAGCTGTGTGAGCTTGCACACTCACCAAAATCGAGCTGGTCAATTAATTATTTATTTATTAATGGATGAGATAGTAGGCTGCTTGATGCTTGCCTTGATCTACACATTTACAAGACAAAAGACGCTGACGCAGAGGTGCAAAGGGATTTAAGGTGGGCGGGGTTTACAAGTATTTTAGTAGGCTTTGGTAATTCTAGTGTTAAAAATCAGCCACCTTTTTCTAAGCCACGGACCTGCTATACCACAAGATGCTTATTTCTTCCCATGAGTAAATTCAAGTGAGAGTTTCAGCACAACTCATTCTTATTTGATCTAAGAACAGCAACTAATTATGAGATGACTGTTAGAAATACTAAATAAAGTAAAGGAAGGCTCTAGACCAGGAGTGGGCAAAGTCATTCCTGGAGGGCCACAGTGGCTGCAGGTTTTTGTTCCAACCCAAATGCTTAATAAGAAGCACTTATTGCTCAATTAACACTTCTGCTTCATTTAAATTGTATCACTCGTTAAGATTTTGAACCCTTATTGCTTATTTTAGTTTTAAACAGCTGTATTCTTGGTTTTAATTGCTCCTTACTAATAATAAGATGCAAATGGCAAAAGACAGCAGCATTTCTCCATTTAGCTTGGTATCATTTTCACCTGTGTGTATTCATCATGCACTATTTGATTTAATTAAATACTTGGAGGGAAACTGAAGAGAAAAAAGTGAAGGACTGAGAATTAGACTTTAAAATATTTGGATGATATCCTTAGAAAGGAAACCAAATCTAGGATATGAGAATGATCTGACATGGCAGAGTTAAAGCACTAACAAGCCATGAAGTTAAATTATTGGTAAGGATTGTTTTCTAATTAAACAACTGGATTCGAACAAAAACCTGCAGCCACTGCAGCACTCCAGGACTGACTTTGCCCAACCCTGTTCTAGAATGTCTACAAAACTTTAGAATATTAAACGATTGTGACACGAGCAGGCCATTGGGCCCAACAAGCGTGTCCATCCTATTAAGATTGTTCAAAATAACATTAAGTTGAGATTTGATGGTCTCTAAAGTCCTACTTTGTTCCACCCTTCTTTGTAATTTTTTCCATAAGTCTATTAGTGTGAAGAAAAACTTCCTAATATTGGTGTGAAATATGCCATTAAATTTCCAGCTGTGTCCCCATGTTTCCCATTGTTACTCTCCGTGTTTCAGTTTTTTGTCCAAGGCTCCAGCTTTGAGGGTTTTGTGTAGCTGTGCTTTCTGAAACTGTCTGTTAACTGCAAGATAAAAAATCACATTTTTAAGGAGAGTGCTCTCTGTGCAAACTTCAATTGGCAAGAAGAACTGTTGCATCCTCACAGTTCTAGAACTGAAGGCTAGAATCGCAGCTCCCTCACTGTCCATGTGGATTTTAGACATTTTCCTCATATCGACTTGGGATTTATCCCATTTACTTTCCGCACTCCAAATACATGCACATTTTGTTAACTTGCAATTCTAAATTAGCCCTGTGCGAGTGTCTGTGTACTGTATGTATGTACGTACGTACGTACGTACGTAAAAAGGCTTTAAAATGGACTGGTGCCTCATCCTGGACAGTTTGCTACTTTGCATTGCACCTAGTGTTGCTAGGGTGGACTCCAGCACCTGTGACATTGAATTGGACTAAGTGGATTTCAGAATATACTGTTACGAATTCACGGTCTGACTCTCTTGATTGTTTCCATGTTGTTTCCCTTACTCACACAATCACAATCCTGACTACCATCAACTCGCTTTGTGATATCTGTGGTCATCACCCAATGATTATTGTCAGCGAGGTTGTGAAGGAGCAAAATCTGCACACTAAGATTCAGAATTTATCTGTAAAACAGAACATGTTACCAAAGTTCTTACAACTGAATTCTGGAATATTGGAACAGCGATCAGGAAAATGGTACTGTTTGATAAGAAAAGGTCAATTTAAGGCAGAAATAAGGCTCTGCCTAAAAAAAATAAAAATAAAACGGACTGCAAACCAGCAATCCTAGGAAAGACCGTGATCTCACTTCATATAATGGGGTGCTCTATACTGCATATACTCCTATATCCAGTAACTCTGGAAATAAATGAGATTGAAAAATCAAAAATGCAACTTTGTTCTTTATTATTTTATAAAGGTATGTAGCAAACTTACCATTGAGCAGCGGTTGGTTATGTCTATAGGTTGCTGGTAACTGGCTGATACATTCTAACCGATAGTTTACTATCCTTGCAAAGTGGCCAGTATGGTGAAGGCTTCCCACAGTGATGCTGTCTAAGTAGATGGGCTCAGTGAAATGACTGATGAGAGATCCCTGGATACCGAGGACATTCCATCTGAAAGAAAAGGAAGATAAACCACTGATGGATTTTATGATTTTAGTCTCAGAAAACACATCAGAAAAAAATGACTATTTGTCCGTCTATTGGTAAATCCCTCCAGGACATGCTGACAAATCTGCATTAGCGGCAGCTGGTTAACAAACCCTAAAGGACTGTGCAAGTGTCTCACCAGTGACATCCTTATCTATAATAATTATAGTTACATTTATTTCTGATATGAAGGCTGACGAGTTTTTGCATGTGCACTGCTTTTTCATTTCTTTTTTTTTTGTTTGTTTTTTAATTATTGATACAATGTACAGTATATCTGTGAAGTAGTACAATGGCTTGCAGATTAGCACTCCTGCCTCAGATGACAAGGAATCTCTGCGCAGATTGAACATGTCCTCCCTGTTTCAGTTTCGGTTTTCTCCCAGTGCACCTGTTTTTCCTCCCATATCCTAACAACAAGTTCATTAGGTTAATTGAAGATTCAAAGTCGGGCAGGTCTTTGTGCCTCTAGCCCTGCATGTGCTTGCCTCATGGCCGTTATTGCCAAGAGAGGCTCTAGTCCCTCGCAACCCTTGGATAAAGCTGTGTATAACATGCTATGTTAGATTAATTTCTGACTATTCCTGGAGCTGCTACCGTTGCTGTACATTTTGTCTCATGGAAAAAAGAAGTAATATCTCCATATATTTAAAGCATAATTTCTGTTTGTTTGATTTTAGGAACAGCTTTCTTTTGTAAGCCACTGAATTGCAATTTATTACATGGTTCCGGTAACGATTTTTGTAATTTCAATGATTTTAGTAGGAGCTCGGGGCAACATGGAGTCTTCAGTGTGGAATGGTAGTATAACAGTTAGCATGTTTACCTTTCATGTTTGGGTTTGACTCCTGTCTATTACACTAAACTCATTCTTTAGCTGGACACTTCTCTCACTGTTTTTGTCAGGGCTGTAAGGCCACCCTGGGTGGGGCCAAATTGTATCTGGTGTTACTTATTATATATTTCAAGTTGTACTATTACACCATCATCACAACCAGCCCAGCATTGTTTTTCTGTCATATCTGTATGTGTACTCTGCTAACCAGTAGTCATAACCCCACACTGAATCAAATCTCAAAACACAATCTTTTTTCCTGCTTAATATAAGCAGATTTTTGAAATAATACTTCAGGCAAAGCTGGGAAAAACAGCTAATCTCCCATCAATCCATTTTTCTAAACCATGTTTCTGGGGAAAGGCTACCATGCAGCTATGGCCTGTCCTAGTAAGCATTGGGTCCAAGGCAGAAATAACACCCAGGAAGGGTACCAGCTCATCACAGGGCAAAAACACACACACACACACTAGTGCTAATTTAATAATAATAATAATACATTGTATTTATATAGCGCCTTTCCCATGTTCAAGGCACTTACAGAATATAAGAAAGAACGGCAGGGTATACAGTATATAGCATAGTACAAACCAAATAAATAAATAAAGAAGATTAAGACAGTAAATTCAGAGAAAGCCTAACAGACAACAGAATTGATGGTCTAGCACACACACACAGGTTACAGGAGCATCTTGACAGAGAGGTAAACTGAGGGAAGGGTAATAAAGTCAAGTAGAGCTAAAAGCCTTCCTGAACACATGAGTTTTGAGTTGTTTTTTAAAAGAATTCATGGAGTCAGCTAACCTGATTAATTTCGGCAGGTCATTCCAGAGTCTGGGCGCTATACAGCTGAAGGCCCTGTCACCCATGGAGTGTAGATTAGTGTGGGGCACAACAAGATTGCCAGAATCGGAGGACCTTAGTGGGCGGGCAGGCACATAGTGATGGAGAAGGTCACTGATGTAGTTTGGTGCGAGGTTATTTAAGGCTTTGTAGGTTATTAGTAGGATTTTATATTCGATTCTGTAAGACACAGGGAACCAGTGAAGACAGAGCAGGATGGGTGTGATGTGCTCGCTGCTGCTGGTTCGAGTAAGGACTGCAGCCGAGTTTTGAATAAGCTGGAGCTGTGATATAAGATTAGAAGAGGCACCTGCCAGCAGCGAGTTACAATAATCAATGCGGGATGTGATAAAAGCATGGACAAGTTTCTCAGCATTAGAAAAGGAGACAAAGGAACGAACATGGGATATGTTATGGAGGTAAAAGTAAGAAAGTTTCTTAATGTGATTTATTTGGGCAGAGTAAGAAAGGGAGGAATCAAAAATGACACCAAGATTCTTTGCAATAGAGGCAGGTCTGATGAGATCACCACCAAGATTGACTGGGAAGGAGCTCATTTTATTAAGTTGCATTTTAGTTCCAATTTGCAGGTGTTCAGTTTTGTTGCAGTTTAATTTTAAAGAGTTCTGCTCCATCCAGGTTTTAATTTCACTAAGGCAGATTGTGAGCTGAGAAAGCTCTGATGAAGTTCCACTTTTAACATTGAAGTAGAGTTGAGTATCATCTGCATAAAAATGATAGCCCAGTCCATAGCTTCAAATAATATGGCCAAGGGGAAGCATATAAATACAGAAGAGAAGAGGGCCGAGGACAGAGCCCTGAGGAACTCCTTGTGTGACTGGCGCCAAGCTGGATCTGCTGTTGCCAAGACTAACAAACTCTTGCCTATCAGTCAGATAGGACTTGAAACACTGGAGGGCAGTGCCAGAGATACCCAGCATGTTCTCCATTCTGGACAGTAGAATATCATGTCTGACAGTGTCAAATGTTGCACTGAGGTCTAACAGAATTAATATGCTGGTTTGTCCAGAGTCTGCTGCCATAAGCAAATCATTGGTTACCCGTAGCAGAGCAGTTTCACAGCTGTGCTGTGCCCTGAAACCAGACTGAAAGGGTTTAATCAAATTATTAGAAGTTAAGTAATTGGTGAGCTGGGAGGTTACAACACGCTCAAGAGCTTTTGACAGGAAAGGTAAGTGGGAAATAGGCCGGAAATTGTTAAGATTGTCAGCATCAAGACCAGGCTTTTTTAACATTGGGGTTATCGAAGCAATTTTAAAAGTGAGTGGCACAGAGCCAGTGTCAAGGGATGAGTTTATTAATGTTGTAGCAGTCGGGATTATGGCATGAAGGCAGGATTTAAGTACTGTGCTGGGGATGGGGTCCAGTACACAAGTAGTCGGCCTCATCTTACAGAGCAGGTCATTAACAAAAGCAGATGTGACTGGTGAGAACTTAGAGAAGGAGCTGGATGGAGTGGGAAAACAGGGAGAGATATAAACAGATGATGTATTTATGTTAGTTTAATTATTTAGATCTTTAAATTTGTTACGGAAAAAGTGGAGGAAATCCTCACAGACTTCAGTAGAAGAGGTAGTTGGGCCAGATGCAGGTTCGAGTAGTTTATTAACTACAGAAAACAAAACCCTTGGGTTATTGTGGCCACTTTCTATTATTCTGCCATAGTGGGTGTTCTTAGCAGCAGTTAGTGCTTCTCTGTAAGCTCTTTGGTGGTCAGAGAAAGCCTGGATGTGCACGGTGAGGCCAGTCTTACGTGACATTCTCTCGAGGCGTCGGCCAGCTGCTTTCATAGATCGCAATTCTGAGTTATACCAAGGAGCTGAACGTTTAAAGGAAACCTCCTTATGTTTTAAAGGAGCTGTTTTATCTAATACTGAATGAAGGGCTGAGTTATAGTGGTCAACAAGACTATCTAGTGTTGACGGAATAGGTGCAGACAGTAAAAGATCAGAAATGGATCCAGAAAGGATAGAAGGACAGAAATTTTTAAGGTTTCTGTAAGAAATTTGTCATTTACATGTAAGAGGAGGTAAAGGCAGTGAGACAGTGAAAAATACTGCTTTATGGTCAGAGAGTCCCAAATCAGTGCTGTAAATATTGGCAACAGATAGTCTAGAAGTGCAGATCAGATCCAATATATGACCACCAGAGTGGGTGGTATAATCAACATGTTGTGTCAAGTCAAAACAGTCCAGTAAGGATAAGAATTCATTTCTCAGTTTAGATGTAGTAATGTTAATATGGATGTTGAAATCACCAAGAAGGATAATTCCACCTAAACTGTATATCGCTAAACTGTGGGGGAAAACCAGAGCACCCGGTGGAATCCCACATGGACACGGGGAGAAATATAAACTCTATGTAGATAGCACCCAGGACTTGAACTCTCCCAGGGTCTCCTTACTGTGAGGCAGCAGTATTATCACTGTGTCATCATGCTGCAAACACAGCTATAACTATATAAATACAGATGACTCTATGTCAGCCTGTGATGCTATAGGCTGTTGTTAGGTGCAAATCTGTTGTTGCGTAGTAACACTTCTTACAGTGGATATTTCTTATGGTCAGCTGTTTCAATTCATCTTCACAGCTAGTGTGTTAAAATATTTCCATGATTTCATAGAAACCACATGTATGTATGGCTCTAGGGTTTATCTGGTACTGTGCTAACTGTTATGGTTAAGGTAGACTTTTGTAAGTTTTGTCCTGGCTTTAGAAAAGTGTGTTTATATATATATGTATATATATATATATATATATATATATATATATATATATATATATATATTGTGACAGAATTAGGGTATGCTCGCACCCTTGTACCCTCGGACCACACGTCAGACACCAGATAAAAGTCCAAATATTATTTATTATAATAATAAAGTGCACAAAGCACGCTTCTCTCCACAATTCTCAATAACAATCACAAATAACAATAAACCAATCCTCCACTCCCAGACGCTTAGCCACCCTGCCTCCCAACTCAGCTCATCCGTCTGGGATTTCCCATAGTCCTTTATACTCCTTGACCCAGAAGTGTTTGTCCCTCAGTCCACATGACTTTCTATCACTTCCGGGTCAGGTAAAACTTCTCTTTTCTTCAACCTGGAAGTACGTCATTCCTCCCGTTCACGTGACCAGGACGCACTTCCAGGTTATAGGGCACATAGCGAGGCTCGTAGACTCCTATAGCGACTCCTTGTGGTCCCCAAGGTATCCAGCAGGGCTGTGTGTAAAAACTACAAAGTCCATGAGGCCCTGCTGGAACTCGGGGCATGTCCATGCTGTCGGGAGAGCTCCTCCTGGCGGCCTGGGGATGAGGGCCGGCAACTCTTGCCGGACATCCATCACAGTTCCCCCCCCTTAGCGAAGCCAACTGGGGTGGAGCGTCCAGCCCCGCGAGGGATGTCCTCCTCCAGGAGAACACGTCAGTCGGACCTTGGCTATGTTGTCCATGTTCCGCAGAGAACCTTGGGGAAATGGTGGATCTTCTGTCCCACCGATTTTCTTTCCTCTGAGGACAGCTTCGCCACACGTGTCCCCGCCGACGACAATTGTAGCACCGACGTTGCCCTCCTGGTAGTAGTCCTCCGCGATACTGAAAACACCGCGGGAACTCCGTCAGCTCCACCCTTTTCTCCGCCACGGGAGGTGTACTGGCCGCCTCGCTGCTCTCTGCCCTTTTTTCCACCTTGTCAGGAGACCCACGGTGTATTTCGGGGATCCCCTGCTTACTCTGGGGCTGGCGCACAGCTTGAGTCTCTCTATTGGTATAAGAGAGCCTCTTTGCTGTTTGCATGCCCGTTGACTTTAAAATAACCAGAGGCGGCGTCTTCAGCGCCGCATCGCTCCGAGAGACAGCACTTTTCAGCTGCTCTGGTACGATCGGTGCTTCCCCCGCCCCTTCTGTCATCACACCACATTCACTTGTAGGGCTAGTAGTGACTTGGCACCCGCTACTAATTAACCGCGGGCCCGTGTCACTCTGTGTCCCCTTATTCTGTACGGTACCGGTAAAACTCACCTGTACCGCCAAATCAATCATGATGGGAGACTCCCGACCAAACCGCCGTAGGAATTCATCCACCCTTCTTAAAGGCGCTTCGGCCGCTGCTCCCAGATCCCCAGCGATCTTCTTTATTGTCTCCACCACCTGTAAAAATTTGTGCACGGGCTGAAGCAACTTTTCCAGCTCGTGCACGTCCAAAAAGTTACTTAATTCACCCGGAGGCATGCTCGAGCCATCAGTAGCCTTACCCTCCGGCTGGGAGCCAATAAACACGGCCGCTCCTGGCACGTGCTCAGACAGGTCCCGCAAGGGAGCCTGGGATTTGGAGTTCTTTTCGGAGGACCGCGGTGCCGCTTTTGGCTGACTGCGATCCGTCTGTATCAATTTATCGACGGACCGATCAGTCATTTCCCGGACCTCCTTACCTTTTTGTAGGGAGAGCAGTACTTCGATCGCCTCCCCTTTCCCCTTCGAAAAACTCAAGTCCGTCTTTTCTTGGGCGAAGCCACAAACAGCTGGATACGGAACGTCACCTTCCTGGAATCCCTTGTGGTAGGTCACGTGTCCCTTGCCGGCACCCGTAATGCGGAAGTCCTTCGGGTTACTCGTTTGCCTGAATGAGAGCGCTCCATCGCCTTCGGGTCTGTCTTCTGCCTCCCGCAGAGCCTTCGGATGGACATCTGGGGGGTATGTACATGGGACATCAGGTGTTAATTTAAAAAGATTATTCAGTACATTCCCAGTACATACCTCGTCGGAGACGTCCTCCTCCGGAAATCTCTCCCGAAATGCGTAGCCGCTCCATAGCTCCTCTTGAGCGCAGGCAATGCCGAGCGCTAGACCTCCGCTGTTGCTGGCGCTCTGCTTTGTCTTCTTCTTCCCCATGACGGACTTGATAAAGGTGAGGTTTCTGGCGATTTTTCCTGTGTGTGTTGTGACGCTGTCTTCCCGGGGTATTCTGTCCACAATAAATTTTTTAAATTCAGGTCCTCTGCCAAACTGACGGCCAGAGAATCCTGCTGAAGCTACGCCAATTGTGACAGAATTAGGGTATGCTCGCACCCTTGTACCCTCGGACCA
>JANRMT010062818.1:1587280-1599134 GCA_026402145.1 Polypterus bichir lapradei | reverse complement strand
GCTGCCTTCTTAATTATATAATGTATGTTTTCTTCAGCGGTTTTTGGAGCTCTTCCTGGTTTTCTACGTACTGCGTGATTACGTGGGAGGCGTGATGATGTCACACGAAACTCCGCCCCTCCACGGCTTTCGAGCTCAACTCCATTACAGTATATGCAGAAAAATAGCTTCCAGTTATGACCATTACACGTAGAATTTCGAAATGAAACCTGCCCAACTTTTGTAAGGAGGCTGTAAGGAATGAGCCTGCCAAATTTCAGCCTTCTACCTACACGGGAAGTTGGAGAATTAGTGATGAGTCAGTGAGTGAGTGAGTCAGTCAGTCAGTCAGTGAGGGCTTTGCCTTTTATTAGTATAGATTATTCTAAGTATGCTTTTTTTTTTAGTACTGTAATTGTTCCATACACTTAAACTTGAAGTATACCACCATGAGCATTAAAAAATGAAGATTTTTATTTGGCAAAAAAACATAACAAAAGAATCTTCTTATAAAATACGGTACCGTGGTTCTTCGTTTGTCTGTCCAGGATTTTAAATCACCTGTAGCTCGCAAACCGTTTCATCTATTGACTTGAAATTTGGTACACATATACTACGTGACGTCTACTATCCGCGTTCGGGGTGATGATTTTTATTACACTTTTAATTTTTATTTTATTGTAGAATCAACTCTCGGCAGTGCGCAGCAGGGCGGCCGTGAGGTGCATGCGTATGGGCGCCGTTCTCATTCCCTACCACCTTTGCTAATCATTCTTGAGGCAGTTTGAAGACTTAAGTGCCAGTTTAAGTGACAAATTAAAGAAAACGTACTAAGTCATTGCAACACAAAAACTAACTTAATCAGTTTTAACGCAAAAAGATGCCGATGAAAGAAGAGAAGGTGGAAAAAAGAAGAGCTGCTTAGGAAGCAGCAAGCGAATGAACCTCTGAGCAAACGAATGCTAAACAGAGACAGAAAAAGAGTATGAAAACTAGGAATGCTCAAGTCAAGTGAATTCACTGCACATTATCATGCAGTACGCCATTACTGGTGTTCTATAATAGGAATGCAATACAACACAAGAAATGCCACTCTGTCACCCTTGGGCCTTACTAGATATGACTATATTTTAAAACTGACAGTATAGGTATCTCATAAACCTTACAGTGTTCTCTTATTTTCAGACTATTGTGCTTCTCTTCATGAGAAGTCTTACTTTTGTTTTCTACTCAAAGATCACAGACCTTTCAAATATCAGGATGTTCACTGCTGTTGTCAGGCAACTTCAATTAGTTAGCTATTTTCTAATTTCTGGTCACATTATAATTACAGATTACTCAGTCATTGAGCCATCCTTTTGATTATCATGTTTTTGGACAAATTTCTGTAAATCATTCTATTTCTGGACCTTGATTTTTTCCTTTTTTAACTTTGATATTTCTAGAGTGGACTGCTGACCTTTTGCCTGTATGATGATGACTACACCATTTAGCAGATGGGTAATTAATTACCGGAGCTTTGTTGCTGGTTTGCAGTGGTTATTTTGCTTTTTATAAGTCAATTCCACCATGCACTACCAAACACTTGTCACACCCATGCACATGGGAGGCAGCTAAAGGGCTCAAAAGAGGGTAATTCTGTGCTGGACCAGGGGGTGGCAGAGTGCACTGATCCTTTCTCTTTTTCCTCTGCAGAACAACCATGGGAAATTCTGCCGGGGCCCGATGCCATAATTTCCAGTTCCAGGCCTGATGACCTCACTTCCGGTTCCTTTCCAGATGACATCATCTCCCCTGTCTGGCTTTAAAACTGCCATGTTTTGTATGTTACCTCAGTTCTGTTTTGGACTTGTGTCTGTGAAGACCGATTGCTCATATTTTTGCTTTTTTTTCAAAACCAATTTTCAAGTATACGGGGTGGCTGCCCCAAACCTTTTTGTGGTGCCTTTTGCATCATTTCACACACAATAAGTGAAAACTTTTGCAGAATAATCTAATTCGGTAGGTGGTTAGCACAACCTTTGAACTACATAAAAGTGACAAAAACAGCTACTTATACCAGCTTATTATATGATCTCTGTCATTCCATTACTTTACTAAACAAAACCTTGTCCCTGTTTTATGCTTTTGAAAATGCATTCCATAGATGAAGTGCTAAAAACCAACTGTCTTTTTCCCTCTTTTACATGCAGGAGAAAAAAAAATTAAAACTCTCTTTTGACTTCTAATTTTTTTGTGTCCCATCATGAAAATTTGCCTGATGAATCGACCTCCACTAGTCTTAAAGGAATACTAAACCGAAAAATTGATATATTTTTTATATGTCTTAGCCATGTCTTAGCCTATGTGGTCTGTAGTGATAAATGAGAAAAAAATCTCATGATCATGGAGAAAAGTTTGCTGGACAATGTAAAAACATCCATGAAAAAAAATATCACGTTACTTGTGTCACATAATCTACATGTTAAAAGTCATTCATTTGTATGCTCACAATGGGCAAAATGCATGCAATGGTTGCTCAAATATTGTTCAATACATGCAGAAAATCAGAGCAGTGCACACTGAGAAAATGTGTTCACAAGGGATCGAGTGTTTGAATTGAAGACCCGCCTCTTTCCCTAATTCATTGGTCAAAAACCATGTCTTCAATTTGAAAGCTTACTCTCATGTGAACATGAAAACATAAGATTAAAAATTCTTCCCAACCAACACTATAAACTACATTGGGTAAGTAAGCTGGTTCCTGGTTTGTGTAATTAATTTCTGACACTTGCTAAAATGAATCTACAAAATGAAATGTTCTATGAGGTTCCATCATGTTGCTCGCAGTAGCTTTACCTGGATGGCCATGGCTTGATATTGCAGATTGCTTCTCTACTTGGATGTGCTCTTTGATGATCTACTGTTCTCTCTGGATGTCCTTTGCTTTGGGCTTAAATAATGAGTTCTCCAACCGTTTATCTGCTTGCCAAAAATCTGTTAAGTGGGTCATGTAAGTTTTCGGATGTAAATCTTGCTTTGTAATAGTCTTAATTATTCAAAATGAGATCTATTTATTTAAACACTAATTGAGCTTCTAGTCTCTTAGAACTGCATATGTAAATTAATATAATTTTACCAGTTCACTACTGCCTAAATATTTAATTCATATTATCTGCTGAGCATTTCGATACTTGCAAATTTCCTCAAGTAAATTTACTTTGTAAAATTCTAAACAGTGGATCATTTTTATTAACTCATAAGTAACATATCAGAACATTTCCTCTATTTTTTTTTCCTCTATTACTGAACCGCCACACAGTTCATTGATTATCTCTGTAAATCAGCTTCAGAAAGCCACACACTCTTCAGTATTTTTGCAAGGCTCTATACATATGAGCCATTCTAATGTGGCAATACAAATAAAATGTCAGATAAAAAGCCCACTGGGGACCAAAGGGTTGTAGCAATCACCCAATATGGAACACGATTCCTACACTTCACCACCCGAGAGGGAAGTGGACGATATTTGAAGGATAAAATGGCATTACCATATTCGGTCCTCTGCCCCTCTTATCCCCTATGCACCCCCCTTAAATAACTGGTAAAAAAATCTAAATCAGAAAAAAGTGGGACTGATAAATATATTGAAAAATGCTGATTACATTTCCTTGCCCAGTGCCTGAGTGCTCATTTGTGATCCCACTTCCCCAGACGCCCTTCCTCTGCGGCCAAATCCTGTCCCCCGGTTTGACACAGACAATAAAGGAAAATAAAAAACTGTTCTCAGAGAAATCAGAAAGAAAGTTTTAATGTAGCCCATATATATGGAGAAGAAACCTTCAGTCCTCTGGCGAAAACAGCTTCTCCGCTGGCTATCACGAAGAAACGCACTCATGAGTCCGACACACCAACCGGAAACACCTGGAGAACACCAGACCCTGGCCTCTTCTAGGGGATTCGTCACACTGATTATTTCTTCAGGGTGGCCTCCCACAAATAGCAGGCGTCCCTGGGTGAAGTCAGATCCTGATGTTTCTTAAAGCGTATATAGTCGCCTCCTTGCCTTCAGCCTTTTCCTTCCTTTTTTTCTCCCCCTTCCTTGATTCTCCATTCCCCTTAAAAAAAAAAAGTTTCCCGCCAAAACATCTTTACCCCTCTCGGTTGTTATGGAAACATGACACCGGCAACAGTCAGCTGGAATATTTACTGGGTGGGATCCTCCCAGCACTGGGTCGTCCTCAAAAGCGCCTGAAGGGCTATTTATAGACACCCTCCCAGCCACATTATAAAGTGGCGGACAGTCCAGAAGGCCAACCCGACTGACAAGTTATGTAGCCTTGCTACAAGGTGATTTGCACTTGTCCCGTTCTGACATAGAATTATGGTGAAGGGATCAGAGGTTAAAGCAAAAGTAATTTGAAAGAGGAAATACAGATCTATGCCACTTTTCTTGGTTTCTGTGAAACTATCTGCCAGGGGTTTTCTTAAAAGCAAAATACAAACTCCATGCCTGATCTTGGAGTGAAGCAAGAAAAAAGTAATACATTGGGTTGATACTGGAGACAGTGTTAAATTACGTAGTGTAGAAATGTAGAATTTAGATGAAAATACACAAAGTTAAATAACTCTTTGTGTTGCATAACTAGCTGAAATATGTCATCCACATTTGAATGGGCAGTAAGTGCCATGAGGTTTCCATGACTGAACCAGAGAGACAGAGAATATACAATCATACATTAGTATCATTACAAAACAAAAAGACTGTGGTGTACTGCATGTGAAGGTTCACAATGATTCAGGTAATTGACCACACAACAAGCTCTATGTACTGTAATACTGATCAAGAGAGACAGTTAATGGGCCCAAATGACTGTTTCCAGATTTACCACCAGAATGTGGAGGTGGTTTATTAAAAATGCACTAATTATTTTAAAGGAATTCTCTTTTCTGTATTATCAGTCATGAAAATACATTTTGGAATATAACAGTGCTGCTAGGACAGTTACATGAGATGGGAGCTACTTCATCTATGAACAAAGCCAAAAGCTGGGGAGAACAACTGAAAATGAGAAAACACTAATAAATTGTTTAGTGTTGTTTAATGTAGTATTAAAAGCAGGAGTAACAAAAGATGAAATAGAAGGAATACTAACTACTAAAACTGATACCTGTTAAAAAAAAATGATTGTGATACTAATATTGCCTTACACGGAGCATAAAAATTAGTAGCAATCTAGTTTAAATGAGAGATTATTTTAAATTTCTAAAACACTATATGATAGGATGGCAACATACTCTGCACAAATTTTTATAAGAAACAGGGAAAACTTGGTAATCCAGAAATAATTTATCGAGTCAATAGTGTTAAAGATGGTATAATTAAGGCTACTGCAGGTCGGTCAGCAAGAGGATAGTCTCACCATGTTAGAGCTACTATACTGAATTCAAACCTAAAATACTGTAATTTGTATATAAAGTGCAGGGTAGCTAAGTAAAGGAAGTCTAAATAAGCACCTTTACGGAGTACAAAACACAACAGACATGTGAATTTCAAACAATAATTGCTGGAAGGCCAAAGGGAAATAAGGAAGACAATGAAAGAAGAGCTGTAGGAGGGAATTATTTAACCTGTAATTTGTCCTTTTACTCTCCTGTGTGGGTAATCAGAAAACTGGACAGTTTTCCTCTAAACATCAAAGCCTCAAATCTGCTTTTTCCTGTTGCACCTCAAGGTCGGGATTTGTCAGGAAATGTTTGGATGGACACACAGTGGTCATGCCACAGCTCTCTTTCACAGCTGTAATGGCCTGATAACCAGAGACTTGACTTTATATTATCAGTATATTGAGGACATCATGCTGTCAGGCAAGGAGAAGTGTGTAAAAGACACTTTACTAATAAAAATGGAGAAAAGAGAATAGACTACGACTAAAGTGGGTGGCATTAGGAAAAATATTTAAGGGAACCTGAAAAAGAGGTGACACGGAATATAATTACTTCTATATGGATACTAGTAGTGCCAAATAATGAACAAGAAGTTAATATATGCGACTAAATGAGTTGTGAGGGGGCTGTATCCCACATTTAGGACATCACCTACACATGGTGCAGTACAGTACATTGTATATTTTTTAGTAAGGAGAAAAACAATAGACTATTTTTGAGTATGTTAAAGAACAAAGCTACTGGTTGCTTATAGGATTCTCTCAAATCACAAAAGACAGAGTGATGTAATGGTGTCACTAATTTGCCCAAAACCTGGTTGGGATAGTGAATCGAGAGTGAGAGCAGACACTGCTCAGAATAAGATAATGAGCAAATGGAAATTGTATGTGTAGGCAAAAACAAACCTGGAGCAAAGTGACACAAGTGCACTGCAGAAGTCCATGACAGAGCAGAAAAAAACAAACTGAGTGCCCAGCAGCCGCTACAGAGTCAATAATTCACTTAACCTGCATGTCTTTGCGGATGAAGGACAATAAGCAGTGAACCTGCAGAAAAACCTATGTGGACTAGCAAGAATATGCAAACTCTGTCAGACAATGACTAGGTGTTAAAACCTAAAAACACACAATTCTGAATCTATGAGGCCACCATGACACCCACAACAGGAAAGTTTCTCTAACAAATCTCTGCCTGGCCTCAAATAGAAATCTGAAAGAATTCTAAAATAAACTGATAATTCCATATGTTTCTGTACTGGGAACTATCTATGTAAGATGATTTATGTCTGTCCTGCTCCTATAATAAAAGGAAACTTACTTCCAGGTGAATGCAGTTTTGTTCAGTTATGGAAGCTTAGATGATGCTTTCCTTGACCCTTTAGTGAGTATGTATATAAACCCTTGACACATATTTTTAGGAAGCCACTGCACACTGGAGAAATCCCGAAGGACTGGAAAATGGCAAATATTATCCCGTTGTATAAAAAGGGGGAGAGGGTAGAGCCGAGCAACTATAGGCACAGAAAAATTAATGGAAGGAATTATTAAGGATAAAATTGAGCAGCTCATGGCAAGTACAGGAGTTTTTCTGAACAGTTAGAATGGACTCAGAAGAGGGATGTCATGTTTTACTAACATGCTGAAATTCTGTGAGGAAACAACAAAAGGGTATGGTCAAAGTGGAGCTTATGATATTATTTATCTGGACTTTCAGAAAGCATTTGATAAGGTGCCACATGAGAGGTTGGGCATCAAACTAAAAGAAGTGGGAGTTCAGGGTGATGTTATTTGATGGGTACAGAATTGGCCCAGACACAGGAAGCAGAGGGTGATGGTGCGAGGAACCGCATCAGAACTGGCCGATGTTAATTGTGGTGTTCCACAGGGGTCAGTGCTAGGGCCGCTACTATTTTTAATATATATAAATAATTTAGGTAGGAAATATAAATAACAAGATGGTTAAGTTTGCAGATGATGCCAAGCCAGATGGATTGGCAGATAATCTGGGGTCTGTTAAACCATTAAAGAGGAACTTGAACAGCATATTGGCTTGGCCAGATTTTTGGCAGGTGAAATTTAATGTTAGTAATTGTAAAATATTATACATAGGAAGCAAAAACATTAGGTTCAAATACACAATTTGAGGTCTGAAAATTGAGAGTACACTTTATGAGAAGGATTTAGAAGTCAAAGTGGACTCTACGTTATCAACTTCCCGACAGTGTTCAGAAGCCATTAAGAAGGAAAAAACAATGTTAGGTTATATAGCATAACATGTGGAGTACAAGTCCAAGGAGGTTCTGCTCAACCTTTATAATCTACTAGTGAGGCCTCAGCTGGAGTACTGGGTGCAGTTTTGGTCTCCACGCTACAAAAAGGACATAACAGCACTAGGAAAGGTCCAGAGAAGAGTGACTAGGCTGATTACAGGGCTAAAATTCTGAAGGGAATTAGTTCAGTGGATCGAGACTGTTGTTTTAAATTGAATTCATCAAGAACACGGGGCAACAGTTAGAAACTTGTTAAGGGTAAATTTTGTACAAACATTAGAAAGTTTTTCTTTACAAAGAGAACCATAGACACATGGAATAAGCTACCAAGTAGCATGATAGACAGTTAAATCTTTAGGGACTTTCAAAATTAGACTTGATGTTTTTTAGAAGAATTAAGTGGGTAAGGACTGGTGAGTTTTGCTGGACTGAATGGCTTGTTCTTGTCTAGATTACGGTAATATTGTAATGTTCTACATTTACATTTAAATACTAGACTAATAGTCCATGATTTATCATGGATAGAGCTGGCTAGTTTTTAAATAATAAAAAAATCCTGTAAAGTTATGCATATATATTGTATATACTGTATATATAAAAGTTTACATAGCCTAAAGTATTTTGAAGGACTTTGCAACTCATTACCATTTATATACTTAATGGCTTCGTTTTAAAAACCTCAGCACAATCTGTACTTGCCTTGCCACATGGGGCCAGTGGCTAATTTAACACTTCAAAAGAAGCAAATTTTAAACTGCATCCTTGAACTGGAAACGTAAAAATAATGGTTTCCTATCTAATAATGGCAATGGCAGTGTTCTGTCAAATTGTTACGTAGCATGAGTTAAATACCACACAAACCGCAGAGTGCTCTATCAAGGGGGGTTATCACAATGTGACTACACTGTGTGTGTTCATTCTGGGTCTAAATTGGGTTGGAGAAGTGTCAAAGAGAAATGTTAACCTGTTAGGTGCAAAAGTGACCAAGTTTTATAAAGAATGTACACTGATAGGCCAAATTATGAAGCTCACCCTCTCTTTTCCTGTTACTCTACAGCTCATTGAAAACAACGCCTCTGTGGACATTGCAGTTTAAAGCTGATGTGTGAAGGTGTGCAATTAAGACAGAAAATGGGCAATACTAACGGTTTATAGTTCTGAACACAGTCCCAGATATGCCAGCATAAGTGTATTAGGAAATCAAACTTGGTTGAGCTTTCCAGATATCACCCTGCTATGAGAGTCATTAAGAATGAACCACTAACCAAAAATATCTACTTAAAGACAGACCAGTGGTTGGAAAATAACAGTTGAATGGGGCTTATAGAAGCTGAAACTGGATCTGGCTCCTTTTTAAATTTTCTATATTGTTGCTGAGTCTCTATGACCTTGGTTAATTTTAAATAACCGTGACCATCTCCTAATTTCATTTCCCTTTCTAACTTACTGCTACCCGGTGCAGCCTGAACACAAACTGGCTATATATGCCGTAACAATACAAGAACGAGTTGTATAAGAAATCACACTTCATTGTATCCTGTATTAGATGGGTATGACATTAAATAATGTATACTGAGTAAGCCATTACCGTTATGCCACTGCACCACCATTACCTGTGAGGGTAGCTGGAAGTTCAATCAAGAGATGAGAAAAAACATACATCTTCATTTTGCTTTTGACTATTGGGATTGAGGAAGACTGATAAACAGATAAATGGTTAAGTTCAAGAGCGTGGTGCTTCAAAGATGAATGAGCATTTGCTCAGAATACATTAAAGCTCATGAATAATTAAGAGAATGGCTTAGGAGAATCTCATCGGTTTTAAAGGTTTACAATGGGTAAATAACATAGACAGGTATTTGGCTTGTTATTTTAAGATCCTTTAACTTCTTCAGTAAGTTTATCAGAATAGTAGACAAGGAAGTGTGATCGAATGACTTAGATGCTGGAAGCTAAAACACAAGACTGCTGATTTCAGCCCTACCTGTGACAAACACACTGTATGACCTGGAGCAGGTCTCTTAACCAGCCTGCGATCCAAAAATATATAAGTAATAGATGTGACAGTTTGCCTTGCACTATAGTTTAACTTTAAATGTTTTAACATACATGCTCTCTAGAATAAAAGGCTTATATGTAGTAGTATTGACAGTAGAACAATACCAACGACAGACATAAAAGACAATGAAAACAATATCAGTGCACTATATGAGATAATATATATATATATAAATGTAACTGTAAACATCTATAAATATAACTATATATAAAAAACATATATATACTGTATACAGTTATGGATGGCTGGCGGGGGCTGGTGTCACAAACGTAATGGTGCATAATCCCTTACCTGGCCAGGCAATCACTGCATTGAATGGCCAAGAACAATGGCAGGGTATTCCCTACCTTAGCCAGAAGACTGGTAAATGCCAATCTGGGAAGTTGGTACAATGGCATGCCAGTAGAGATGACCTGAAGACACTTGCCTGGCCAGGTTGATAATGTAAGGAAGGGTGGGAGAAGATTACTTATTTGGGCCACTGGCTCCCCGACACACTAGATGGTAGCATTCCTGGGCTATGGCACCCAGATGGACACCTGCAGAGCTTGCTGGGTACTGTAGTCCTGTGGGTGCCATCAGAGAGTGGTGCTGGAATTTGTGTTCCCTACTTTGTGGTGCTTGAGGTAGTGTATCTTGATATTGTACTTTATAATTTAAAAATTGAATAAGAATCTGAAAATCTAACAACATCACATTAAAGTTTGATGTATTTTGAAAAGAATGAAACCAAACATGCTGTATATATGTAGGTTTTAAAATAAGCCTCATTTAAAGTGTGACAAAAAAAACGCTGCACAAAATCGTTGCACTTTTAGGCTTAGGATTTTATATATAGAATATATACTGTATATTTATATATGTATTTATATAAATATATATATATATATATATATATACATACACACACACATATATACTAGGGGGTTCCGCCCCCTGCTCACTTTGCTCACCGACCCCCGTGTTTGGATTACCAGATATACAATTTAAAGAGATTGTTATTTTCATGGGAATTGTTACATATGCATTATTTTCACTTTTACTTTAAAAACTTTTGTAAACACAATACTTGTCCTTTATTTCCGGCCCCGTGCGTGGTTACATCTCTTTCTCACCAGATGTATAATGCTGCTTGCGTTGTGAAGGGGGGGGTGGCTGAAAACACGCTACGGATATGCCATCGGATCATCTGCTGTTTTTCTGCTGCTTGCGAGCTGCCTGCTCTGCTTGTCGAATGTCATTGTTTTAAGAGGTGGGAGCACATGATGCTTGTCTGCCAATCCAACAACTGCTAGGTTAGATGTCTGTGGACTTGTTTTAAATGATGGCTCACTGCCTGGTCTTGCGTGACGTTGTAAAAACAATAATTGTCCTTTATTTCAAGCCCGGGCGTGGTTAAATCTCTTTCTTGCAGGACGTATAACGCTGCTCGCGTTGGGAGGGGTGGGGGGGTATCAGCTGCTATTGCACTGCCCTTCAATCATTTTAAAGCCTGTATAGCTGCTGTAACTTTTTACCAGTTCGTGTCTCTGCTGCTCGCGTTGTGATCGCTTCTCCTAGATCATAAATCTACACCTGACCGAATTGTGTTTTCTTTAAAATTAAACTTGTCATTGCTTTAAATGTTGCGGGACCACAGATTCTCATAGTGTATGGTCCATTATTGTGTAAATCTATGTTTTGTGCACTGAATGATGCGAATGCGAAAAGGCTTTTTTTTCTGCTCTTTGCCTTTTATTTCTGACCTCGCTTTGTCCTGCTATTTTTTTCAATTACACCTGGTCCTGATGATTAATTTCCTTTTGTTTGCACTAATGCGATCTTTTAGTCATCGACATTTCATTTATAACGTATTGTCCTTTATACGCTTTATATGCACTGAGACCCCTGTATCTGTGTGTGCTGCATGCCTTTACACTACTGATTTTTTTTTGATGGCCATGCTCTGATATTGCTTGTAAGTAGGGCGTGTCTTGCAAGAATCTCATGTTCTATATCCCAGCGAGACGCTCCGTGGCCATTCTCTTTCATTTCACGGGTCTTTTATTTGTCTTCCGTGATCTTAACATGAAGATCATGTATCGTCTCCTAGTCATTCCCTCCCACAGGATTTTTTTTAT
>JANRMT010062818.1:1540692-1586880 GCA_026402145.1 Polypterus bichir lapradei | reverse complement strand
CCTCAGCAGACCCCCATGACCCTGTAGTTAGGATATAGCAGGTTGGATAATGAATGGATGGATATATATATATATATATATATATATATATATATAGTATATACTGCTCAAAAAATTAAAGGAACACTCTGAAAACACATCAGATCTCAATGGAAAAAAATTATCTATACTAATATGGACTGGGTAATGTGTTAGGAACAAAAGGATGCCACATCGTTTCATGCAAATGAAAATTATCAACCTACAGAGGCCTGAATTCAAAGTCACCCCGAAAATCAAAGTGAAAAAATGATGCGGCAGGCTAGTCCATTTTGCAGCATTGCAGTAACTAAAAAATCATACTCAGTAGTTTTCTGGCCCCCCCGTGCTTGTATGCATGCCTGACAACATCGGGGGTGATGCTCCTAATGAGATGACGGATGGTGTCCTGGGGGATCTCCGCGCAGATCTGGATCAGGGCATCACTGAGCTCCTGGACAGTCTGAGGTGCAACTTGGCTAGCATCGGATGGACTGAAACATAATGTCCCAGAGGTGTTCTATTGGATATAGGTTAGGCAAGCATGGGGGCCAGTCTATGGTATCAATTCCTTCATCCTCCAGGAACTGCCTGCATACTCTCACCACATGAGGCCAGGCATTGTCATGCACCAGGAGGAACCCAGGACCCCCTGCACCAGCATAGTGTCTGACAATCTGTCGAAGAACTTCTTCCCGATACCTAATGGCAGTCAAGCCTTGTCTAGCCTGTAGAGGTCTGTGCATCCCTCCATGGATATGCCTCCCCAGACCATCACTGACCCACCACCAAACTGGTCATGCTGAACGATGTTACAGGCAGCATAACGTTCTCCATAGGTTATCCAGACCCTTTCATGTCTGTCACATGTGCTCAGGGTGAACCTGCTCTCATCTGTGAAAAGCACAAGGCGCCAATGGTGGACCCGCCAATTCTGGTAATCTGTGGCAAATGCCAATTGAGCTCCACGGTGCCATGCAGTGAGCACAGGGCCCACTAGAGGACGTCGGGCCCTCAGGCCACCCTCATGAAGTCTGTTTCTGATTATTTAATCAGAGACATGAACACCAGTGGTCTGCTGGAGGTCATTTTGTAGGCTCTGGCAGTGCTCATCCTGTTCCTCCTTGCCCAAAGGAGCAGATACCGGTCCTGCTGATGGGTTAAGGACCTTCTATGGCCCTGTCCAGCTATCATGGAGTAACTGCCTGTCTCCTGGAATCTCCTCGATGCCCTTGAGACTGTGCTGGGAGACCTTCTGGCAATAGCACGTATTGATGTGCCATCTTGGAGGAGTTGGACTACCTGTGCAACCTCTGTTGGTTCCAGGTATTGCCTCATGCTACCAGTAGTGATGCTGACGGTAGCCAAATGCAAAACTAGTGAAAAAAAGATGAGGAGGGAAAAATGTCAGTGGCCTCACTCCACCTGTTAAACCATTCCTGTTTTCAGGGTCGTCTCATTGTTGCCCCTCTAATGCACCTGTTGTTAATTTCATTAATACCAAAGCAGCTGAAACTGATTAACAGCCCCCTCTGCTACTTAACTGACCAGATCAATATACCAGAAGTTTCATTAACTTTATGCTATACTCTGATTAAAAAGTTTAAAATGTTTAAATTATTTCCTTAAATTTATTTCAACAAACAGTACTGAATGCCCCAAGGGTACTGAACATAGGATTTTAGAAATTTCTGCAATTTTTTTTAATAAAAAAGTAAATATCTCATTCACACAAGTATTGTATTTAAAATCTTTGCTATCACACTTTAAATTTTGGCCAGTTAGATGCAGCAGGAAAAACTGGGCATTGCCCATTCTGCTAGGCTTTAGTGGCACACTAAGTCTGTTAAGGCAGCAGATGTAACAGACATCTGGCTACATAAAACCCCCTCTTGCACTCCAAAGTATGTGACAGAACTCCAACTTTTACCAGCTGATGTTGAGCTGGAATCTTTCCAAAGGACTTTTTTGCAGACCTCTTGAGCCAGAAGGTGCAAAATGGACTCAAGCAAGAAGAGCTTATAATTCAAGGATGCCAACTGTGATAGACAGAAAAATTCGACTATGAGGATGCACTGATTTTGTAACTGAAAGTGCCTTTAATCCAATCAGGAGAAGTTATACATTCCCTTAAATATAGTTACTCTCATCCCATCTGGGAATATTCTCTGGACATTCTCAATGAATTCTGTGGAGACTCCCTTGGGGGGCTCTCTCTGGGGTAGTATGTCCCAGGGGAGAACTGTGTTCTTACTCTGCAAAATGACCTCCTGAAACTTCTCTCTGAAATTAAAAGCTGATGACCAATTCTCTGTTTGGAGATCAGAGTACTGACAACGCATATTTTTCATTGTGGCTCAGAAAATGACAATCTTTCTGTCAATCCAAACTCTGGACTGGTGGGCTGAAAAGGCTGAAAAATAGCCATCACATCAAGAATGTAACTTCAGCATCTAAACTCTTATGTCAGAAAGAGTAAGGCTTTTTCCTATGAAGTTGCAAACAACACAGCAAAGAGCCTAACGGCGGAAAGCAAAAACAGAACAGAACACCACAAACAAAAGATGATGCAGCAAGGAGAAAGAGTGCACTCCAATGCAAGAAGAATCCTCCACTTGAAATCGCAGCAGAATCAAAGCAACAACTTCACCCACCATCAAACATCACCTTTAAAGACTTGGTATTGTAAAATTGTTTATCTGTGCCAAGAAAACAGCAAGCCTCTCTGTGTTATATGTTTGCATATGATAAGGAACGGCACATGTTTTTAAAAGGTCCCACAGTTGACAATGTGCATCAGAGCAAAAAGCAAGCCATGAGGGCAAAGAATTGCCCGCAGAGCTTAAAGATGGAATGGTCCTGAAACACAGATCCAGAGAAAGCTACAAAATAATTGCTGCCCCATTGAAGGCTTCCAAGAGCACAGTGGCCTTAAGTGGAAGAAGTCTGGAACAAGATTGACTCTTCCAAGAGCTGGCCACTTGGCCAAACTGAGCAATCGTGGGAGAAGAGACATGGTAAGAGATGTGACCAAGAACCCAGATGTCACTCTGACTGACATACCCTTTGTGAAGATGGGAGAAACTTCCAGAAGGATAATAATCATTGCAACACCTCACTGACCTGGGGCCTCATACATAACGCCGTGCATAGAATTCACACTAAAACATGGACAAAAGCAGAAATGTTCGTATGCACAAAAAAATCCAGATGCATAAATCTGTGCATATGCCAACTTCCACATTCTTCCACTACATAAATTCTGGTCAGTGTGAAAAGTAACACACATGCACGCGCCTGCTCCCCAACTTCTCCCAGAATTACGCCTCTTTGAATATGCAAATCAACATAAATAGCCCTAAAGCTCAGCATTCTGTGAAAAGGCAATGGCAAAAGCATGAGGAAAAATAGAAGATTTTCAGCGAATACCAAGTGGAGGCAAGGAAAAATATACTATTTGTTGGTTTAAACAGTGGTATAAACAACAAAAGGAAATTGATCGAGTGACATAGAGTGTCGGAGAAACTTGAAAGCTCAAGTTCACAAAGTCGCACAGTGCCCGAAATAAAAAAGAAGTTGTCAGATATCAAAGTCGCCGCGAAAAGGCGAGTCATAGCCCACCGTCTGAGTGTCATATGAAAGCTTATTAGGGTACAGAGAAAAGAAAAAAAAATAGGCACACAGTGGGGAAAAAAATCACGGAACTTTAATCTCGAAATTTCCACTTTGATCACGTAGTTTATTTTGTCATTAAAGTAAAACATCATAAGCTTCATCTTAAAATCTTTAATTTACTAGTTTCTCAAATACCATCATAACTAAAGTCACACATTACATGCTTTGTTTTGTATAAGTTCTTCTATGTGCTCTATGTGTGTGAATCATGGGAGGACACAGAATCCATTATGTCCATGATATTAGAGATCTCTGAATAATTTAAATACTGAGATGTATACTTGTTATCATTTTCATGATGATAGGAATTAAAGCATGTATTAAACATGGGAACACGGTGGCGCAGTGATAGTGATGAGCTGGTGCCCCGTCCAGAGATTGTTCCTGCCTCCTGCAAGATGCTTGCTGCGCTGTGCGTGACCTTTGATGAAATTATTTATTGCAGCAGTACTGTCTCTTTCAAATGTACTAACCTCCAATTCCTGTCCTTCCTTTTCTTTCTCCAAAAAACCAATCGCCACACGATCAGCTCTGTAATAGATGTCAAGTCATCTGTAGGCTTGGAACGCCATTTCTTCAAAACTTTTAAAGAACAGAGAAATATCTTCATAGTACATCTTTAATTATTCCATCCATCTATCCATCCAGTGTCGCGCCAGTCCCAGCAAGAATACAGCGCGAGGCAGGAATGGGCACCAGCTCGTCACTAGCGCCGAGACACCATGTCCTCACATGTTTAATTATTGACAATATAGATTATTTAAATAATGTTATCATTTTTATCTGTATAATGTAATAAACATATTTTGCTGCATTTCATCTTAAAAATTATATCGTCATCATATGTAAATACCAGTGATAGCCCAAATCTGAACTCTATTAAACACATCTGGAGAGACCTGAAAATAGCTGCCCATCGATGGTCTTCCTCCAACCTGTCAAAACTGGAGAGAATCTGCAGACAAGAATGGCTGAAAATCCCCAAATTCAGACGTACGGTGCTTGTTAAGTCAAAGAGGACGGTAGGCTGTAATTGGTCCCAAAAGTGCCCTCACTAAGTACTGTAATGAGTAAAGTGTCTGAATACTTGTGTCAGTGTGATCTTCCTGTTTTTGCTTTGTTATTCTGGAGTACTGAATGTTGCTCTTTGAGGGAAAATTCATTTAAATGTTTTTACCACAAGGCTTCAACACTACAAAAAGAAAAGAGGTGAGACTAAAACCACAATGCCATTGAAATGCTACCGTCTGTGCTATTCTGCAACAACCATAGACTGGAATTAATACCAGCCTTTCCTACGGCATTGTAGTTGTTTTCACAAGTACTTTTTTTTCTCAAAATTAACTTTTGGAAGCTGTTTGATTTTTGTGGGCCACAGGGCGGTAAGTTCAATCAGTCTGTGAAAACTATTTTTTTCCTTAGGTTGTCTGCAAATAGCCAAGGATTTCTTATCAGTCAGTCAGTCAGTCAGTCGGAGAGTCAATCAGGAACATGTTGCTTTATACAGATACTGTGCATAGACATACAATATATATTAGATACAATCATGCATTTGTCGGTATGGGCAGATTTTGAGCAACCTTATGACCTGTGAATAAAATCTGTCCCTGAATCTCATGGTGGTAGTGCTAAAGATCCCATCCTATTTTGCTAGAACTGAGGAGAGAGGAACATGGCTCTGTAGGATGGCTGTGGACTTTAATAATACTGTTTCTTATAAAGTGAATGTGTTATATACTGTATGTCCTGAACTGAATGGAGCTATGTGAAAGAAATATTCTGAGATGACATCATCACCCCATAGCGTTGCAGTTCTGAGCTGAGTATTCTGTGCCAGAATGTTACAACAACAACATTTATTTATATAGCACATTTTCATACAAGGGTGGCACGGTGGTGCAGTGGTAGCACTGCTGCCTTGCAGTAAGGAGACCTGGGTTCGCTTCCCAAGTCCTCCCTGCGTGGAGTTTGTATGTTCTCCCCGTGTCTGCGTGGGTTTCCTCCCATAAGTCCAAAAACATGCAGGTTAGGTGCATTGGCGATTCTAAATTGCCCCGGTGTGTGTGTGTGTGTGTGTGTGTGTGTACGTGCCCTGTGGTGGGCTGGCGCCCTGCCCGGGGTTTGTTTCCTGCCTTGCACCCTGTGTTGGCTGGGATTGGCTTCAGCAGACCCCCATGACCCTGTAGTTAGGATATAGCGAGTTGTATAATGGATGGATGGATGAATTTTCATACAAATGGTGTAGCTCAAAGAACTTTACAAAATGAAGATAGAAATGTTTATGAAAAACAAAAGAAATATTAGCAATGATAAGTAACAAAGAATAGAATAAGGTTGATGGCTGGGAGGACAGTGAAAACAAAAGCAAACTCCAGATGGACCAGAGTAAAAAAAACAAATCTGCAGAGGTTCCGAGGCCACAAGACCACCCAGTCCCCACTGGGCATTCTACCTAACATAAATGATCTAAGTCAGTCCTCATGGTTTTCAGGCTTCACGTGAAAGAATTTAATGATGATGGTGACGTGGACATGTGAGGCACTGCCTTCAAACCATCAATGTAGGGACTGCAAGGTGACTTGATCAGGTGGTGGTGATTCCACTATGCACTTGTACAAATTGGTGAGCAGTGGTAGAGACATTTGAGCTTTCCTCGGATATCTGAGGAAATAAAAGCATTGGTGAGCCTTCTTTACTATAGTCAAGAGGTGCTGTGCCCACCTCAGGCCATCAGTTATGGTCTCTCCAAGAACTTTAATGGTGCTGACATTCTTCAAAGTATCTTGTTCGATACAGATAGGAGTGTGGTGTATTTTCTGCTTCCTAAAGTCTATGACCATCCCCTAGGTTTTGCTGGCATTAACGGAGAGGTTGTTGTTCTGGCACCACTTCTCTGGCAAACTTCTTCTCTGTAAGGTGTCACATCATTTTTAGTAATCATTTATGATGGTGGTGGTGGTGGCGGTCTCATCAACAAATGTAATGATGGAATTGACGTTGTGTGTGACTACAGAGTTGTAGATGAACAAAGGCTACACCAGGGTGCTCTGCACACTAATCTGTGGGGAGCCTGTGTCAAGGATGACTCTGGATCGATTGATGCTAAAAATTACGAATACTGTTGGTACGCAAGTTATAATGTCCGAAATCCAATTGCAAGTGGTGGCACTAAATCCCAAGCTGATGACCTTAGTGACCAGCGTTGAGGGTACCACAGCATTAGAGAAGAAACTGGACTCTAAACCCTAAGGATGCTGCATCTGACTTATTACATGTCCCTCAGTAAATCACTTTACCTGCAGAGTGCCAAATGGAAAAAAAAAATGAAAATGTAAATTGTTGTACTATGAATCTGTACTTGCAGAATGCAATGGGATGATTTTATTATAGAAGAGTGCTATATTAATTAGTTGATTATTGTTATCATTTGTAAAGCTCCTTGGAATGGTGTGTATAATAGAACAGCACTACATAAAAATAAATGCTTTGCATTGAACCTCAGAATAGAATTCACAACAGATGCAAGCAATTCTTCTTCCTCTTTCTCTTTTCTCACTTCTATGTCGATGGGGTTGATGTGCTTGATCAACCTTCTCCATGCTGCTCGGTCCTACACCTCCTCCCCACTCAGACCCTTTTTCTTTAAATCTTCTTTTATTCTATTCATCCACCTCTGATCTGGCCTCCCTTGCTTTCTCTTTGCCTGTACTTCCATTGGCATCACTCTTTTGCCAACGTATTCACTGTCTCTCCTCATCACATGTCCATCCCACTTCAGCTTACTTTCCTGCACATTCTTAAATATATCTCCCACTTTTATTATACAGCTGATCGTCTTATTTCTTATTCTGTCCATTTTTGTAACTTAACACATCCATCTGAACATTCTCATTTCTGCCACATCCACCTTCTTCTCTTGCACTACCTTTACTGCCCACATCTCAGCTCCATATATCATTGCTAGTCTTTCGAGTGTCTTAAAAATCTAACCTTTAATCTTTGATCACTCCATACTTCTGATACCTTCTTCCAATTATTTCATCGACACTGCTCTCTATGAGTTATCTCTGCATCTTATTTTCCATCTTGGGCTACCACTGATCATAGATATTTAAATGTATCCCCTCTTTTCAATAGCTCTCCCTGTAATATAGAGTAAAATTAGATTGTATCAAGAAGCTGGAAAATAACCTACACTGCAGTATGTGGTCAATCTAACTACAAGAATATGCACTAATATTGACTATGTCACAAATCATGTATATGCTCACATTTAGGAATGTTTGATTTTGTTGTAGAGTATTTTGCTTGAGTTGATGAAAAAGAAGACAAACTATGGGGATACTTGCACAGGAGATGGCAGAATGGCATTTTATTTGCAGATAAGATGAGAGGGTTACGAATCAGGCCACTACCATGATGATAAAGATAAAAGGATTTGGTTGTTTGGGAGCTTCTTCAAGATGCCAATTCCTCAATTTTTAAATACACTTAATCCAGTTGAGGATCACATGGACTTGAGTTCACCTTTGGCAGCAGTGGGCATAAAGTAGGGTGTCATTGCTCAGCATATACACACGCACACCCAAGGCTACCTAATCTGGGCCAGTTTAGTAGTAAAACTAACAGCAGAAGTAGTATTGTCACATATCCAAAATAGGGTGAAGTTCTTACTTGCATGTCCAACCACCATACAACAGCATGTAATCAAGGCTAATAGGATACTAGTTAACATTTGTGTCTGTGTTTATCAGGTTTATTGTCTCTCTATTGGAAGTACTGTATATAAGAGCACTAGAGCGATTCAAGGGGAAAGGTAGTACTCATTAGAGGACTACAAACTCAGTAGTATAATGAAGCAAAAAATAAAGCCAGCACACAAAACAGTCCAGAAAGTGAATACTTTGCAGCTAGGAAGTGGACCAGGATAGAAATACAGAATTGCTACTAATGCTAACCATCACAACACCACGTGATCATGTAAACAGGATGTGGGGTGAATACCTAAACGTTTAAAACAAAGAGGGAGTCAGTTCTTGACTGCCTCACATTCAGTGATGAGGTAACACATGTGCCCACTAGACAGAACCATTGTTTGTTGGTCTTTCCAGATCCTTGTTATCTCTGCGCTGAGTGGCAGCTTTGGACAGTTACGTTGCTTAAGTACAAGGTGTTGTTACATACTGTGTATATATATATCTTTCTGACAGTGTGGTATTAGGCATCCAAATAAACAATGACCACTCTCTGTCCCAGATCACTTGCCTACAAGCACATTATCATGCTGACTGCATATCACAACACCAGTTTCTACAAAAGGGCGTTTAAACACAGTCACAAACAAATCAGTATTCTGTCACTGTTTGTGCACAATGCTGTCTTTATTTTGTTAGAATATGGTTGGAGCACATTGGCAGTTGTCACATACAGATCAGTATGTCAGTAACACATTGGCATTCGCCTGCCAGAACATTACAACATCACCGCCAGCATACTGGCAGGCAGCTACTACATTTCTGCTGCCTGCACATTTTTATGCCATCATCAGCTTGGCAGTGTTCGTTTCATACAATAGGCAAAATGGCATTCTCCTTTGGGCCCTTTGGCATACTTCCATCGTGCTGGCACATCACCACCCAAACATTTGCATGCAGTCAACTCACTGGCGCAGATTGGTCTTCAGATGAGCACATTCCAAGGACCTCAGCACAAATATGACTGCATATCAGTAAATGTCTGTTTTTAGTGACTTACCAAACTGATTGCTCTTAGACCACAGGTATCACTCTAAGAAACTGTTGTTACCAAACCAGGGGATGAAGAAGCAGGCAAAGAGGATTCACTGGTGACAGACTTGTCTCGTAAAACTTGTGAACTACTTCAAACACATTCACAATTTTTGACTATTTTCCTCAATGATGGTCCAATTCAATAAATGTCAGCAAATCGAACATACAAAACGTGACGTGTGCCGTACAAGCACTAAATGGGGCAAACTAAAATGACGGCTGAATAGACCATGTCTGTTTATCTGATAAAAAATAAAATAGATAAGCAGGGTCAACACATTTGGCATTAAGGGTGAAGTGAGAGATTACATTTGCACAAAATGTCTGGGATGGTAATTAAGTTAATGGAAATTCTCTAGTGGATTGTGTGTGATTGAATTAGCTAAAAATCAACCAAAAAGCTGTAACATTAAAAGAAAGCAAGCTGAACTTCCAATATATAGCTTGTGTTTTACTTTTACATTGTTAATTAACCTCTAACCAATTTTGTCAGTCTCCTACTAAACACGCGGTATGACTCGTGTGAGAGAATAACAACTTTAAATGCAAGACAACATGGATTACTAGAGTTAAAGTCGATTGCTAAGGGAAAGTATTGAAGATTTTGCAGAACAAGTAGAGATGGCTTATGTTTTACTGGTTGATCAATTTAGAAAAAAAACATAATTGATAATTAAAAAGTGACTCACTCAATATGTGGCTTTCAAACAGATGGTTCAATCAAAATCTATGATAGATATGATCTGGAATACTTTTAATGAAAACATGGTGTGTCACTAACTAAGTGGTGTGCATAACACACATCATATCTATATATCTTATATTTGTATATAAACGTCTACGCGTGGAAGTGTGTGTGTCTGCCTGTCTGGCCTGGAAATGCGAGACTACAGCAAAGAAACTCAAAGAGCCGGCAAGGTGACCCCAAGTTAACAAGTCGGTAGAAGAAAAAAGTACGAGGCTACACCATGAAGCTCAAAGAGACAGTAAGGCGGCCTCAAGTTAACAAATCAGAAGAAGAAAGAAGTGCGAGGCTACAGCATGAAGCTCAAAGTTCCGGCAAGGTGGCCCAAAGTTAACGAGTTGGAGACAAATTTGCTTAGCCACCGATAGACAAGGGGGGTCAGCATGTCGACAAAACAAAACCGCCGACTCTGCATTTCAGTTTTTTTTCTAGTTTCTAGGAACTCAGGCTTTTTACAGCACGGCCTTACACAGCTAGTATGTATATAAAATCAAATGTCTGTCTGTCTGTATGTCTGTCCGCTTTTCACGAGAGAACTACTTAACGGATTTAGATTGGGTTTTTTTCTATAATTTTCTTCAACATTCCAGTTGATTTTCAACTTCTCTCATTGCGCTAAGTATCATAGTTCGCTTGCGGTATCGATTTATTTGCGCAAATCTGAAAGAGAGGGTGCGGGGCCCTCGTCAGTCACTTGCCAGCCTCCATTCGAGTCGGTCTGCCTCTCGCCACATATGTTTACCTCTCGCCACGTTTTGGAGCATACCTTGCCTCTGCTTAGCTAGCGATACCTGTTTGTTCAACAGACATTATTATCTACAGATTGTTAAGGAGTAACGTTTGACATTTTTGAGAGAGAGATCAGAGTTACGTGTGTTTTAGAGGGTAGCTGTTGATTGTCAAGGATATCACCGCCACGTGCTTTTCTCCCCACTCTGGGGACGCTCTCCCGTCAGACCTGAACATGATCAGATACAGTGCCAAAGTCTATTGATTTTTAAAGTTTGTCCTGTTTCACTACTACGTGACTGTAGTCGCAGGGGACAGCTAGTACAGTATAAAACTGAGACGTTGGATAGGCCAAATCTCTACTAAGATTATGTATTTTATGCGCTTCTATGTTAATTTGTCTGCATGTTCGACATATAATTTCCTGTAAGATTTACTGTTTTTCTCTGTTAACACAGATAGATAGATAGATAGATAGATAGATAGATAGATAGATAGATAGATAGATAGATAGATAGATAGATAGATAGATAGATCCTTATTTGTTTCCAGGGGGACATTCAAATTTTTTATAAAAGCTCAGTAAATAAACATTATAAAACCCGCTATTAAATACACAACAGAATAACCAAAAGGAAAGAAAATTAAAAAGAAAGAAAATTTCGGACTGAGCCAAATATAAAAAGAGTATTATTAGTTAGTAGTAAATTAGTTGCCCTCAGTGGAACATCCGCATTATATCAGGACACTCAAATGTCACCAGTCAACCTGACTGTATATTTCCATATTTTTCTAAAGTTGGACAACGTACCTCACTCAATTTTGGCAAGTCGTGATGCACCCTTTCTCTTTGTAGATCATCCTTAAATGCACCCCAGGTTGGGAACCCCTATTTTAATGGTCACCGAGGTTTTTGCTTCAACTATAATTATTCTGATTCTGCTACATTGTGGTGAATGAAGCATTAACGCTCTCACAACCTCCTAGGCTTTACTGTCGAAGCTCACAGGTGTCAGTAAGGGGAATATAAAGAGGAATACTGCAGTCCTGTCTTATATAGAGCAGGATAGCTCATGTAGAAATTGTTGCAAGTGGCTTTCTGTTGCAACCAATAGTGGGAACTGGAGAAAGCAGTTGTTTGGAAAGAGGAAGCAGGCCAACTCAGATTGTGCATATGCACATTTAGTTAGAGGTCTGGGCACAAGAAATATACAAACTTGGCTGTATGTGTTGTCTGTCTACAATTAATGCTATTTCAAGGCACTTGGTAAATCCAAAGCTGCAATACATTTTGCACATATTTTCATAAATAGAGCAGAGACAGGTTATGTAACTTGCTCAGGATGACACAACAAAGGTGACAACTGAATCAGTGGCCTTGCAGTTTAAAGTCCAATGCAATAGTCATGAGTCCACACTGTCTATGTCACAGCTATTAAAGTGAGCCTGCAAAAATCAACTAGGCATTTTTTTATTTTCATATTTACTATGGTTTACCTGCTATAAGGTATGGTACAGTACTACTCCAAGACAGCAAGTGCCACACAAAGATACTGTACAAATACATGCACATTAATGCGAGAACAGTCCAGGAGCAAGTGTGTGGTGTGTTGTTTTATATTTTCATATAACGTTATAGCGATAAAGCAGGTATTAAATCTTTGTTGTATTCTAGAGGAAATTAGTAGAAACACATTATTGTATTTTAGACGATATTTTCATCGTAACTATTTAGTAAATACATAATCAATTTTTTTTTTTTACTTTGTTTGCCTCATGATCATCTAGAACAGATCACAGGAGCAATATGAAGTTGGCTAACATGATACCTTACCTACCTTCACAACATATCCACTGGTTCAGGCTTGCAAATGCCAAAAGACATGTTTTCTCCTAGCCCCTTAGCCAAAAGTAGAACATTAATTGGTAGAAGGTTCAGGAGAATAGGTCATGCATGATCCAGATTGGCTCAGTGGCCTTAGGCATGCACATTGGAAAGGAGGTAGTTCCTAAACTATGCTACTCCATTGGTCCAAGGAGCATAATAAGGAAGCACAAGACCAACATAAATGCAAGGACACCTAGAACCTTGGGGTCTCTACTTCCTCATCCATTGTGCCCATCTAGAGACCATGCCAGACCAAAGACTGGCCAGCTCAGAACAGAAATGCAAGATTTGACAGGACCACCTGATATCTAGGAACATAGGGTTCCTACACTTCTAGCAAAACGAGATGCTATCCATCCAAGTTGTATTGAGTGTTTGCCCTGCCCACCTCTCTTTGCTTTTGCTTTAGGCACCTCTAAAACTGAAATCTATAAAATGTTTTGAGTAAATAAATGTTTGAACCTGCTGCTCTAATTTCTTTATACTCTAGCTTACTGCCTGGAAATTAGTGGGTTAAATTAAAAAGTAATCAGCATAGTCAACACTGAATCACCTTGATGGTGTCCACAAGTAGAGCAGAAAACTACAGCAACATCTCTACGAAAGGCTGGAAAGTTTATATCAAAGAAATGGGATGAAACAGTTTGGAGTATTTAGGTCTTCATTGGAAAAGGTCCTAAATTGAGGAGGGGCTCATCACCAGATGACAAAACACACATATATACTGCTCAAAAAAATTAAAGGAACATTTTGTAATCAGAGTATAGCATCACGTCAATGAAACTTCTGGGATATTGATCTGGTCAGTTAAGTGCCAGAGGGGGTTGTTAATCAGTTTCAACTGATAATGAAATTAACAACAGGTGCACTAGAGGGGCAACAATGAGACGACCCCCAAAACAGGAATAGTTTAACAGGTGGAGGGAGGCCACTGACATTTTTCCCTCCTCATCTTTTCTGACTGTTTTCACTAGTTTTGCATTTGAATACTGTCAGTGTCACTACTGGTAACATGAGGTGATACCTGGACCCTACAGAGGTTGCACAGGTAGCCCAACTTCTCCAGGATGGCACATCAATACGTGCCATTGCCAGAAGGTTTTCTGTGTCTCCCAGCACAGTCTAAAGGACATGAAGGAGATTCCAGGAGACAGGCAGTTACTCTAGGAGAGCTGGACAGGGCTGTAGACAGTTCTTAACCCATCAGCAGGACCGGTATCTGCTCCTTTGGGCAAGGAGGAACAGGATGAACACTGCCAGAGCCCTACAAAATGACCTCCAGCAGGCCACTGGTGTGAATGTCTCTGATCAAACAATCAGAAACAGACTTCATGAAGGCGGCCTGAGGGCCCAACGTCCTCTAATGGGCCCTGTGCTCAGTGCCTGGTGCCATGGAGCTCGATTGGCACTTGCCATAGAACACCAGAATTGGCAGGTCCACCACTGGCACCCTGTGCTTTTCACAAACGAGAGCAGGTTCACTCTGAGCACATGTGACAGACATGAAAGGGTCTGGAGAAGCCATGGAGAACGTTATGCTGCCTGTAACATCGTTCAGCATGACCGGTTTGGTGATGGGTCAGTGATGGTCTGGGAAGGCATATCCATGGAGGGACGCACAGACCTCTACAGGCTAGACAACAGCACCTTGACTGCCATAAGGTATCGGGATGAAATCCTTGGACCCATTGTCAGACCCTATGCTGGTGAAGTGAGTCCTGGGTTCCTCCTGGTGCGCGACAATGTGGTGAAAGTATGCAGGCAATTCCTAGAGGATGAAGGAATTGATACCATTGACTGGCCCGTAAGCTCACCAGACCTAAATCCAATAGAACACCTCTGGGACATTATGTTTTGGTCCATCTGACGACGCCAGGTTGCACCACAGACTGTCCAGTGATGCCCTGGTCAAGATCTGGGAGGAGATCCCCCAGGACACCATCCGTTGTTTTATTAGGAGCATGCCCCGATGTTGTCAGGCATACATACAAGCACGTGGGGGCCATACAAACTACTGAGTACGATTCTGAGTTGTTGAAATGAAATTTCTGCAAAATGGACTAGCCTGCCGCATCATTTTTTTCACTTTGATTTTTGGAGTGTCGTTGAATTCAGCCCTCTCTGTAGGTTGAAAATTTTCATTTCCATCAAACGATGTGGCATCCTTTTGTTCCTAACACATTACCCAGTCCATATCAGTATAGATATCCAGCAGGATTTTTTTCCCATTGAGATCTGATGTGTTTTCAAAGATATTTTTGAGCAGTTTACATATATGTTTCTTGTGAATGGCATGCTGTTGTAATGGGCTGCACTGCCACCTCCCAACACTTGTTTTGTTCTTGGTTAGACTGCCTTCCATGTGGAATATGTGGGTCTCCACCAGGGGCTGTGGTTGCCTCCATGGCCTTCCAAACATGTGCTGTTATAGGATGTTGATCAACACCCCAAAGCTGTTTCAAATGAGAAGTAGTGTGCGCACCCTGAGGCGAAATAGGTTGGTTCCTGTTTTTGCTCGTCAAGTTAGTCCCAGATCCCAGCAACCTTCTTCTTGAAAAAGTAATTTTAAAAAAATTGTAAAAACATAACTTTTTATGAATTACTGGTCACTAAAATCTTTTCTTTTGCATGCAGTCAACACAGAAAATTTCAACCTTAGCAAAAAACTACCCCAGGGATGTGTGACACCCCCCCCCCCCACACACACACACACACTGTAAGCAAAAGTATGGTTCTTTATTTTATTTATTTTATTTTTTTGCTCCCTAAAATGGAAGCGATTTATCCTGCAATATTAATTTGCCCAAGAAGCAGCTCTGTGAATTAGAAACATCTTTTAATCTCATGCAAGAGGAGACAGCCATCTGGCTGTTGCTGAATTTGAGGGGGAGCTCCTCTGCTTTTCTGTCTCACTTGTGCTTCTCTGGGTTTCTCCCTCTGCTAATGCAGGCCATTAAAGTAATGTGTTCATCTACATAAAACTCAAATGGAATATAAAGGATAATATTCACACGCAAGCCGTTTAAACCTTCAATTAAAACAGTCATTGCCTTGATTAAACATCTACTCTGGTCAATCAGGTTTCCATTCATTTTACTTTGAAAAATCTTTTTTATTGTATCTCATAATCATAAAACTGCCCCATCTCCCAAAACAAAAAAAAATGGGTTGATAATTTTGCATGGAAAATTAACAATGCATCCTCAGGCATTGATAGCTGAGCATAACTACCACTCTCCTAAATCATCATTTTACACAATGCATGTCTCAGGCCTTTAGACCAGCTCGAGATCCAAACTGAGACCCTGCTGCTCTTTTCAATGACCTTGATTAATCTTGACGACCTGAGCACTCCAATGGAAGTGTAAATTACAGCGGTCTAAGGAGAGGGGGAGTTTGTGAAGGATGTTTAAAACCTCATGATTCTCTTTCTCTTTTGTAAAGAAATTGCTTTGACCTTAGGGGTGACCTGGACAGATTTAATCGGACCACATCCAGCCCCGGTGAAGTAAATCAAATTGTTCAAATTAACACTATCGGAGAGGCAATAGGCAATGCCATTGGTTGAAGCCAGTAGACAAGGCCACTATCAGTAAGCCCTAGCGACTGATGCATAGTTACTGAATGTTACAAAAATCTAACTTTTGATTGCTTTTCTAGTTAATTCAACAAAGGTATAGCTCTGGAAAGTACTGCCATAGCTGGATCTAGTGGCTGGCACAGCTCTCTAACCTACTCCAACCACCCAACAAGAATCTGCCTGCACTGCACGGATACACAGCCACATATAATCCAAAGAGCTTCAAAAAAGGTTATTATCTATAATATAATCTATATTCTTCATACGCACAAGAAGATTAAAATACCTCATATGAACTTAATCCTTCTTTCTCTCATCTCCATCTCTTTCAATTTTTAAAATCTGCCAGAATAGTGTTAGGGTTTACTGAAGCATCTTTTGTAGCTGTCAAGAATAAAGTTGTCATAAAAATAGCAATATTTATCAAGGTAATCTGTTAAATGATGCCTATAATGATTTGGACATCTTTTTCCCAATAAGTCATCTTTTTTAGTTATTATAAGAAGTTTTATATAATAAAAACAAAAAAGTAAAGCCTAGCACAAGAAATCAGTCTCTAAATACTGGTCAGTTAAACCTATTCAGTTTGTTGTTTCAGTCTCAACCCTTTATATTTGTTGCTATAAGTGCACTACATCAGTGTCATTAAAATGAATTGAGTCCTGGAAGTCACCAATAATTTTCCGGACACTGAGATAAAATATTTGCCCTGTGTAAGTATGAATATTGGCAAAATTAAAATGCTTTAATCATGAGAATAAATAGCTACCTAAGTCACATATATATTGTGAGCAGGTTTAATTGGCCATTTAGCCCCATTTTTACATTTGATTAAATAAAGTTTAGATTTTTTGGGTACACTGCTGCTGTTAGCAATGTATACTTTCTAAATAAAATGTTAACAGTAGGGTATCAAACTTTGCTCTGAGTCTATTTATCTCAAGCAGAAGAAAACGACGGCAATTATTTAAAGGAATACTCAACCCAAAAATTATATATTTTTATATGTTAATATATATTTGAGGGTTTCTAAAGTCTTTTGGGGCTCACCTCAATGGGACGACACACTAAACAGCATCCCGAAGTGTGATTGCCACATCTGTGGAAGACAGCTTATCAGTTTTTGGGGCAACCACAGGCTCCCAGCGCTGTAGCGGCTTGCAGCGAAACCAAATCTGAGCTGATTGTGGTCGCACTATAAGTGCTGTTGTCGATGGGTGATGTAAGGAACATTATAAATAAAGGGAACAGTATTACTTGCTACAACCCTGCCTGATTGCTGTGTCTGTGTATAGGAGAGTTGTAGATCCTGTTTCAAGCTGAATGAAAGATGGTTTTGCTAAAGGACTGAGACTCAGTCTCGTGTTTTGGGGTACAAGACAGGGTCGCACACGTTACAATATATGACATACTAGCAAAATACCCGCGCTTCGCAGCGGCGAAGTACTGCCTTAAAATTTTTATTAAGAAGAAAATTTAACCTTTTTAAACTGAGGGAAAATATGCCAATAATTATTTGTTAAGGATCTCTTTGTATACCATGTTGTCAGTTCGGCCCTCCGGTTGTAACATGACCAAGCTGTGCGCTGAGCTTACTCTTGAGCATGTAACTTACAGTTGGCCATGTGAACAGTAATCTTGTCTCAAATCTCACAGCTTGGATTGCTGCTGTCATAATCGGTTTGAGTTTCATGGTTTGTTTCAATTACGATAGTATTTGCAGGATTTGTTGTGTTGAAGTGACATTCGGCATCTGTCAAGCATTGTAAGCACACAACAGGTTTCATCGATAAAATCACATCCAGCTTTTGAGAGTTTAAACATTCATAAACATCAAAGTGTCCACTACTGAAATCGTCACCTGTGAATCTAAGATGTTTAAGAGGCATTGGCGGTTGTCGAAAGGTGTAAAATATTTGGCCATTTCGGTACACTTGAAAGCGACAACCGAACAATTCAACGGCAGCCATCAACTCACATGCAGAACCATAGGTGAAGGGCTTAAGCATTTCACTCTTATAGTGCTCCTGTGTAGTATAATTATCTCCTGTACCGTCATCAGTCCACACCTTGAACCTGTCCCAGTCATTCAATACATAAGACACAATTTTCCTCCGGATATCAAGAGTGAGCCTGATATGGCCGTGCAATATGTAACAAAGAGAATGGAAAAGGTAGGTGCCATCTCCGGGCATGGAAACCACTCAGTAAGTGACAGTTCTTTGATCGATAGTGATCACCTCGATAGACATGGTAATGGGGGTTGGAATGATAAAGGAAATGGGTACCTGAGCAATGTAAAGTAAGTCTAAAATAACTATACAATAACTATAATTGTAATAAACAAACAATAAAACAGCGGAGAAGCCGTGGATTAAACAAAAAGGCTGTAGTTATCAGTAGGGAGACGTGAATCCCGTGGCGAAGCAAGGAAGGGAATGTAGAGACCGGAGCGACGGACGGTCTTATTTAGGCGGGCAGCCAACAAAGTGGGAGGCGTTGGGATGGGGGACCCAACGCCACCTCACACAGTGACTGAGCTGCAGGCTATGGACGTATATATGTATGTAAGTAGGATTCAGTTAGCGTTGGGAACCCATGTACCAAATTTCTTCAAGATGGGCCCATAAGTAACAAAGACTGTTGAAAAGTTCAATATGGTGGCCGACAGTGGCATCATACCACCGAAATAAGTATGTACATTGGTTTCGGTTAGTGCAGGGAAGCCGCCTATAAAATTTCGAGAAGATCGGGCCATAAATAAGAAAGTTCAACATGGCGGACGTTGTTGACCGTTATGACCGTTACGCGTAGAATTTCTAAATGAAACCTGCTAAACTTTTGTAAGTAAGCTGTAAGGAATGAGCCTGCCAAATTTCAGCCTTCTACCTGCACGGGAAGTTTGAGAATTAGTGACGTTGGAAAGTTCAATATGGCGGCCAACAGTGGTGTCATACCAAAGAAATAAGTACGTACATCGGTTTCCGTTAAAAGTTTAATATGGCGGCCGACAGTGGCATCATACCACCGAAATAAGTACCAAATTTCAGCCTTCTACCTACACGGGAAGTTGGATAATTAGTGACGTTGGAAAGTTCAATATGGCGGCTGACAGTGGCGTCATACCACCGAAATAAGTATGTACATTGGTTTCGGTTAGCGCAGGGAAGCCGCCTACCAAATTTCGTGAAGATGGGGCCATGAATAAGAAAGTTCAATATGGCGGACGTCGTTGACCGTTATGACCATTACGCATAGAATTTCGAAATGAAACCTGCTTAACTTTTGTAAGTAAGCTGTAAGGAATGGGCCTGCCAAATTTCAGCCTTCTACCTACACGGGAAGTTGGAGAATTTGTGACGTTTGGAAAATTCAATATGGCGGCCGACAGTGGCGTCATACCACCGAAATAAGTACGTACATCGGTTTTGGTTAGCGCAGGGAAGCCACCTACCAAATTTCGTGAAGACGGGGTCATTCTTCTACCTACACGGGAAGTTGGAAAATTGGTGACGTTGGAAAGTTCAATATGGCGGCCGACAGTGGCGTCATACCATCGAAATAAGTAAGTACATCGGTTTCGGTTAGCGCAGGGAAGCCGCCTACCAAATTTCGTGAAGATGGGGCCATAAATAAGAAAGTTCAACATGGCGGACGTTGTCGACCGTTATCGACCGTTATGAACATTACGTGTAGAATTTCGAAATGAAACCTGCTTAACATTTGTAAGTAAGCTGTAAGGAATGAGCCTGCCAAATTTCAGCCTTCTACCTACACGGGAAGTTGGAGAATTAGTGATGAGTCAGTGAGTGAGTGAGTGAGTGAGTGAGTCAGTGAGTTAGTGAGTGAGTGAGTGAGGGCTTTGCCTTTTATTAGTATAGATTGACTTGAACCTATGCGAGAAAAAAATTTAACCTCCTTTCATGTAGAATGGAGATACTGTTTATGGCAGAAATGGAGCCTATGGTGACATGAGTGCTGGACAACGGCAAACAATACCAAACACATCCATGAAAGCATTTCACGTTACTCATGTCGCATAATCCACACATCAAGTCACTAGTTAAAAGCTCGCAACACACAAATTGCATGCATTTTTTGCTGAAATATTGTCAGATAAATGCCTCAAGAAAATGAAAATAGTCCACAAACAGGATTGTGCTTTCTAATTTAATCATTTTTCTTGCCCATAACTACAAACCACATGAGATAAGTACCTAATAAAAATTTAATTTTTGGATGGAGTAGTTATTTAATTTGCAACAAGCAGTTTTAGACTACATTCCCTTAGTGTATCTGAAAAAGCTCACATCATCAGTATAGACTACTTTGCAGTTATTTTTAAATCCCTAAAATTCAGTCATGTTATTTATCAATTAATCTAACGTTAGTCCCGTGTACAACAAACCACAATGTAATATAATTATTAATTTCTTAACAGGTGGAATACTTGCTAGTGTATTAAACATTTTCTTTTTTTTTTCGATTTTTACTACAAATAGATCAATCTACGTGCTTAAATTTACAAAGTGGGGACTAAGTAAAAATACAGGTTTTCTTGTTTAATACAGTATGCAGAGGGCTTGATTTGTATATACTGTGTTAAAACATGTTGAGCTACAATATTTATCTGTTGTAGATGTCACATAAGCTGGATGGGTATCCTGGCCAGGAGAGGGACCAGACCTGGAAAGAAGGACAGGAAAGGGTGGACAGACAGCCCATTAAAAAGAGAAGAAATTGCTGGAGGTTTTTTATTCCCTCAACACGTTAGATGGCAGTAGCCTTGGAGGTTAGCACACATTAAGAAGCCAGCAGGGCATGTCGGGATATGTAGTCTGGCAGAGCAACCCTGCTGGGGTCACTGGGTACCACGAGAGGGTGCTGTAGGGAGACAAGCTCTCTATTATGGACTTCCATACGACCCAGAAGTGCTTTCATTGGGCAGTCGCCCTGGCACTGGAAGTACTCCCTGGTCTGTAGTAAAACAGACCACACTCCCTTATTCAAGCGAATCGTAGCTGTGAGGTAGTGGAGCAACACTTGAGGAAAGAGAGATATTGTGAGAGGAAGACCTGTATTTGCTTGTGCTTGTGTCACATTTGGAGGTATTTAAAATAAAAATACCTCCGCGTTGGGGTTTGGGGATCACCGACGCCCTGGGTTTATCAAAACTGGCGTAGTCGGCAGGATTTTCTGGCCGTCTGAGCTCACCAGCGCCCTGGGTTTATCACACTGTATATATATATAAAATCCAACGTCTGTCTGCTTTTCATGAGAGATCTACTTAACGGATTTAGATTGGGTTTTTTTCTATAATTTGCTTGCACATTCCAGTTGATTTTGCGACTTCACTCATCGCGCTAAGTATCATAGTTCGCTTGCAGGAGCGATGTATTTGTGCTAATCCGAGGCTGTGGGCCAAGGGGAGGGAGAAGCATGACATCAGGAGTGGGGAGCTGGGTGGGGCCCTCCTCTCTCACGTGCTGGCCTCCGTTCAAGTATGTCTACCTACCTCTTGCCACGTTTTGGAGTGCACCTTGCCGCCGCTTAGCTAGCGATACCTGTTTGTTTTTTAATTTTTAAAGTTTGTCCTGTTTCACTACTATGCAGGGGTCAGCTAGTAAAATATAAATTAAAACAGAAAGTGCAGGGTCCCAGAATACATTTCTCTTTTACCTAAAAAACTGCAGACTGCCTAATTACTATTTTTTTTATTTTTCTGAAATTAATTGTAATGAACTTTAAAGGATCTAACTAATTTACCAAGGAATTTATAGGACACTTGAAAACAATTTATTTCTAACATACACGCCATCTTAACTGCATAACAGGCCCTAAGGCAAAGTAGTATGCTGGGGACCATGTTTCGATAGCTAAACAGAAACATACATAGGCATCAGAAACATTGTAGGCCCCTATGGTCCTGGAGGCATGACCAGTTCCCATTGTGCCCATATGTTGAGATTGCCCTGCAAAGAAGATCAACTGAAAAAGATGAAATCTGTATGCTCAAATGACACCCAGTACCCACCCACCCACAGTAGGTAACAACAGCATCAGGAACACATCTATGTGTGCTACAACTATGATGTCAATAGTCATCAAATAATAAAGGTTTAATTTCTGAAAATTAGGTAGACTAGTTCTCAATGAATTCTAAGGAGAAAGCATTTTATCTAACTACAGTTGTATTCTTTATTCTTTTGATCAGCATTTGAATATTCTGTCTTTTTGTATGAAAAGCTTATAACATTAATACTTGTGTCTTGTTATCCAAGTAATGTATGGTGCTTTTAGTTTAAAATGATCACACAGTTTACAAATTTATAGTAAATGAAACAGAACAATATAAGCCTCATGTGCATCTTTAACATAAATAGTGAATTGTCTGAGGGACAAGAGAGTGGAGACAGGAAAAAGCAAAGTCAGAGACTGAGACATGTCAGAAACACACAGACAGATCATTTCATCTGGATGTCAAAGAGCACAACTTATTCAGCACACCAATTGCTGAATCAAAAAGCTGCTCAGAACAACATCCACCTTTGACGTTGTTACTTTTCACTAAGCTTTCTATTATACTTTCTTCTACAAGTATTGTTATACTTAAATAAATACAATCTTGCTTTTAAATCTTATACTTTATCTTTACACTTACAGTGATTGAAATAATAAAGTAAACATTAGGGTGCATGGTGTAGGGGAGATTGCCATTTGCTTTGACCTACAGAATTATCAGGCTGAGGGAGAGCACCACGTGTGGTAGAAGCAGAAAATTGTTGGCTGGTAAGTAGCATATAACCTAAAGCTTATATGATTCAGAGTACAGGAAAGTTATGTAGAAGTTTGTCTTGTGGTGCAGGAAGAACCACCAGCAACTCAACATCAGCAAGACCAAAGAGCTGATGATGGATTCCAGTATGCCAAGGAGTCTCTGAGAAAAGTCACAATCCAGGGGGAGGACATTGAAGTGGTGCAGAGCTACATAAACAACAAACTGGACTGGTCTGACAACACAGTGGTGCTGTACAAGAAGGGCCAGAGCAGACTGCACTTCCTAAGGAGAATCAGGTATTTTGAGGTATGCAGCAAGTTGCTGGAAATGTTCTAACAGTCCACAGTAGCCAGTGTGGTGTTTTATGCTGTGGTCTCCTTAGGAAGCAACTTGAATTCAAAAGATCCACAATGCCTGAACACATTTATCAGGAAAGCCTACTCCATCACAAGGAGAACCCTGGGCAAACTGGAAGCTGTTGTGGAAAAGAGAATGGTGACAAAATTCCCTTACATCCCCTCCAGGAGGTGCTCTCTTGGAGCACTTTTAGCCACACGCTCATTCCACCATAGTGTGCTAAGAAGCTCCCTGGGGGTCTTTTCTGCTCATTGCTATCGGGCAATTCAATGGTTCTTCCTGACGTACTCTTTAACTTAATTTTGAAAATTCTGCACAATGTAAATTTATCTATTTAATTAACTTACTTATTTATTGATCAATTGATTGATTGGTTAGCTGTATTAAATGTCCTGTTAGTCAATTTCCATGTTTTTATGCTTGGTTGCTGTATGAATGTGAATTTCCAATTTGATTTAATAAAGTTATCTAATCTAATCTAATTTAATCTAAAATAATGAGCATTCATATGTAACAAACATTGTATGTTGTTAGTGCTGAAGATAGTGAGTTCCTATGTGGATAACAAAGAAGTGACTGGTAGCACATGCATTACTCATACGGTACTTACATGAAAAAATGTTAATTGAATGACTTTTTTTTTTACTGAATAAAAGTGCATGTGTTTATTTGATATTTGGACTAAAGTCTTCACACATTATACACTTCATCTCATTATTAGTATAACATGTTAAACGTTTCTATTTTAGGTATGTGTTCAGCATTTCTTGCCTCGCATTTCCTTTCATCCTACACTTACACACTAACACACATGAAAAATATGTATTCCAAATAACTATATATTATATATCCTGTACAACTTTAGGCACCTCACACCCAGATAAACTCACTTGAGCTGTGAGAATTTTGAGAATGATTTCAACTCCGTCTCTGGGATGGGATAGCAGGCTGCTTGTTGCTTGTGCTGATCACCACATTTACAAAATAAAAGATGCTGATGGAGAGGTGCGAAGGAATTTAAGGTGGCCCAGGAGTACAAGTTTTTTTCGTAGGCTTCAGGGATTCTAGTGTTAATAATGGCTAAATCTCATAATATTGTGGGTGTTCTGTTTGAAAATGACATATATAAAGTATTCAACAATGTGTGTGTAATCACAGGATGCAGATCTATACTCATTAACTGTGTTGGCTTGAACAATTGACATATTTGGTAAGTTTTGCAGTTTTTTCTCCATGCTCCATAGACTTCAAAGTAAACAGTCAGTGAGGGCAAGATGTTTTTTTTTTAATTTGTAGAAATCAATTACTTTTAAAACACATTTTCTTGTGGCAAATGCATATAAAGTATGTTTGTGAAGAAATAACTTTGACTTGAAAAACACCAAACTTATCCACCTACTATCAAAAGGATAATATCTGTTGTGCTTTTCATTGATTTAAAAATCCAGTAGGTAAAATAAATTCTTCGAAAGAGAGAATACAAGAGACTAACAAGTAACCAGGCGCCTCATGTATAAACGGTGCGTATGCACAGAAATGTTGCGTAAGAACTTTTCCACGTTTAAATCGCGATGTATAAAACCTACACTTGGCGTAAAGCCACACACTTTTCCACGGTACCTCATACCTTGTCGTACGCAAGTTCTCCGCTCGGTTTTGCAGACTGGCGGCACCCAGCGTCAAAGCAATGCTACTGTTCCTGTGTGGTTACTCCTTATTTTCCTGATGCGGCTTTATAAATACACTGAAACTAACCGCATATTGTTTATTAGTGTAATGCATCTGTTTGTAATTAACTTGTAACAATATAATGGTCCAGGAAATAGCCCCATAGTATTCCAAATACCAGAACTGCTTTAGCGTTGTTACTCTCACTGCACTTTCTTCTTTCAGCTCATCCCATTAGGAGTTCCCACAGTGGATCATGTTTTTCCATATTACTCTCACTGCACCACTCGAAGTATTTTTATCATTGTATCTGAGTGTGAATCACAGCAGCAGCTGATCGGAAAGATAATTATCGGTATACAGCATCAAGCACACGCTACCTCAGCCACAGCAAAATGTTTCAAAGCCTTTCCTGTATGGACCTTGCGGTTCAGAAACAGTTTCATCCCAAGAACTATAAACGCACTCAATCAATTGCTCCTTGTAGAACTGTTTGTACTTATAAGTACAATTACTTCACTGTAAACTTGCACTAAAGTTATGATATTGCACAACCTGAGCCACTTTATAAAGCACGTATTTACATATGATGACCATATCATTTTTAAGATGAAATGCAGCAAAATATGTTTATTATATTATACAGGTAAAACTTTAACTTCATTTAAATAATCAACAGTATATTCTTCACTGGGACTGGCATGAAGGATAGAATAATTAAACATGTACTACGAAGATATTTCAATGTTCCTTAAACATTTTGAAGAATCGGCGCTCTAAGCTTACAGATGGCTTAACATCTATTACAAAGCTGATTGTGTGGCGATCGGTTACTTGGAGAAAGAAAAGCAAGGACTGCAGGGGCGGCCACGCCAATATATATTGAATATAAAACAGTAAGAGAAAATAACGAAACAGCTAAAAATGCAGTGGCAAATTTCGACAAAAGTTAAACGCTTGTGTCATGAGCATAAGGCGGCTATGCAGTATCCGCAACGGACGTGGCCATCCACCGTGCATAAGATACCATATTGACATTGGCGGGCGGAGGAGCCACCGATTCTTTCTCTGCCCAGGGCCGCCACAAGCCTAGAGTCGCCCCTGAGTACTGCTGCAATAAATAATTTCATCGAAGGTCGCGCACAATCACTGCACCGTGAAACCCATGTTTAATAATGTGCTTTAACTCCTATCATCATGAAAATGATATCACGTATACATCTCAGTATTTTAGTTATTCAGAGAGCTGTAATATCATGAATTTAATGGATTCTGTGTCCAGTCGGAGGAAGAAAGCCGGTTTAAGAAGCAAGTAGTGATTCACACACATAGAGCACATAGAAGATCACATACAAAACAAATCATTTAACGTGCTACTTTAATTATGATGTGCTTTGAGAAACTGGTTAATTAAATGATTTTAAGATGACGTTTATGATGTTCTACTTTAATGACAAAATAAACTACATGATTAAAGTAGATATTTCGAGATTGAAGTTGACATTTCGTGCTTTTTTCCCCACTGTGTGCCTTTTTTTCTCTGTACTCTAATAAGCTTTCATATGAAACTCAGACAGTGGGCTACGACTCGCCTTTTCACGGCGACTTTGATATCTGAGCTTTCAAGTTTCTCCAACACGCTATGTCACTCGATCAACTTCCTTTTGTTGATTATACCATGGTTTAATTAAACAAATAGTATGTTTTTCCTTTGCCTCCTCTTGGTTTTCGCTGAAATTCTTATATTTTCCCCCGTGCTTTTCCCATTGTCTTTTCACAGAAGGCTGAGCTTTAGGGCGATTTATATTGATTTGCATATTCAAAAAGGCGTAATTCTGGGAGGAGTTGGGGCGGGACATAAGGCACGTGCACGAGCATTAATTTTCACGCTGACCGGGATTTATGTAGCGGAAGAACGTGGAAGTTAGAGTACGCACAGATTCCTGCATCTGGATTTTTCTGTGCGTAAGCACATTTCGGCTTTTGTGCTTATGCAATGTTATAGTGCCGTTGTGCATGAGGCCCGTGGACTGTTATTGCTACTTTTTATTGTTTTTTAGTTCACAGTTTGGAATTGGAATTTGAATATTAATTTTTAAAAAGGTTTTCTCTGCAAACTTCAATAAAAATATGGTCTCAAAAAAACAAGTGACTGCTAAAAAATAATAAAAGCACAGATTCTAGAGATCATTTCTGTAAAAGATTAAGTCTTCTTCAACTTAACTAGAAGTCAGATGCTTAAGAAGATATCAGATCATAAAAAATCTAACATCCTTTTTTACTTTCTTGTATACGAAGTAAATTGTCCAAAAATTCGATGTCGAGATTTTGATGAATCTCAACATTTTAGACCTCCCTGACTTCCTTGTATATGAAGTACAGTAATCCCTCGCTATATCGCGCTTTGGCTTTCGCAGCTTCATTCCATCGCGCATTTTAAATGTAGGCATATCTAAATATATATCACGGATTTTTCGCTGGTTCGTGGATTTCTGCGGACAATGGGTCTTTTAATTTATGGTACATGCTTCCTCAGTTTGTTTGCCTAGTTGATTTCATACAAGGGACGCTATTGGCGGATGGCTTAGAAGCTACCCAATCAGAGCATGTATTACATGTTAACTAAAACTCCTCAATGATATAAGATATGCTTCCCGCGCGGTGCTTGATTGTTTGCTTTTCTCGTTCTCTCTCACCCTCTCTGACATTCTCTGCGCCTGACGGAGGGGGTGTGAGCAGAGGGGCTGTTTGCACAGAGGCTGTTTGCACAGAGGATACGGATGCTCCTTTACAAAATGCTGCTTTATCGCGGTGCATCGGCATACTTAAAAGCACGTATTGATTTTTTGATTGTTTGCTTTTCTTATCTCGCGCTCTCTCTCTGACATTCTCTGCTCCTGACGGCGCTCCTTTGAAGAGAAAATATGTTTGCATTCTTTTAATTGTAAGAAAGAATTGCCATCTCTGTCTTGTCACGGAGCACAGTTTAAACTTTTGACTAAAGGGTGTTATTTCATGTCTAGAGGGCTCTAATAATGTTAACAGTGTGGGAGAGTTTATAAGGGCTTAAAATATATAAAAATAACCATACAAACATATGGTTTCTACTTCGCGGATTTTCACCTATTGCGGGGGGGTCTGGAACGCAACCCCCGCGATCGAGGAGGGATTACTGTATAGGGAAAGTACTGGAATTCTCCAAAAATTCCATTTCAAGAATTTGATGAATCGCAACGTTTTAGACCTCCCTGAGTCCAAAAATACCATTGCTGGAATTATGTCTCTGTGTGTGTGTATAAACATGATAACTTAAGTATGCTTTCACTTAGGTCAACCAAATTTTGCATACAAGTATTAGGTACAAAACGTAGATTTCTACCAATGTTTGGGCTATCTCCGCTAACCTGAAGTGGCACTTAACCTTTTATTTATGCAGCTGCAGAGTCAGATTTATTCAATTTTACTTTTATAATAATTGTTCAATACATTATTGATTTGATTTGTTGCTGATGGTTCTTTAATGTAAATAATATAAAAATATAATCATTGACTTGCAGTTTACTCCTCAAATATCCATTCCCATATCTGAGTATACGGGAAAGTCTAGGGGAGACCACTCACAATTTATTTTCTTAATGGTAGTGCTTTACAAATGTGGCACCGTCTTTTGGAAGATTTTGTTCAGAAAAAGTAAATGCAGCAGTTGCAGCTTCAGTTGATGGACCAAAAGGCAATCATTTCTATAGCATCAATTGTAGGAAATACATCTGCAAGACAATTTAGGAAAACCTCAAAATGAAAGTTAGCAATGGATCTGTACTCCCTTTGGAAAGGACTTCCCGGGTAGTACAAAGAATGGTGCCCACTGATGACACAGAAGTCTAGCTCACAATATAATAAAGAACATACTTGTATGCATTGTATATACTGACATTTGCATAGTGAGCAGGCATATGACATTATTTCTAAGAAGAAAAACCCTCAGAGCTCACCACAAAACTGCACAACACAATGACCACTGATTTTAGACAGTTATGTGTTGATATAGTGGTAGGGCTAGAAACACAACTATTCTTTGACTAGTAGTGTTGCCAAAAATGTCACTATATTAAAGTACCCATCATTTCACAACACCACACTTATAGAGGATGTAAAGCCAAATATCTACTTCTGTTAGTGGTAGGTACAGAGACAGAGGGCTAATAGAAGACCAGGGAACTGAATGGATTGAAAAAGACCACAGCTCAGCTGATCTGACACTTGTGCTGTTTCCACACAGCAACGACCTGAAGATCACGTCATATGCAACAGGTCGTGGTTTGTCATTAATGATTCAGGCTTGTCACGAGTGATTATAAACCTTGTAGGGAATTAAAAGAGTTAAAAATCCATTTGTAGTAATGCCAATACAAAGCCTTATTATGATACAGAGAGGCATAGCCATGCTGTGCTGTAGCTCATTCTTTCAGTCACAATACTTAAGTCAGATTTTGCTGCAGGTCCTAAATTAATCACTAGCTGTGTTAAATAACTTTTGATTGCTCTCTGTAACACTTGAAAATATGACTTTTAATTTTCCATATGGAAGGTACAGCTGTGTCACAGACTGCAGACAAGCTGGAAAATTGCATTCGATTAACTCCTCTGCATCCCTGATTCCCATCTGAATGAGAAAAATCATTAAAACCAAACTTGCACTTCCTCCATTTTAAGTGAGTAATGCTCCCACACACAGCAAATATTATAAGACCTTCACTTTTATTGCAGAATGCCTTTTAATACTGCAGTGTTTAAACTAAAAACTCCCATGTCCAGTTTTTAATAAAAATAATCCTTAAATCAATATATCGTCCTCTCTGTCTATCACTGAAATGTCACCGAAGGACGGAAGTGGTTCTTTAACAAATGTTTTACTTAGATTATGGCCCCATACCCTCAGATCACTTCTCAGTTAAATTGAAAAATTTAACTGAGTTCCCCATGGACACATTATGCCTATTAAATATTAAATTTTTAAGATTATAATTGTTACAAGAATAATTTGATCCTTTCAAGAAGAACACCATAGGACAGCCTTTGCATTTTTCTTTCCTGAGTTCAAGAAACAACATGTCACTTTTCATATGGAAAGCAAATGCTTGATTTAAAAGGTGTACAAAAAGCTTAACAGTACATCACCTTTCTAGAAAGAATGCTCCTTCTTCTCAGTTCATGATCAGTTTTCTAGTGTATGTAATCATACGAGGCATTTGCTCTTTAAAACGCAGTCCGTTACTGTTCTCTGATTAATATCCACCCATCCATCACATTTTTTTAACCTCCTTGCTCCATTACAGGGTTACAGTTAAAATGGTTTGAAATGAGGTGGAATGATTTTTATTTAATTTAATTAACAGTTGTTAACTTCAGTTTGGCGAGCTTCAGATCTTAACCTGGGCTAAGAAATGATGAAACTTCAGAAAGAAGCAAGTAAGAATTCATTCCTGCTAAAAAAAAGTTTCATGTCATTGTTTTACGAAAATTAATTTGATAGATGGATGAAAGAATAATTGAAACTTTTTTTCCAGGAAATGTATAACATATACACTATATAGCTTTGCACATTATACAGTATCTAACAGCAGCAGCAAACAATATAGAGCAAAGTACTCAATAATTACTTAAAAGTACTATAAGAATATGCCGGATTGCTCCTTACTCAATAAATACATAAAGTACTATAATAATGTGTATAATTGCACCCATGCCTAATACTCTATGCTGTAAGTTGTTAAAAGAAAATGTAATTAAGTGTGGATGGTAGAGGTTGGAGGTTTTTGGGTATTATAACGGAATCCATGACTGACAAGAGGGAAGCATACTAATGACATTTTTCTTACTCTGAGTACTGTTTTTATGATGGCAATCATGGAGTGTGGTCTTTGATTACATTTCTTCTTTGTTTCCTGGATTTTGATGCTCATGAGTCTTAACTGAGTGCAGCTACCGGCATAAAATGCTTTAGGCCCCTTGAACAACGGGTTTATGTTTTGACAGAGCTGCTCTTAATAAGGTTAATTGTACAGCTGTAAATAAATGTTTAGGTACCCCAGGCAAATTGCATATTTCATCGAATCTGTAAGTGAAAAGAAGTTAAGACAACCTGTGCAGAGTAAACAAAGATAAATGTACAATATGTCGGCATTATCACATGCCTAACAGCTCGGTGCTCCCATAGAGGTGAGAGTTCACACAGTGCTACCCTTAATGCTGTCATCCCTGTAGGTCAAGCTAGATGGTGGGGCTGCAGTGTAGCACATTTACCTGTAAGACATACCTGGCATTACAAGCCTTGGTTGGTGTGCAGATTAGGATGAGGCGACTTTAAAAAGGTATAACAATTTCTGTTTCATTATTAGCAAGCCTATTATCCAAAGAACGATAAAAAACAGGCAGATTTTGTGGAAGAATAATTTTAGGGTAACATAGCATTCATCTTAAAGAAATAGCATAAAGGGTTAATAAATGTCGGAAATGAGATAAAGATCAACAACAAAATGTACACTGAAATTTAAGATTTGGTTTAGGAAAAATACTGAAATGGCCAAGCAAATAAAGAATGTACCAGAAGAAAGGTTGATGTAATATACAAAATGTACTGTAGGATGACTAAGAGATGACTAAGAAATCAGCAGATGTCCTATAAACTAGAATGGACAGTTGTTATATGCACAGAAATTTCAAGGGTGGTGTCTCATCTCCAAAGGTATAAGAAGAACCAGAATCTTTATATATAATACGCTACCGGGGCTGTTTGTTTGTCTCTTCAGGATATTAAATCACCTGTAGCTTGCAAACTATTTGAACTATTGACCTGAAATTTGGTACACATATACTACGTGACCTCTACTACACGGTTTCGGGGTGATGATTGACCTCCAAGGTTATTCTTCTTTTTATTTTTACTTTATTTTATTGTAGAATCAACTCTTGGCAGCAGCCAGCATGGTGGCTCTGCGGTGCATGCCTACGGGGACCGTTCTCATTACTTCCACCTTCGCCATCACTTCCCCTACCTCTTCATATCTTAAATCATTCTTGAGGCAGAAAAGACTTAAGTGTCAGCTTGATTGAAAGATTAAAGAAAACATACTAAGCAATTGCAACACAAACACTGACTTAATCAGGTTTAACACGAAAAGATACCGACGAAAAAAGAGAAAAAGCGGGCTGCTTGGGTGGAGAAAAGAAGAGCTGCTCAGGAAGCAGCAAGCGCATCAACCTCTGAGCAAATGAATGCTAAACGTACAGAGAAAGAGGATGAAAACTATTGTTTTCGCTGCACATTATCGTGCAGTGTGCCATTACTGGTATAATATAATAGACTTTTATTCTATATAAATATTTGGGTGTAAACCAACGAACAAACCAGAGTAAATGTATGCATTGATTGACAGTGTATGTAAATTCAGTAGCTTATAAAATGAACCTCTATCCTTTGTTATTCTGATCATTCTGACCATGCTGTAACGGATTGCTTTTGAAGAATGCTCCCTCCAAGGCATTTTGCTGAGGAGTAATTAAAAGATGCAATGAACAGCTTTTCTACAGCCTGATTACTGAATTGTCCTATTAGAGGATGCTTCTTTAATAAGATGTTAAATTTCGACCACAATTGTCATACACAGAAATGGCAAGATAACTAGGAAAAATGCACAGGACAAAATCAAGATTCAAAAAACAGTTCAAAGCTCTAGGATACAATGAGAGCTAAAAATACTGGTTAATAAAAAAGCACAATGTACACAATGTACACAATGCCCCTGAGATCCCCTTTAATTCCCCCTGTCACTATCACACTGTGACTGGTATATATACAAATTAGCACATTTTTGGCATGTGTTTTGGATGATTTTATGGGTTTCTACCATGTAGAATCTGTTTTTGAAGTTAAATTTGTTAATGTGATTTGAAAATGTGTTATCAAATTCTCACTCCGTCTCTTTGTTTATGTGACACAGTAGTCACATTAATTATGTCACCAATTATGGCAGTGATCACATTTATCACTATCTGATGTGGTTAGTTTATTTACCAAGTAAATCCTAGTAGCAGGTCTTTTTTATGTTTTTTTGATCTCTTTTTTAAATTAGACTTCTGATTCTCATTTTGCCCTCATGTTTTGCCTGTCTGACTACGATTTTTATTTTTTGCTTGACTTTACCACATTTTCATTATATTCCACATAATTAGCGTTACACAGCAAGCGGCATGCTAGTAGTGGCTAAGATGCCCCAGCCAGTTCTTCACATATACATTTTAATTCACAGCTGCTATTTCTTTGATAAACTGTAAATGGCTGCTGCAGGAGTAACTTGTGGCCAGTACTGATATTAATAGATAGAGTGCTGGATTAAGTGGACTGATTTCCTCAAACCAGCTTTATCTTGTATTATATAGTATGTACTTATGCTTACCTATTCTTTATCCATCCATCCATCCATTTTCCAACCCGCTGAATCCGAACACAGGGTCACGGGGGTCTGCTGGAGCCAATCCCAGCCAACACAGGGCACAAGGCAGGAACCAAGACTGGGCAGGGTGCCAATCCACCGCAGCTATTCTTTATCATTTTTAGAAATATTTTTGAATACCAGCTTAAGCCTGATGGGTTTTAATGTGATGTCTTGTTTTGTCAATAATAATTCTGCTGCCAAATCAAATTTTATTCATGGAACGATAAAAAGTGAATTGCTCTTAACTATTCTGAATGAGAATACATTAATTTTAAAATGAAGGTAATGGATGGGTAGATCATTCATTTAGATTAGAAAGAGTAGAGAAAAATCACCACAGGTGCCACAGCACATCTTACCTGGCAATTTTGTCTGTACAAGACATTGTAATGAGTTGTTCTCCCTGTAAAACGCCATCCCATGTTTGAAACAGACTCCTGGATCGCACTGGAAGGGTCCCTTCTCCTGACTCTATCTTTGTCCGAAGATGACTATGAAATTTCTTCACAATGTGCTTATTGCTATGCACTGCGATAAAGGAAAAAGCAATGGTGCTTCTTAGTATAAAGACATCAGTTTCAAAAATAATTATCTTGCATCACTTCTGCAACTTTCAAAACATAAGTTTGTCATTGTCCCTTAAAATATTGTCATAATTAAATGTAGAAAAGCTGATTCAATTGATGCTACCCCAAAGAGGAAAGTTTATTACATTGTTACAAGGAAATTCTTGAGTTTAGTACCGACAGTCTGCTTTTATTTAGACAGCAATCAGTCTATTTAGAGACCCAGTCTGTCAATACATCATTTACCACCCAAAACTTAACATGGTTACAATATGTTAAATGTTGTTAGGGTTTTCTACTAGCTTAGCCTAGGATTCAGAGGGGTTTAACCAAAAAGCTCTTCTAGGCTGAAACAGAGCTGAAAGCCCTCGGTTAATTATGTCACTGAAGTTCATCATCTCAGATAGTGACATCAAACGTTATGTCTTTTATTCAATGCCAAGAAATCTTAAGTTAAAGATTAAAGTGAAACCAAAGCATTACCTATAATTGGGAACAAGTAATATACAGTGCTATAAAGAGAAAATTGGATGGACTATCATTAATAACAATTCTCTAAGCCTAAATATTCTGCATACTAGACAGTCCTGGCAAGGTTTAATACTACATACATAACTATCTTACTTATAGATAGTACAAAAGACCTAAGTAACTTACTGGATTTAATTCCACTACTACAGGAAAATAAAACTCAACATAACCGGACAAAGAAACTGCAAACTTAACCAACTGTCTAACAGTCACAGCAAGCAACACGTAAAACATCTTCACTGACACACTTGCTGGATGCCTTTTCTTCTTTATATAGTCAAAATGTACAATGGAAGATATACAGAGAGAGAGAGAGAGAGAGAGAGAGAGAGAAAACAGTGTATCTCACAGTTGGCTGTGATTTCATATGGAGAGTTGATGCGTGCATCTCCACAAGGCGAGCTGCTCATGTACATATGGAACTGGATGTTTTCCCTCAGTCTGTATCCGCCCTCCTTACGCTTGATGAAGATGGATTGTTCCCAGTCCTCTCCCTGCTTGCTGCAGGCAAACAAGAATAGAGAAAACATACATCAGGATGACTTGTGGAGCCAAGACTAGTGGGGTCGGTGCACACTATGATGTGCAATTCTTCTCTTGGTTTCTCCAATGTTGCCTGATACAGATGTTCTGCGCTTTGTTATTTATTAAATAAGACACATTTTAAGCTCATTTTATATTGGCATTAATGAATTTCACTTTGCAGTGAAGATTCAGGGAATATCACAAATTACACAAACTGACAAACTCAGTTTTTGTTCAAACAATCTGCAAAATTCATAACGCTTGAAAAACAGAAAACATCATTTTCCATTATTACTTAAAATTTAAATCCATTACAGCATTTCTAAATTCTGCTTACAATGATTAATTCATTGATTCATTCATTAATTATGCAACTTTCTAATTAAGTATAAGCATGCATAAGAATGTGAGTTTACCTTCAAAAATCTACCTGGCTGAGAAATAATTCAACAGAATTTTAATTTATAAATTATTTCCTACATATTATTACTTTCTTATCTTTTTGATATCAAAATACATATAATGAAAGTACTGGTTAACCCATCTTATTTATGCTTGCTAACTCTAGCTAACGGTAAGGATCGGTCTAGTTATTGCTAAGAATTTCATCATTTTCAATCATCCTTCCTTGTACTGTATTTCTTTATTAACATTCAAATACAGCATTGGAAGAGACTGGATTATACCTCAGCAGCATTAGAAGAAAGGTAAGAATCAGCACTCGTCGGGATGCTAGTCCATTGCAATGCACAGCCACACACACTCCCACACTCACTCACTCATGTCAGGTTAATTTAGAAATGCCAATCAACCCAACCTACACATCTTTGGGATATGGGAGGAAAATCCGAGTACCAGGAGGGGAAACCTAGGCAGACATATGGAAAATATACAAATACCTTACATTTATTATTATTATTAAAGCTTTAAATTCCCTATATGAAGCAATTGTTTTTATACTGGAATATGTAAAAACCCCATTTTCGTCTTCAGTTTTCATGAGCAAAGGTAATGTTGCAGTGATTGAGGATGAGCACTATTAGCTGCAATGTGAACTTTGATATGCTGTTTACATTTGGCAATACCTCTGCTATTACTTACCTCATTGGCTCAAGCCCAGTTAGTGAGGCAGTGCAAACTGATATGAAAAAGATATAAATCCACACCATCTTGAAGCACACATCTTCCCTCTCAGAAGAGCAAGTATTTAGATGAGCGGTCTAGAAAAGCTGAGCTGCTAATTGTGCTCAGTGCAAGACCTATTAATTAACTACTCAATTATGGCACAAACCCCCAAGTGTTGAACTACTACATAGTGGATAACCAAAAATGGTCAGCCCGTAATGACATATTCAACCAACCTCCTGTGTGGCTTCCTTCCAAAAAAATCATATAGCTCTGATTGTGGAGCAGTGGCACAATGCCTGACATTCTGTATCTGTGAACAACCAGACATTAGTCACTTAGCCTCCAATCCAGCAGCTAGATTTCATCCTCCCTAGTGAGATGTGGTTTATGCTAAATCACTTCTGCAATCGACAGTGCTGAAAAAATTTACAAATGTTTTCAAGTCTCATTGGATAAATGTCAGTTTGATCAGCTACAGACGATGCACCAAATAGTTAGTCGTGTCAATTAACAAATCTCAGCAACTGCTGATTATGATGATTGCACTTTGTCAGTGACTGCACAGTTACCTGGATGAAAGGAGAAGCGATGAGAACACTCTTACTATAAATAAATGATGCAATGAAAGTAAAATTTCAGATTCTTTTTGCAGATTAAATAACATTACATTCCATACTGAAATCTTGTCCACCACTTTTGATGAGTTTGTATTTTAATAACAGAGTCCACTCCATTTATGTGCTTGTAAATGGTTTTACAGCTTTGTTGACTTAAATCAAATTGAGTATTTCACTGGCTCACTATTTTGGTCATTCATAACTTCAGATGAATGAGTACACTTAATTTTGTGAGAGCCAAAAAAGGTACCCCAGCAGACCTTTGTGACATCTTTGACCTAAATCAGGGTTGTCCAACTCCAGTCCTGGTGGGCCGCAGTGGCTGAAGGTTTTCATTCTAACCATCTTTTTAATTAGTGAGCCATTTTTGCTGCTGATTCACTTGTTTTGCTTTAGTTTTAATTGATGTGACTCAGACCCCTTAGTTGTTTATTTTTTCTTAATGAGCAGCCAAACAATAATGAGACACAAAACAAGTCGCCACATGACCAGCTAACCTGAAAATAAAGAAAGGTGATAGTCTTGGTCATGTTGGTCTGCTCAGGTCACCAATACATCTTAGCAAAAACAGAAAATCAACAGTGTGCTGTGGCAGAATGAGAGCAGCAACAAGTCCTGTTATTCAATAACGGCTTTAATTAACAGCAAGAATTGGTTTCTCATTAAGAGATTGGTTGGAGTGAAATTGACTGGAGTTTGACGTTCCAATTTAGCTGGTCATTTGTTGGCTTGTTTACCATCTCATTTCTGTTTGGCTGCAATTTAATGAAGAAACAAATCAATTCAGAGGACTGAATTTTTAAAAAAGGGGCAATTAAAAATGAAGAGAAAAGGAGTTAATTAGCAGTGAAAACTGCTCGCTGATTAGGAAAAGGGTTAGAATGAAAACCTGCAGCCACTGCGGCCCACCAGGACCGGAGTTGGACACCCCTGACCTAAATAGTCTGACTAGTGCAATTTTAAAGATTCAATTTTGTGCACTTTGTTTGAAGGTATCAGAATATGACATTATTTATAAAATTATCCATACATCAATATTAAACAGCCATCTCATTCAGTGTTGCTTTTCCCATTTTTTAAAATTATCTTTTACCCTGTAGACTTGGCTTACACGCACAGTGTAAAGAACACTGATTAGGTAAGAAAGTGGAAAGGTAAGTACAACTTCACTTTTGACATAACACTTTCAAGACTCTATGTACAGCTGGTCATTCAGAAGTTTTTCTGATTTTGAAAATTTAAACTAAAAGTCACAGTTTACACTACCTAGAAGAAACATGGCACGAAAAGTGTCACATGGAGAAGACCAGTATCTGCCCCTACAGACTCCCACTGAGGAGCCAATCTAATTTATTAATGAGAATATTTGCTCATCACAGCAGCGATAAACACTGATAGATTTCCATGGCTTTAAACCAGTTGTTTCAGAGTGCTTTCCATAAATAGTGAGTGACCCATTTTTGTAAGTGTTCTTCTGTAATAGAAAATTGGCCTTCATTTGCCCTCAGATAAACCTTAATTCCACATGGCACAACTCTCCATAGTGAAAATACATCAACCCACTGATGACAACCTATGTCAGCTGTAAAATGTCCTAAAGCAGTTGAAAATGACCTGATCATGGACCTGTATTTTGACTAGCTTGTACCATGTGTGGAAGAAGCCCCTTAACACAGACAGACACAACACCAGATGTCCAGAACACACACATTTAATATTCCCTTCTGGTTTTAAAACACCACAAAATGTACTCAACAGCCACAAACTGCTCACAGTCCCCTCCCTCCTTTACTCTCTCAATTCTTCTGCTGCCTCTACTCCTCTCTTCACAAGCTCTGTCCTCTGCCTCCCGACTCTGGCTGCTCTAATGGCCCCGTGATGATCTTCCGGCAGTACTTCCTAGTGTGGTGGAAGTGCTGCAGTCCAAGGCACTGTAATCCTCAGGGTGCCCCCTGGCGGTGGCTGTGGGCCCCAACAGGGTTGAGCTTCTAAACTCTGATCCTGTGGCCTCGATGCAAACCAGGGAGGCTACCCTCTCGTGACCCGGGGGAGGTATTGTCCCTCTCCCAATCTTTCCACCTTCCAGGCGTCCTGGCTGGGCAGGATCCCCAGCCATCCGCCACACATGTTAATCCACAGATGCTGGTCTCGACAGGCATCTGATGAATGGGAAGTCCTCTGCATTAAGATAAATTTACTTACATGTCCCTGAAACCAATGTAGAGATTTTTCTAAGCTTATGGCGTGGTACATTATACATTCTCCCATCGAAAAACTCCATTTGCATATGAGTAGTCCCATGTCTGCTGGCTTTACTACTTGATAAAATGCTTGAACGACTAAAGCCATGGGAGCCAATGCCTGCCATAAAAACATGCCATAACTCAAACCAGCACCATCAGCCTGTATTGTTGACAAGAGCCAGTATGAACCAATGGACTCACAGGTCCTCTGATCAGCATTAAGTAAGTCAAGTGATGCTCAGTTGGTGTATTCCTTAAACCTCTAAAAATGACCCTTCCTTTATTTCATTGCCCCCATGTGACAACGTTCAATGTGTGGTTGTGGTACAGCATGTTAGGGGTCTACGGTGATAGAAGTTTTATGAACATTGTGCTTCAGGCTTTAATTGTGTGGGTGCATGCTTCCAGAAACCCATGCAGCCATAGTGTATTTAACTGGGAAATTGCCTAATGGCTCATTAACATGTGAGCGTGATCAGCACAACCATCCCTCACTGATGTTCCTTGGGTCGCTAGGGAAAGCATCTATATGCACAAAGATAAACGGGGTCTGAGTTGGAAAGAAACTGGAAACAACAAGTAAGGAGAAAAAAAATGAGGAGACAGGAAATGGAAGAGAGAGTAGAATCAGGTTATTTTGTTGCTTTGAGAGAGAGAGGGAAGGAAGCAGTCAGCCTTCCTCCTGAGAGAGAGTAACAGGAACGGTGGTCCACTGGCTGATCAGCCCTTCTAAGCAGTATACTGATAAGGTTATCATGTGCTTCAGGTTCCTGCGGATGCTGAACGAGGTAGCAGGATGAGGGAGCTGGGCTCAGTGGGTCCTGGCGGACACTGAATGAGGAGGCTATGATGTGAGCCGGAGAGGGAACCATTTTTACTGGCATCTTGGCCCTGTTGAGAAAACCTGGAGGGTGAAAATGGGAGACATGGGAGAGGGAGATGCAGTGGAGTGGAGAGTACTGATTCTGATTTTTATGTCTGGTTTTAACTGTTTCTTGGAGTAATTTGTTGGTTTTTATCATCTTCACAAATGCACTATTTTAATGGATTATTTATTAAAAGATTTTGATCCTGAACTGCACTTTGGACATAGCTTGACTTTTAATTGTTCTGAATAAACAAACTTTGCACTTTTACACTAGACATGTTGCTTGGGTCCTCATTCACCCTACTCCATCCTCAGTTATGACTATCAGGGTCCTGGGAAACAGAAGGAGCTCAAAGCTGCAGGCACATAGGGCATTACAAAGGTGCATTTGATACGCCTGTTTCCTCAGAAATGTTGTACTCTGGTGTTACTTGACTAACTCTACCCAATTTATTATTATGTACAAGCTGTGTAATCCTCTATCATCCTCTTTGGCTAGTTTATTTACGACTTTTGGTTGTTGGCTAATTTTTAACAATTCATAACCCCGTCATTTGTGAAAACTCCAGTAAGATTGCTGATCCTGACAAACAAGTAAAAAGCCATTTAAATCACTAGTCCTGCCTATTCTCCTTCTGAATTGCACTCACACAATCGGTTGGTGATGTGTGCCTAAATAGTTTTGTCTGCACGTAGGATGGGGACACTGACTGAGAAGACAGCAATGTGGGGTGAACAAATGTATTTAATAAAGTGGCCCCTCAGTGGAATGTTTACTGCTTTAGCAGAATGTATTAAGGGGCATAAAAAGTCTATCTTTACCAAGAAACTTTACAATAAATACTGATACTACACTTGACAGGTATGACTGTTTATTTAGACATCTATTTGGGGGTGGAAGCTTTCAGTCGCAGAGTGAATGCTTATTGCCTGAAGGTGAAACTAGGATTTGAAAAGCCTGTCCCGACTGCTATTAATGGGAAATACACCTTAAACTCTATCACTTATCTGTCATTATACCCAGGCTTAGCAATAATTATGGTGCCAGCATAATAATCAAAATACATTTCATTTATAAACCTTGGCTGTTACCATGGCACTAATTATGGATTAATTACTAAGCGCAGAAACGCAGAGAAATGAAACAAAGGGGAAGGAGGTTAGGCAGACTTAGGCAGTAAAACTCCAGCAGCTGCTTTCTTTCTCCCTCTCCCCATGAGTCTCTTGTGCTGTTGTCTTGTTAACCCTGTATTTAACTGGAGGAGACTCAACGCTGATGTACATGCTTGGGCAACCGAAGGCTATTCTATGTATTCAAAGATCAGGAAGCATTTTTGAAGATAACCATTTGCTGGAATGACAAAATTTACCAGTAAGACGATATGCAGAATGTTTTAGAAGGGACTAAGTTTCAAATAGTGTTACAATATAAACTCAACAGAGTAATTTATAAACATTTCAAAAGAAATACTTATTGTCCAAGAATATGTGCCTGCAATGGTACAGTGTGTTGCTGCACCCACCATACAATAAAATAGCTCGGGATCCTGGTTGGCAACCCCCCAAGCAGATATGTGGTCCTGTCCAACCCCCGGAAATGACCCTTTTTATTTAATCTATTTTTCGCAGCCAGGTGTTACATGAGCATCCCTTTGGCCTGATCCAGCTGCTCAGGTCCTCAACAAGAGGATTCTGTGAGCCGGATCACCCTCTGGAAATTGTGTCACATAGCCATACTGCCATAACTGATGCTTCTTCACAATGTTGCCAATGTGTCTCAATCGGGACTCCATGAGCAACCACTCACTCAACAGCAGTACCCAAGGATTCTCCGAAGAGACACAGTACTGAAGGAGTCCAGTCTTCACCTCAGGTCACTGAATAGCGGCCATGTTTCGCAACCATATAGCAAAACAGGAAGCACCAGGATTCTAAAGACTTGGGCCTTCATCCTTTTGCAAAGATATTGGGAGCGCTACATACCTCTTTCAAGCAACCTCATGACCCCCAATGTTCTCCCAATTCATCTACTGACTTCATAGGAAGAGTCACCAGAGACATGAATGTCACTGCAAAGGTAAGTAAACTTTTTAACAAGGCCAACATTCTCTCCTCAGACAGACACACTGCTGATGACTATGCCCAAGAGGTCATTAAAGGCCCGGATCTTGGTTTATATCCAGGACACTCACAGGCCCAGACACTCAGACTCCTCGCTCAGTTTCTTCAGAGCCCCGATGAAATCCTCCATTGACTCCATGAATATCACAGCATTTTCAACAAAGTCAAGATCAGTGAATCTTTCTTCACCAACAGATGTCCCACTACCGCTTGTCATCACGACCCTGCCCAACACTGTCCATGCAAGCACTGAACAGAGTAGGAGCAAGAACACACCCCTCATGAACCCCAGACTCAACCTGGAAAAATGTAGAGGTTCTCCCTCCACTCTGCACAGCACTCACAGTACCAGTGTATAGGCCGGCCATGATATCCAGCAACTTTGGGGGGATCCCGCAAAGTCTCAGGATGTCCCACAGGGCAGCTCAATCAACTTTATGAAAACTGAAACTCTGCCAATATTCACATCTGCACACCATGAGAACCCTCAGTGCCAGGATGGCATGTCGATGGTAGAATTCTTACGAAAAAAAACAGACTGTTCCAGTCGATGGTAGGTGAGCAAGTGATCACGGATCCTATTGAGGATGACCCTAGCAAGGACCTTACCTGGCACCGAGAGCAGTGTTATCCCCCTGTAGTTGCCGCAATTCAGGCAATCCCCATTCCCTTTCCAGATAGGGACAACGACTCCCGTTTTCAAGTCAGTTGGGATGATGCCTATTGCCCAAATGGAGGCAAAGATTGCTTGCAATGCCAGAAGGACAGTCTTATCACCAGCCTGGAGAAGTTCACCCTGGATACCACGGATCTCTGCAGCCTGCCCTACCTTAAGCCAGTTCACCACTTGTGCAATCTCAGTGAGATTGGGAGGTTCATGGCTAATTGGAGGATCAGCCTCAAGAACCGTGGATGGAACCAGAGATGTCCAATGTTCAAGGAGGAGGATCAGCTTTAAACAGTGTGTGTGCTCTGTCATACAGCTCATGCCTGTTCCCCTTCAATTCATGACATTTGTACATGCCAGTCCTATACAGACAATGCTGAATCAAAATAAATTTTGTTAGAGGTAAAACCATCAGCCGAATTTTCTAGTCTATTGTTCTAATTCTCTTATTATCATAATTAGCAAGATCTAACTTAATTGATGATAACAATAAAAAATGAAATTGTCAGTATGAACAGTGAAATTTACTTTGTGTTCACTACAGCAAACATAACATTTATTATAATACAAAATTGAATTAACAGCTGCATCATTCAGTTAAATAACAGTGAATTACTTAGTTTTCAGATTTAAAGACATAGTTTTCAAAATGATGTAATAAATCATAAAAGCGTTAAGGTGCCTGAATAATATTTTACCTTAGCAGCAGCTCCAGTTGAGAGTAAAGGAATCGGACAAAGGCTCTCCGTGCAACAACTTCAGCATGGCAGTCATTGACAACAAGTCCCTGGTCGCTGATATATTCGCCATTAATACATTTGGTGCCAGTTGAAAGTGCAACCACTTGTGCTTGTCTGATGTCTAAGCCTGTTAAAAATAAAAACATTCATTGATGTTCTGAACCCACTTTTTTGTCAAAGATGTAATGAAACCAGACTTTATTCATGTAGGAACTGGCACCTGTACACACTTCTCTTCCACTTCTGCCTTTCATGTGCTGCCTGTGCCAAACCAATACCTTCATATGCCTTTTATTGCTCTTTAACCATGTCTCTCTGTCTGTTTACTTAATATTAAGGCAAGTGTTTGGAGGGGTATAGAATTTTAATAAAATATTTTTAATCAATATATGATACTTTTTACAATTTAATGCAAGTATATACTTAAATGAAGTTGTAACAATGGATTATTAAAAGGAAAAGGAAAAGGACTGAAGGTACCTAAAGAGTTAACTAAATGTGGTTTATAGCTTAAGCACATGAGGGTTGCCCCATCTTAAAGGAGCCATGAACATGATTACTAGGGTTAAAAAGAAGTAAATGAGTAATGAACACCCCTTTAAAATTGAGGACAAAACTGGTTAAAAAGTCCAAACATGCCTATTATGAAACAGCAATAAGATCTGCACCAGCATAGGGTCTGACAATGGCTCTGAGGATTTCATCTTGGTACTTAACAACAGTCAAAGTACCATGGCCTAGCATGTGGAGGTCTGTGCAGCCCCTCCAAAGTTATGCCTCCCCAGATCATAACTGATCCACCACCAAACCAGTCATGCTGGATGATGTTACAGGCTGCATAACATTCACCATGGCATCTCCAGGCTCCTTCATGTCTGTCACAAGTGCTCAGTGTGAACCTGCTCTTATCTGTGAAGAGAATGGGGGCCAATGGTAGAGCTGCAAATTGTGGTATTCTCTGGCAAATGCCAATCGAGCTTCACAGTGATGGGTTGTGAGCACAGGTCCCACTAGAGGATGTCAGGCCCTCATGCTACCCTTATGGAGTCTGTTTGTGACAGTTTAGTCAGAAACATGCACACCAAGTTATTTTGTAGGGCTCTGGCAGTGCTCCTCTTGTTCCTGTTCGCACAAAGAAGCAGATACCAGTCTTGCTGCTGGGCCCTGTCCAGCTCTACTCGTGTAATGGCCCATTTCCTGGTATCTCCTCCATGTTCTTGAGACTGTGCTGGGAGACACAGCAAACCCTCTTGGGATGGCACGCATAGATGAGCCATCCTGGAGGAGCTGTGCATCCTGAATTGGCTGCAGGTACTTCCTTATGATACCAGCATTGACAAAGACACTAGCAAAACACAAAACCAGACAAGAATCAGTCAGGAAGGATAAGGAGAGAGCAATTGTCTGTGGCCACCACCTGCAAAGCCATTACCTTTTTAGGGGGCGTCTTGCTGTTGCCTCTCTGTTGTCACTCTCATTTGCACCAAAGCAGATGAGGTTGATTTAAAATCGCTTATTCTTCCTAACTGGACAGACTAATCCCTGAAGCTGAACTGACTTGGTGAGAGACTGTGATATATAAATAGGTATAAGGAATTGTTACACAGTTACACAGCTACAAGAAAAAAAGCAAAACATAACAAGTAACAACTACTGCTAATATATATATATATACACACACTGCGGTGGGCTGGCGCCCTACCTAGGGTTTGTTTCCTGCCTTGCGCCCTGTGTTGGCTGGGATTGACTCCAGCAAACTCCCGTGACCCTATAATTAGGATATAGCGGGTTGGTTAATGGATGGATTGATATATATATATATATATATATATATATATATATATATATATATATAGTAAAAGGCGCTATATAGCGCCCGACCCGGCACAGACCATGCAGAGGCACGTGTATAAAACACATAGGCTTTATTCTTTTCTTCAACCGTGGGCGCACGTCTTCCCCGTGACCCACAGGTAATACACAGTTCCAAAGCACAAAGCACAAAACTATAACCAACCCTTTCTGGCACCACCACTCCTCCCAGGCAACCTCGTCCTCTTCCTCCCGATTCTGGCCAAGAATGAAGGGAGGTTGGCCCGTTTTATAGCCCACCCAGAAGTGCTCCAGGTGCCTGACCAGCTGGTCTTAATTGCACCTCCGGGTGGGGCTGGTAAGTCGTCCAATGTGGCGGCTGGCTGTCCGCAGCACGCCCTAGAGGCCACCCCATCTCCCAACCAGGCTGTGGTGGACTCCATGTCCCATGGAGCCACGGGGGAGACTGAGGAAGGATCCACGGCCAGGGAGGCTGCTCCCAGGCGCCCCGGGGGAGGCATTGCACTGTCCATGATGGCTCCCCCGGGACGTATGCAGCAGAGGCGTCCCGGCCGGGCATGGGACCCGGCTGTCCGTCACAATATATATATATATATATATATATATATATATATATATATATATATA
>JANRMT010062818.1:1520109-1540682 GCA_026402145.1 Polypterus bichir lapradei | reverse complement strand
ATATATATATATATATATATATATATATATATATATATATATATATACATTTAAGATTTGTACAAAGAGCAATAATAACCTACAATAATAATAATTCAGAATTTGGCAGCATCCCTGCAGTAACAGAATTCATAATGTTTAGAGCTCTGGAAATAAAAGAATTCTGAAATCTGTTCCTCTTTATCCTTGGAAAAGTAAATTTGTAGGTTGATGGCAACAAGTACTAATTTGGAAAAGGATATGGCCACTGTTAGACAAAATTGAACTGGTCTTCAATCTGACATGCATATAATTTAGCTCAGTGACAAAGTTCTTCTGCAAACCTCCACTTTTACTGCTAATTTTTACAATGTTTTTAAAATAGTTTATATTCGTAATACTAAGGTTGCCAAAACAACATATCAAAGCAACTGTGACAAGACATTAAATAAAAGACTTACAAAAAAGTGTCATAATGGTTTTGTGCACTTTTTAACAGTTCTGTTTCCTTAGAAACAATAGCCATTTCTGCCCCTTCTTACAAGTTTGTTCTGTGCTGGGATAAAAGGTTAGACTGTATTGCTGTATTGCTATATTGCTGTATTGTATAATCAATGACTGTATTGCTACACCATGGCCACACTTTTTGTATTATTGTTGAGGGAAGGGGAGGAGGGAAACACCTAAAATCTACAGGCATATCCTTGGCCTTAGAGATATTTAAATGCAAAAAAGAACAGTAACACTATTGAACAAACCCATCAACAATATGTCCTTGCTTATCTTGTTAAAGTCTCAAAATAATGTCCTTGTATGAATTCTGATTTCATTTGTGTACAAGAAAAAGAGAACAGGTGGCAAACAGCAGCCTTGAAGACATCCAGTGGATAAGCTAAGACTATCAGAAGAACAGCCAATGACAGTCACCCTTTGTGTTCTGTTAGTTCAAAAGTCCAGAATCAACTCCACCAAGTTAGAGTTTAAACAGAATTGACCAATCAGATCGGTCCTTCATCCAAGGCAACTTACAATATTTGAGATACAATAGGTTACCGTTCTTTTGTTTTTTCCAAGTGGAGCACAGGTAAGTTGTTCAGATTCATTAATGGGATTTAAAGTCTAAACTCTTAACCACTACATCACCCCTTTTATTGAAAGAAGACTAGAAATCTATAAACAGCAATTTCGCATGCTTTTTTGGTCCTAAAGTGAATTTAGAAGTGATGCTGTGGCATCCTCCACCCCAACACTTTGCTCATTATTAAATACTAGCTGTGTAAGCCTTTGCTGTAAAAAGCCAGGGCTCCTGAAAACTATTGAAATCATCAGAAAAAAATTGAAATGCAGAGTCGGCGGTTTCATTTTGCAGATGTGCTCGCCCCCCTTGTCTATCAGCAGCTAAGCGAGTTTCTCTTTCCTCTGAGGTTTCATTTTGCCGATGTGTTCGCCTCGGTTGTGTATTAGTGGCTAAGCGAGTTTGTCTTTTCTCGGCAGGCTGTTTGGTGACGGAGTCGCTTTCTTTAAGCTTCATGCTGTAGCCTTGTACTTGTTTCTTCTTTCGACTCGTTAACTTGGGGCTGCCTTGCTAGCTCTTTGAGCTTCATGCTGTAGCCTCGCACTTCTGGGCCGGACAAATGGACACACACACTTCCAGGCGTAGACGTTTCCGTATAAAATACTGCACATGACATACTGTAATATGATATATTTATATGCAACATAAATATGAGTGTGTTAAATAAAAGTCACAAGAAAAAAACACCTATACATGTCAATTTTATATTCAGATATACTTAAACTTTTGCAGTCGGAACAATAGGAACTTGTCGCTTTTCTTTGGTCATGAAGCACTTTACTTAAAGAAATGCTATCAGTACATTGTAAGCCATTAAAATATCACTATAATTTATGCAAAATATAAGGCTTGCTTATCAGAATCACAGTAGTAGTTATTTTCAAAATTGTATTTTTCTAACTGTCCTAGGTTCTGCTACAGTAAACTCTTCTATTAAATTCTCATAATTAACACTCTCCTAGTTCTTTTTCATTGGAGATCATATCCAATACCTTCAATCTCTATAGAAGACATAGTTGTTTTTAAAAATAAATATATACATAAAAATATCAATGCACATACAGTATATTTCATGTGAACATGTGGAAGACACATATTACTAAGACACTTATGTCCTTTTCTATCAAAGGTGTTAGAAAACAAATGTGACAGAATATAATCATTTAGAGTGTGCCTTAAACATGTCCTGTAGATTGCAACTAATATGCATGTGTGTGTCAGGTTTGTCGGTAAATTTGACAAGTGTTCCCACATTGTGCTGAGCTAAAGTCAAATGAAGCATGTATGTGGAATTGTATCTCTCAAGTTGTTGATCAGGTTCACATTATAGCTTTCAAAACGCTGAATCTTCAGGTTGTCACAGGCACATATGAATAAGTAACTGTGAACAAGTCAGTAACTTTAGTCTCATTTGAAATCAGACTAAGAAAACATTTACCTAGTTCACAATGAAGGAAAGAACAGCAAAAGGCTGAGTTAACAGCATCCCATTTACAAACCTAATTTGGATTTCTTGCAAACTGAACCCACCTAATCCATGTTTTAATGATCACTTTTTTCCGGCAGAATGCCCAGCTTAATCAGATTCAGCTGAAGACCAGAGACTTGAACAGCACTCTCGCTGCTCAAATACAGGGCCCAGATAAAAAGGGGGACAGCCCTGATAAGAAGAAAAGTTACCTGATGAAGTGCTGGTGAAGGATGCTTTGAAAATTTCTTTTACTCAGGGTTCTGAGAAGAAAAAGGCTACAATGTATCCCTTGGGATATTGTTAAAGATGGAAATTTAAAAAATAAATTGAAATGATGTTCACAAATGAGCAGCAAGCTGCTGGAGCACAGGGTTTACACCTCAGTTCATTTACTCAAGGGACAGGCCCATTTGGCAATATACATTTGGTACAAGTCTCTTTGACTATCAGCCTCATTTGCTTGTATTTTGTCTGTAGTTCCATGCATCTATTATTAGCACAGAAAAGTAAATACAGAGTAAGAATAAATAATATAAAGAACTAGGGAGAGTGTTCAAAACCTGTGCAGATGTGATCAGTGATGCTATGCTAATTTTAAATAAGTAATCACATCCCACAAAGTACAGGTCCTAGTCAGCTGCGGGTGGGTACACAAACATGCTTTGCTCCAGGAACAGATAGGGAAGTGCCTGCCTGATTGAGAAGACACATGCGAGTACATATATTAGGAAGGTTCCTCATTAATTCCTTGGAGGGAATGGTGAGTGCAAACTTGTGCCCCATTAGAAGAGTCAGCTTAAAAGAAACATGCATGGGCAGAGGGAAGAATACAAAAAAAAAAAAAATGAGACACAGAGAGAGAGATCCGTGAGAACAGCATCGTTGAGAGAGGCAGGGCAAGCCAGGCAGTGTCAGTGTGGGGCAATGCAGTCGTAGGTCCACGAGGGAGCAAAGGATTGATGCACTAGGGTCAGATCATCCCCTCTGATTAATGGTTGAGGATTGGGAACGATGAAGTTGGCGCCCTACCCTAGGGATCCGAGATACTCCGGAAATGGTGAAGGAAGACGGGAGGACAACCAACCCCGAGCAGTCTGGCTGCTGCCATTTGGAGGAAGCTAAGATGGAAAGGGCTGTGGCTGGTTGTGTCTCTGCTGGCTGAGCGAGTAATGGGTGAGCCAGGGAGATGGAAGTGGAAAGGTGATGAACTCGTCTGACAGACTATTAAGGACCCGATGGTTGCTTTAATCTTGTTTAAATCTGGATTGTATACTCATGGACTGTCACTGTTTCTATGGATTATTTATTTAAAAAATAGAGCACTGCACTTTTAAACACTTTTTGTTTTGATTGACTTTGTTTTAATAAATTCTCTTAGCACTTTGCACCTACCCCTTGCTATGTGTAAGTGTCCTCATTTGCTAGGCTGATCCCTTGGGTATGTTATGTGATAGTGTCTTTAGTTCTGTCCTGAAGGACAACATGGACTAAAACCATCTTCCTCATAAGCATGGACTCACTAAAGATATTCCCATCAGTATGGGTTTCACATACAAAATGACAACCAGGTCAGCACAGGTTTTTAAACAGTGATTCCAGGTACCCCAAGAATATCAGTATCCCCAAGAAAAACGTACTAGAAATACACAAGCTAGGGGATAATGGAAAAGCATTATATCACACCTGAATTCTCAGCGAATACGTCGTTTTGGCACTATTCTTAAACATCAAAATACTTCTCTTTTGGTGTCTTCACCTTTAATTTAGGGTTGAAGTTAAAAGGTTCAACTTTCGACTAAATTCCTACCTGAGATGCTGAAAGCACTGGACATTGTTGGGACAGTGTGGTTAATGCATCTATTCATTGTTGCGTGTAAGGCAGGTAAAGCACCCTTGGACTCTTGTGGTGGTCCTCATCTTTAAGAAAGGTGACGAGATGGTGCATTCCAACTACAGAGGGATCACACTCCTCCGGCTCCCAGGTAAGGCATATGCAAGGATGTTGGAGGGAAGAATCCATCCAATGACTGAGCCAGCAATACAGGAGGAACAATGTAAATTCCTTCTTGGCTGTAGAACAGCAGACTAGCTCTTCTCTCTGGTGCAGTTTCTGGAGAATGAATGTGAGTATTACAGCCCAGTCTACATGTGGTTTGTAGATTTGGAAAAAGCATATGACTAGTGTCAAGCGGCATGTGTTGTGGGAGGTTATGCAGGAATATGGGGCTGCTCTGCTATGCAATTCATGCTGTATAAGAAGGCAGTGAGAACTGTGTCCGAATGCTTGGCCTCAGACTCCATCAAGGCCATGTCTCGGCCCCAATCCTGTTTATGGTTTTCATGGACAGGATATCAAGGTGCAGCTGAAGATGTGAGGCTGTCCACTTGAGGAGGCAAGTGATAGTATTGTAACTTTATGGAGATGATTTTTTCCTCTTTGTCTCATCTGATGTGAGCTTTGGCATGCACTCAAGCGATTCATTGCTGAGTATTATTCGATTTGGATAAGGATCACCACCTTCAAGACTGAAGTAATGGATCTCTCGTGGAAAAGAGTGAATTGTTTTTTTCCAGGTGAGGCGGGAACAACTGCACTTAGTAGGGGAGTTCAAGTATCTCAGGATCTTCTTCATGAGTAGTAGAAAAAGGGAATGTGAGATTGACAAGCGGATTGAAGTGGCAGCAGCTATTCTGTGGGTGCTGTACCGGTCACTGGTGGCGAAGGTGGAGTGGAGTCTAAAGAAAAAATTATTGGCTTACTGTTCAGTCTATACCCCTGACCTTACATATGGTCATGAGCTGATGGTAAGGACCGAAAGAATGAGATTGTGAGTGCAATCACAATGAAATTTCTTTGTATGGTGGCTGAGTGACTGACTATGTGGTAGGGTGAGTAGCTCAGTGATTAGAGTACAGTTGCTGCTCATCCAAATTGAGAGGAGCCAGTTAAAGGTGGTTTGGGCATGTCATAAGGTGGGCCCCTGGGCGACTCTGGGCACATCCTACTGGGTAGAGACTCTGTGGCAGACCAAGGACACCCTGGAGGGAGTAGATCTCTTGGCTGGCTCGAAAAATGCTGGGATCTGTAGCTGGATACAGGGAAGTTTTGGCTGACCACTTTGGCATTTTCTTCACTGTATTTTGGAAATATTCAAAAAATATTATTTTGCACAATGTGCATCCATTTGATGTATAGTGCTCTCTAGGTGATTTTACCATGTTCTAAAATATATACTATTATACATATGCAGCATGTTGTTTTGTCATGTGCCTTAGTACAGATAGTGCTACGCACTGAAGACATTTTAATAAAGATCAGATTTTCAAAAATACAACAAACTGATTACTTTTCTTTCTAAAAACTATAACAGAAGTCTAGAGAACATTTGGTCATTAAAGAATAAAGGACTGTGGCTTGGTCTGCTCCTCACCCTGCTTAACTGTACTCTCTGCTTGTACTGGTAGAATCTTTTTATCTCTGCAGTGACAGGCTTCCATGTTTTTTCAAGTTCCCAAAGGCACAAAGGGCTCAGAAAAGTGGTATGGATCATCTTGGTAATGAAGTGTTGGTAAAAAAAATATATCTTTCTGATAATACGGTATTACTGACTTTCCCATTCCATTCTATGCAATCAATTTAAATTTACAAATTTCATTATGATAGGCACGGAACATGAATGTGGAAGATAACAACATTTCCAGGTGTGAAACAGAAGCATCTCTTTTAAACATCTTTATTGCCTCATCCCCCAAAGATTTAATCAATTTGGTTCTCACTGCTTCTTAGTCAGTATTATGAACATTAAGCCTTTGTGCTATCAAGAATCAGAATCATAATCCTCACAAGACCTCAGCACCATAAGGGTCCATGGCTTTATTGGTTACATTAATAAGTTGACCAATTTTTGAAAAGCTTCAAATAAGCCCAGACAAAGGAAACCTTAAGCTTTTGACTGACGTACCACAGATTTTCTTTGTAAAGTGAACAGCCAATCAGATGAGCGAAGAGCACTGTCCCTGCTGCCCTGCGTAAATTTGATCACATCTTTTGCTTTTAGCTTAATGAGGTCAGCAGACAAGCATCACTCTATCTACTGTATGGCACAATCTTTTGCTGTCCTGCAGAATACCATATTAATAATATAACTTATGAATCTCTATGATATTTCACTTCTTATTTTTCTCTGTACCCAAATGCAACATTCTGACTTTTATATACTTCAAACATACGAGTTTCTCAAAATAAAAAAGTTACTGTGTTTTTCCAATTAAATTTGAATTATAACACATTTCTTCTCTGCTCAAGCGGGAACCAGACATCCACAGCTCTTTGCTCCAAGGTTTACTGGTTTTGATAAGTTGCTGCCAAAATTGCATTTTTCCAGCTGTATAATAGAAGCACTGCTTCATGCAAACCTCTCCCTGGTCTGCATTTACAATTCCCATTGACAGATGCAAAATGGTAAACTCTTCAGCATTTGTAAACAACAGTTTTCGGTAGATTTTTCAAGAATATTCTGATAATTTGCTTAATGGAAAAAAAATTTTTCTTTTTACACACATGACAGATAAATGTCAAGAGTACAAGGCAATCCCTTTGGAAAAGAGTGAGGAAATTCAAATGCCTCACAGTGTGCCTTTCTCTTTTTTCTTGGGAAGACTGAAAGCATCCAGATGAAACCAAGCCTGGCAAGAACCAAGGAGGCTACAGGATGTGGTAGGGCCCAAGAAGACCTGACCAAAGTGAGAACCACCACGTTCAGCTCACTTTGGAGACAATTAAAGAAGACTAGCACAATGAGCTGACAGTCCATTTCTGTCTCGTAAACAAAGGAGAACTCTGCCTTGAGCTGCACTCTGAGTTTATTGTGACAAGAGGGACCCTAACCCTGTAAGGTTAAAGGTAAATGAAACGTTTGACGCTACATTTTGGTGAGTTTAGTGTACTGTATATAAGGACTGTTTTCTGAAGTGTTGGGTCAAAAATGTTATTCCGGTTATGAAAACACAAAGCAGCCTGACAGCTCTACAACTCAGATGGCCATCGCCTGTCTTTTTCTTAAACTGACTGCTGAATGGCTAAACTTTTAGCAATGATTGTTTAAGAGCAACTGCTATGATGTTTAAAGATGCTAATCAGGAAATATGTATTTGTTATGAGAATAAAATACAAAAAGACTTTACCAAAGACAGAAAATAAAAAATAGAAGGAAGACTTTTGTAAGGGTTGCAAAATGTTCTTCAAGTCTGAGGGTTTAACTGTAATTTAAAAATGTGTAGATGAAAAAAACACTTATGAATTTTACAATGACTTTAAATGTGTCTTTGACCCACAAGACACACTGTTGCTCTAGTTTGATCTGTCGACAGCACTATGTTAATCAAGGACAAGCTTAGGATTTTCAAACGATGGGCTGAACGTTTTCATGAACTACTCAATCAAGTTCATATGTGATAACTCTCTTCTTGATGAACTTCCCAATCTTCCAATAGTTTCTGAGCAGGATGAACAATCAACCTTCTCTGAAATGTAGTCAGCTGGTCACTCATCTGTACTGTATATATATATATATACTGTATATATATATTTATATATATATATATATAAAATCTAACGTCTGTCTGTCTGTCTGTCCGCTTTTCACAGGAGAACTATTTAACGGATTTAGATTGGGTTGATTTTGCGACTTCTCTCATTGTGCTAAGTAACATAGTTCGCTTGTGATACCGATTTATTTGCACGAATCTAAACTTCACACAGCGGGTTGTGTGGAGGGGGGCGGGATCCACCTCACTCATGCACCAGCCTCGGGACGTATCTTACATCGACTTAGCTAGCGAATGAAAGAACTACTTAATGGATTTAGAGATTTTTTTTTTGTATAATTTACTTGAACATTCGCAACTTCGCTCATCGTGCTAAGTATCATAGTTCGCTTGCAGGAGCAATTTATTAATGGTAATCCAAGACAGAGGTTGTGGGCTGAGGGGAGGGGGAAGCATGACATCAGGAGTGGGTAGCCGGACGGGGCCCTCCTCACTCACGTGCCAGCCTCTTTTCGAGTCGGTATACCTCTTGCCACGTTTTGGAGTGTACCTTGAATCCGCTTAACTAGCGATATCTGTTTGTTTATTGGTTTTTAAAGTTTGTCCTGTTTCACTACAACGGGACAGCTAATATAAAATAAAAAAGCTCCTGCCAGTAATGGAATTCTTAGCAAAATTTACAAACATGGTAGTTATATGATTATTGACCATATTCCTGCATTCTTTACGATCTGTTGGGACAAGAAATATGTCCCTGATTGCTGGAAACATGCATTGATCATCACAATTTGATTTAGAATATAAAGGGAGATTATTCTGATTTCAGTGACAATCAAGACACAATCGAGGCACTTCTAAGCTTGATGTTGCTGGTAAGATCCCTGTAACTGTAATTGTAGAAAGACAAGAATTGCAAAGTGTGTTTCATGAAAATTTTACTATACTACCAGACCCAAAAGACTAAGGCCGGGGATATACTTAACATTACATGAGCTTGAGGATGTTGCTGCTGCACAAGCAGTGTACTGATTATACCTGCATGTGTACTTTAAGTAAATCTGGAGGATTCCACCACATGGCAGTGTGAGAAATCATCATTATGAAAAAGCAATGTCTGGTTTCGCTGTGTAATTAGTTGAGGGAAGAAAGATGTTAGAAATACAGATTCTTTGCATTCTGATGCTGTTGTGAAGATACAAAAAAACTGACAGAAGAAGATAGTATGTGAGACCTTTAAATGTATTGTGTCATTACAACGGGGAAAATGCGATACTTGTATTACCTATGCAAGAAATGGATGAAGAAAGGTACCATTAAGACATTCGCATCTCAGCTTTTAAGTTTGATGATATCCTTCACCGCATCAAACCATTCATCAAACATTGAAGCACACATATTGATCCTGTTGGAGCTGCACGGCTGCCATCACATGTTGCTGATGTCACATAAAAAAACTTGAACACACACGCCACCCATATTTTTGTGCTGGTACTGTAACGCACACATTGTGTTCATTTCTGATGACGTGCTCAGAGGATGTGGTAAAAGAACGCTGGGAATGCGTAGCAGCTATGATGCGTGCGCATAAGCATTCTGAGCATAAAGTATAACCCGGCCCTAAGATGAAAATTTAAAGAGCTACCAGACACTTTGCCACACACGTGTGCATGGGAGGCAGCTAAAGGGCTTGAATGAGGTCAATTACGAATCTGACCGGGATGTGGCAGAGTGCGCTAACTCTTTGTCTTGCTTTCCTGCAGACCATTCATGGGAAGTTCCACCTGGCCTTGCTGACTCCAGCCCCCTTGATGTCACGTCCGGGCTCGAGCCTATGGCTAAAGAGCTTTCTGATCCCGGCCCCTTTGACGTCACTTTCTACCCTGACCTTTAAAAGCCTCCACCTTTTCCCTATTCCTTCAGTTCTGTTTTGGACTCCATTTTGTGCACATCAGTGCTATCATTTATTAGAAACTTTGCAGCCAGGAAATCAATTACAGTACAATGTCTCTTAACCGGCCACCTCGGGACTGGACCCATGGCCAGTTGCCGTTTTGGCCGGTTAATCCGACGCATACCTATTTTCATGTAGAAAAATATTCCTAAGGTATGTACCATATCCTCAAGGCTTCATCCACAATTTCGTGGTATGTGTGGTTGATTGGTTCAGCGATCATGGAGCTGGAGTGACCGGTATTGAAGACAACTGGCCGTCGAAAGGCAGCGGCAGTCGTGGAGGCTTTGGGCTGGTTTAGCCACAGCGTGAGCGCCCTGGCCGCTGAGGAAAGAACCCAAGTCTCAGTCTGGATGGAGCCTGACGTAGCCAGGGATCGGAGGGCTAACAGACCAGCGTGGATGGAAGCTGCACCTGCAGGTAGAAAGAAGAAGGCGCCGTGCTTTGGATTTTAAGAGACTGCTTCCAGCCATTGTTTTAACCTTGTTTGCGTTGTTTTTAAAGGACTTGTTTTTTTACTAATGGATTTTAACCTCCACTAATACACTCGTTTTAATGTATTATTTATTTAAAGAAGACTTTTGACACACTGCACTTTATTTAATTTGAACACTGTTTTGTTGTTTGCTGGTTTTAAAATACCTCTCACCTTCCAGGAAAGAAGGAAGTGCATACATATAAAGAAGAAATCAGGGTTAAAAAAAAAATGTTATTTTATTTTATTTTAACAGGCCTGATAATCTGTCGGCCAGCTAATGTGAGGCCAGTTAAGAGGGATTGTACCGTGTACGGGTGCTGCCCCAAACTTTCTTGATGAGTTGGTGTCGTTTTCGTGACAACTTGTTCAAACCTAAAGAGTTGCCAGAATATTGAAATTAAGACTAACTTACTATACTTGTTCACTGATCAGATTCTGTATCTGACAAAAGGGCTTCTGTGCTGCATTGATATTTAATAGCGAGTCTTCATGATGCATGATGCAAGAAACCAGACAAGATTCCCTAGCAACTTATTATCTACCTATAACACCTTTTAAAAGGGGAATGTGACACACTTCAAATTTAAATTGAAACAATGCAAGTTTTTCAAACAAAGAAACACAATTTTAACTAGTATATAAGAACACGGCTCAAAAATAAAGATGGGACAATATAAAAAAAATATCCAAAACACAAACAAATTAAAAAAAAAGAACCCAGGGTTGTGAAAACTCCTAGTGTAAGACTTTTTTCTTTTAAATAATATGCTTCATTCACCCAATAAAGGCTCCTCTAGTTCTAACAGATGCAAAATAAATTAAGAAAATGTGTTACTGGAGCACCTCCATATGGTCTCGACAAATAACAGAATTCTTTTCTATTACAGTTAAACAAGACTAGAGAAGGTAAAAAAAAATAGTGGCAATTGGTGTTAAATTGCTATTTAAGTCTCACTTACTTTAACATCCATTCATTTTCTAATTTAAAAACTCTGCTTGCTGTATTACATTATGACAATACTTCAAAAAAATTAAAAAGCTGTAAAGTATACCAAAACTGTAGAATTTGTAATGTGAACTGCCTCAAACAAGGTTAGAAGGTGCCCCTACACTTTAAGTTGAATATAGTAAGGCTCCATGTACTCTCTCTATCAAGCACTTCATGTCACATTCACCTCATAGTAACTGCAGAAAACATGAATGACAGCTGCCCTTATTCTGTTATTTTGGCTTGACAGATATAAACTGTAGACATATTTCCAATCCACAGTAGTTTTTATAGATAAACACAGAAAACAATCACAGAAAAACACTGTAAGAGGTTTCCATTCTGATTATCATCCCCTAGTTATGTCACAACTTGAGCAATTCAATCTGTCAGACATGTGCCTCTGCAGTGACCCTGGCTGAAATCTGCATGATTTATTTTGTGGCCACTCAAGTAGCGACAGCTACATGCAAGATTCCTTCAGGGAATTTGACCTGTTCTTTGAGTTGTGCGTCCAAATCTGATAAGTCATTGAGATTCAGGATGACACTGGGATGTCAGCATGTTTCCAATGTTAATCGAACTCAAAAGGACCGCAGAGACATATTGTCAACTTTACTTTTTCATCTGTTCCACTTAGCAATTGTTTTGATCAATTTGGTGCTAGAAGAGCATGTAATAATTCTCCCATCTTTTATCTCGGCATGAAATTGCTGTAAAAGTCCCCTTGGCCTGACGTTTACTGCAGAAGTCGAGCCAGCCTATTTGCTTTTAAATACAAAATGATTGTCAGCTGCACAAAGACAGCAGAAGAATGAGTGAGATCGAGATAGAAAGCTGTGCAGGCAGAGGCCTCAAACACGAAGAAGGCAGAATCTAAGTGGAGGTGCTTTAAATGAGATTTGGGACGCAGCCGCACCCCTGTATTTAATCTGTCAGCGTGTATTGTGAGCATCAGGACTGTCAATGGTTTTTGCCGAAAATGTGCTTTGTCTTCCATCTGACAACTATGTGAGAAGATTTAGAAAGAAATAGACAACAAATTCCTTTGACAAAGGCACAGCTCCCCCTGGTGAAAAACATCCTCAGACAAAATAGCAAGACGTTACAAGATCCAAATAATAATTGCAAAAAGGAACAAATGCTTTCATCTGCTGTACTGTACAATGGACAATGTTTTACAATTTTGTTTTATTTTTTTACTTGACTCATGTTTTTGCTCAGGAGGACACTGGTGCAGCACATAGCAGTTGTAGTGGTGGAGCTCCCTCTTTAAAATGACTTTCTATATGGAGACCACAAATTCTTTTCACAGACCAATGACAAATTCTTTATATGGCCCTGCAATAAGTGTTCAGGCTTCTTACTTTAAAAAAGTGCATGTCTGTTGCTTCTATGACAATGAAAATAAGTATGAAAATGGACAAATGATTGTATTACCAGGAAGATTACAGTCCCAAAAAGAAAATGATGCTAAAGTGGAAGAAACAAAATAGTAACAGATACAATAGTTATAGTAATACAACAGTAATAGTAGTTACAGCACCACAGTGTCTATAAAAGTGTTCACCCCCTTGGAGTTTTCACAAAGCATTACTGCAAAACACTAAAACAAAGAGGATTCAAATTGGCTGCTTTAGCACTGATCAACAGAAAAAAGACACTTTAATGCCCAAGTGAAAACAGATCTCTGCAATTGGACTAAATTAATTACAGAAATAAAACACAAAATAAGTATTCACCTTCTCTGTTATGACACACCTAAATCATCAGTGGTGCAGTCGCAAGTTACATATTTAGTTCAATGGAGGCCAGCTATCTGGGTTTTCCATTGCTTATAGTATAAATGCACCTTACTTGGAAGATCCAGCTTGTGGTGAGTCAGTATGGTGGTCTAACCTAAACAATGAAGACAAAGGGACCCTCCAAGCAACTCCATGAAAAGGCGATTAAAGAGCACAAGCCAGGGGATGCAGACAAGACAATATACAAGTCACTCAAAATCCTTTGGAGTTCAGTTTAATCAATAATTAAGAAATGAAAAAAGAGTATGGCGCAGCCCAGAGAAGGATGTTCATAAAAACTGTGTGATTGTGCCAGATGAAGGCTAGTGAGGGAGGAAACCATGAGAACCTGTGAGAACTCTGAAGGAGTGGATTGACCACCTACAGCAGTAGAAATCAGAGAGATTGTGCATACAACTGCTGTACTGTTGCTTCACCAGTTACAGTTTTTATGGGAGAATGGCAAAAAAGCCACTGCAAAAAACAAAAACATGAACAACATTTCTAATAGAGTTTGCCAGAAGGTATATATGGAAGACACTGACGTGAGATGGAGCCTTTTGACCATCAGATTAAATGCCTTGTTTGCCGAAAGACAAACACTGCACATTGCCAAAAACACACCATCACCACCATGAAGCAAAGTGTTAGCATCATCATGCTGTGGGAATGCTTCTCTGCAGAAGGTCTTTGAAGGCTTGTCAGGGTAGATGTGAAAACGAATGCAGAAAAATCAAAGGGAATCCTGGAGGAAAACCTGACACAGTCTTCCAAAAAACCTGTGCCTTGGGAAACATCAAGACAGTGGTCGAGTCAGAGTCCAGACCTCAGCCCGGTTAAGAATTTGTGACTTGACTTGAATAAGACAGTTCATTCTCAGTTCATCTCCAAGTGACATGACAGAGCCTGAGCAGTTTTGCAAAAGAAAAGAATGGTGAAAAACTGCAGTGTCCAAATGTTCAGAGCTAATAGAGACCTGTGCACAAAGACTCAATGCTGGAATGTCTGCAAAAGGTACATCCACTAAATACTGACTTGGAGCAGGTGAATACTTATCTGATCAATTATTTTGAACTTTATATTTGTAATTAATTTTGACTGCTTTGCAGAGATGTTTTTTCTTTAGCATTATCTGTTAATCAAAAAAGGCAAATTAAATCCACTGCGATTCAATGTTGTATAATAATAAAATGTGAAAACATACTTAGAAAGTAAAGGCTAGCTAGTTGGTGGATTAGGCTCATAGGGTGTGGTACTCACTGAGTACAAATTAAGAACTGAAAGTGGATGGATGAGTGTAATATGATAATTAAAATGATCATGTACATATTAGATAAAAACAGGTAATAAAATGGATGGCTAGAAAGATGTTGGCTCAAGGTGTTCACCGAAATGTGATGGCTCAGTACAGAAGTGAAAAACAACTCAATGAAAAGTTTATGAATAGGTAGAAAGGTTTAAAGCTCAGTCTGGTTGACCACCAACATTGCGCAAACAAGCCCACATTTACATGGCGAATGCCTACATCAGAGAAGACCGACGGATTCCATTGTCTGTGGTGGCTGCACACTTGGACGTCAGCTATGGATCTGCACATGCCATGGTGCATGATGACTTGGGATACTTGGGAAGCTGGGTACCCAAACACCTTGCTGATCTGCACAAGCCAACATTTTTTGATGAATTTTAGCAGGTTTCACTCCCTCTGCCCAAAGAAATCTCACTATAGGGCGTTGTTCTACAATGGTGCTGCAGACCGTCTATGTTCAATTGACGTTGGCTTCAACTAGACTAATGGCAGAGCACTTTGGTGTGCGTATTTGAACTACCCATAAGCCATTGCATACGTGCTGTATTGCATCAAGTTTTTTTTTATTTAAACTCATACATTCCACATACTTGTGGAAAATTGAAAAGACATTCTGACAAAGATATGGCTATGTAGGCAACCAAAGGCTTACATTCCTTACAAAAACAATTTGTATTCTTGAAATATTCTATTACATTCAAGTGATTTTTGCATAGCATTCTTTACTGACTACAGGCTCAGAGCACTGCAGTAAGATTACTGGTAATATATTAATCAGTAATTTTACAAATTATGTAATGTAAACACAGATTAGGTTAAGAACACAATTAAAAGTGCAATTTCATAACAAAAATAGAACAATATATGTTCATTATCATTGAACTAGGGCCAGTTAAGAAAAGAGGAAAGAACAACAAAACCTCTAGTAAGAAACATCCCTGGAGAAAATAAACCTCTGGGGGTCCGCAGTTGGTTATACTAGAAAGTCATAGACAAAGTCACAATAGTGAAGACCTATGCCAACCGACAGCCCCTCAACCCACCTTCTGGGTATCCTACAAGATTTTGTAGGATTGTGCTGGCACCTAACAAAAAGACAGAATTCTTTCATCCTTAGACTCCCAAGTATTTCCAGTGACTTTGCTATGAGCAGGAGAACAGTATAGCAGTACAACAGTGGAAATAGAAAATACAGTGCAAAAACAAATTCCCTGAATTTTCCTTTTTCAGCAGTTTAATGCATGTAATAAAGGAAAAAAAAATAAATAAATGAGGCAGAATTAATGTACACAGTACCAGTTAACCACATTACCACTATGTGCCATTTTAACTTAATGTATCTTATATTTTTTACACAAATTTGACTCTTGAAGAAGTATTTGTGTTAATGCATTTTTCTTGTATTCAGGAGTATTTAATTAAATATACAGTTTTATGGCACATTTATGTTGTCTGTTAAAAGGCACTTTAAGCTTAAACTATTTATATGAAGTGCTACAAATTAACATTTTAGAGCTGTTAGAACAATGTAAGTGACTGTCAAGGTCAGGAATGGTAATATCATTTACTCTCCATTATGGTCTGGAAATGCCATAGAAAACAAAATCAATTTTAACCCCATTTTATTATCCAAAGTTTTAAAATGTGTCCAGAATACCAAGGATTCTTACCGATTAAAAAGAAGACCACCTCAAATAAATCAAAATGACTTGTGTATTTTTTGAAGAATAACACTTAATAGTTTTGAAAATGTAGTCCAGTTTTATATGTTGTAATTCTTCCATGTTGAGTTGAATGGTTGATTTTTCCTTCTTATTATTATTAATGTATTATATTCTGCATGTATATACTGTATCTACACTAGCATTCAAACACTCAACCAGAACTTTTTTATTTTGTTTTTATGTTTTGGATAGAATTCAATACACTTTTCTTTTTTTTTACCAAGGTACCATTCTTTTGATTAAAAAATAACAGCCAAAACATTAATGATGTGGCAAATCGCTATTACTGCCTGAAATTACTGCTTCATAATTTCTTATTCACATATGAATACAAAGCTCCATTTTCAGCAGCCATTACTCCAGCGTCCTATTGGTAAACTCACATAGCTCATCCTTAATTAATTGTGTTTTAATGTGTTATTAGAGACACCTTTGTACTTGTGTTAGCATAGATGAACTGTTATTCTGGTCAATGAAGCAAATAAATTGCCTTTCCTTTTTTTTGCACGGTTCTGGCTCTCCTAAAGTTCAATCCTGGGTTAAAAGATGGCCAAGGTCAAACAGCTTTCTAAGAAACACGTCAATCTATTGTTGTTTTATGAAATTAAGGATATGACAGATTGCCAATAAACTGAAGATTTCATACAAATCTGTCCACTTCTGGCTTGAGAGAAAAGGGCAAACTGAATCTAACAAGGACAGAAAGGAAGCAGAAAGGCCCAGTGCACAACTGCATAAGGGGATAAGTACATCAGTGTCTGTAGTTTGAGGAGTTGATACATTGCAGGTCCTCAGTTGGCTGCTTTCTTAAATTGTACATGTCAAATACCATTTTCATCTGCAATCTGTTGCATAAAATAACCTTCATTTTACTAAAAAACAATTGACTGACATGTTTCTCAAGAATGCTGTTTTGTTTAGGCCATTTTTTAACCTGAGATTGAATTTGAGATTGTCTTTGCCCCCAGTCATATTCGGACGTTTTAATCTAGAAAATATTTGTATTTGGACAGTCAGTCAGTCATTTTCCAACCTGCTATATCATAACACAGGGTCATGGGGGTCTGCTGGGGCCAATCCCAGCCAGCACAGGACGCAAGGCAGGAACAAATCCCGGGCAGGACGCCAGCCTACTGCAGGGCACACACACACACACACCCACACCAAGCACACACTAGGGACAATTTAGGATCGGCAATGCACCTAACCTGCATGTCTTTGGACTGTGGGAGGAAACCCACGCAGACATGGGGAGAACATGCAAACTCCACGCAGGGAGGACCTGGGAAGCAAACCCAGGTCTCCTTACTGTGAGGCAGCAGCGCTACCATTGCGCCACCGTGACACCCTCCCTTAGGACATGCTGTAGTAATTTAGTAAGAGATCCGTTTTAGACTCATTAATGGCTCAAACTGGAAGTTAAACTGTAATTACAGCTTAAGAGAGTGAGCTGTATCTGGGTAGGTGAACAGTCCTTTAGACAGAAATAACTGGAAAGGATGAAGAACGCTACTGATGGAGCAGTAAGTTTAATGTAAGAGATGTAAATTAAGGAGCTTAGTTTAATTTTAATTCATCTAATAGTATAGTAACTTAATAATAATAGTATTTGCTAAGAATGACAAGGACAAACCTGGAAGGGTTGATTAACCTGTTTGGTATATTCAAATAAATAAATAAATACATACATACATACATACATACATACATACATACATACATAAATAAATAAATAATGATTGCCAATTACCAAATTATCAAAATTAGTTATTCTGTTCTAGTTTGTTAAATTATATGTTCACTTTTGTATGCTAAGTAAACTTCTGGTAGAGCCAGCACATTTCCAAACAGTTTAAACTCAAAACCAACCTGAATAACCCTGAATATGTTTATACCATCTCTGAGGAGTTTTTTTTGACTTTAGTAGTGTTGTTTTCCTCTTACAATGTAAAGATATGCATGTTGATTATTTAGACTCTACCTTGACCTTGAGTGAGTATGCATGTGCTTGAATGTATGCTGCAATGGACTGGCATCCTTTTCATGGTGGGTTCTTTCTGAGTGCCCAGTAGGTCCAGTTTAGACACCACATATGGTCTCTATGACCCTAAACTGCTTAAATGGGGTACTCATCACAATTCATTTCACATAACGTACTGAAACTTCTTAAATAGTATTAATGGAAATAAACAGTAATGCTAGACAGATGAGACAAAACAAAAATCCAATCTACACAGATTCCACAGAAGAAAAAACTCAAAGGCTCAATATCTATTTGAAATGGGCCAGCTGATTGCTGAGTCCGTCTTTGGGCATTTTGCAACATATGACTTCATGGCACACATTACAGCCTACAAATGTCTTGATATTACTGCTAACTTTGATGATGGAATTGATTTTTCATTTTAAAAATATGCTTTGTGATGGTCTTTTTAGGGTTAGTTCTTTCCATATGCTAGGAGAGGTACCAGCTCTCTCAGGGCCAGAACTGGATAAAATAGGTTTAGGAAAAGAACAAATGGAGGAGTCTCAAAGTAAAACAATCCTAACATAAGAAAATAAACAACAAATGTAACAAATGACAGAATAATCAAAGAGCTAAAATGTGCACTGTAGCCAGTATATGGCTAGCCATCTTTCTCAAGAACGTTTTGTTATCTTTAGGTTTATAATTGTATCGGTTACTGATATGTGTTTGCAGTGTCGTTTCTGCAATAAAGATTATTGGGGCACAGCCCCACCAGATAGTGTGAAAAATAATTAAAAATCTTTCCTCAATAATTTAAAATATTATGAAAATGTTTAGAATGACCCTCAGCATTGCCTACTTAAGCATTTTTTTAGTATTCTATCAAGGTTAGTATAAATACAAGAAAATACTGCTTCTTGTAGTATTTAAAACTGTTTTCATACTGGGTGCTACGATTCTGTTTCCAGCTAAGCTGCTGGACCAAATGTAACTGTAGTGTTCTCTATAGCCCAGGTGATGTGCGTGCATGTGCAACGTGAACTTTGCATTTTAGAGGTTGGTCATCATCCATACTAAAATAACAACCAGTATCATTTGCTGTTTTAAAAGTAGCCATAATAATTTAAAAGAAAAGAGAAAAGATAAATGTCAGCAATGCTTCATTCACAAGGCATTATGCAGCAACACTGCGGAGGGCCACTCTAACTTTGGAGAAACCAGCAACGAAGCCTATAAGTGGTCCATGCAACTTTGTGAACAGTTGTGTATGTAGAAAATATTTTTTTCAATTGTTTGTTGGCCTACTGCTGACCAGCAAAACCTTTCCCCACGGTAGTTAGTGCTGCTACTGGATGTGCAGTGTGCAGATTGAGTCATGAAGTGTGTGTAGTCTGCATATTTATTTCATGTTATTGTAAATTGTCCTTTTTTCACGTCAAAGGCTTTTGATTGTAAATGAAAGTGTTGCCATTTCAATTTAGGCAGATTTGCCTGTGCAGCAATTGGTTGAAAGAGTCTCACTATTTGTACTGTCTTTAAATCTATATGGTTGTAAATTGTCTGATGATGACAATGTCAGAGGCTATCCCAGTGACATGATGGCAGTTTAGATGCTGCAGGCACCAACATCCCATTGTGTGATTGATCTGTTCTGACGTCAAAGGTGTGTGAACTTGCAGGTTTAGCTAGTCAATGGCAATAGAGGGACAGATATTATATCGTAGTTAGGATAATGCTTGCATTAGAGAGTTCTGCACACATATAGGATTACTCTGGTATGGCCCTACCAGACTTTTCATGCTAAAACACCACTATATGTATGTTAAGAGCTCCTTAAAACCCTTTACCGAATCAAATTCCACCAAACCTGATTGTATAAAAATAAAATGATCTGTCTATCTATTGTCATGGATATGTACGTGGGAACCATGTTAATAGCTCTGATGAGGCAAGCAATGCCACCATGGAACGAGATGGGAGGCGCTGACACAAACCTTATCTTCTCCTTACTCCTCTGCAGCGAAGATTAAGTGCCTAAGAGGGACAACTTACCCTTCTTCCACCCGAGAAACTCTGCTCCTTACGGTCCCCAGACTATAAAGCTGGCACATTTATGGAAGGTGCATCAGATGACAAACTGAGTATTCCAGAGGACAGAGCTCCTACTGTTAATCACTGAGAGATACAGCAGATTAACTGATTTATGATGGGGCTGCCCAGTAGAGGTCAGTCTGCCGAGTCATTTCTTACACTATCTATCTATCTATCTATCTATCTATCTATCTATCTATCTATCTA
>JANRMT010062818.1:1498422-1520099 GCA_026402145.1 Polypterus bichir lapradei | reverse complement strand
CTATCTATCTATCTATCTATCTATCTATCTATCTATCTATCTATCTATCTATCTGTCTGTCTGTCTGTCTGTCTGTGTTAACAGAGAAAAACAGTAAATCTTACAGGAAATCATATTTCAGAATGAATCTCATGTAAAAATGGAAAATGCGGCCAATTTGACATAGAAGCAGAGAAAATACATAATCTTGTTAAACATTTGGCCTATCCAAGGTCTCAGTTTTATATTGTATATGATGTGTGTTAAGCACACCACATAGTTAAGACCCATGTAGCTGGAGAGTGACACACCGTCTTTTCATTGAAAGTATTCCAGATCATAACTTGAACTCTAGACACTGCTGTCCTAAAAATGATTAGAACCCTCTATCTGTGAGGTTATGTAATGCATCTGCAGCAGTCTGCTGAATTGTTTCATGTGCAATGTTAGTAGATACTGTACTTATGAGGTGAATATTAATTATATATAATTCACACATCTGGTTTAAAAGTGGCCATCCAAGTCTTGGATAAGTCAACTGAATAGGCAAGTCATTACTCCGAGTTCAAAATGCATTAAATGAGGTGTAAGCCAGCAAACTAATTAAATAAGATGATTGCTCCCAAGGAAATAAAAAGCCCAAAGAAGAATTTCTCTTCCCACTCTCTTAAAAATCAACTGCTGATGAATAATTGCTTCATCCAGACACCCCTTCCACTCACTATGAATGTGCAGTATTACTTTGATGATCTCAATTATCCTGCAGTAAGATGATACTTACTTTCAATTTCAAATTAAATATTGCCTCAGCCACTGAACATAATGCAAGATAATTGGTTATATAATCATTGCAAATTTTTACATTATTACATACTGAATATTACAACAATTGCCAGGGGCAACAGTGGCACCAACATGGCACAGGACAGGGTCAGTAGGCTTTTCAAGTGTATTGGGTGCACTGGAAGTAATAAATTTGGAAGCAACAGAGAAATAAGTGGACAGTGACACCTGACTAAGTCTGCAGAACGGTTTCCCAAAATACCAGAGGGAAGATAAAACAGTATGAACAAAATGGTGCAGAACTCTCTACTCAAAGGGCAAACAGTCTATTGCTGTTGCAGATGCCACTAATCTTTAGCATGTATAATTTAAAGAACTATCTGAGCACCTGTAAGGCATCTTCTTCATGATATACTTATCCTCTTGCACATTTATGTATCTGGGCCATCAGTTTCTTCATCTGTCATGGTAAGATCTCATTTGCCCTTTTCTTTCAAGACAGTAGTTGACAAATTTGTATGAAATTTTCCGAATTTTGTCAATCTGTAACATGGGATAGCCTTCAATTTGCAAAACAACAACAGACTGACATGTTTCATGAGAAAGCTGTTTTGTTTTGGCTAATGTTTAACTCAGAATTGAGCTTTAGGAATGCCAGCACCCTGCAACCCAAAGAAATACAGTTTACCTACTGTGTTGAAGGGGAAGATTTCAGTTGTGCTAACTCAATTAAAAATGTTTCTCTATCTATCTATCTATCTATCTATCTATCTATCTATCTATCTATCTATCTATCTATCTATCTATCTATCTATCTATCTATCTATCTATCTATCCTTAATGGTGAAGGAATGCCAATATTGCTGAAATGCTTGAAAATCTTGGGATTTCAGGTCTTGGACCATCCTCCATATAAACCTGACCTCACTCCTGGGGTTACCATCTATCTATCTATAAAGCAGTAACAAACATTTTAAAAAATTAGTAATACTGGATAAAACTCCTTCCCAATTGAGACTGCCTCCATCTCAGGTGGGGTGTCTTCATACCTCTTTGTACCACTTTGACAAATGACAATATTAGCTTCTCTGTTTTGGGCAGCGGGGCTTCATCTCTCCCACCATTACTGCCAACTTATTCTGTATTCCCTCTCCCTCAGGTGACTTTGAACTAATACTTCTGTATGTCTGCAGGCCGAAACATGCCCGCACTGGCAAATTAATGTTTTTTCCATTTGCCAGACTGTGTGTGATGTGCCACCCTGATGCCAGCCAATCAGTCCCGTTATAAATACAGCCCACATACATACACAGGGCAGGGCAAAGAAGACTTTAAAAATAATGAAGAGTCTAAATATCAAAAATGTACTATAAAGAGTAAAAAATAACAAAAACAACCAAAAACTATATTTGATTATTATTTGGTATGACCACCCATCAAAAGTTTCAGTACTCTTAGGTACAGTGTTGTGCCATTTTATAAGGTATTTATAGTCTGTTCTAAGCTTCCTGGAGAATTTGCTCCAGTTCTTCCATGTACTTTAGATATCTCACTTGCTTCCATCGCTACAGGTAGTCCCAGACCCTCTTGATGATCTTGCCATTAGAACTCTGTGGAGGCCTTACATCTGTTGCAGAACTCTGTATTCTTCTTTTTGCTGAAGATAGTTCTTTGTGACCTTGGCTGTGTGTTGGGGGCCATTGTCTGGCCACAGAATGAAGTTAGGACTAAGCAGATGTCTTTGTGATGGTATTGCATGATGGATGAGAATCTGTGTGTACTTCTCAACATTGAGGATTTCAGCAATTCTCAATGGATCACCAGCTCCATTTACAGAAATACAGTACCACACTGCAAGGGAACTTTGCTGTGCTTCACTGTTGACTGCAGACGCTCAATCCCTGTATTACTCGCCAGCTCTTCTGCAGACAGTCTTCTTCCTTTCAGTGCCAAAAATGTCTTATTTTGACTCATCAGTTGGTAGCATGCTGTCATTGTTCACATCACTCCAATCCTTGTGTTTTTATGCAATGATGAGTCTCTTGTCTTTTTTTCTGTGTTGGAGGTTGGCTTTTGGGCAGCAACTCTTAAATGATGACTATTTTTGACAAGATTTCTTTAGATTGTTGACAGGTATACTAGGATACCATTGGTTTCTGTGCATTCACAGCTGATAGCACTGCTGGACACTCAGTTTCTTTGGCTAACCACTTCATTTCTAGGACACAGCATTGCTGGTTTCTTTGCGTTTCTTTAGAAGAAATTGGACAACACAGCTTGAAATTCCTGAGTAGTGCAAAATGTCTGCTCAGGAAAGAGCCTTTTTGATGCAGGATGACCACAATATGTCCTGCTTCTATGTTCACTACTGCCATGGTGCTATAATTGCGGTTTTAAATGCAGGCCAGTCACATCTTCCACACCGTTACCTTTTTTTTGGTTATCCATCACCGAGTTTGAATCATTCTCTATGAATTTCTCTTGGTTATTCAGTTTGGTTCATTATTTCTGTGATCACTAGCACCTGCTTGTTATCTTTACTTAATCATGTTTTATGCTATATACCTTGTGGCAGATGGCCAGGGCCCTTACTTGGCTAGGACACCTTCATAAAGGTAATTATCTCCCATGGAGCGCTAGATGGCTGCCCCCCGGGTTACAGCGGTACATCAGATTCCTACAGGGCTCCTTGTGAGCTGGAGTTGAGCACAGCCCTATTGTCTTCTGTGGGTGCCACCAGGGGGTGCTGCAGGAACTGAGGAGCCCTACTCTGTTGGGGTTTCACCTAACCAGGAAGTGCTTTGTGACCACCTAGGGGGCCACTGGAAGTACTACTGGGTGCAGCATAACAGAAGCCCGCTGCCTTCATTCTAGAAGACAGAGTCAGGAAGGAGAGGAGTGGGTGCAGAAGATAAAGAGACTGAGAGGAAAGTAGAAGAAAAGAAAGTGCTGTATTGTTCTGTTGTGCTTGCTATACAGTGATGGCAGGTGGGAAACATTTCCCAAAGCAGAATAAAATGTGTGTTGTGCTTGTGAATTTATGTCTGTATTTGTCAGTGTCAAGTTTGGGGAGCTGGTGCGCCCCCTGCAGGCCATAACCAACAGCGCAATCAAATTTTTATCTAAAAGTGAACTATTGCTTAAGCAATAAGCAATACAGTATGTTACTTTATTTAATGAAATACACACAAAAAAAAAATTTTTTGTAAAATAAATGTTTGCAAATTTAAACTTGCTCTTTGTTAATACACTAATACAGAAGATAAAAAATAAACACCTAAGACAAAATTTGCAGAAAATAAAACGTGCCTAAGTCTTTTGCACAGTACGGTATATACATATACACTGTCATATAAACATAGAAAATGTCTAATTTGTGGTGATAAAAAGCTTGCTCAGAAAATGGCAATTTATCTACTGGGCCACAAATACATCAAACACAGGTTTCAAGAAGTGAAAACTGTCACTTTGATGTCAAAGCAAGCTTAAGTAGAGGCACAGGTGCCAGGGCTTGCAGGGGAATTTTATCAGCACATGCAGCCCAAACCCCCTGACAGCTGAACAGAAGCCTGTTGCTATTGTACTGATGTATTTATGTGGGCTGAATACTTTCACAACCGTCTGCTGCTTATTAGGGACACGGTGCTACAGTTTTATTTATGTAGGAAACAAAGGCCATCATGTCACTTAAAAACAGCGAATGTTACAAAATGACAGCAAAACAACATAGATGAGAGTAAAATATTAATATGAATAATAATAATAGAGTTAACAATCTTCCTTGAAAAAAACAAGTTAAAACGTAACATAACCAAATTTCTTTAAAATAAACCACAATCCTAAGTCCATGGACTGGTGAAAAGGCTGTCTTCACAAATGAAAAGAACCTCTGAATTCAAGGAGGGAAAAAAAAATGAGAATGAATCACATTAGTTATTCACAAAGTGTATCTAATGATGGTAAAGAAAAAAGATATTAATTTAGTATGATTACCATTGCAAAAGCAGTACGGCACGCTAATAACCATTTTGATAGCATCGTACATTTATCTTCACAAATTCTTTACAGACAAAGCAAATCTCATAAAGCCATACAATCAGATATTCTTTCTTTTATACATGAAAGACACTTTCCCCTCATGCTGTGTGTAGATTTGTGAATGTTTGTATGCCGACGACTTTATTCAGGCTGGTGAATTATTATATTTGAGATGAAGATGCTTGTTTCTTACCTTTAATTACTGTGCCTGCTCTTTGGCCTTGCTCAGTTACTTCTATTACCGCAAGGCAAATATAAACTAAACCACCACTGCAAAATGGTTTGTTAAATGTCTTCATGAATTCTAAGCACCGCAATACAATATTTTTATAATATTTCTTGTGCTCTCTTGGGTTACAGCTCTCCTGAGATTTTAGTTATGAAGAAATATGACATTGTGAAGCATAAACGTGCCAGACTAATGTCTGAGAATGCTTTCAAAGGAAGTTTTTGGCTCCACAGACTTCTTGTTTCACCGTTGTACTGACACAACGGCTGATTCCATCCATCCATTATCCAACCCGCTAAATCCTAACGACAGGGTCACGGGGGTCTGCTGGAGCCAATCCCAGGCAGCACAGGGTGCAAGGCAGGAAACAAACCCCGGGCAATGCGCCAGCCCACCGCAGGGCACACACACACACACACACACACACACCAAGCACACAATAGGGACAGTTTAGGATCGCCAATGCACCTAACCTACATGTCTTTGGACTGTGGGAGGAAACCGGAGTACCTGGAGGAAACCCACACAGACACGGGGAAGGCTGATTCCACAAAATATAATAATAAATAATACCAAGGCCAGCCCAACGCTGAGGCACTATGAAATAACTAACCCTGAAAATGGCTACTAAGCTTTCACTTAACCCCCCTCCAACCATATCTGCTACCCATGTTTACACATAAACTGTGCCAGTTTGGATGAGGATATTTTCTACTCCCATTTAGTTAAAAAATAAAGCAGCTTCCTCATCCTGGAAGGCAATTTTCAATCAATAAGTCCATCGATACACAAACACAGTAATCAAAATATTGCACCCTCTGAAAGCCTAAAAATCAAAATTGTGGAGTTCCCAAAAAATAAATTCTATAAACAGGCAGCTGTCTGCGAGTGCTTCACGGGATGAGCAGAGCTGAACACCTGACCAACAGGGCAATGAAGCGTGTCCATTGACAAGCCTCGAGTGGCTTCAAGAGGGCAGACTTTCAGAAAAGAAGTGTAATTAGAAGCCCCATGCCGCTGTTAGTAAGTGCCTTAATGATGACACCAACAGTACTCTTGTTTCGAGGAAACACAGATTGTGCTCTTCTGCCCTTCCTGTATTCTTAACAAACTAGAATAACGTTGGTCTGTGGCAGTGTGGCAAATTCACTCACAGCGCGTATTTATCTAATGAAGGAAGAGCACTTTTAGTGTCCCACACACAGTGTCTAAGTATTAAGTGACTGTTCTGTGTGATGATGGACAGAAGTACAAGATTATGTTTGTAAATAGCTTTTCCGTTTATGATGCAATTTGTCACTTTATGTTATGCATGCCCTAAGGCAGTATTTCTCAAGCTGGGGGTCACTGGATACTCCAAATAGGTCACCAGATTAAGTTAAAAAAAAAAAAAAAAAAAAAAAACTAAATGCAGATTTCAGTTCTGCACCCAGTCAAAAGAATATTTTTCTCCTGAAAACTGAGTACAATAACAGCAACAACATTTATTTTTATAGCACATGTTCATACAAGCAATACAGCTCAAAGTGCTTTACAAGATGAAATAAAAAGGAAGTTAATATAAAACATAAACAAACAAGACTAGGCAAAAATACGAGGGATGTTCAAAAGGTTTCCTCACTTCCGTATCTTCATTGGAAACGATTAAGGTGGGAGGAGTAGCAATTGGGCATTAAAAAGCTGGTATGACGCTGGAAAAATTGCATATCAAAGGAAGGTGACTACGTACAAAAGTGATGTAATCTATTTTTGAAATTCTTAATAAATAGAGTTTAAAAAAAAAGTGCAGAAACTTTTTGAATGTCCCTCAGGCGCAGTGGTGGCTCTGAGTCTAGGCATTTGCACTGCCAATTGGAAGGTTGCCGGTTCATATCTCGTAAAAGTCAAAAGTGACTCTACTTCGCTGGGCCCTTGAGCAAGGCCTTTAACCTGCAATTGCTCTGTCCTGAGTATGACATTAATCTGCACAGATCAGTCAGTATATTTGTTGCTGTGCTGTTTATTTTATAAAGTACATTGTGATGGTGATAATGAATATCATATAAAATAAACAATAATAATAAAAGTACATTGATTTTGATTTCTGAAGCACTGTAAATATTTACATTAAGTTGATTCCATAAGTTAATTATTAAAGAGGGACATTTATTTTATTCCTCCATCCACTTACATAGTTTAATTCAATTATTTGTGTTGTAGGGAGCAGGAAACTACCATACAAACATATTTATTTTGTATGGAATTAGAATGTATCACTATTATAAAGAAACATCAAAAAGTGATAGCTTTAAAACTCAACATTCAAATTTATGAAGAGATGTAGCTAACATGTCCTTACAGAATATGATTTACATCAGGGTAAGCTTCATATTATCTGAAGGTGTTTTGCAAAATGATGTACTGGCAGGAAAAGTGATTTTCTAAAAAGGTAGTAGTGGAATGGAATTCCTTTGCTTTGAGGTTCATTACCCACTACAGTTTATTTCTACCCCATTACTTAGGTCAATGCACAGCTGACCATTCACTGCTGCTAGAAGGAGATTGATCATCTGTGGTCTAACTGCTAGGATATTCTTCATTTAGCAGACTATCTTCAGGGTCCCCAGCATCATTCCTCTTGTTGATTGCAGGGTTTTACATCCACAACTAGTTTTCTCAGGGCCACAGAACAGATCATACTTTGGCGATTTCTATATAAAAACTAAGCAGCACAGCTGAAATAAAAGTCAGCCTTTTCTAATGATATTTATTTATGCCCAAATTTGTTTGACAGCAAGATGCACCTACAGTACACATCCATTCCGTTTTCATGACTTGCTAATTCAGATGTTACAAGGCAGTGGAACACAACCTGACAACAACAGGCACATGTTTAGAAAGCAGCACATTCACATAAAAAATAAGCTGGATTGTGGACATTGGAGGTCGTGAGCATTCTGAAATATATTTTATTCATTATAGAAAATTATAATTATTAATTATTAATAAAATCCATTGATCCATTTAGTGGAGCCACTTATTCCTTAATAGTGAATAGGGTGGTGAATCCAACACTGGTAGAATTTTCATGATCCCTTCAGACTCGGTAGCAGTTTAATGTGATAGCATACATCGCAGCTGTGCATTGCTCAAGTAGAAACTTGTTTTCTGTAAACCAGTTCATAAGCATACAATACGACTAGCTGTATACCTAAATTTTGTTTGATTCTGAATTCTGATCACTGAAATGACGGCAAGTCTTGATGATGATCTTCTTCTATTACCATACTTTTGCATTGATAGTGCGTTAGTACAATACTGCCTTAGTTACACTATAAATGAGGGAGCACACACAGCATGAGTATGGCGTACAGACAGCTATTAAGTTCCAAAGGTGTCTCTGGAATTCAAAGACACTATCAGTATTATGATTGGCAGTGTCCTTTTAAGAGCAACTGAGACAATCTAGCATCAATAAAGAAGGATTTGGCAAAGAGTTGTCATTTAACAAGTAGGGGTCCGACAATCCTCCACCAAAGCCTTTCAAGCATTTTATGAAGGTGATATTTATGCTATTTGAGCACAAATAAGTGCTATTGTAACCAAATAAAACACAATGTGTGACACAGGATCCAGCTTTTAAATTGGCATATTTAAATCTATCCCTTTGGCAGGTCAGACCCCCAGCCTATGTTATTTTCTATGTGAGATTTGTAAAAGAACAGGAAATTTACAGCAGAAATACAATGCATGCTTTTACTATATAGCCATCATTTGTTCACACAGAGAGTTTTGCTGTGCTAGCTGGTCTGAAAAAAAGTTAAAAATAGAAAAAAAATGATTAAAGACTGCACGCTATCTTTTTCTCAAGCCTTGCTGTGCTCATCATAACATAGCGTTCTGAGTGCCAAAACGATCATGAAGAATATTATGCCTAATTTGTCAATGCGTTTGTTCATTTAAGCTGAAATAAACATGAAATTAATTCAGGACCTTTATGGATAGTTCAGGTTTTCCTAACTTCATGCCATTCCAAATTAACAGGAAAGGCTGTCCCTAACCTTGGAAGAACTGCCAGAAATTAACTTTTGATTAATGTCATTAGAAAATGTAAAACTCATTAGAATGCAGGCATACTCTGTTTCCTTTTTTCTTGAGGCATAATGGATCCCAGTAGCTGCCATTTTCACTCAAGGTTCCCACATCAGTAAAAGTGCCTTGGACTGTCCAGGAAGCATTCTTAAATATCTTCATCATCAATCAAAGTATAGTTTCATTTTGTGGAATAATCGAGGAAATTCTTCAAGTAAATGTATTCTACTTGCTGCTACTACTACTGATGTAGCCAGCTTTGTTCTTTGTTATAAGAATTGTTTTAAAAGGGCTTTGGACTAAATGATGTTCAGGTTTATATGATAATTATACTTAATCATTTTAAAACTGTTTCCCACATATGCTGCAAAAATATTGATATACTGCATAAGTGCTTTTTTTAAAGCAAATTAGGATGATTTGATACACATGGGTGTAAGCTGTTTTGTAGCTGAAAGCTTCATAAATGGAACCTTACCAAATATACTGTCAATTTCCATGAATTTCATGGACCGCAATTTTTCAATATGTGTAATTTCACAGAAATGATTAAGAAAGACAAGAATTTTTTCTCTGGGAATATAAACTAATCAAAACAACAGAAAAGAGACCAGCATATATTCTAAGTAGGCATCATCTTCAGAAAATCATTTGTTAGCGAAACTCTACCGCATTTGCAATGAAAAAGATAAACTTTCAAGGCTCTTTCATTACAGGAAGGGGATGGTCAATCAGAAGGAGGAAAGTGTTAAGAACAGCCAAGACAAGATACAGAAAATGAAGTAACAGATACTTGTAATTGAGATTTTTCTGAGGCATTTACATCCTAATATGTCAGTAATATGATGGTATAGCAACTACAAATATAGTCCAAGAAATAAGTGTAAGACATAAGAAAAGCAAGATGTTTGACAAACAAAGGGGAGACCATTCAATCCATCAAGACTGCTTGATTAGCTCATAGATAATTTGTCTCAAAATGTCATCCAGATACTCAGGGCAGAAAGCGGTAAATGAATTAAAACCTTTGGAAGCAAATACAGAGCAGGCCTAAAAGAACTTTGTCATTAAATGTCCATTCTATTTTTCAAAAATTATAAAATTTTGGGAAACTTCTTAAAGGAATATCTCATCCAAAAATTATATTTTTTTTATATGTTTATATGTTCGTGTCTACATTTTCTCATTTATTACTAAAACATGAAAAACGTTTCTGTTTTAACGATGTGTTTACATAGATTGTTTAAACATGGAACACACCAAATAACAATCTATTATTTGAACTCTAAAACTCCAGGACTTCACTCCAAGATAATCAAGGCTTGAGCTGGGCCCTTTCTGCATTGGTGGGGGAGATGGTATAGCAGGCTGCTTGCTGCTTGTGTTTATCAACACATTTACAAGACAAAAGACGCTGACGGAGAGGTGCGAAGGGATTTAAGGTGGGCCGGATTTACGAGTTTTTCGTAGGCTTTGGTAATTCTAGTGTTAACCAATTTGTTTTGTAGTGATGACTAACAAAAATTTTTAATGTCATGTTTTCATGGAGAATGAAAATAAAATAATGTATGCTATCATAAATGCCAATAGTGACCAATTCTGCACAATGGCAATCAATGAGAGAAAAAAAAAAACTTTCATATTGCATAACTTGCATTTCAATTATCCAGTCATTTGCTCACAATATGCAGAACATATGCATTTTTTAAATAGATACTTTTGCCCATCAGAAACTGGAAAATCATTCACATAATGCTGAGCTTTTAAACTGAAGATCCACCTCTCCCTTTCATTCATTGGTGAAGAGTCCTGTCCTGTATTCCTGAAGATTGGAGTCACATTTGCAAATATGACTGCAATAGAGCCTTATAATTACAGATAAATAAGTCTCACTTATGTACAATGCACAATTACGGAAACTATAATAAGAAAAATGATAAAATAATATACTAAATAACAGCCAGCATGGGTTTATGAGAGAAACATCTGACCAAACCAATTACTTAGACTTTCAAAAAGCCTTTGATATGGCCCCACACCAAAGATTATTTCTGAAACTAGAAGCTGTAGACATAAGAAGTTACCTAAAAAACAGGATATCAAGTTGGTTAACCTAAAGCAAAGCTGACCGAAAAGGCAATAAGTGCCTCTCTTTGTTTAAAATGTTTACTCCTTAATGTTAGAAGCATTATAAAGAAAATGCATGAACTTGATGCAACAGTATTGACTTGGGATTATATTGTAGGAATTACAAAGACATGGCTGAATGAGACTGATGGAGGGGAATAGGACAATTGTGGCTACACATGCTTCAAGAGAGATACACAAGGAAAGAAAGAAGTAGGTAAGGTGCTATAAGTGAAAAATAATATTCAGGGTCATGAATTCAAGAGGGAAGACGTGAAAACATTGGAATCACTGTGAGTTAAGTTAGTAAGGAAAAAAGCCAGAGACTTGGTTATTGGAGTTTGCTACACACTGCATGATTCTGATATTTTACACAATGGCATAGGACATACTGTATGTGTAACTTTCTAAACATTGATTGGGAAGTCCCTATCAGAAATGCAAAAGATGAAAACTAAAATGGCGGTGATGGTAAATGATTGTTTTCTCAACCAGTATGTTTCATGCCCAACATGTGGTGACGCCTCTCTAGAACTCATTTTTTCAAACAACAAAGACAGAGTAATAAAAACAGAAATTACAAATACTTTAGTCAACAGCGATCACAACATGGTAAAATTTAAGATCTTTGAAAACTCACAAATGTTTACCAAGATAAAGACTTATAATTTATGGAAAGCAGGCTTCATGGGGATAAGGAAGTATCTAGAAAACACAGAATGGGAAAGCAAAAAGACCTTCTGATCCAGGCTCAAAATAAGTCTATTCCAAAATCTAATAAAGCAAGCCAAATAATTCTGGTTCAGAAGAATCTGGACACTACGGCAAGAGATCCAAAATTTGAAAAGGTTAAAAATGAATCCAAAGAAAAAAAAAATAGCGAAACAAAAACAAACAGCAACCATTTGTTTGAGTACTACTCTAGTAAAAAGACAATAAAACATTACTTAAGGAACCTCAGGGACATGAAAAGAAAAATCATGGAAAATAGGAAGGAACTAGCAAACAGACCAAACAAATATTTCACCCAAGAAATTGCAAAGGAAGAAATAAATGGAAAACCCCATGCAGAAGTAAAAAATAGAACAGGCAGATGTGATTCAAGACCTCGATACAATTAAGACTAATAAAACCCTCAGACCTGATGAGATTTAACCAAATGTAATAAAATAAATGAAAGATGTTGTCTATAAATACTTATTAGGCATATTTGAGTAAGGAGAAGTATCTGAGGACTGGAAAGTTGCAGATGTGAGTGCAATCTTCGAGAAGGGAGACAAAATGGATCTTGGCAATTACAGACCAATAAATCTTACTTCTGTGTCATGTCGAATTATGAAAACTATAATAAGAAATAAACTAGAAAAGTACCAATATAAAAACAACATACTAAATGACAGTCATCATGGGTTTAGGTTATATTGTATAAAATGCTGAATGTAAATTGAGGGACGTTATGCTCAGACTATATAATGCACTAGTGAGATTGCATGTGAAGTATTGAGTCCAGTTCTGGTCAACATGGTACAAGAAAGGCATAGCAGCACTTCAAGCTATGCAGAGGAGAGCAAGCAGGTGCATCCCAAGACTTTAAGGTCATGTTGTACTTTGGCAGACTCAGAGAATTAAACCTGTTTAGCCTCAAGCAGAAGAACACTGCATAAGAACCTAATCCAGGTTTTCAAAATTCTCGATGGCATTGATAATGGAGATCCAGCAAAATTCTTTCAGCTCAACAGTAAATCACGTACTTGAGGATATCTGTGGACATTACAGAAAAAGGACATCAGGACTGAAGCCAGAAAGCACTTCTTTATGCAAAGAGTTATGGGAATCTGGAATAAACTACTGAGCCATGTAGCTGAAGCAGGAATCTAGACAACCTTTAAGAAGTATTTGAACTAGATACTGGGACAATTTAACTACTAGCTAAACAAATGAGCTTGATTGACCAAAAGGTCTCTTCTCATTTGTAAATTTCTTATGGCCTTATGTTCTAATTAACAGGAAATAAATAGTACAGATAAGAGGTGAATGCTCCATGTGGAGTGAGGCCATCAGTGAAATCACTCGGTGTCTGTTCAGGGAGCATTACTTTTTCTGATTTATTTTAATGACATTAATTTCAATATTGATAGTAAACTTGTGAAATTTGCAGATGATACTAAAATTGGAGGAATGCCTGACCTTGAGGAGGCATAAAAAATAATTCCAAAAGACTTGAATAAGCTTCAGAACTGGGCAAACACTTGGAAAATGTATTTAATGTAGTAAAGTACAAACTGCTTCACCTGAGTGACAGGAACATCAATTATAAATACAAGATGGGAGACACTGTTGTATAGGAAGCAATCTTTGAAAATGATTTAGGGGAATATATTGACATAACTTGTTCATTGTCTAAGCAATGTGCAGAAGCAGTTAAAAAGGCAAATAGAATGTCAGGTTATATTATTAAAAACAGCTCAATATAAATCAAGATATATTATGCTTAGACTAGTCAGACCACATCTGGAGCATTGTGTGCAGTTCTAGTCACCATGCTACATAAAAGACATAGCAGCACTTGAAGCTGTGCAGAAGAGAGCAACAAAGTGTATTGCAGGACTTAAGGACATGTCCTACTCTGACAGATGCAAAAAATTAAACTTGTTTAGTCTCAAGCAGAGAAAACTGCATGAGGACCTAATCTAGGTCTTCAAAATCCTCAAAGGCATTGATAAAGTAGTTCCACTAGAATTATTTCAACTAAACAGTGAATCACATACTTAAGGACACGTGTCAAATAAGGGGACGTGCATTTAAGACTGAAACCAGGAAGCACTTCTTTATGCAAAGATTTATGGGAATTGGGAATAAACTACTAAGCCATGTAGCTGAAGCAGGAACCTGGACAACCTTTAAGAAGTATCTAGATGAGATACTGGTATAGCTTAGCTATTAACTAATCATATGAGCTTGATGGACTGAATGGTCTCCATGTTTGTTAATTTTTTATATTCTTATTAGATAATTTATTTTTCTTGTCGTCGCTACAAAACATAAAAATATCATTTTTGGATGGATTATTCCTTTAAAAAATAATAACCAGCAGATGGTATAACATTAAAAAGAAAGTCTGAGTAGGCTGACACTGGTAACTATAGGTCAGTTAGCTGAATAGGAAAATTAATGGAAGTAATTATAAAAGACAAGAAATCAAGCCAGCTATATAGTGTGAGTGTATGAGCGGACCGTTAAAACTGGATTGGACAGGGAAGATTATATTTCATCAGCATTCTGGACTTTAAGGTGCAGGCAAAAAATAAGATTGTATTAAATACCTTGACCTTTAAAAGATTTTTTTTCTATTTATAGCCCTATGCTAGGTTACTCAAACTACAAAATACAGGAATTCAGTGAATGATATGCAGATTCGGACAGAACTGGAAAAACTAAAGAAAACAAACTAGTAAGGTATAAAGAATTTATCAGAAATAGTTGAGCTCATAAGTGGGATACCGAAGGGTCAGTGCTAGACTACTAAATATTCATTTATATAACTTATGTAGGGAAAACTGTAAATAGTAATAAAAAATAAATTTGAATAAATTTCTGCATTAAGTGGATTAGCAGACAGTCTCATCTCTGCAGAATTCCTATAGAATGGTAAGGTTGCTTATACACTTTGTTTCAAACACAATCATTTAATTAATTTTTTAAAACAGGGTTTCAAAGGGACTGCAGCCTATCCTAGCAGCAGTGGGTGCTACAGAAGACACCAGTCCTGTGTAGGATACACTCACTCACATCATATTAGTTATGAGTCTGCAATAAACCTAACATGGATTTCTTTACCATGTTGGACAAAAGCCACTTAGGGCGATTTATACTTCACGCTCAGAACGCGTACGCGCCCGCACCATGGCTGCCACACATTCACAGCGTTCAGTTCAGGTGTCCTCTGAGCAGGTCCTCAGAAATGACCGCGACACGTGCGCGAGTTGCAGTACCAGCAAAAAGTCGGGGGGCGCAGTGTGCTACAAGTCGGAACGTGACGTCAGTGTCTTTGTTTACTATTTACATGTGACAGAAAGCCTCTATGCAGATCCTACGGGATGAATGCTTCGATGTGGTGAAGCAAAATGCCAACATACAGATGCATTCGTGGTGCTTTTATATTCAAGCGTCGCATATTCCCGATCGTAAAGACTCGATACATTTTAAAAGTCTCACATACCATCTTTTGTGCCGTCTTTTTTTTTTTATTTTTGCAATTTAACAACAGCAACATAATGTATAGCGCTGTATTTGAGCCACTGAGAAAAAAATAAAGGACACGGTGAAAACGTGTATTTTGTGATTAAAGCAGAAATTTTAGCTTTAATCTCGAAATGTCCACTTTAACCTCGTAGTTTACTTTATCATTAATGCAGACCATCGTAAACGTCATCCCAGTTTTTAATCGCTACAAGCTCCTTGGACCTGATAGCAGTGGCAAGCAGCAATAGATCACCACACAGAACAAATTAAATGTATGATATTCCAACTCTCTGCACATTTAGAATCTTTAGATTTGTACTTGATACCACTTTCATGATGAAATGCATTAAAGTGTGTATGTTACATTTTACATATAATTTCGTTTAAATAATGAATACTGTTAATAATTACACACGTGGGGGGAATAATTACACACATGGTGGTGTCACGGCGGTGGAGCGATAGCACTGCTGTCTCGCAGGGAGTTATGTTGCTAGTATTTCCTGCTTGTATTCCACACTGTGCTCCGGTTTCCTTCCAAAGATATGCAGATTTGGGGATTTGGTGCCGCTAAAATGATGCTAGTATATGCGAGTGCTTGTATTCACCTTGCGATGAGCTGAGGCGTCATCCAGGGATTGTTACTCACTCGTGCCCAATGCTTGCTGGAATGGACGCATCCCTGGATTGATGGATTTAATCAATAAACATAATTTTAAGAGATATTGCGGTAAGGTGTTATCAGAATTTAATGAGTGTTCTAGGCAATTCACAACACAGAGAAGCCGAACATGTTCTCACTGCGATAATATCTCGTACTGCCACCTGGTGGATTCCTCCAGATTTACGTAAAGTACGCGCGCATGTATGAACACTAAAACACTTGTGTAGCAGGAGCATCCGCTGTAACATGCATCGCGTCGCGTGAAGTATACTCCGGCCTTTAGACTTAAGTAGACCACAAAAACACCAGAGATAATGTGTCCTGGCTTGGAAATGTGGCCAGAAAATATGAGGTGGCTTGAAAAGAAAACTCAAAATTACATGTTTTCACTTTAATTTAGTAATATTTTAAAACACAAAAATGATTATGATTGGTAACGGAGTGCCAATGGTTATTAAGAAAGTAAAAGTAAACTTTAGAGTACACAATGGGGCCAACATTTACTAATTCTTTCAAAAAGCATGTTAATTTGATTATTTTTATACTTATTATTCCAAGGGGGAGTCAAGCTTATGTTAGAAAATAAGATTTATTAGAAAATGGAATGAACCTTAACAAAACTGATAATGTCATTTCTCAATGTAGTCTCCACCTGGTGCCTGGACTCCAGCAGAATAAAAGGTTTTGCCTTGTTCTTGTGCACCGCTTTCTTCATGTCATCATCGTTCTTGAATAGAGAACAACCCAGATGTGCTTTTAGCAGTCCAAAAAGGTGGAAATCACACGGTGCCAAATGTGGCAATACCTCAAACTTCAGTTTCTCCAGACAAGCCTTGGTGTTCTTAGCAGTGTTTCGGCGGGCAAGCATTGTCTTGCAGCAAAAGGACTCCTTGAGACAGCAGTCCCTGCCGCTTGGATTGAATAGCAGGCTTCACATTAATCTCCAGCAAGTCACAGTAACTTGCACTAGTGACTGTAGTACCCCTTGTCATGCACTGCTCAACAATAACTCAGGTGCACGAGTGGTTGTGAGGATAATATAAAACCTTTTATTCTGCTGGAATCTAGGCACTTCCAGGTAGGTGGCACAAATGCATTGAGAAGGTTGGAGACTACTTTGAGAAATGACATTATCAGTTTTGTTAAGGATCGTTCCATTTTCTAACTTTAGCTTGTCTCCCCCTTGTATATTATCACTTGAGAAGTCATTCAGGGATAACACATGAGTTTAAGTAAGGCAAAAATACAATAATTACTCATACACTGTTATGTAGCAAGAACTTGACTTAAGCTTTTTTTGTCTTAATAACACAGTATAATGGTTGCTCATCTCTACAACATGGCCTACTAAAGTAACTTCAGTTTGGAATGGTCAGAGGTGACTTAACAGAGATGTATTTCCCTTGATATTTCATACTCCAGTATAAGACCTGTACCAGCACATCAAAGGCTTTTAATAAGAAACATTAAACAAAGATACATAACCATTTTATGGATACTTTGTATATGTGTCATTAAGGCTAGAAAAAGCAGCCTTTGTTACATGGCAGTATATGAGAGGTAGATGTATTGTTGCAGCACCTATACTCAAGTGTTATCCCTAAATGATTTCTGAAGTGATAATATACTGTGAATATATATAATATAAAAATATTCACAGAGATATGCAAGTAAAGTACTCGCAAGTAAAATGGATAGATCATTGTGAAGGTGAGAAGACAGAGAGATGAGAGGTTGTTAGTCTGAATGCTAAGTCCACATTCCTTTTCTTTCAAATTGCTCAGCAGAGTTAATAGCCTAAGTGAATGTAAACCTTTTAAAACAGTACCTTTACTGCTGCAGCCTTTGTGCTGTGAGAATAAGTGGCTAACTGTGATAACCAGCTGAGAACATGTAGCTAAATCTAGCCTTGATTGATGATGCCTGTTTACATAAGTGTGTGAGATACACTTGTATGTGAGAAATCAGCACCATGACTGCAACATTAATTGAGTGAGATCATTGTATTGAATGACTAAATATGACACAGGTTTTACTTATGGTATTATTGGACACGTTAAAATATCAAATGCACATTACATTCATACTTCACCTATTTGTTGGTGTTTATACCAAAAACATAAACCTATTGCATGACACTTAAGCATCAAACTACTGAATATAATCATACATTCACTTATTAGGCTGACATCAGCTTACAACAACTGATTTCTTTTGTATTTCCAATTGTAGTACAGGTAGGTTAAGTGACATTTCATGGTCACACGGTGTCAGTAGCAGGATTTGAACCCACAAATTCAGAGTGTGAGGTCTGAAGCCTTAATTACTACACCACACTGACATACTAACTATACAAAATTTAGTCGATAGGGGTGCAGACTGTTCATCCCAGTTAGTTCAAAAGAAATGTGTATTTACTTAGCAATAGCTGCTTGTGGTACCTTTGTGTTAGCACCAATTTATTATCCACTGCGCTCCAAAAGTCCAAAAGAGCTTACAAGTACACACATACAAATTCGATTCAATTTATTTTCACATAACACTCTAAACTGAGTACACACTCTGAGCTTAAATTAGGGAGAATATAAAATCAATAAGCTATATTGTGGACACTATATTAAAATGTATTCCATAATTCTAAGCATTTCTTGTGATTATTTTTATTGCAACGATTTTTATCTTATTTTTCTTTCTATTCATAGTCTTTGAACGTGTGTTCTCTTGGCATCATTAGTGTCATCATCCTTTTCTGCTGAAAGCTTGAGGTGGGAGGAAGTAGAACTTAATATAGGAGGGTATTAAAGTATATTTTGTTTTGGTATTAAAATATTTTTTGTTTTGATATATTATTGCTACACCGAGGACACATGTAAGAATTGTAAGCTGTTGTTTTCCTATTGGAGGCGCTAGCACCCTGGAAATATGTTTGTTTTGCAGTTGTGGTGTCTTAAGTAACCTGAACCTAAATAGATATATTATAAAGAGGTGATATGCCTCCCATAGTGAAGAAATCACATAAGAGAAAATAACTTAGCTTACTTTAATGACAATTTACGCGGCATTACAGACAAAGGAAACCATAGTAAGATATTACGATGTGGGAGCTTGATGTATACAGTCTGCCATTTTCGTTGCTGCGCTGGAAGGATTTTCAGGATCGGATGACGTTATCTCCCATCCATCCATCGGCTTCAAAGGTGTGCCGGGCAATGTTCCAAGGCTTTATACGCTTTCTCAATGTGCAGGCCCTCACTTAGGTAAATCATGCCATTCCAAACAAGGCAAAGAGAGGATACAATTTCATGCTGACTCTGACACACAGAAATAGTGCATGTTGCCCATTTGCAGTTATCCTTAACTTGTCTTGTCTTAAGATGCTTGCTTAGCAATTCTAAATGATGAGCCCCTGTGTGCTAAATCTGCTTTGAGTTAGCTGTACATGTGAGAAGAAAAGAAAGGCAGATTTAAAATATTTGCACAGAGCACAGTGACATACAGTATTAAACTTATATTCTGATTACAGCTGTTGTTTAACGTTTGAAACAACAGCAGCACATGGCTTTACGAAAAACACTGCTGTTGTACTACAATTTGAGGTGTGCCATTTACATTTATTTATTTTGCCAATGCCTTTATCTAAAGTGACTTTACAACATTTAGGATACAATTGCTTACATTTCTTTTCTTTTTCCAACTGGAGCACAGGTGGGTGAAGTGACTTGCTCAGGGTCACACGGTGTCAGAGGCAGAATAAGTCAAATGCCTTAACCACTGCACTACACTGCCACACTATATGTCAAAATGTAGAAGCGGTACAATGTATTGTTACTAATATTACAAATTTTAACACTGCCTATTTTGGAAGTTTTTTGCGACTTTGCGTTTTAGGAACTCTCGTTCACAACAGAAAGTCGGCGAGTTAAAATATGTGGCATTTTAAGGTACTGCGGAAAACTGCCTTAAACATCTCACTTCAGATGCTATTTTAATGCAGGATGGGTTTCAAATGATAAACCAGCGTGGTAAAAGCAGTAGGGGGACTGAAGATCTATGTGAATGAGCAATGGTAAAAAAAAAAAAAAACAAGCACATTACAATTAGAACTAAAATGTGCAATCCAGGCATTGGCATACTAACCAAATTCATCCACATTACTGCCTAGGAAGGTACGTAAGGTTAGGAGCATGCGCTGATATTTCATTGCAACACCCACCACACATCATACCACCTGGATTGGGACCCGAGTGCAGTGGGTGACACCTCAGCACTACAGTCAAACTGTGTGAGGATTTTTCCAGTGGCTGGAGTGGCAATCTTGCCACCAGCCCCCAAGTGTTCCCTGTAAGTTGCCGGTCTTGCTTGCAGGGTTGGATGCACGTCATACCCAAGATGGAGAAATTGCTGGTAAAGGGCCTTGCTCAAGGGCCCAATGGAGTGCAATCATTTCTGGTATTTACAGGATTCAAACTGTCAACCTTCCGATTGTCTGCGTAGATCCCTAACCTCAGAGCCACCACTCCGCCCCTTGATGAGTAATATCATGCATATTAATGTTTAGCAACACAAATGATTCACTCTGTTACCAATACTTTTATTATAAATTAATTTGACCCTAGAATGCTGGTGACTTCAACCAGGAGAACTTTGAAAGAAACACAGTTCTTTGTTCCATTTGATCACAGCAAGCTGGACCTGCTCTGCCCAATTTTAATGCCCTGTGACACAATTGATGTGATCACCTACAAGCCTATTATCAGATGGCTGGAGATCTCGTATTAATATTATTCAAGTCAGAGGTTCTTGTGTCTGTTTAGGGAGTTGTGGCCTGTTGAAATCCTTCTATATAAAAGTGGTCGGGATTGTCCTTCCGTCCCGTGAGTGCTACGCAGGCGTGGAGTTTCACACACGCCCTGTCCATTTGTAGTTTTGTTTTTCCAGGTAAAAGATGATTTTCTACTCCAGACTGTGCGATATCTTCTTCTTCTTTCTTACTATATAAAAGTTGTCGGGATTGTCCTTACATCCCGTGAGTGGAAAGCGTAGCGGTATTCCGCTTATAACAGACTTACTACTTGCAGCTTGCGGTACGAAGCGACATGATGTGAGCGGAGTTCTGGTGCTCCCTTCGTTCCCTTGCTTTTGTGTGCGATGCACTGGAAAAACAGACAAAATTATGTCTCTGGAAATAATTAATGTTGATGGAATACAAATGCCTCACCGCGTAGTAAATATCAGGGGGGTTCAAAAGGGCGACCTCAATATAGAAAAAAAGTTTACATTTCATCACAAAAATAACAGAATCTACGAGTATTAAAGTAATACCGCTCAAATGCAATATAACCAAATTAATGAGTTTGTATAAAATATCAAATTGATCTACATATTGAATTGCCTTAAGAAGTGGTCAACTTAAAAGTCGGTCGCCTTAAAAGGCGGGTCAGCCTAGTATTTATATATTTTTTGAGCTCCTCCTCTTGGAGACAAATAAAGAATATTTTCTATCTATCTATCTATCTATCTATCTATCTATCTATCTATCTATCT
>JANRMT010062818.1:1440083-1490469 GCA_026402145.1 Polypterus bichir lapradei | reverse complement strand
TATCTATCTATCTATCTATCTATCTATCTATCTATCTATCTATCTATGTAGTCTTACACTATTCTCATTGTGATTATAAGAACTAGTTTTATAAGTTTTAGTCAGGCAGTCAGACAGACAGCATATGCTTCTGCTCTCGGCATTTAGCTGCCTGTTGTGAACAATTAAAATATGGTGTGCCTTGGACACTGAAACAGTTGCCTGGCACATCAGGCCCTCACAGATGTTTCCATCCTTTACATGCCAGCTTCACACATCCTTGACCCCAAATGGGTTATTTTGCTCTCTAATTGCCAGTTTACCCTCTATGGCACTACAGAGGTGCCAGCAGCAAAAACAATAATTTGATAAAGTAAACAATTATAGTCCTAATTACTTATTCAAAATTGAAGCACAGTAACAGAAATTACTTAAACCTGAAAGAAAAGCCAGGCACTGAGGGAAGGGGGCGGTGTGTTTTGCTAGTCCTTTGGCTGGTAATGCAATAAAACTGACATTTGCCAGGACTATGGTTGTGTGAAAGTCAACAGATAATGGAGAGAAAGCCTCTGGTAAACATTTGCTGTTCAATGCCTGTCCTTAGAATTAAAAGAGATTAAAGCAAAAAGTCAGCACTGTTTATAGTGGGACAAGGTGCCTGCTAGTTGATGTATTTACACTTGTTGTTATCTGAATTTGCCAGTACTACATTTCATAAAGCATCTTTGGTATGCACACAGTCACAAACTGCTTTATGAAGTGCACAAGAATACAATAACATGTCATACAAGAGCAATCAAATATATGATAAAGCACAAGTATACTCTAGGAAAAAAATGAACTGCATGTACAACAGGATCAGCATCATTATGGTAGACAGTACATAACAGTTATGGACCAACTGTGCTACCAGCTCATCCATTCATTTTGAATGCGTGCAGTGCAGAGAAAAGGTCACAGCAAGAGTCTGAGATAACATTTGACACCCCAAAATGAGTGTCATGTAACAGGAAAAATTGTGTGGCTTTTGCATGCTGAGCTAAAGAATTGCACTTTTTTCCTTAAGCTTAGCTCAACCGTCTGAGGAACTCTGACTATTCACCTCATATTCTGTACTTGCTCCATTTCCTGTGTGTAAGTGGTGAGACACCAAAGGGCATTCTGCCAGCACACATTTACATGCACACTCAAGGGCAGGCAGTTAGGCTAGTAGTATATCAGTGGAAATGGCATGTAAGAGTTAGAATTACATGCTAAATATATTGTAGTGACCAGAAAAAGTGCAGGGCTGTTGTTTTAACATCTCTAAAGTTCAGGGTGAGTTTGACACGTGGTGAGTTATCTTGGTTGTTCTGCACAGTAAAAGCAAAAGGTTTTTTGGTTGTTGTTTGCTCACAGGCTTGGTGTATGGATGCACACTAAAAGCACTCTGTACTCTGAGCTAGAGCAACAACCTGTTAAGCAGCATCTAATTCATTAAATTCAATGCAAATGTATTGCGGAATAATTCTGGATAACGTTTAGTTAATTATTAAAGGCTTCCTGATAGATATCTTTGTCGTGGACCAGTTTTTTTACCCACGCCGCATGGACGGGACGACAATATAAATAATGACACAGACAAAAATCCACAAAATTCACACAGAAGGCATTCATTCTCTAACTTAGAATCTGGGCCCAGAAAAATTTGAAAGCTTCTATAAAACATTAGGATGCAAGTTCAATTCCCAAGATTCTGTGTCCTTGACCAAGTCATTTAAACTCCTGCTAGTGTGTCAAATGCCAAAATACTGTACCTGCAAGTTAATTATGTTTATTTGCTGGCTTGCACCCCACAGCCAAGAACAGAATAAACAGATCAGTAAATCGATGAATGGATGCATAACTGTATTCAAGTCACATGACTTCATCTCAACTAGGGAATCCATTCCCGGGAATTAGGAAATCCCGCATGTCATTCCTAAGAATCCCGAGCTCCCGGGGATGACACAGTGCACGGGCATCTCACATGTGAACGGTTTTAGAACGACCAACACTTATTTTTAATAAAACTACTGCAATATGTTGTCACCAATAAAAGACTAACCTTATCTACAAGCAGTTCATGCTGTCATACAAGTACATGTATCTAGTTCAGGGGTGCTCAATGCGTTGATCGCGATCGACCGGTAGATTGCAAAGGTAGTGCAGGTAGATCGCGTTGCATTCAGAAAATTTTTTTTTTAAACGTTAGTCTATCATATATCCTCCCTATGGCATTTGTCACTTGATTAACATACAGGGCGGCCAGTCTGAGATCTCCTTTTTTCTAAGACACTGGCCATCCCGCATGCACGATCAAATGCGCGAGCTACTGCAAAACTCCGGCTGTGATCGAGTTAGCCTTCCAATTTATATCAACTAAAGAAGGGATTTAAAAAAAATTGTTTGGGGAGGGTATGGGCTTTTTGTGGAATTAGAATGGGATTTTTTTCTCTCACAATGTCACAATCGAAGTGCGTTTGTCTGATCTGTCAATCTAGCATTGCTATTCCAAAAAATGAAAATGTGGAAAGGCACTTTCGAACTGTTCATAAAAACCACAAAACTGACTTCCTTCCGAAAAGCGATCTGAGAAAGAGAAAAGAGAAGGTACTAAAATCGCAGTTAATCAGACAGCCGTCATTTTTCACTCAGCTGAATTCAAAAGCTCCTTGACTGCATTATTCGGCTCTACTTATTTATGCGAGTCAGCCTTTTCCCACATGAAGATTATTAAATCCAAATACTGTAGTGACCATAAATGTATTGAATTGTTATTGTGCCATAAAGGTTATTCAGTTATGCAAGGTTCGACAACATATATTTTATGTATAAAGTATACTCAGTATATATATATATATATATATATATATATATATATATATTTTCAGGGATGCCAGGGGCCATGACCCGGCCGGGACGCCATGAGGGACCGGATGTGGGTCTGCGCCCACCCTGGATCACGTGGGGGTCGCCTTCCTGTTTGCTTTGGGGGCCACGGGTACAGGGCATGGAAGCTCCACCCTGTAGGGGCCCGTGGTCACCGCCAGGAGGCACCCCAATGCCTTGGGGACCTGTTACCCCAGCACTTCCGCCACACCAGGAAGTTCTGGGGGGAAGAATTAGGACGGCGCCCGGAGAGCTGCCGGGAGGACAGCCGGCACTTCCGCCACGCTGGGGCGTGGCTAGAGGAGGAATGCCGGAAACACCTGGGGCTCATCCGGGTCATATATAAAAGGGGCCGTCTCCCTTCAGTCGAGGCTAGAGTCGGGTGGAAGGAGGACGAGGCAAGAGAGGAGAGTGGAGGCGGCCCGAAGAAAGGCATTGTGGCCAGGACTGTGACTTTGGGGTTTGTGCACTTGTGAACTGAGTCTGAGTGACCTTAATAATTTGTATATATTGTAAATAAACGTGTTTGTGGGTGACATGAACGTGTCTGCCTGTCTGTGTCCGGGTCAACTTCCACAATATATATATATATATATATATATATATATATATATATATATATATACTTTTTAATGTAGGCAGATCATTTCAACCTGGTCATTTTAAAAGTAGCTCGCAAGCCGAAAAACTGTGGGCACCCCCGATCTAGTTAGTTGCGGTAATAAGAGTGTAGAAAGCATAACGTGTCCATCGTGCGGTCGTCCAGGCAAGAGCATACTTCGTGCAGAGTACGCCAGCTGCTGAGAAAGCACGCTCTGCCTCTACTGAAGTAGGCAGCACAGTCATCAGATACAGATATACTTGTTCTAAACAACGGCCACGCTTGCCGTTGCTCTGAAACACCGCCATTTCAGCTTTTACTGATGCATCCAGTTTCTTGTCATCATTCTGTGATGGCAAGTTTCTTGGCACAGATAATGTGGATGCAACAGACTGACGCATTGCAATTTCAAGTTGCTGTTCAAAGCTATTGTCTGACAGATGTCAATGAAGTCTTCAGTTTTCAACTATAACTCTGTTATTTCTTGATCGATTTTTACACTTTTACACGCTTTATATGTGAGCTTGGCCATTCCCGGTTTCCCGGGAATTACAACAGTTTCATTCCCGGTAAGCGGGAGCCCGGGAATGGATTCCCTAATCTCAACCAAAGCAAAACTAAGCACACACACATAAATCTATTTGACATATTTTAGTGTTGGAAAGCAGGATTTAAGATGGCACAATTGCTTTGGTGCATTGCCTCAAGTGCTAGGGACATGGCTTTGATTCCCAGTCTGGCTACTCAACTATGTGGAGTTTGCACCTCTATTGACTTTGGTATCCTCAAGCAGTTTAACTGGTGACTTGTTTTGTCTGATATGAGTGAATGGATTGGAGTGGATGCATGAATTTGCCCCGTAAATGCATTCCCTTCTGAGTTGACTTTAATCTTCTGCCAAGTGCAGCTGACGCTTTGCCGCACATTGTGATCTAGTCTCCCTTTTCAGACTTTTGTGTGATATTATCAATACGTCCCTCTGCTGAGAAAACTTCTTAGGGTGATTGGATTGGATTGGATGCACATCCTCCCTGAGACAGTATTGAGATGTGAATTTGGGGTGTTTACATTGCAGAACATGCTTGTTATGCTATGGAAGGCAGCAGTAAGAAAAAGTAAGACTGGAAGAGGAAACATAGTCAGAAATGAGCATTGGGGTCAAAAATATCTTTCATCAAAATAATAGCGAAACCAAAAATCAAGGCCAAGAGTACAAAGCCTGAGTCAAAACCCACAGACAAAATACTGGATTTTTTTAGGAACTAGTTTTGTTGAGAATAAAGGTTTTTTATCTGCAGTCTTGAAAAGGAAATGATGTTAAACTGACAACCTTTAAACCTGATATTGTAGTTGTGTCTTCTGAGAACACACCCCTAAAAACAGGGAGAAGCATTCAAACAATGGGTTGTAAGAAACTGTGGCAACCATGTTCTACCAGTGCATTGACCAGAGTCATTTTTATGAGAAACCAGGAGATGTGTGTTCAAACAGAAAACGGTTAAAGCCAGGAAATCAACAAAACCAAGCGAGGTCAAAGTTCGTATCAAAAAGATCAGTACCAAAAAAGAGATAACGAGAAAGGATTTAGCAAAGGTTGCAGTAAGGTTTTGAATTCTCAAATCGAGTAAGAAAGTGCACCTACAGCTGAATTTTAAACCTGTCCTGTTGAACATCAACAGGTCACGACTTCTGAGGCCATGCTTCTGAACACATGGGATGTAGACCTATCGACTGGTTAGTAAACTAGCAGCAAAAATGATCTAAAAAACTGCTTAACTCCTTAACTATTTGGAGAATCAAAAAATTAATACCAGAAATGAAATCACTGGTTTGGAAAACCTCCAAAATAAGTATAAGATCATGTCAAATGATGAACAATATTGAATGAAAAATTAACATAACCCATAACATAACAGATCATAACAAACAAAATGGCAGTGAAAATGGCTTAAAATAATTACAAAACATACTTATACATTATTTCAAAAAAATAATGCTAAATATAATGTAGATTCCTTGACACAAAAAAACTTTAGCTACAAAATCAAAACGATTAAATCTACAAAATTAAAAATGCAAAAAATTAATAAACATGACAATTCTTAATAAACCTTTTCAGGGCATGCATCTAAAGAAAACTAATTAAAGTACAGTGGCCAATAAGACTTCTAACTTCTTATATAGCAGAAGACTCTTCTGTTTCTCTCTGCCTTGCTACACTCGCCATCGTGTTACACTAACCCCTTGTGGTATAGGGGGTCCGCAGCTCAGAAAAAGTGGCCATTTTAATAAATAAATAATTGGTTGCGCTCGCGCTGGGGTGGGGAGCTGGTGCATGTGATCTGCTGTGAAGACGCCTTGACTATGTTGGTTGGTGTGAAGTGGTTGACAAACTTAGTTACCTTACTGACATGTGTGGGTGGTCTGATTGTCTCAATATCAGTCTGGGGGGCAATCAGGTAATTGCAACTGCAACTACTTCCCAACATATAAAAAGGAGAGTGCAGGGAAGAGAAAGAAAACAAGCTGGTGTAGAGAATGGAAGCAGGTGGGCAGGAGTGAAGCCACAAGGAGGTGCGAGTGGCCAACCCTCAGGATGGGGATGAAGGGTTGAGGCTGCTGAGTGACTAGGTAGCAGGAGTGACCATTATGCTTGCAAGAGCCATTGAGATGGTAGTGGTGGGAGTACAGAGCACCCGTGCTGGGTAGAGCAAGGGTAGGCAGCGGTTCAGGTGGAGCAGGGCTCGGTGGTTGCCCGTGAACACTGTGGGATTGGTGACGGGGACACGGGCCAGATGAGAGGGGTGTCTGCACCTGTTGATCAACATCTCTCTGGGCTGCCAGATTTAAACAGGATAAGCCGGAGAGGTGGTAGTTTTAAAGGCAGGCATCTAGGCATGTGATTTTAAATGAGTTTCCTGCACTGAGTTATTTTTTAAACCTAGTTTTAATGGATTTATTTATTGGATTTTAACCTTCACATCATGTTTATTTTATTGGATTATTTATAGACATTTTGAGCACTGCACTTTTTGAACACCTTGTTTTGTTAAATTGTTTAATAAAAGCACTGAGCACTGTTTCACCATCCCCTTGCTTGGTGTATTTGTCCTCATCTGCTCAGCTCATCTTGGTCTTGACTATTGGCGGTGGCAGGTAGAAGGGACCCGTTAATCTGGAGGCCACCCACACCATCAAACCCCTACTCTGAGTGAATCCAGGTCTTGCCACCATTTGTCTCTGCTTATTAATCTGCTGCTATCTCAGCTGCTCATCCTTCTCTGGTAAATGACTAAGTTCAATTAAAACCATAACTACGAGGTTTCATAAAAATAGTTATTGTATTTACAAGTTATAAGATGCATGAACTAAAAATCTTGACCTTAAGTGTCTTCTACACTAATACTAGATATACTGTATCTAGGTGTGATTGTATTAAATTGGCGATTTGTGTTGTGATTAGAAATGATGGATCATTTTGTCCTTAAAGTGTACATCTCTGCTGATTTTAATTTTATTAACCTCGGCCAATCAAACTCTGTGAAACAGATGTTATCATAGCAATCAAGCATTTACATGCAAAACATTTGGGCCTCAAACTGCATGTAGAATCTTTAGGTAAATGAGGTGCTATGCAGTTGTGGAGGTACTAGTTTAACTTTTAAAGTTCTGACCATTTGTCTTTTGAGTATGCAGAGCCTAATTCAAGACTAATGTCCTAACATTACATCCAAGTCATCAAAACGACCTGCTCTCAGTGTTGCACATCTGTGCTCTCAATTTCTGTTGCCATGCGTGTACCCATAAGAGACAATTTAATGGCTCTGGTGACAGTAGTTATCTGCTGAACTAAGGGTCTCTGTTGTGCTCTGATGCCTTCCCTTTTCCTCCTTCTGCAGAATGGAAGATAGACGGCCATTTCACCACTGACGGCACTTCCGCTCTCCACCCACCTGGACCCTCCCCTTCCTGGCTGGAACCCATATGACTGAAAGTTCGTCCATTTTGAGTCAGTTCAATTCTGAGCTCCTGTCTGAAAGGACATTATCTGTAATTGTGTGTTTTTCATTGTTGTCTTATTTCCAGTTATATGGGTTCAACCGGGTGGTGCCATAGCACTGTGATGTTGTTTTGTCTCCTCTTTACATTGCACATAGGCAATACTATTCATATACACACAATTCACTCAACTTCATGAATAAAATCAATTGAAACTTTTTTTAATATCACTATCAAAGCTATAATTTCTGTGTACATACAAATAATACTTTCCCCAACTTAAATCTAATAGTAGGATGAAATAGGAGAAAATTTCACAATGGTGGCAGGATTGGGAACAAGGTAGGACCCAATCATGGACTGCCAGTCTACTGTAAACACATGGTGGAGTCCCTGGAGAAAAACCTATAACAGACAAGCAGAAAAAGTTCACACAGCACATTGAAAAGCTTTACTTAAAATTTCCACCATTACATCTTGTGTCTATGCCTTTAAACCACCAGGTTGCCATTTCAGCTCTTGTCAATCTAAGACCCTAAACACATCACTAAAAATGCCAGAGTGCCTGCTATAAAAGATACTGTATCTGTAAATATCCAGATATTGCAAGTCACCTTGGATAAATGTGTCAGTTGAATAAAAGTAAAAGTAAAGATGAATTCTAGGTGTACAGTTTCTTAATTTGTGGAAACCCTGTAAAACAAAATTGAATCACATTTTGTTTAACCTTTCAGGATGACAAGATGCTTCATTCACAATAAAAATCAATATAACAAGGAATAATTTTAAATCGCTAACAGAAGAGTCCATTCCACTAAACTGCTTTCTACCAGCAGTGGAAAGATTTACCACCAATTAAATTTGTATTCATGAAGTGACGTTTGCAACATACATCCATGACCATGCGGCAGTGCCATATCAGGTTCAGAAATGCAATCATACGTTCCCATACACAGTCAGTGATTTATTTACACTTGCCATCTTATCAGGCAGAACCAGAACGGCTCTGACTGCATTAAAATAGGCCATGTCTGATTTTCCTTCATAAGTATTTAACAATTCATTCACCAGATTTTAACAGTATCTCTTTAAGAAACGAATCAGCATTTTATTTCATCTAAGGCTTTCGAAACTGATATAGGCTTATTCTGCAAGCTTCACTCTTAAAGGTTTTTTTTTCTCTTTTTTTAATAGTGGGTACAAAATTAATATCACAAAATGCAATTTTACCTGGCTAATATTTCTCTTATGACTTTTGATATCCCAGTTTTTCTTTTCCTGTTCTTTGTGTACCTTGGAAGCTGAACTGTGTGCATATTTGAAAGTGTGATAAAATGGTGCCTCAAACCACTTCCAACCTTTGAGCACCATATCCAGATGGCTCACCAGCCTGTGTGACAGACGTTACCCACGGGTGCTTTTATCACCGTCAGCAGGGTATTATGTCAGCCCGGCAAACTGTACTCCAAGAAGAGTGATGTATGAGGAAAGACACTGGAAAATATCAGATTTTCATCTGTTTGAGCATTTGTACTATAAAAAATAAGAAATAACATAAAATGTACAAAATAGCTGATGCATGACATGACAATATCTATAAATTTGACATTTGATATATATGCCTTTGAAGACAAATGTTCATTCAAAATAAAGCCAAAAGTCATCAGTGACCTGTTAAGAGCAAAAATTAACATTGAGATGGAGAGCCTGGTGGGTACTAAAACTGCACATAATTTGACATTATAAAGGAAAGGTGCTAGACTGTAACATGCCCTTGTCGTAGGTATAACGGCAGCTTTGCTAGTGACACAAGGCCACTAACAGAGGGAACTTGGCCCAGATATAATGAAAGGTGTCCAGCAGCTAAGTACTCTGGCACATAAATATGGATGAAGGGGCAGTGGAAGTATATAAATTCAACTGGAGGAGTCACTGAAGCCAACTCTAAGCAAGTGTACTGATGATGGCCTGATCATTTATAGGAGGTATGGAATTCAGGACTGCAGAGATAGTCCTGGCAAATAGGAGGAGCAGCAAAGATTTTTCTAACCCCTGAATTAATCTACAGACCTGACCCCAGAAGTAGTTTCTGCATGAATGTCATGAGGATGATGTAATAATATTATGATAAAAATAAGTACTTAGAAAAAATACTTCAGAAAACAGTTGCACTTACTACAGATCAGAACTAGTATAGATAAGAACTTAAGAAAGTCCTGTTAAAAAGCAAGTTCTAGCCAGCTAGCCTGAGGGAATACAGGAGGCTGAGATGAAAGGAGAAGTGGCTGGCTTGGAATGAGCTGACTCATGAACAGACCCCCATTGGTCCAAGAGATGTGTCAAGGATGACAAAACTGGACTTAAATGAAAAACTAAGAGAGACAATCCAAGAGCTAACCTGAACTACGTCAGATCCCAGACTAATGAACATACTAAAACGGAGAGTCACCTGGTAATCTAAGCAACATGAACTGATTATTACCCAGGTTGTAATTATGTTATCTTTCCAATACTAACATTTGTACTCTGCTTATATTTTGGGCACATTATCTCTCTATATATAAAATCCAACGTCTGTCTGTCTGGTGGCTCCAAAATCTGTACTAACCCATACTTTCTCTGCTGGTCTTTTGATCTATGCCACCACCACCTGATCAAAGCACCGTGATGCCCCTACATTGAAAGATTAAAGGACAGAAGTCCATGACCATCATCATCAAGTTCTTCTATGTGAACCCTGAATACCATGAGGGCTGACTGAGGTCATTTATGTTAGGTAGAATGCCTAGAGGGGGCTGGGTGGTCTCGTGGCCTTGGAACCCCCTCAGATTTTTTTTTTTCCTGTCATCCCTGGCCATCGGACCTTACTTTTTTATTCTATGTTAATTAATATTGCCTAATTTTATTTTTTAATATATTTTGTCTTTTTTCTCTTTCTTCATCCTATAAAGCACTTTGAGCGGCATCATTTGTATGAAAATGTGCTATATAAATAAATAAATATTGTTGTTGTTGTTGTCAGTCTGTATGTCTGTCTGCTTCTCATGAGAGAACTACTTAACAGATTTAGATTGTGTTTTTTTTCTATAATTTGCTTCAACATTCCGGTTGATTTTGCAACTGCTCTCATTGCGCTAAGTATCATAGTTTGTTAACAGTACTGATTTACTTGCGCGAATCCGTGAGAGATGCAGTGGGCCACTCCTCACTCACGTGCCAGCCTCGGGGCATGTATCTTTCCTCCGCTAAGCTAGCAAACGAGAGAACTGCTTAATGGATTTAAATCTGGCTTTTTTTCTATAATTTGCTTGAACATTCTGGTTGATTTTACCAGTTCTCTCATCACACTAAGAATCATAGTTCACTTGCAGGAGTGATACATTCGCGCTAATCCGAGACAGAGGCTGTGGGCTGAGGGGACAAGGATGTGTGACGTCAGGAGTGGGGAGCCGGGTAGGGCCCTCCTCATTCATGAGCCAGCCCCCGTTCGAGTCGGTGTACCTCTGCATTTTGGAGTGTAGCTTGCCTCCACTTAGCTAGCGATACCTGTTTATTTATTGATTTTTAAAGTTTGTCCTGTTTCACTACTACACGGGCGGAGCCGCGGGGAACATTTAGTCTATAATAAATGAACACATGTGTAACTTTTTCGCCTGTCTGTTCTGCTTCTCTGTCTAATTGCCTGGGGTTACAGATGTAAAAAAAGAGAGGGCTATAGATGGGATTTGGGGCATTATGTTAAAATCTACATAGTAAAGAGTCTTAAAGGGAAAATAGGGTCACCTTAGGACCCCATCATGACAAGATAATGGGAGTTAAAGGCCGCATTCAGTCACTAGACCAGTGAGCTTGGAGATGGTAAGATGGTTGGTGAGAAGGGCTCAGCTAGTCAGGTGAAAAGAGGCCAGCAAAGTAGAGAAAGAGAACAAGTGAATAGGAGGGAAGACACGCTTACCAATTTAGTGTGCAAGACCTCCCAAAATATCAGATGAGAGTTGCAGGTGTATTGTTTACCTCTATTTTTTTGCCCAATTATCTTAAAAACTCTGTACCCTTCCATTACATTTATTTTTATTAAAATAAATCGATTTTTATACAGTTTGGCTTTATTTGGGTTCAATGTTAGCTACAAGCTATAACACTCTAAGAAAATGAGCACATTTCACACAGATTGTTAGTATAAGCAAAAATCCAACAGATGGTTTAATGCAGATTTACCTTCTACAGAGACTGAAACCTGTTGCAAAAATAGTAACATGACTAATTAATCATACATTAATTACAAATAATCCCATATTCAGAATGTTTTAATGCAGCTAAATGTGCATTTCATTGAAACAATGAAATCTCAATTTATTTATACATAAACTGCTGTCCAAGTAGGTTCTTGAATCCTGTGGGATAATGACTATGGCAGTGCTCAATGTAGTGTTAACGTGGTTAAAATATATATTTTTAAGAATAAAAATGTATAATCTTAGTGAAGAAAAGCAATTTTCACAATATATACATTCAACATTTCATTAAACAGGAAAAGGAAACCATGGATAAAATAACATGAAAGTATTTGTTTGCTGTACCTATATATTTCAATGGAGGATTGGAGTGGAGCTGAACCTATAATGGAAGCAGCTGGGTACAAGGCAGGAACTACCATGAATGATGTGCTAGTCTATCACAGGGTATACTCACTCACCACACTCGTATCGAGTCAGTTTGACACACAAGCATGCATTCCTATGAGTAGAAAACTGAAGAAAATTAGAAAGAAGAAAACAAATAGATACAGCCAGAACATGCTAACTTGAAGTGGTTAGGCAAACATTTACTATTCTGCAGATATGAAAAGTACAATAAGACCACAAAATAATATATAACTAGTAACATTTGGACCTCCTGTCCTCAAAGAAAGGTGGTTCACATGTCTCTCACGTAACACAGCACCCTAGTTCTTCACTGCCATCCAATGTCACCAGGGCTCTTTTCCCGACAGGCATGCCACCTGCTTGTGCTTGTCATATAGGAACGAAGGATGCCGGTGTCCATCCGCCTGGACCCGCCTCTTCCTGCTGGAAACCATTATAACCACAAGAACTGCCATCTTGAGCAGCCAGAGTCAGACTCCTGTCTGAAAAGACATTTTTCATAATGCAATTTATGTTTTTTTCTTAGAAATTTAAATTAGACAGAATTTGCCTACCCTAACACTCCTTATTGTCTCTGCTTTATTATTATACCATTATATAAAATTGGTGGTTCACAGTAGCATTTGTCTGAACATTAGGACAACGAATGGAAGACTAATAGGTAAACAAATTATTTATTTGGAAAAGTATTTTAGGAATGTTGAACTTTGTGAAAATGGGGGTCAATTCCCACAGATCAACTACAAAATCTTGTAGAAATTCTTCCAAGGAGATTGGAAGCTGTAATAGCCACAAAGGGGTGACCAACTCCGTATTAATGCCCATTGTTTTGGAATGGAACATCCAACAAGATGTTGGATAATGGTTCAGTTATCCATGAACCTCTTGCTATATGTTGTACTTTTTCATATATATTACAACATATGAAGTGAATGGCTCTTTCCCAATGTCTGAAGTTGGCAGTGCAGAAAATAGTACCTGTGATTGTGAGCTGGAGAAAAGTGGCAATTGATACTGAAATGCATAATACATAAGTTTCTGATTCTCATTAAATTATATACATTAATTTAAGATGCTCATGACTGTTGGTAAATCATGACTAAATAAACAAGGCATGGTTTGTCACATTCTTAAGTAATATTAACTTTTGATAATAATTCAGTAAAGTTAAAGCAAACTACTGTGGTAAGTGAATCTATTATTCTGCCATTCTCTCTTCATATGACAATGAATTCAGACATTCAGTTTCACTCCACAATTAGTGACAATGACGATCTAATCAATACAATGATATGAGGAGTCACTTTGCTTGTAAACCTATTAGTACCTTAAGCAACTACTGTCTACAATATTCTTACATTTCAAAGAAAAAAAAAACGTTTGGAAGAGACTCTAACAGAATTTGACAAATAATACCTGCACAAAAAGGCACAAAAACACGAATAACAATTTTTCTAAAATTACAGTAAGAATTTATCAGTCTCATACTATTTTGTACTGTAACTCATAGCTTTGCTGTCTAACTTTGTGTAATTTATGAACAATTACATTGTCATCAAGGAATTGAGGGAAAGGTTGCAAAGACAAGTTGTTATTACCCTGCAGTTTGCCATGCTATTGAGCTCATGCTGATGTGCTTAAAACTGTTTGATGTATAAATAGAGAGAATGAGGCTAAAGAAGTAGAAGGAAGTAAAATAGAGAATGTGATGATAAACATAAACAGATGGCATCCTATACATAGTCAAACAAAACAAATCTGGAACAGGTAATTTAGCTTCACCAACTGTTGCAAAATATATAAAGTTCGGGGAGTGATCATCATGTAGGAGCCGAGTCTGCTGTGACAATATATATTTCAGTAAAGATAGCCGGGGCATAAAACAATCTGCATAGCCAGAACATGTTGTGTTAGCATAGTCAACGTCAGTTAAATTAATGGGGAACAAATAAGGCAAAATGAGTAAGAGTACTATAGGTGGAATCGAGGGAGATTAGCGTAAGGCTTGAGAAGGCACCTAATGTAGAATTTTTCCCAAATAAAGCAAACAGAGCCCAAGGGAAAAACTCACAATAACAATCCACAAAATCAGTGCTGTGGTGAGGAAGTTAAAATTAAATAAACCAGAAAATTTCAAGTAAAAAAAAATCATAGTCAGAATCACCTTCTTTCAAATTGCTCCTTACTGCTTCACTCGTTCCCTCTCTCATCTCACCTTACTCACCCATCTCACCATGTATGATCAGAAGCACCAAGACAGTGCCAACTGAGGTCCATATAATGACTTCCACCCCAGCCACCTTCCGTCTGTGTCCTCTGGGACAGTGCAAACCTGACTCCCTCATTCTGCTACCTGCATCGGCATCTGCAGGAGCTATGGAGCATTTGATCGATCTTGCTCCCAAGCTCAACAGGAACATTCCAATCCATCCTTGGAGCACTTCTTCCTACTATACGTTCCTTTGTGGGTTTTCCCCAACCACTCACGTCCTTCCACCAGCACTGGGTCTAACCCAGCTCTGTGCTTTCTTTCACTTGATTCCTTCCAACATAATTTTTTTCTTCCAATTTCTTTCTCCCCCTTTCTTTCCTTCTCAGGCCAATTATAGTTCTCTGACTGCGGGTGCACTAACTGCTCTACAAAGCACCAATGAAGAGTGGCTTAGCCGATTTGTCTCATGACCGTTCCCTCATTAAGGGCTCAATGGCTGTTCATTGCCCTTGTGTACACCCACACTCATGGAGCCTAAGCCACACAATTCACATACACACACCTACTCAGATCCGTCAGCCACGCCAGTCTTGCCACAGACCCTGAACATGCTAAACCACAGATCACTATATGGTATTGTTACCATTATCAGAAGCCCTGGTGAAAGATGCTCATTGGCATTACTGGTTTTAGGTTAACAGTTTAAAATGCAAAGATAAGGCATTATGTCTTAACACAATAGAAGAACAAATTTAAATGGTTGATATTGATGGATAGAGTGTCACTGTTTATAGCTCTATAGAATCACTCAGCTACATCTCACTATTGTCTGCAGCACAGCTTGTGACGGTCATCAGAATTCAGTGCTGCTCCGTCAATTCGGCTTTAGCAAGTCTGAATTTGGGCACACTAGTGACTTTGCTTTTTGTGATCGCTTATAGAGAAGAAAGGCAGCTAATTGTGTTATTTATTGTGTTAGTTATTAATTGTCAATGGTGTTACTTCTCAGTTAGTGTCATTGTAGGGTGTGTTATCACTGGGTTTTATTGTATTTATGTTCTCATTGATTGTGAAGTTGTACAGGTTTTTGGTATCTCTTCATGTAAAGCACACTAATCCCAATGGAAATGTTGCTTTGTAACTAATGCATCATGTGCTATCTACTCAGTTGGTATAATAATGTCATTAGATTGTGTCTGATGACCTATGAAAATAAATAAAAATCAACATTTAGTTGAATAACAAACTTTTATTTTGCCATGTTGGTTTGGTCTGGAGGTACAGGTTGATGGTGGGAGCTGATGTCTTGTTTTGGGACTTTTAATGTTGCACTGGTCAGGGTGGTCAGGTTCTGATTACATTTCCTTCTCATCTAAAATGGAGACAGCATTTCATCCTTACTATGTGAGTGCCAGCTCCCTTCTGTGTCCTCTTAAAATTCCCTTCCATAAAGGCAAGGCAATGCTAACAATCTTAAAACCCTTAACACTAGAATTCCTGAAGCCTACAAAAAAACTCGTAATCCCAGCCCACCTTAAATCCCTTTGCACCTCTACCATCAGCATCTTTTGTTTTGTAAATGTGTCACGAAGCACAAGCAGCTCTTTATCTGTGAGTGAGATCTGGAGTTGTATAGGGTAAATAATACAGTTTATTGTTATTTGGAATATATGCATTTCATGTGTGCTCCCTGTCTACAAAGATCTGGGTAAGTGTAGGATGAAAGGAAATGCGAGAAATGTAAGAACACATGCTGAACACATACCTAAAGCAGAACCTTTTTCCATGTTATACTAATAATGACGGGAAGTGTATAATGTATGAAGACTTTAGTCCAAATATCAAATAAACATGTGCACTTTTATTCAAGAATATAACCAAAGAAAAAAAAAAGCATTCGATTTACATGTTGCTGTCAATGAGTTAAAAACTCAAGGTCAAATGTCAGTCAACATGGAGTTTACACATAAGAGTTAAGAACTGCTGCCTTATAACCTGAAGGTCCTGGGTTCGAGACCTTGCACTCTGCGTTTTGAGTAGTGAGCTGCTATTATTATTATTATTATCATTATTTCTACAATATAATAAAAACATACATTTGATTTGAATCTGTAACACCCGGTGTAAATTTTGGCTACTTGTAAAAGTTAGCACTTGATTTTTTATTATTCAGTTTTATTCTCTCAGTGACGCTCACGTGGTACAACGAACTTGCCTCTCCCTCTCTGAGTTGATGCCATTTATCTCCATTCTTTTCACAAGAGCAGTGCTGTGGCTGATACCTGATCAGAACTATTTGTTTTAATGGCAATCAAAGATACGATGTCCTGTGACCACTATCAGACTGGACAAAGGCAGGACCGTAGCAACAGACAGCTTCTTCACAGAGCTTTCACCGGCTAATAGATTTCTGTAACACAACTCAACTGTGCTTGGCACCATAAGTAAAATGGGACTTCCACCTGCAGCTAAAGTGACTTTAGTACGCGAGCAATTCGCCACACTAGTGTTTAGATCTGACAACGCCGTGGTGATGGTGTATGGGCCCAAACTTTACACCCGCTGTTACAGACTGAAATCAAAGGTTTCTTCTTTTTGGGCACATACACCATCAGCACGGTACTGCCAGATCTGCCAGAGTGTTAAAAACCTAACAGCAATGTTATGAGCTCACCCCAATAACCTGATTTCCATTTTTTCTAAACAGTTATCTAAATGAGAAAAGAACAAATCTTTCCTGTAGAGAAAAGTAATCTGTCATTATTTGGCAGTAAAGTATTTTGTGGTCACCTTAGTAGTGAATGGTGAGGCAGTGGTGAGTATTGCTCAAGAGGTGATGGATAAACATTCCTCTATGTGAAAGATAAGTGTAAGTCTGAAGGAATGGATCCATTGTTAGCAAAACAATATTTCTTTAGAGTGCTCAGGGCACTCTAGAAACTTAGCAGAGTCTATCAAATCAGTCAGGAGATGCTGTACTGCAGATAGCAGCTTTAGCTAAAGAAAAACATTTTCTTTCTTTTTGTCTCTTTGATGAAGCAATTTGTTATTCAGTTTGTAGAGACAGCTTCAATGCAGGATACTCTGACTGATAGCAGTCAATTAATGACTACAAGAAACGCCTATATTCTCCTAAGTAATTACTTTAAGGGTTGCTCAGGCTTACAGATGAAATGCACCATCATATTTTCAGTTCAGCCTATAGTCTTTTAACAGAAACTGCAAAAATGTGTTAAATATTTCATTAGAAACAGTGGACCTTTGCTATATGATATGACATAATTTCACAAACACATTTTCTGAACCAACATTTCCCATTGCAAGCTCAAGCTGGAGTTAGCATTGGATTAAAATGTCGTACAGTAGTATATTATAGCAACCACCAATTTTGTAAATGTTTATGAACCTTGCATGCAGAATTTGAGTTTGTATATACTTGAATGGAAGGCCGTTTTCTTTGCAAAGACTACATGTTTATAAAAGGCTAATTTAATTCAGAATATGTAAGACAAATTGAAATTTCAACACATGGTAAATGTTAGTTTTGTTAGAAAAATAATGACTCAAGATCTAAGTTTGGGCCTGAATAGTTAAACTGACACAGTTATTTGCATAGGCTGCAGACAACAAAATGCCTTATTAGCTCAGTGTCAGCTGTCAGTCCTTTACCTGCTTTATGTTAAGAGAAGCTAATGCAGGTTGACTGAGCTGTCTGTCAAATATTAAACAACCAATACATACTGCTCTTTTAGAATTTGCTATTTCTAAGGTCTTTGATTGGTTCTGTTTAGGTTGCTGAGGTAGTCTGATGATTTCTGATACAGTATCTCAAAGTCATGCATTCCTAAGTCAAACACAGATATCTGTCTCTACACTGATAACCAAGATTTAAATAATCACTTTTGATAAAAATACTGCAGTAAGAAAGTCAAAAATATTTAACAAAGTGTATTTGTATAAAGTTTACAACTGTATTGAATAAGAAAAGATGACAAGACAAAACTTAATTTACCTTAATTACTGGCCATTATGAACATCAGGTCATTTTATATCAATTAGCTAAGTTAATTCCTATATTTCAATTCTTTGTGAAAGATATCTTTCAGTTTATATATGGTGGTCTATATGCAGAACATTTTTCTTGCAAAAAAAGAGTAATTATATATTACACGAAAATAATTTCTCATTTACGAATAAAAATATTTTAATTGCGCTGTCATTGCTGTTATATTTTTGCCAGTGTTCAAATGCCGGTTTTATTTCTTTCTCGTTCATTTTTGATTCCTTTGTTTATGGTAATATTGTTTGTCATTTAGTCTATCTGTACCTATGTATCTTCTTTTATGTTCTGAGTGTTTTGTGAGTGCTTCCACAACTATAAATATCCCATCACCTTCAAGGGACTGCCCTCAACCCCATAAACGCTGCCGAAAACAACAGTCCCTTGCGGTTCATTGTGAATGTGCATATGGTGTGGTGTGTTCTTATTGAGTTTACTGTGTGCTTTTTTGTGATTTATGGATTTCAGACCCCTTTGCTCTGTGTTTTGAGTACTATTTGAGCTTTTGTATTTGGACATTATTTGCCTTTTTTGTGCCTATTTTATTTTTGTTTGACAGAGCGTTTTGTTAAAATAAATAGTGTAACTTATAAAGATTCTGTTATGAAGCTCAAGTGTCCCAAAATATCCCCAAAATGTCTGCTACAGTAGGAAAGTCCCTCAAAAACTCTTCTTGTATCACAGAGGGCAATGTAGAATCTTCAAAAATAAAAGATTTATTATGCAAATGCATTGTGGAACTAATATAAACATGAAGGCACAGAAGACAATACATTCAGTAAAAAGGCTATAAAAAGACAGAGAGGGCGAGAAGACATGTGCCAGAATTAGCAGACCGGGTAAGAAGATTTGAACCAGGCTGAGCAAACAAGGCGAGGAGACTTAAACACTGAGCAGCAAACAGGGAAAGAAGGCCTCCTCCTTTCAGTCCCAGTGGGGCAAACGAAACTGGCGAACAACCTTCTGGTGATTCCAATGGGGCAAATGAAACAGGCAGACCACCTCCTGGTGTCTCCTGCAAGGCAAATGAAACAGGCAGATCACCACCTGGTGGCCCCCCACAGGGCATGTGAGAAAGGAAGGCCACCTCCTTGTGGTTTCAGAGTTCAAATGAGAAAGACAGACCTCCTCATGGTGGTCTCACCAGGGCAGGTGACTGGGCACCACTTAAGGTAGATTTGGCAGGGCAGGCAACTGGACACCCTTACTGGTAGTCCCAAAGAAACAGGTAATCATACAGCACCTCCTTGTGCTGCCACTTCCAGTTTCTGGCTGTGCTGTTTGCATTGTATCTCAGGCTTCAGGCATTAGCAGACCGGGTAAGAAGATTTGAACCAGGCTGAGCAAACAAGGCGAGGAGACTTAAACACTGAGCAGCAAACAGGGAAAGAAGGCCTCCTCCTTTCAGTCCCAGTGGGGCATACCTCTGGCTTCTTTCGGAGTTTCCAGATCTGTATTCTCTGCAGTTTTTAAAATGTCTCTCTTAAACTGAAGTTGAGAGTGCTTCGGATCTTTCACCATAACCACACAAAACTCAGCAAAAGGCTGGAATGTACCAACAACATGGCTCAAAGGTAGTGCTAGTAAAAATGATCAGAGATGAAAGGATAGACGTGATATCAATGACTGGAGATTTAGCTGCAGCCACAGGTGTAATGGTGGTGGCGGTGTTTCTTGGTTCAGCCACAGGGGAGCAGGAAGCCTGCTGGGCTTTCCGTCTGCTTTCAACTGTTAGAATAGCATACCGCTCTAACAGGTACTGAATATTAGTTTCACAAATACACACCTCCTCCTCGTCTTCTTCCATATCACTCCAAATCACTAATCCTTGCCAGGAGAGCTGAAGCTACACACAGCTTGTCCCTGATTTCCCTTGTGATTATACAATAGGTCCATAGGCGCACACTCAGAGACAAGACTTCTTTAAGGGTATCAAAATATTTAGGAAGATAGTCATCCACAGAGTTGAGAGTAAGTTTTTCAAAATCTGTAATTCACCCTACGCAGTGCTGCAGCCAAGGAGATGATTTTTTAAGGCACTTTGTTTTGTTATGACTTGCAGTCCCAATGCACGTAAATCCCGACAACAATTCCAAAGACGGATTTAAGTGCAAACACAGGATCTTTATAAAATAAAAGATTTATTTTTTCAGCACGCTCTGTAATAACAAGCAGCTCCATAGAACACAAGAGGCAAAGGGAGATTCCTGTAACAAAGGCAATTCGATAGAAAACATATTCCCAATACAGTAATCCAATGATAAAGTTAAAAAACAGAATAGAAAGTTAAAAATCCAGAAAATCACAAAAACCACAAAGTACAAGAACTCACCAACTTCAGTGTGCGTTAACAATGAACCACAAGGTACTACTGGACATCCTCTGTCTTTATTGGGCAGAGGACAGTACCTTGCAGTGATAGGCATGTGGACCGACCTCTTGTGGAACCAACAACAAAACACACGGAATGTAACACAGGCATACATAAATAGACAAAATTAAAAACTAACAATAATGCATATGATAAGTGGGAAATTAAGGCAAGCAAAAGAATCAATAATGAACAAAGATAACAAAACAAAGGCAATTGAATTCCAGCCAATGGGGGAATCCTGGCTGAAACACAACAGATTTTTTGTTGCCCTTTGAATGATTAGCTGGGGTCTGACAGTTAGTCCTCCTCTAGTGGCCATTTTGAGTACTTTTTAGAACTTAATGTTCTTTGGAACTCTACAGTTCATAACAATTGCTTGTACTTTGTGAATGGAGCCCCGGGAGGCAGGGCCACCCTAGTGTCACTGCTGCTGGGCCCTCATCCTGGCATTAAATTGCAGTCAGATAGAGAAATCTGGAAGTGCATCAATGAATTTGTAAGTTTTGCTTTTTTGTATTTTGCGTTGGAACTGGGGCGTCCTCTACAGCACATCTTCAACCTGAGCCTGGAACCGGGGAGAGTCCCAAGGCTTTGGAAAACATCTTGTATCACCCCAGTCCCAAAGGTATCACGTCCTAGTGAGCTGAATGACTTCCAGCCTGTTGCTCTGACGTCACATCTGATGAAGACCATGGAGCGACTGCTGCTTCACCACCTGAGGCCACAGGTCCGCCACGCCTTCGACCCACTGCAGTTCGCATACCAGGAGAAGGTGGGAGCGGAGGATGCCATCATCTATATGCTACACCAATCCCTCTCCCACTTGGACAGAGGCAGTGGTGCTATAAGAATTATGTTTTTGGACTTCTCTAGCGCCTTCAACACCATCCAACCTCTGCATCTTAGAGACAAGCTGACTGAGATGGGAGTAGACTCACACCTGGTGGCATGGATCGTGGACTATCTTACTGACAGACCTCAGTATGTGCGTTTCGGGAACTGCAGGTCTGACATTGTGGTCAGCAACACAGGGGTGCCGCAGGGGACTGTACTTTCTCCGGTCCTGTTCAATCTATATACATCAGACTTCCAATATGACTCGGAGTCCTGCCACGTGCAAAAGTTCGCTGATGACACTGCTATTGTGGGCTGCATCAGGAGTGGGCAGGAGGAGGAGTACAGGAAGCTAAGCAAAGACTTTGTTAAATGGTGCGACTCAAACCACTTACACCTTAACACCAGCAAGACCAAGGAGCTGGTGGTGGATTTTAGGAGGCCCAGGCCCCTCATGGACCCTGTCATCATCAGAGGTGACTGTGTGCAGAGGGTGCAGACCTATAAATATCTTGGAGTGCAGCTGGATGACAAATTGGACTGGACTGCCAATACTGATGCTCTGTGTAAGAAAGGTCAGAGCTAACTATACTTTCTTAGAAGGATGGCGTCCTTCAACATCTGCAATAAGATGCTACAGATGTTCTACCAGACGGTTGTTGCAAATGCCCTCTTCTACGCGGTGGTGTGCTGGGGAGGCAGCATAAAGATGAAGGACGCCTCACGCCTGGACAAACTTGTTAAGAAGGCAGGCTCTATTATAGGAGTAAAGTTGGACAGTTTAACATCTGTGGCAGAGCGACGGGCATTAAGCAAACTCCTGTCAATCATGAAGAATCCACTGCATCCACTGAACAGTGTCATTTCCAGGCAGAGGAGTAGCTTCAGTGACAGACTTTTGTCACTGTCCTGCTCCACTGACTGACTGAGGAGATCGTTCCTCCCCCACACTATGCGACTCTTCAATTCCACCCGGGGGAGTAAATGTTAACATTACTCAAAGTTATTGTCTGCTTTTACATGCATTTTTATTACTATTAATTTAATATTGTTTTTTGTATCAGTATACTGCTGCTGGATTATGTGAATTTCCCCTTGGGATTAATAAAGTATCTATCTATCTATCTATCTATCTATCTATCTATCTATCTATCTATCTATCTATCTATCTATCTATTTTCTGTTTTTTAGGAATTATGTTTGCTTTTTTTTTTCTGGATTTGTGTGTTGAAACTAGATTGTCTTGGATTGCATTTTTCAGAAAATCTGTTTTTCCTGTTTTCAGCATTATGTTACATTTGTCTATTTTTTTAATCATTACTTTCATTTAAAAAATGTTTCCTTTTAGTTCACAAGCCAGGGGGTTTATGGTCACACTCTTCTTTATAGAGCATTTTGGCATATTTCTGGGACATTTGTTATATACTGAACTTTTAAATCTACTGTATATATATAATTCACTAAGGGCATGCAAGACAGTGAGCGCAAGACAGGGAGCCACGGCCACCAACTCACAGAGCCCCACCCACCAACTCTAAGACCATGGGATACGCACGACAGAGCCCCGCCCGGCAACTTTAACCCTCCTCCCGTGCCATGGGATACGCACGACAGAGCCCTGCCCGCCAACTCTAACTCTCCTGCCGCGTCCACCCTCGCTCTCGAGGCATGTGTACTGCCTGCTCATGTGCCCGCACGGAACACCTCACCAAACACAGCCTCAGTCACTTTCGTCTCTGCTACAGTCCATATGAACCTCAGAGCCATATTGACTTTTCATTATTCTTTTCGATACCAGCTGCTTTCCTATATATATAATCGACCAAGTCGCCCGACCATGGGGTACGCACGACAGAGCCCCACCCGCCCACTCTAACCTTCCTCTCACGTCATGGGGAACGCACGGCAGAGCCCTGCCCGCCCACTCTAACCCTCCTCTTGCGTCATGGGGAATGCACGACAGAGCCCCGCCGCCATCTCTAATCCTCCTTCTGCGACCACCGTCACCGTCGAGGCTAAAGAGAAGGCTAAATCAAACAGCAATAATTAGCAAACAAACAAAGATAACTGGCAGTAACAGTGCAAAATTCACAATTGGTATGCCAGTTTGAAAAGATAAGTTTTGAGGGTAGTTTTAAAATGTGTTATTGAATCGAGCTGATGTATATGAGAGAGAAGAGAATTCCGGAGTTGAGGAGCACTATGAGAGATGCTCGAGCTCCCATAGTACAGAGTTTGATGTGTGGTACAGAAAGTACAGCTGCAGGTGAGAATCTGAGTGAGCGAGAGGAGTGTCAGTCTGTAGAAGATCAGTGAGATTATAGAGAGCTTTAAATGTTAAGAGCGGTATTTAGTATTGTATTCTGTAGTTAACAGGGAGCCAGTGAAGTTGAGAGAGAATAGGTGAAGTATGTTCAGTGGATTTAGAAGAGCAGGTTATTATCCTGGCAGCAGAATTTTGAATAAATTGTAAGCGATGGATACGTTTTTGTGGGATGACAGATAGAATAGCATTACAGTAATCTATACGTGAGGTGACTTGGGCATTAACCAATACTTTAGTACTGTGTTGCTTAAGAACAGGACAAAGTCTAGAAATGTTTCGGAGATGGAAGAAACCAGTCCGAGAAATGTTACTTATACAGGATGAATTATTAAATAATAATAATAATTATTATTATTATTTAATAATTGCCATTATTAGTATATAAATGGATATAAATAATTGCATGTAAACGATTCGCCAAAATATGTTGCATGTAAACGATACTGTTTAAAACGTTATTGTTTTTTCATCAGAAAACCCAGTTTCCACATCTACCTGTATTAGTCTAAATGCCACTTTTACCACTCGCAATAGTGCGAACGCGCTGACTTATCGTGTCAACTGGGCAACACAGTGAACGCGGCGTCTATCTATATATGTCTATGCTTTCTGTAGCCTGCTACAGGAAGGTACTCTCTCGACCATTGGCATTGGTTTCATTCCTTGCTATTTTCGTTATACTGCGACGGTGGTTTCCTAAGCTTTTGTTATACTGAACTCCTTTCTCACCGTTTTCCGTTCCTATTCTTACACGGCTAGTATATTATAAATTAGCATCTCAATTAAAAAATGACGTAGATGAAAAATTAATAAACAGCAAGCAGTCAGATGCTGGTTTTGGGATCATCAAAGTACACATCAGCTGTAAAAATGTAGCTGCTTCTTTCTGCACTCCCCTCTTTGCTCTGTATGCAGTCATGCATGGCTCTGCTTATGACCAGCCATTTGTCAGTCAAAAAGTCATTGCAATTGAGGGACTGTGAGTCTGGTGTGGGTCATCATTAGGCATACTTTAACCAAACTTGAAGTCTCTGCATCCACACACTAAGTCTATGTAGGACAGTGATTCTCAATCACTGTCAAGCAGCCAGAGTCGCGGGCTACTGTTGTTGGTTTGAGAGTGACTTGTGATGGGTCACAATGGGGCACCTAAGAGATTGACAGCATTGTGCAATATGTTTCCCCATTTCTAACTGAGCTTGTTTCACCAAAGGAACCCCTGATTGTGCTCTTTTCACCAAGGGGCCAGTTTGCTGCTACTTAGTGAGTTGTAAATTAAATTAAAAAGGCAAAATTAGGTTGTGGGATCATAAAGGCTGAGAAACGTCAGTGTAAGGGAAGGCGGTGCGGGAACTCCAAGAGCCAGAAAAAATTAGGGACCATCTGAAATAATAGTGAAAATAACGAAAGGTTACCGCACTTGGTTTTGGAAATTTCTAGAACATTGCCACCCTGTTGTTTTCCCATAGCCCTTTGCTGTAAGTACAATTCACCTTAACCCGGTCAGAGGTAAATTGGTGTATGACTGTACAAATTGCTATAGGTTCAGACAGGCATGAGTTTTGCTTACCAACTCCTTCTTAGTTAGTTTTTCCTTCATTTACTTATTTCACTTCCCTAACCAGCTTCCTCCATCATTCCAGGATCACAGAGAGTTGGAGACTAACCTCAAATTATCAGATGTAATACAATAACCAATCAACCATCACAGGGCACACTCATTCACTTACACATCTACAGTACACACATCCATACCAGATTTTTTTCTCTATTTTCCCTTGGCAGTTGGACTTAATTTAGCACATTCATATTCTTCCCTGTTATACTAACGTCATCTATCTATTCTTTATACTCACATAAGCCCTCACACATGCACATGGCCAGTTTATAGATTTGCCAAATAACTGAATATGCATATCTTTGGGGTATGGGAGAAAACCCATGCAAAATATGCATACATCGCACAGGCAGTGGTTTGAGTCAGTATTTGAACACAAAACTCTGTGGCAGCATTATTAATACTGCCACCCTGTCACTAGAAATATTAAATAAATATATAAATGAAATAAAAGAATCAGTGTATCAGGAACCGAAACCATCTAGAGTGTTCAAGGGATAATGTTATCATGATTACATGATCATAATTCATAAGTCACAATTCATGATTACATTGAAAATGAGCTACCATTTAAAAAAAAGGTCAAGCCAGCAGCAGTCCTGGTGTCAGAATAAATAAACAGAAGATTTATTAAGAATATCAAAGGGATTATGCTCAGCTTTGTTGAAAGAGACATATTAGAAATGTGTAGGTGCCTATGAACAATCCAAGTTCCTTGCCATTCAGGGAAAAAACAATCTGTAATGAAAACTAACACTGAACCCTGGAGGACTGCTGAGACCATGCCCGGAGGAATGTAAGGGAGTTCTCACACCAAAGAGGGGTTGTGGAAAGGTGTACCTAGATAAATAATTGCTCAATTTGTATATTGTGCATTTAGATGAAACAAGTGTTAATCAATCATCTTAACAAATTCAACAAACTCCTTACCCAAATGATAATAAAATATTAGTGACATTGTTGTTAGTGTCATTATAATATTGACATTTAAAAAAATTTAATGGCATTTAAGTAAACAGCAGTCCTATACAATACCTGCCTTAATGCTAGAAGCACTGTTGATCTCAGACCCCTTAGACCTGCCACCAAACAGAAAGTGTAAACACGTTCATGAGATCTCCTCGATAGACCTAATTCAACAAATGACTAGAGAATAGCAGTAATGCATCACATGTACTGAAAATATCAAAATGAAAAATGTTAAAGTTACTAAAATCAAACACATCCAGCAGAAAAAAACAACAATCTTTATACAGTAATTTGTTCATATATTTGAGCAGCCAGGATAAGGACCTCTGATAATGAGGAATCTGGCACCAAGTTGAACTGCACAGCATTTTCGGTTAAAATCCTGACAAGGAATAATGAGGCAAGCTAGTGTTCAAAAGTTGCTTAAATGTCATATGTAAATATTTACCATTCTGTGTTCTTTGCAGTGATCACTAATGGAAACTGCTTATTCTACTCAAATTTCATGCTATGAAAATGTATTCTTCAAAAGGTTAACATTTTCACTTCAGTGTGAGATATGGCTTTAAAAATGCTGCCATTTAATTTCAAAGGACAGCAAAGATACCTGGCATGGGTAACAAGACTGACGTTAGACCACAAAATAAAAGCAGCGCCTTGACACTAGAATATGTTTTAATGCTGATATTCAACCCTGCATTGTTTTTCTCCTAGCTTCAACTGCAAGATTAATTTTTAACAACTGAGCTGGAGCGAAGTCTGTGGACAAAGCTGTCACTTCACTAGTCTGTTAACACAGCCATTCTCTCTTACGGTCACAAACTCTGGGTAGCAATCCTTCCTAAAATGACATGGATGCACTGTTTAACAGTAAGTGTGCAACCTCAAGGTGTGGATCAACACTCAATTAACATTCTTGGCTGGAAAAATTAATCAATATGGTTTGTTTCAAAGTTTTTGATTTCACCTTTGGACTCAAGCCTGTTTATTTTAAAATTCAAGAACAGGTATGACATTTTTAAAAATTTATAAAAATGCTTTACATTAGAACACAACTTTATGTGACAAATTACTATATACCATGGATGTGAAGAAATAACTTTCACTTGAAAAATACGAAACTTATCCTTTAAGTAATCTGTCTATGACAAAGATGTGTTTAATATAACTGATTCACTTTTATCATCTCTACTTGTTAATGATGATGATGGTGGTGATGAAGTTTATAAACATGTTTTACTCAGTGCTGAAGCAGTTGATGTCTAAAAGCTGTGACGGGCGGCCAGGTCCCATGCCCGGCCGGGACGCCTCTTCAACACTGGATCCAGGGGAGCAGCCATGGGATGCACTCTACGTCCCCCGGAACGCTTGGTGGCAGCCCTCCTGGGTTACATCGGGACCACAGGTGTGGGACTTCAGGACTCAGACCTGTTGGGCTCCATGGCCACCATTCGGAGGAGCTGCATGGCTTAACAAGCCTCTGTGGGCTGGAATTCAGCCACACCCAGAAGTGCAGCCTAATTAGGCCAATTACCACCTGGAGCACATCAGGGAGGGCTACAAAAAGAGCCTGCAGTCACTACTCAGTGGCTAGAATCGGGAGGAAGAGGATGAGGTTGCCTGGGAGGAGTGGTTGTGTTGTGTTGTGTTGTGTTGTGTTGTGTTGTGTTGTGTTGTGTTGTGTTGTGTTGTGTTGTGTTGTGTTGTGTTGTGTTGTGCTAAGTGCTTGTGGGACTGTGTATTGGTAGTGGGGTTCACGGGGAAGAAGTGCCCCACAGGTGAAGAAAAATAAAAGAGTCTTTGTGCTTTTACACGTGCCTCTGAGTCAGTCTGTGCCAGGTCGGGCACAATATAGTGCCTTCATTTTACACAGCTCAGGAGTAATGGGGTTTGATTACCATTTGCAGTGTTTGCATGAATGAGTTTAAAAGAGCGCGTTCATTGAACAAGGTCATGCTTCTAAGAATTGTGAACTCAATGTAATGTATTTGCAAATGAAGAACTTGAATGTGAGCTAGTTCAGTTTTATATGACATTCTGGATCTGGTTTAGGTCCAGATTAAACATTTACCCTTTAATGTAGGGGTGGAGCTGAATCCAAATACGATATTTGGATAAGCACAAATAGTGGATTTTTACGAATATTTATTTCATACGAATTTTTTGTAATTTATTTGTATTCGGAAAAAATAACCTAAAATCAAATAGGCACTGTCTGTGTCTGCCTGCTTGTGCCTAAGCTGCACCCGCGCTGACAAGAGCATGCGGTGAACTCCGCTTTCACTTTTAGGAAAACGTACTTTGCGAGGCCACTTTATATTTTTCCCCATTGGACATGCAACAAGATCCAGGCCTTTAATGACCTCTTAGGCACAGCCATCAAGCAGTGTGTCTGTCTGCGGAAAGAGTGTTGACCTTGTCGAGAGGTTTACTTACCTTTGCAGTGACATTAATGTCTCTGGTGACTGTTCCTGTGAAGTCAGTAGACAGATTGGGAGAGCATGGGGGGTCATGAGGTCACTGGAAAGGGGTGTGTGACGCTCCCGATATCTATGCAAAAGGACGAAGGTCCAAGTCTTTAGAGTCCTGGTGCTTCCTGTCTTGCTATATGGTTGTGAGACATGGATGCTATCTAGTGACCTGAGACGAAGACTGGACTCCTTTGGTACTGTGTCTCTCCGGAAAATCCTTGGGTACCGTTGGTTTGACTTCGTGTCGAATGAGCGGTTGCTCATGGGGTCTCGAATGAGGCACATTACCTGCATTGTGAGGGAGCGTCAGTTACGGCACTACGGCCATGTGGTGCATTTCCCCAAGGGTGATCCGGCACATAAGATCCTCATTGTTGGCTGGACCAGGCCAAGGGGTCGCCAACATAACACTTGGCTGCGGCAGATGGAGGGTCATTTCCGGAGGGTAGGACTGGACCGCGTGTCTGCCTGGGGGGTTGCCAACTGGGATCCCAAGTTGTTTCACCGTGTAGTGGGTGCAGCAACGCACTGTACTAGTGCATGCTCCTCAGCTTGACTAGACTTGAACATGCAATATGTGACACGAATTCTGACCGTTAGTTCACCTACATGCTGGTTCCACGGTCACCATATGTGTCACACAGTTGGAAATAGAGCGGTAATTTATATGCATACTTACAATCTATTTAATTTATTTGTTGACTGGGAAGATATTAGCATATATGGTTATATGCGTTTGTTACTGGGTATAACTCAATAAAGTGTATTTAAATAAAAAAGTCTTTATAATTATTGTACTTTATTCAAGAACACTGTAATAGCCTAATATAAGGCATGCAAAATTGAAAAATGAACTGAACATGAACTAGTTGAAAATTGAAATGGTGAACTATGAACGTGAATATATTCATTTTAATCTATGTGAATTGAACTTTGAGTTAGTTCTTGTGAGGTGTGAACTTGCACAACACTGACCTTTTCAATATATCTTTGTGAAATTTGCATTTTCTCTCCATCATCTGCGAGTCTCTTAGAAACTCTATGATCCTTCCATCTCTTAAACCTGTTTCTGAATGGATAGCTTTATACTATCAGTTTAGATGAAAGCAATGTGAGCAGGGTCCCGGTTAAGAATAACTTTGTAATTTGTAAGTTGCTTTTCATCATATTATTAATCAAATAAAGAGAAATTAAAAATAGTGTTCCCTCAACAAAAATTGACAGGTTTCTACCCTTTCTGCAAATCAGGAAAAGAACAAATAAAGCCATTTTAGACTGTAAGAAATGTTACTCTCTTCATTTTGAATTGTTAAAAAAGACAAGTCAACAATATCCAGAATTGCTACGAATAAAATATTCGATAATTATTGGAAATTATACAATACAAAAAATGAAAAAAATGGCTAATAAGTAAAAAACGTTTTCATTGTGAGGAGCGGAACATACTTTATATCAGCAGATGGAATGCCATCAATCTGTCAACCAGTTTAATCGAGAGCAAGGATACAAAATATTTAGTCGCAAATGAATAGATCCATATTGCAGATTGAGACCCCACAGAAAGATTCATTAATCAGCCAAGAGAACTGTAGAAAGTCTGAGCCACGCTATTAAAAAATATTGTCCATCGTAAGGTAATGTTGTCTGTTTCTACGAGTGCAGTGAGACTCACTAGGGACAGAGTCCTATCCCATGACCACCTGAGTAAGCAGAAGCTTTTCACTGAGAAACTGAGCAAACACAGCAAAAGGTTATCAGTCCAAACAAGCAGTGGTAACATTTGAATAAATACACAATTCTCTGAACTCACTTAATGAAAGATTTTAGGATTTTCTGATTACACATTCTAAATGTTTCAGAAGGTAATGAGATTGTGTACAGGAAACTTGGATGCCCATCAGGAATTTTGTGATCAGCTTGGCCAAGAGCAGACAAAAAAAGGAGACAACTTGCACATAACCACATACAGTAACTGAAATAACTGTATTTATTCTACATAGGCACATGGAAACGTGCAAAGATCACCCAAATAGTGATTCGGCTAGGGTTTGAGCCCTAGAGCTGTGAGCTCCACTATGCTGCCTGTAATGGGGAGTAATAATTAATGTCTGAGAGTATCTCATTTTAAAATGTTTAACGTGGCAGAGAAGTCAGATAAGCCAGCTGATGCACAGAGTATGTAATTTGTGGTGGGGTTGTTGAAGGCTCTGCACTTATCTGGTTGTTATTATTGCTTTTCTATAACCTGCACCCTCCTAAATGTGAAGCTGCTGTTTTGATACCCTTTCTGTAACATCAAAGTAGAATTTTTGAGCCTCTAGAAGGAGGTCAAGTTCTAGAACCACGAGCACACCTTTGTCTTCCAGGAAGACAGCCTCGGGGAATACAGGTGGTCCAGATGAAAGGCTAGGATAGACTGGATAAACTGATGTTTGCAGAGGCATGCTGTGTCTCTAATGCTCCGTTAATACAGAAGGTCATGCCTTTGTCTGTGCTATCATATTGAGGGAGGGTCCATGCACTGTCTCGGCCATTCTATCTAAGGGCCAAGAGGGACTACATTAGACGTTTTATGTGACATTCTGGATCTGGTTTAGGTCCAGATTAAACATTTACCCTCTAATGTAGGGGTGGAGCTAAATCCAAATACGATATTCAGATAAGCACAAATAGTGGATTTTTACAAATATTTATTTCGTATGAATTTTTTGCTATTGATTTGTATTCGGAAAAAATAACGTAAAATCAAATAGGCACTTTCTGTGTCTGCCTGCTTGTGCATAAGCTGCACCCACGCTGACACGAGCATACGGTGAAGCTCCGCTTTCATTTTTAGGAATACGTTGTACTTCGCGAGGCCACTTTATAATTTTCCCCATACTAACATAGAGTGCTACCTGGTAGCCCAAGCAAACAAGGTAAAATGCTTATTAATTGGGTTGTGTAATTTTATCGACACTCATTTTGCACCTGTTCATATTTTGGACAAAGTTAGAAATCTTAAGTTATGAAACAAAAGTGTAACTTTCTCTCCCTGTCTCTTCTTGTACTCAATCTTTTTGCCTGAGGTTATAGATATAAAAGTAAAGGGGAAAGTATTTAACATCAATAGCAGTCAATCCTGAAAGTGCCCAGGCTTGTAAGAGGAAACATAAAAGGCTATAGATGGGATTTGAGATGTTCTGTTCAAGTTTACATAATAATAAAAAAGGGAAAAAAGGGTCACCTCTGGACCCTACCATGTCAACACCAAGCCCAACCTAATTCACTCTATTACCCGTATTTAAAAAGTTTTACTTGTCGGCTTTGACAAATCAGAATGATTTAATTTTGCTGTAGCTATATAGCACAGAAAAGTTACATTTAACACAGAATAATGGCTACTGGTAGGTTCCTCGAACAGTTACTTTATTGTTTAATTTTGCTCATCCTGTGTAAAGAATGAAGCATGTTTTTTGTTTCTGCTTTATTTCAATACTGTATTATTTTACACTTAGAATTAATACTCAATCTACAGGAGGTCACTGGGGTAACAAAAGGTGAAATTTGGTGGTACACAGCAACGCTTTATTATTCTGTTAAGTAATGTGGTAGAGAATAATGAGCTAAAGAAAAACCTACATGAGTTAAGCATGACAGCAGCTATTTTGTTTAATTGCAGGAATCATGGACATTGGATTGGTTAATATTTCTATAGAAATAGGTGTAGCATGAACTGTACTGCACAAAACAGATTGGTTTGCCATAAAGAGACAGACTTGTTGGTAAATATATAGAGCAAGAAGGAAAAAAAGACCAAAAATTGACATTGTGGATGAAGAAAATATTATTAGCACTTAGTATTTTTTTCTAGTAGTAATGATCCTATCCGGTGACCTGAGATGAAGACTGAACTCCTTCAGTACTGTGTTTCTGCGGAGAATCCTTGGGTGCCGCTGATTTGACTTTGTGTCGATCACACAGTTGCTCACGTAGTCACGAATGCACTGCATTGTGAGGGAATGTCAGTTACAGCACTACGGCCATGTGGCACGATTCCCAGAGGGTGATCTGGCTCACAGGGTCCTCATTGTTGAGGACCCGAGTGGCTGAACCAGGCCAAGGGGATGCCCACGTAACACCTGGCTGCAGTAGATAGATGATCATATTCCAGGGAGTGGTGGGTGCAGTAACACATTGTACCGACGCATGCTCCATAACCTGACTTGATCCTAAATGAGCTTTTTGGAAGGAAATACAACTGTTACATTTTTTTAAACACATTGTGTAGATTTCTACATTTTTGGCTCCCTGTCATGCAGTCACAATTTCCTTTTTTTATGTTTTGCACTGTTGTTACCTATGGTGTTAGTGTCAAGAACTCTGCCAAAGATACTAATCTACTTGTCGCCTCATAAGCACAAGAAGCTGAAACATTCAATTAAAAAGTTTGAAATTCACTATATAGTTTTAACAAGTTTTATATTTGGATGTGGCTGTTTACTAAGCTGTTATACATCTGCACCACAGTCATATCCTTGCAGTGCTGGTTTCATTTTTTCACTGCCCTAGGCAAAAGTGAAAATGTAGCACCCAAACCACAGATTCCTGAAGGCAGCTGCTATACATATTATTGCAGATCAAAAACCTGGGGGGAATTAAATATTGTGAATCATAAATGGATGTCTGATTCAAGAGCAGGGGTGTCCTGTTTGATTTTCATGCAAGTCTTACATGGATTTCAGATTGGGCAGCATGGGTGAGGGAAGGGGTGTGCTGATGGGGAAAAACTTGTCAGCCCCAGGCATTTGCCTAGTTGGCCTATATGGTGGAGGAAATCTTGCATCCTTCTGAAAAAAGAGCGTCCCATATGGGAGTGTTGGATCTTCAAGGAGGAAATAAACTAAATCAAACAATTTTAGTAAATATTAATAAATAGCTATGTTTCAAAGCTCTACTGGCAGGGAAAAAAAAAACAAAGATGTGTCATGAACATAATAACGATCAAGATTTATGGACAGTCTGTGGTGTGAATATCTAAAAGCTCTGAACATAACCTAACAAAGAAAGAACCAGGCTGAAGTACCTACTGGGTCTGCAAAGACTAACTTCATCCATCATGTCTGTGGATACTTCAAACTAGGCAGCTCCAAAAAAACCTGAAATATCAAATAGTGGGTCTGCTCAAATTTAAGGAACTTCTGTTGGTATTTTTATGATTTCTCAGTATACTGTTAAGGAAAAATCAATGTTTACTGTTACTTCATACTGTATTTTTCCCTTTTACTATCATGTGACTTTTTGTCACATATTTTCTGTGAGATTCCATGCTACAGGACTGCAGCACAGACAGAATTTGAGCCTCATGTAGTTAGTAAGACCGAGTATAAACTAGGGTGGTACAGAAGAACATAAGACAGATGGAAGTAAGACTGAGTACAAGGAGGGGTGGTAGAGAAGAACATAGACAACAAATATAGAAAAATACAAAAAGGTTCATTTAAAAACAAAACAAACAATGCATAATTCAAACAGTGTTCTGCCAATGCCAGCATATTAGATTACTTAGTTCAAGTGCAGGTGTTAAAAAAATCCCTTTTCTCACCTTTCTTCTCTAAAGGCTTCCTAGAAGAGCCAGCTTCTGGACAAAAACTCAAACCAAAATAAATCGATTGGCTTGCAGCTCCCAGCTGCAAGTTGGCCTTGTCATCTTGTCATCTCCAGGCAGAGGAGTAGCTTCAGTGACAGACTTTTGTCACTGTCCTGCTCCACTGACAGACTGAGGAGATCGTTCCTCCCCCACACTATGCGACTCTTCAATTCCACCCGGGGGAGTAAATGCTAACTTTTTTCATTTTTATTACTATTTAATTTAATATTGTTTCTTTGTATCAGTATACTGCTGCTGGATTATGTGAATTTCCCCTTGGGATTAATAAAGTATCTATCTATCTATCTATCTATCTATCTAGCTCCCCACACTTGATCCAAAAACTCTACCTCTACACTTATAGTAAAGTGGAGGTCTCCTTTCGCTAATTCAGCACTGCCTTCTATCTATTGGGTCAGTGAGTAGGATGCTTCATCTCTCTAACTCACTTTGCCTGCTTCACTTCACACCTCACCTTCTTGGTGGTCTCCTCGACTCCCAGCTCTGCATTACCTTCTCAATTTATGAAATGTCAAAAGGCTGCCATGTACAGTCCACAGGACCCACTTAGTAACTTCACAGCACCCTTCTCACTTAAGCTATTCATAGGAGGTCTGCAGCGCAGATAGTGAAGCACCTTCAGAAGATGATCAGGGAGACACCTAGCTACTTCTGCTTCTTGTTTTTATTGGCTGCTGGCAAACCTACTGTAAAAGTGTAATACTGCCACCTACTGAGCTGGAGTATGAAGATGTGTCAGGATTGTGAACCCAATATCTACTGTATCATACACAATATACACAATTAAACTACCACCCAATTGTTCTAAATTAAATAACATTATATAACTCAATAAGCTTCAAGTACTTCAATATATTTTTATGATACTCTTGGAATCCTTGACCATATCCAAACAAAGTATCCATTGTGACATGTTATTACCAAAGTATCCATTGTTACATATTTATTTTCTAGAGTGTGCTTTCTGTCATTTTTATAAGTTTTACATTCCAATCTTCTTCTTCCATAGCTATTCCCATTTTATATGCTGTTGCAATTACTTTTTATTAGACTTCTCCAATAATACATGTGACACTATCTCTGGAATCTTACACCTGCATTTCCCTGATACATGTTTGCCCATATGTTACATTTAGATCAATATGTCCAATTCCAATTGGGGTTATTATGACTCCATTCCAAAGTGTTTGAACAGTTTTATGGATCCCAAATACATGTCTTTCCTTTATTTCTGTATCCCATAACCTCTGCCAGAGTGCATAGACATGATACTTGATTAACACCTTTGCCTCCTACTTTCTTAATGAAATTTGTGTATCAATATTTTTGAACTTCACTGACTGGCTTTCATGTCAGTTACCCCATGCTATACCCACAAAAATGAGTCATAATCTCCCAGATATTGCAGCCTTAATAACGTCTAACTTCTAACATTTTATTTTGATGGCTCTTGGACGCACCTATTTTAAGACTACACAGTACAGAAAATGAGTCGGAACAGACTGTTAATTTGAACTCACATCTTGAACCCACTGTAATGCCATAAGAATCGTCACCTTCTCAATTATCTATACAGATAACTTATCTTTTAGTCTTATCGGAAAATTTGAAGCATACCATAATAAAAATGCCCACCTAGCATCTTATGCCATTTTAAACACTCACTGGATTTGTGCCGCCAATTCCAGCAGACTTCCCCTCAGTCTTTGCCAATTGAAGTGCACATCACCATACTCACAATGCTATCTTCCGATTATTTTAGGAGATTCAGCTGCGCATGTACTGTACACTGCATAACCATGCATCAACACTGTCCACCCAAATCTCAAGTAAACTCTTTCCTGCACACATTCTCTGGGCCCACAGCTCATTCAGAGTTATTCTCGCTCTGTCAGCAATGCTGAGGTTGCCTTTTATTCTTCACAGCTATGCAGTGTGACGGACGGCCGGGGCCCATGCCTGGCCGGGACGCCCCTTCTATGTATGTTCCAGGGGAGCTAGCATGGGCTGCACAGTACCTCCCCTGGACCAGTTGGTGGCAGCCCCCCTGGGTGACTGTGGTGCCTCAGATACCCACAGTTCTCCTGTTGGGATCTGGGATGGCCACCAGGAGGCGCTGCAGGGGTTCCTGGGCCTGACTGGGTCGTAGTTCAGCCACACCCGGGGGTGCAATCAGAGGCAGGTGGTCAAGCACCTGAAGCACTTCCGGGTGAACTATAAAAGGGGCCAGCAGCCACCACTCCGGGAGCCTGAGTCGGGAAGAAGAGGACAACACTTGCCGGGAGGAGTGGTGGTGCAAAGAAGAAGAAGAAGAGTAGTGTGTGTTCTGGTGTAGTGCTTTTGGGACTGTGTACTGCCTGTGGGACACTGGGGAGACGTGTCCCACAGGTGAAGAAAAATAAAAGTTTATTTACTTTTATATGTGCCTCCGGTGCCAGTCTGTGTCGGGTCAGGAGCATATATAGCACCTTTATTACAGCAGCAACTCCATGGTGACAGCTTTCACTGCACTCTTGCTCAGCAGCAGTCAGGACTTTCATATACCTGCACGTGTGCGCCACCTCTTGGAGCTCATCTTTGTGCAGGTGCCCCGCCATACCTTACTGTGACTTATACCTGCTCTGCTTGTAATAACCAGGCAAGTTAGAAAAACGGTTTTAACCTAGCACATAATCTACAAACAGCTTCCTAATACCCAAAAACGACTGCTTTGTGACACGGCTTTGTCATACTTCCACACTGAGGGCGTTTACATGAACACAGAAAATGTGGATAATAGAGTAATCCAGTTAATGCATGCATTGGCAAAGACTGGCACAGAATGGCTGCTTTCTCTCACAGAAATTGAGATCCACAGCAAGGACTTAAAAACAAGGGTTTATAAGTACATTACTAAACATAGTTGCTTAAAAGGCATCCTCAGGAAAGTAAAAAGATGAATTAAAACAAAATAAATTGAAAAAGGTGTATGAAAAAACTCTAACTTTTAAGTGTACAGAGATGGATAATAATTATGTTTACTTTTATATAGTTACCCATGAAATTATGTTATTCAATTATATATTGACCCATGAAATTTTGTGATCACAGTAATCACAAAATAATGAATCATCTTCTTCTTTCTCCATAGCTATTCCCATTTTTATCTGGGGTTGCTGTTTTTATTTTGTTTGATTAGACTTCTCTAATACTATCCATTAATCTTGTAAATATACATAAATATTCATAACCAGAAACAGCGGATTGCACGATAACGTGCAGTGAATACTCTTGACTTATAGACTTCATACTCTTTCTCTGTATGTTTACATTTGTTTGCTCAGAGGTTGATGTGCTTGTTGCTTCGTGAGCAGCTCTTATTTTCTCCACTCTAGCGGCCTGCTTCTTCTCTTCTTCTGTCGCCATCTTTTTGCATTTAAACTGATTACATCAGTTTTTGCGTTGCAATTATTTAGTACGTTTTTCTTAATTTTTCACTTAAGCTGGCACTTAAGTGTTCAATCTGCCTCAAGAATGATTTAAGATATGAAGAGGTAGGGGAAGTGATATCGAAGGTGGTAGGGATGAGAACGGCACCCATACGCATGCACCGTCCTGCTGCCGAGAGTTGATTTTACAATAAAATAAAATAAAAATAAAAACAGTACTAAAAATCATCACCCCGAAAGCGGACAGTTAGGCTCACGTAGTATATGTGTACCAAATTTCAGTTCAATAGGTCAAACGTTTTGTGAGCTACAGGTGATTTAAAATCCTGGACAGACAAACAGACAGCCACGGTAGTGTACTATATAAGAAGAATAGCCAACCTTCGTGGCTTCACCCACGTATTAGTGAAACAGGACAGTGAGGAGGGCCCCACCCAGCTCTCTACTCCTGACATCACTCTTCCTCCTCACCTCGGCCCGCAGCCTCTGTCTCAGATTAACCCGAATAAATCGCTCCTGCAAGCGAACTATGATTCTTAGCGCAAAGAGAGAAGTTGCAAAATCAACCGGAATGTTCAAGCAAATTATAGAAAAAAAAGATCTAGATCCGTTAAGTAGTTCTCTCACTCACTAACTAAGCGGAGTTAAGGTTACGCCCCGAGGCAGACGTGTGAGTGAGCAGGGCCCCGTCCCCCTCCCCGAAGCCCGATGAGTCTCTCTCGGATTCACGCTAATAAATCGGTACCGCTAAGCGAACTATGATACTTAGCTTGATGAGAAAGTCTCAAAATCAATGGAATGTTCAAGCAAATTATAGAAAAAAAACTATCTAAATCCATTAAGTAGTTCTCTCGTGAAAAGCGGACAGGCATACAAACGGGTCTAAAAAACTATAAGAAATTTTGGGCTTGGACCACAAAATTTTTAAAACCGTTTCTTAGCGAGCATCTATGGGCCAAGGGTAACCTACATTCCAAATTTCAAGTCCCAAGTCCTCATGTTTCGGGAGATTTCGTGATGAATGAGTCAGTGGTATTTGGCTTTTATATAAATAGATAAGGAAGAATATTTAGCCAGAAGAAATTTAAAACACAAATGGCGAACATAATATATTAGTTAAGATCATCATGTTAGATGAAGACATGTATAGCTGGATTTGCAATCCATAGTAGGTATTAAACAAATTTCTTCCTACTGCATTAGGATTTGGTGTACTTCACCATTAAAATGTTGCTAAAAACACCAGTTGTAGCCTCATGAAACTATATTTGTTGGTCATCATTTTTTCATCGTAAATCAATCTATTTTTCAGTATGCCCCTGCAACTCTGCAATGACATTGATACTCGCATTGCTACGGACATGATGACCTTGAAGGATGGATATAATATACTGCATATAATGTATTTTCTATGTTGCCTTAATATAAACATTTAAAAAAAAAAGAAAACAAAAGGCACACACTACAAAGCTTCTTGTGAAAAGGTGCATGATAAATCGATGTAAATATACTGCATGCAAAGTAATCAGTAGTGCCAGTAATGCTGTCATGTTTAGTGTATCAAATCTCACATTCATTTACTGCCCAGCTGAACACACAGCACAGCTGAACGACTGCAAAGCATACCCCAGCATCACGTCTGGCAAGGCTGCTACTAGCGAAGCCTTCCAGCAAGCCATACATCATAAAACATTGATAGGGTTCCAGTAGGCTGCCATACCTGACATTTGATTTATTGCTCAAGGTGTTCTTTTTTAATTCTAAACAGTCAACAAGGGATCACAGAAAAATGTCAAATGTGCACTATTTGGAAAACAAGAACGACAGGGCCAACCTGGGTAGACAGGTGACCCAAGTAAGTCCTCTGATTTGCCAACTGCCTGCTTTTGCCTTGCACTGACAGGACCCCTTCCGTGCTGTTCTCAGGATTTCAGATGTTTATCATCCTTAATATTCCCCGGGTTCCTGAATATTGCAATCATTTAGCTTTTTCACATTCCAATGACTTTTTATTATTTTCATTGACCAAAGTAAATTAATAAATTGTTTTAGACGGCACAAGATGGCATGGCAAAGAAATCAATAATTGGATTTTTAAAAGACTTGAAATAACTTGAATGCTTTCATTTTCAACACTTTTTTCTCCCCCAGTGGTAAATTTAAGCATTAAATAGCCTCTCTGGACTGGAACAATGTATAATTTATAGGACAGAGGTATAAACACATGTTGGAGTTTACTGGTCTTTATTTTTGTCTCTCACAAACCGATCTAAAACATGCTGTGCATTACTTGTTTTAAAGTCAGTGATGGCAGTCTTTAGCGTATATCAAGTGGATGTGATTAATAACTGATTAATGGCTTAATTAAGTTTCCTGTTTACTTCTTGCTAATTTCAGGTGTCTCTTAGGCACACACAGAATAAGCAGCTTAACCATTATGCTTTCCTTGTCATGTAACAACCTTGGACATGCCCTTTGCAACACCTCTGCATAACGTTTGAATAGGACGATTTGCTTTTCCTATGGGACAGACCTTCATTCTTAGCGGCTGAGATGCAAAATGCCTTTCTTCGAGGGTATAGAAAATGGACTGATTTGAACATAAATAAGGATCGTAATACTTGCCAAAATTTTACAGACAAAACCAAAGTTAATGTTATACAAAACAATAGTCAAAACCAGAATTTAAGTTGTTTGATTGCATTATACTGTACTTAGCCTTCTACAAAGCTATCCCTTAAATTCTTTAAAGTTATGACACCGTATATAACAAGTGTGTTCTCATGATGTTACTGCTGTGAGCAAGAGTGGTCCTGAGCACAATATCCCCAAAAATCCCAAAAAGGTTCACTAGAGAGGGTAAACACTTAGACCCAGACTGGTCACAAGGAGGGCAAAGAAAAATCTTTATAAGTAAAAGATTTATTTTAACAAAGGATATGCTCTGAGGCACAAAATAAGCACCAGCGTTGTGCACAAGAGGCCAAAGGAACTGAAACAAAAAAGACAATCCAAAGCAAACGATGTCCCAAAAATTATCGAAACACGAAGCACAGAAGTTATAAAATGCAGTAATCACAAAATAATCAAAAGAGCAATGAACACTGGAGAACTCACCAAACACCTAGCACATTTAATGAACCACTAGGGACTGTGAGTTTCCTTCGGCTTTTATAGGACTGAGAGCAGTCCCTTACAGAGGTGGGCAGGTGGCTCCACCTCTGGGGAAACCACCCACAAAACACAAGAATCATAGCAGAAGATGATTTGGCAATAAGAAACTAGATGAACAACAATGTTTACATAAGAAATGAGCACAACAAATATAAAAGAGACATTTGAATCCCTTGGCTGAAACACAACAGTTAGGGATAATACATGCTACAAGGACCTAGCATCCAGGAATACCAAACAGAGGTGCCTTTAAGAAAAAAAAAAATACATGGTGACAAAATGTTGTAATCAAAATAATGATAAAATAGAAATCAATATGAAGAAAAACTCTTAATGCATTTGTAATACTTTGCCACACCTCTATCATATAGTTTACCCGTAATCATGCCTTCCACATTCAATTTCATGGCAATACTAATTATCTAAAACCATTTTGTCAAATCCTGTTGCATTTAAAATTTGCCCAGATGTTCACCCTTACCTTATTATTAGACTTTTGGTAGCCTTAGTTTCAGTAATTTCTTTCTAGTGACCCTTTCACTTTTTTGTTATTTTCCTTAAATTGCTTGCATTCAGACCTTCATTTTGAATGATGTCTTTTGTTGCTCAGTGTCAAATTATTTTTACCAACTGGTTACTTATCTTTTTTCCATTTTGAAGACGTCTCATTATCCTATAGTGTTATCATTAAGAAATTAACCATCAATAATACGTATGGCCTATTTCTCCCTGTTAAATATAGTTAACTAAGTTTGTTCTTATACAAGATTAACAAGATTAACTGTGAAAAGAAATTAACTGTCCCGTGATGTGACAGGTATATTTGAATTCAGATTGATCCAGAGGAGTACAGTAGAATCACAAAGATTAACCAGGTTATTGAATAGATATCAAGCCCTTTGGTAATTATGAATTATTTCTTAACTCCTAAATTTTTTACATATTCTCCTACTTGAATGATCAGTTTAGTTTATTCATAAAGCACATTTAAAACAACCAACGTTGATAAGAGGGCTGTATATTAAAATAAGTAATGTTAAAATAATTACATTCTAAGGCAGGTTAAGGTTTAACAAAACACATAAAATGCAATAAAAAAGAACCAATTATATTTAAAAGCCAAAGAGAAAAGATGCATTTTCATCCTGCATTTAAAAATGGTCACAGTTTCCGCAGACTTTACATGAGCTGGTAGATTGGTCCAAATCTATTACAAAAGCATGCTCACCTGTAAGTTTTAGTTGAGCCCTTAGAACTACTAAAAATGCCGAATCAGACAAATAAAGTTGGCAACATGGAACGTAAAGGTGTAAAAGGTTGGAGAGATGAGTAGGTGCTAACTCATTTAGGCACTTGAAAACAAACAATGGTACCTTCAAACCAATGCTGTAATGAACTAGAATCCAATGAAGGGAGGCCAAAACCAGGGAAATATGATTATGCTTACGTGTGCTGGTCAAAAGTCTAGCAGCAGCATTTTTGACTTGTTGTAGAGATAAGGACTGCTGGGTAACTCTATTTTATAATGAGTTACAGTAGCCCAAATGTGAAGAAATAAAGACATGAGCGACCTTTTCAAGATCAGCAACATACAAGAAAAGGGGCTTGATCTTAGCTAACATTCAATAGTTAGAAAAACATGTTTTAACAACATAATTCATGTTTAACCAACTTGAGGTCGCAATCAAAAACCACACATCAAGTTCCTAGCATGGGATTTAGTTTATGGTGCAAGTGGACCAAGACTATAATCGTAGGCACAATGGAGGTCAGACAGCCCAAACATCACAATCTCAGTTTTTCCCTATATTAAAATCAAGAACATTTTATGATATTCAGGACTTGATACCTTCCGTACAATGCAATAAGGATATAAGGGAGTGACCACATTTCAAAGAGTGCAAAGAAATACCATATTTATTTAAAGATAGACCCCACAGTGAGAGTAACATGCCACATACACAGGCACCATTTTGCAGAATCAGTAGGTGTAGTTCAAGTGTAACAGGGTTAAGAATAACATGAAACTGATTAACAGTTACAGTAATTATCCAACTTGATTTCACTATAGTATTCCAAAATTGCAAAAGAAACAGGTCAACAATGCACCAACTCTTTCTCCTTTTAGGCAAATGTGGCCTCTAATGAACTAAGACAGCTTAACCCCACTGGGTAATATTTAAAATGCACATCAGATATCAGTTAATACCATATGTTATGTAATGTCAATACATTTAAATAAATCATCTAAAATGTCACAAGGACTAACAAGGATTAGCAAAGACATTTCTGATTATGCATCTAATTATTGAACAAATTCAAGTAAATTTTAAAACATCATTGTATTATTTAGACATAGCCAGGGTCATACAAGAATCGAACTGACCTGCACTCAACGATACACTGTGGCACACCCAATCCCCATAGGCAACCTTATTTTCCATTGCATGGGGCTCAATTGAAGAATGAATTATCATTATCATTATTATTTATTATTATTATTATTAAGAAAATGAAGTAGAAAAATAAGTAGAAGAAGAAGAAAGGAATAATGAAGTGAACTATAGTAGTCTACAACTATATCTTTCTAAAAATGAAACAGAGTGAGTGAGGCTTCAGGTCGACAGAAAATTCTTTACTTCAAAAATGCACACAACTGCTAAGGAAATTATGAAATATATGTAACTAAGTTTTTTTCAGGTGACCGTTGACAACACCGTGAGAGCCTACAAAGCTTCCAAGAGTCACCAGGCAATAGTCCATCATCTCATTATGAAAAGTCCCTGCTAGATACAGATAACTAAAGGAAAGAACAATACATGTCCTAAAGTACATGCCAGTTTAGCAAGGGTTTAAGGTTGGCAATGCTCTCCTGGAATTTTACCCAACAGCTGCTATTTCACAAAGATGATGTGAATTTCACAGAAACCTATGAAGAAATTATTTTTACTACACAATATGTACCTGTATATCACGTTATACTATACAAAGTACTGAAAACACAACACTGCTTATTTAATTAGACCTGTCTGTTTATGTATGTAAATTTTGTTAAGCATATGTGGTCATATTATGTTTCCTAATCTGTTTAAGACCTCCAAGTCGACACACAGTGAATTAAAAATAAAAACTGAATGGAATATTTTCTGAACGTGTTAGTTCTGTTATCACAGTGTCAGTCACTTGTGTTTTTCTAGTTATTACAGTGCAGGTTACTATTGTCGTGCATGATCAGGGGCCCTGGCTGGCTGGGATGCCAGTTGGCTGGAAGGATCGGGGGAAAGAGTGGGCTCCCCCAGAATGGTAGAGTGCAGCCCCTCTGGGCTGCTGTGGCACCATGGATTACCTGGGAGTTTGCTGCCGCCCTTTAGGGCTTTATGGGCACCACCAGAGGGCGCTACAGAAACGGCAGAGCACTAATACGGTGGGCTTTTACCACATCTGTAAGTGATCACAGGCCATGCTAAAAAGCCACCTGGAGCACTCCCAGGTGGAGCTTAAGAAGTGCCAGCCGCCACTACTACGGGGGCCAGAGTCAGGAGGGAGAGAGACAAAGCTTGCCAAAGGAGGAGTGAAGGCATAGAGAGAGAAAGAGAGAGAGAGAGAGAGAAAAGAAGAAGAGAAGACAAAGAGAAAGTACTGTGTTTAAGTGCTTTGTACTGTGCTGCTGAGGGGAATGATAGAGAAGTGTTACCCCTAGAGAATAAACATGTGTTGTGTGCTGAACTTGTGCCTGGTGTCTGTCTGTGTCGGGTTTGGGTGGCTGGTGCACCCCCTGCAGGCCAAACTGTATATTCAGGTCAGCAGTGCTTTTGATCATACCCTCTTCCAAATAGAGCTTCACAGTTCATGATGAAGATAATCAAGGTCAAGGTAACTGACAACCTGCACAGAGGCTCATTTACACAAAGCAAACATACAGTTGGCAATTAACTGAATGTACACATCTTTAGGATCTGGGATGCAACCAGAGAAAATCCAATCAACCAAAGAGAAGAAAGATGGGGGAAGGCACCTATTCAGGGGACACTGCCTCCCCCAAGACACCAGATGGCGAGTTCCCTGCAGTGTAGTGGTGCCCTAGATTTCCGCAGGTCATCATGGACTTTGTAGTTCTGCTTCACAGCTCTGCTGGGTACTGTGGGCGCTGCCAGGGGACGCTGCCGGGGGACATGAGGCTTTATACTTTCCATATAACCTGGAAGTACTCCCAAGTCATCGGGACAGAAGGACAGAAGTACTTCCGGGCTGAAGAAAAATGTAATTCTCCATCTGTTCCCGGAAGTGTTAACAAATCACGTGAACAGAAGAGGAGAAGCACGTCCAGATCAAGAACTATATAAAGGACTATGGGAAACCCAGCAGAGGAGCCAGAGTTAGAAGGGAGCGTGGCAGAGCTTGCTGGGAGGAGTGGAGGAGAATTGTATTATTTATTATGGGTTTATTGTTTATTGTGGTGGTTGTGGTGCTTTGGGGCAAAACACAGAAAAGAGAAGAAATTAAATTACTTCTTAGTGATTTTAACCCCTGTCTTGCGTACTGTCTGTTGGGGAAAAGGTAAGCAACAGCGCCACCAAGCGTCCACTTTGTGACAGGCCATAAATGACACCCTAAATACCCCATTTCCCTTTTTAGAACTTTCTCTCAAACACCCAGTTCTCCCTCCACTGTTTTTCCCCTCACCTTCCACTTCTTCTTGCCATCTTCTAAACCTCCAGAAGCCCCCACCGTTCTTTGTAACTCACCTGTTCATGGTACCACCCATCTTCTTCCTCCCAGCGTCAATCCTTTCACCTTTGGGTAGCACCCCATACTGCACTCCACCTCCACAGCTAGATTCAAAATTCTTCTAGTCACCAGGTTACATTCTGGATAAGATGCTACACTATAGTTGAATTTGCTGACAGCAGCGATGAGACTGCACACCATTAGGAGATGAACAGTCTGGCTAATTGGTGTCACACTAAAAACCTCACCTTGAACATAAACAAAACTAAAGAAATTATTGTAGATTTCAGGAAGGGAGATCAGTCTGCATTGATGAGTCAGTGGTACAGAGAGTGTGCAGTTTCAAATTTCTCAGTCTCCACATTTCAGAGAAACTAAACTAAGGCACCACTGCCATCATTATAAAAAGTACAGCAGTGTGTTCACTTACTCAGAAGCGTAAGGAATTGTGGCATGCAGAACCAAATACTGGTGAGCTTCTACTGCAGCACTATTGAGAGTGTACTGACATGAAGGATTACAATATGGTATGGGAACACCATAGCCCAGGAAAAGGGATCACTACACAGGGTGGTAGAGCAGGCACAGTGTATCACTTGCTCTGTTCTTCCACAGTAAACTCCACATACACCAAACACTGCAGAAATAGAACTAATGCAATTTTACATGACCTTACTCACCCAGGGCACAGTCCGTTCTCTAAACTCAGGTCATGCCATTGGTATGCTATTATCAAAGTTGGCACCTCTTGGTTCCAGAACAATTTTAATCTCTCTGTCTTCTCAATAATGTGCATCATAGTTAGAAAAAGTAAACTGTACAATAACACAGTAAACGTCCAATAAGCAGACTAGTAAGCTACTTAGTAATTTAAGACGTCTGTTCTGCATCTGTCTTGTCTTGTACTTGTTTAGTTGTATTTTATATGGGTGACCTGTTCTGTGTTTCATGTACTTGACTGAACAGATTGCATAATATTTTCTCTGTATATCTGTATTAAAGGCAAGTCAAAAGTCTTGAATCTTGATTAAGGGAGTGAGGTAAAGGTCTTAGTCAACAAAAAGCAAGAGGTCAAAAGCCAGAAAGTCACGGTAGCAAACTAATCCAAAAGGCTAAAGGAAAGAGAGTAGTTAAGAATTTTCTAAAAAAAAAGAACCATTAGCACATTAGCACCGAGTTCATTTGATGCCAAAGCTAAGATATTCTTCATACTACACCACCATCATGTTATAGCGTCATGAAATCTTGCGTGGAGTAGAAATCTTGCATGATGTGACCATCTTGTAAGAACACTGCATATCAAAATAGCAACGCAATAACATCACCATCATCATAAAAATACAATAAAAATCAGTTATAACTGTAAAATAATATATGGGAATGATAGCGTCCAAAAACTAAAATTCATAACACAGTACGGGGGTCCTCGGGTTACAACGTCTCGACATACAACGTTTTGAGTTTACAACGCTCACTCCTATAAAAACTTAAAAAAATTAAGATGTGAGCAGGAATAAATGTAAGGAGTTTTTTTTTTACACTCATTTTTTCTGTTACTACACACATTACAGTGTACAGTACAGTATATTTATGTCCTTTTCCTTTTTCTGTGGCTTAGTTGTGTTTTTATGTTCTAGATTATGATTTTGCAAATGTGTTAGGATAGGTAAGTGACTTAGGCTAGGGTCTGTTTCAACTTACACCAAAATTCGGGTTACATCACTGTTGTAGGAACGGAACTGTGTCGTAACCTGAGGACCCCCTGTATTGTCATTTATTTCAGTCTCTCCATTCTGGATGTTAAAAGTTTCACTAATGCTTCATGTTTTGAAACTGTTTTGGTTAACAGTTAATCTGTTGGAACCACTTATGCTAAGATGTACAAGAATATATAATGAATGATAAAAGGCTCATAAATTGGTTGTGACAACTACCCTTGGACCACATGGAAAGACCTAGCTACAAAAGTGGAATTGCACACATTGCTTTGTGTGGTCCAATTTAATTTCACCTTCTACTATACACAAGTAATGTCAACTGGCAAGTTTAAATTGACCTGGAATGAGTGAGTGAAAGTGGGAATCCGAGTGTTCTCTGTGATGGGCTGATGTTCCATCCAGGGTTGATTCCCGCATTCCACCCAAGTACAAGCAGGCTCAACTCTGTAAAGTAAAAAGCAAATTCCGACCTTGAATAAACACTTGGAAACTAATTGTGGGACATTAAGACTCTACCACGTACTGTTGAGACCAAAGTTAAAGTATATGAAAGATGAAGAGCTTTGCAGAGATTGTCCACCAGGTGAAATAGGCAGATATTTCTGCATTGAGCATCTTTAAGTTTGGATTGGAAAAGCTACATGAAAGACCACAACTGGATCTTTAAAATTCCCAAGTGTATCTTAATGATTTGATCTTATAAGATTTATTACATTATTAGCTGTCCCCCATGACTCTGCCCAAATGGTAGTGAAAAATAAATAAAAAAGCTGTAATTCTGGCCAAGCGGAAGGTAGGGTACGCTCCAACGTCAAACGTTGGCACTGTATCTGATCATGTTCAACTCTGACGGGAGAGTGTCCCATGTGCAGGAAGAAAAGCTTGTGGCTGTGATATCTCTGCCAATCAGCAGCTACCCTCTAAAACACACGTAGCTTTGATCTCTCTCAAAAATGTCAAATCTTACTCCTGAGCAATTTCTAGATGATAATGTCTGCTAAACAAACAGGTACTGTATCTCTTGCTAAACGGAGGCAAGGCATGCTCCAACAGGTGGTGAGAAGTACTGTAGAGTGACTTGAACAGAGGCTAGTATGTGAGTGAAGTGGGCCCAACCTGGCTCCCCACTGCTGACGTCACGCTTCCCCTTTTCCTCGGCCCACAGCCTCTCTCTCAGATTCACACGAATAAATCGGTGCTGCAAGCGAACTATGGTACTTAGTGCAATGAGAGAAGTCAAAATCATCCAGAATGTTCAGCAAATTATAGAAAAAAAACCCAATCTAAATCTGTTAAGCAGTTTTCTCGTGAAAAGCGGACAGACATTCATACAGACAGAAAAACGTTTGGATTTTATATTGTGAAATGTTTGAACAGACACAGAAAGAGGTTTGGGGGGAGCCACCCATATACTTCAATCAGGCTGCCAAAATGAAAGATTGGTTCCAAATGACATGTCTCAACAGATTTAATTCCAACAATAGAACGACAACAACAGGCAAACATGGAGTTTTTGCCGTGCAGGGGAAGTGATGTCAGCAGGGCAGGTACCAGAAGCGACACCCTCAACTCTTGTGGTTGGTCTGCCGATGAAAAAGAGGAAGAATTAGTGCACTCTGGCACGGAATTATCTCTTTGTGAGCCCTTCGGCTGCCTCCCATTTGCACGTGTGTGACAATATATATATATATGTAGATAGATATATAGATAGATATAGATATAGTGAATGAATAATGTGATAAACTGGGAATGATATATTTAAGATCATTTGTGACAAATAACGGGAGATGCATTCAGTATGGAAAACTGACCATACAGAATTGTGCCAGACCATGCTGTTGAGATATGAGGATGGATCTACAGATATAAACAAATCAACCCAGTTTGTTGTGCTAAATGCACTCCATCCATTTGAAAAATCTTTCTCCATATGACTAAAATCAATACAGTCAGCATAGCTCTGAGTTTATTAAAAAGTAGATCTAGGAGGCAGCTGTCATGGGGAAAGTTATTATGTTTTATCAAAAGTTGTGTCACACTTTATCTTTCATTCCTCAGCATGAAAATGGTCTTGTGTCAGAGTGATGGGAGTCGACAGTCTCCTGATGCAACAGATGTCACTCTGACTTAACATTAGGAAGTAGTCAGTCTTGCTGCTGTCAGTTGTGCTCACAGAAATCATGTGTTCTGCATGGTAAAGATACCAAATATGAGACCTTTTCACATCTGCTTAATGTCTCAGAATTTTACATTAGGCCTATTTAAAACCTATACGAATCAAGTACATCATTTGGAAAACATTAGATTAATACTTTTAAGGTGTTGTTTTAGTGCTTTACTTTTCCACTGTAAACTCTTAGATTTAGGGGCTTTGTAAGTAGGGAATCCATTCTCGGACGGGTTTATCCATTCCTGGGAATTTGGGAATCCCGCAGCATGTCATTCCCGGGAATCCCGGGCTCGCGGGGATGACACAGTGCATGGGTATCTCACATGTGAACGGTTTTAGATCAACTGACACTTATTTTTAATAAAACTACTGCAATATGTTGACACCAATAAAAGACTAACCTTATCTACAAGCAGTTCATGCTGTCATATAAGTACATGTACAGTATCTAGTTCAGGGGTGCCCACACTTTTCGGCTTGCGAGCTACTTTTAAAATGACCAGGTCGAAATGATCTATC
>JANRMT010062818.1:1375118-1428316 GCA_026402145.1 Polypterus bichir lapradei | reverse complement strand
ATAGATAGATAGATAGATAGATAGATAGATAGATAGATAGATAGATACTTTATTAATCCCAAGGGGAAATTCACATACTCCAGCAGCAGCATACTAATAAAGAACAATTTTAAATTAAAGAGTGATAACAATGAAGGTATAACAGACAGACAATAACTTTGTATAATGTTAACGTTTAGCCCTGGGTGGAATTGAAGAGTCGCATAGTGTGGGGGAGGAACGATCTCCTCAGTCTGTCAGTGGAGCAGGACAGTGACAGCAGTCTGTCGCTGAAGCTGCTCCTCTGTCTGGAGATGATACTAATCAGTGGATGCAGTGGATTCTCCATTATTGACAGGAGCCTGCTCAGTGCCCATTGCTCTGCCACAGATGTCAAACTGTCCAGCTCCGTGCCTGCAATAGAGCCTGCCTTCCTCACCAGTTTGTCCAGGCGTGAGGCATCCCTCTTCTTTATGCTAGGGACTAGCTCTGCACGGAAACCTGTCTGTTATCAGTTTTACAAATTTGCATTTATTTATTTGGCTCCTTTATCCAAAGCAGCTTACAACATTTGAGATACAATTAGTTACATTTCTTTTCTTTTTCCAAATGGAGCACAGACAGGTAACTGACTTGCTTAGGTTCAAACAGTGTCTGTGTAAGTCCAAACCCTTAACCACTACGCCACACTGCCTGCATCAAGCTACATTCCGACAAAAAATTAGCTGCACCTTGCAGCAACAGTCCGTTCACATGATAACTATACATAGAGAGAGAACAAGCTAAAGGATACGTGACTAAAAGAGTACTCCAAACATATTGTAAAGCAAAAAACTACTAATGACCTACAGAAGCCTTATAATTTTATGCAAAGCCAGCAGGAAAGATGTCTGCTATGAACGTTTTTAGATGACTACAAGTATCCTCAACATACCTTTTGGACTGTCACAACTCACCAGCGACTATTACAAAGAGGGTTCATTTCTATTTTCTTTACTTTAAAGGATTTTTTGATTGGGATTAGAAAATATACAGATTTCAAAGTGAAGATTAACTTTGGTTTAAAATATATTTAACATATTGAAAGTATTGTTGTGCTGTAATCAGCGTTGTTATGTGTGGTATGATTGCAACAATGTTGCTAAGAAATTAAACGGGTTACTTCCTAATATTCCGAGTTTCAAACTTCTGAAGAGAGTTAGTATGAAGTTTTTATTAGTAGTATTAGCTTTCAAAGAAAATGAACCTTTTGCTTTTTGTTACTAAATTTGATTTAGGATTTTGTTTTGGACTTGTCCCTAGGTCATTCTAATTTCCTGCCAATTGAACTTGGCTTTGAAATTAGACTGTGTCTTTTCTCCTGATTCCTACAGTCAAAAAATACTGCTAAGTTTTATCAATTAGCAGAATAGTGCAGGCAATGGTGCTTTTAATATAAAATACAAGCGTGCTGCAGATGATGTAACACTGAAACCTTGACCTTTCCGATAAACAAGAAATGATTGATCAACAATGCCTTCTTTTTCGCTAACCTGAAAATGAAGATGTAAAAGTATGAAGATTTATTACAAGAAGATCTTGCTTAATAATTTGTTTTAATATTTGTAATTTTGATAGCCTCATATGACACATCAGAGGCAAAAGCATGTAGTAGGCAATTATTCCCTTGCCATAAGAAGAAACTGTTTTGATGATGTGTCATTCAAAAATTCTGCAATGACTGCGCCATGGTTTATGACAACTTTTTGTGCCATGCCATTCGCCACACACTCCAAAAGAGAGAAGGAACACTCATTGATGAAGATGACCCCAATTTTTTGTAAATAATACTCCAGGCTGCTTAAGATTGTTACGTGGACCAGTCATTAGAGAGAAGGGTCAAATGAGTAATGAATGTTCCAGTTCTGTATGATTTTTAACTTTAAATGATAAGCCCTATGTTTGGACACTCCAAAGGCTCTCATAAACTCAATGGTCATATTGACCCGGTCCTGGCAATGCTCATATTCTGTGCTGGTTGTCAGGAAATTTGGACTACTGAATCTGACATGCACATTTTCTTGACACAGATATTGTCACCTGCAAGAAACACAAACAGAAGAATGCATGAAAAGAACATTAAAATGAAATGCTGAAGAACTACCTGCTCCAATCATGCTAGTTGTAACATTAGAAGGTTCAATCATGGCCTCTCTGTTGCCAAGAGGCCAAAATGGATTACAAATAATGTTTTGGTTTATACATCATACAGAGTGATGGCTCTGTCACTAAGGTTGAACTCTCAAGTAGCCCACTAAAGCACTCCATTTTATACGGATCTTCTCTCTAACTCATACACAACTTTGGCCAAACGGTGTCCGTCTGCCATTGATCCATCAGAAGCTTTTACAGATCATCATCTTTCAGTCAGCTTCTAGGCTTCCCCATTAAAAAGTGCTACATATTCCTGATCCTTCCAGATGGGGACAGTCTGCTACCACCTAATGGGCTATTGAGCAATGACTGTCCTCCTGCAAATTCTCATGGACCTCAGTCAAAAGAGAAAATGGTTTCCTTTTTAGTTTTGGGTCCATGTAATACAATCTATTACAATGGAATATTGATACAAAATGGTATCAAAAGTGAAATGTTAATAGTAAGAGCTCAGAAGGTGAAGTAAAAGCAAAAGGCAGTGTTGGCACGATATAGTGCCTAAGTACTTGTAAAACTGGCCTGTACCTTTCAACCAGCAAATATCCCAAGCTGAAAGTCAAGAAAATATAGAATAGATCCCCAAATGGTGAAAACAGTGCAAATAAACGTGTTCCATGACTAATATACTACAAAAGCAATGTCTAAAAACATAACATTGATTTGTTATTCCGGTCAATGAATTTCTCCTGAAAAGGAGACCAAATACCCGGCACACCCTCTGTTATTTTGCCATCTGACTTAAGTCCTTACAAAGCCTCTTTGCTTCACTGTGAGACCTCCCCTTCTTCAGAAGCTGCTGACCGGAGTCTCCTTCTAAGAGCAGATAAAGATGCAGGAGCTGTTTTGTATTGTGCTCAATAAGGTAGCCTTCTGGGAGTCTGCTGTGGCAGAATGCAGCAACTATGTAATGATCTGCTCCTTTTGTCCTGATTCAGGCTCTCCTCTGCTTCACTGCTCTCACTTTGTTCATTTTTCTTTGCATTCTCTTGTAACAAAATACACCTTTTTCAAAGCAGTAATAGTCAACTGGCAGAGTTACAGAACTCTAATATGCCCTAGTAAAATCAAAATGCGTAGATTTCTGGAATTATCATGTGACTTTCAAAATTATAAGATTCCCTAACTTCAAACTATCATCACTACACAGAACTGAACCTATACCTTTATGAACTTCCCTCAAAACAGATTACTATAATTTTTTTTTTTTGATTGTCATTCTGGAAGGGGGTACACAGTGACTTAGTAATCATTATGATAAATAGTATAATATTATTAGATAAAATATTAAGGGGTTATGGTCAAGAAAGTAATAGTAAATATGATGTAATATCATAGAAACCCTTGTAAGCATAGTGAAATTTAGCAGGATTCCGAAGTTTATAATATAATATAATCTCTCTATATGTAAAATTCAACATCTGTCTGTCTCTCTGTATGTCTGTCCGCTTTTCACAAGAGAACTACTTAACAGATTTAGGTTTTTTTCTATAATTTTCTTGAACATTCCAGTTGATTTTGTGACCTTTCTCATCATAGTTTGCTTGCGATAACGATTTATTTGTACGAATTCAAGAGAGAAGCAACAGGTCGAGGGGAGGGGGGGTGGTGCCTTCCTCACTCATTCACCAGCCTCTGAGCATACCTTAATTCCGCTTAGCTAGCGAATGAGAGAACTTCTTAGCGGATTTAGATTGGGTTTTTTTCTAGAATTTGCTTTAACATTCCGGTTGGTCTTACGACTTCTCTCATAGTGCTAAGAATCATAGTTTGCTTGCGGGAGCGATATATTCCGAGGGGAGGGGGAAGCGTGACATCAGGAGTGGGGAGTGGGTCTACCTCTGCGTTTTGGAGTGTACCTTGCCTCCGCTTAGCTAGTGATACTTTTTTGTTTATTTATTTTTAAAGTTTGTCCTGTTTCACTACTACAGGGAAGGAGCTTAAGTATAATATAATATAATATAATATAATATAATATAATATAATATAATATAATATAATATAATATAATATAATATAACTTTAGTTGGTATAATATGTCTCGCAAATCCACAGACACACATTCGATTCGCAGTTTGGCCACTTTGCTTGTGGTGTTTATAAGTTTACTCTATTTATAGGTTGAATTTGCCCACATTTCAAAGATGTGTATGTTATGTTAATTTATGGGTAAGGTACTTCAATTCCAAGAGTGACCTGTTCAGTGCTCTCTACCAACTCACTAATATATAAAATAAGGTTTGGTTGGTTGTGTGCGAGTACAGCCAATGACTGGCCAAAGTCTCTTCTAGAGATGGTTACTGCTCAGAAGCATAAAATATGAAAGTTACTGGGAATCTGTACAATGGGTTATGGAGAAAGTCAGCCGATAAGGCCTGTACTGCTGATATAGTGTGTTGAAATTCACACAGTTAAAACAAGATACAAGACAAAATTAAATAACAGAGACACAACTTGTTTTATGTTTCTAATAATTCATCTATCTATCAATCTTGAGTCACTCCTTTCTTTAAATGTATACATGCAAATGTGCATGCCTCTACTTTGTTGGCATTATTACTATCCATTATCTTTATATTAAAAAGCACATGTGAATTCCTGCCACCTAATATCTGCATTTATACCCAATCTCTTAAAATAAATGTTACATGTAAATCTGTTTTCAGATAACTAACATACATTGAAGTGTGTTAAAAATGTTAACAATGATTACAATATTATCAAGGATGCATATGTCTTTACAGTATGTATAAATGTATAAAATAGAATCGTTTAAGTTGTACAGCTAATATTCATATATTCCGAAGTGCATTGAGCCTGTTAGTCACACATATTAGCTGGTATACTGTAACATTAACTGGTAGCTCCATATATTTATTTATGTACAGAACATACTTGGTACACATTAATCTCTAGCGGCATAGTTCACAAACGTATATGAAGGCTGAAAATACACATCAAAGTTACATTTTTGTTTAGCTGACAGCAATATATTTTTTCTTGATAGAATTTGCATGGCAAGAACTGAATGCCCCCGGGCTTTTTATTCCACTCAATTCAGTTTTGTGTGGCTCATTTGGTCTTGTTTATTCAAATACAAATTGAAGATCCACCTGTGCTCGGTTAGAACTGCAAAACTGAATTTGTCAGATATTTTGGCTTTACCCTTAAATTGTGACATTTAATCTTCTGACTGACCCTTATTTTCATCATATTTACTGATTGATTATTATGTGTGGGATTCAGTAGTTAGAGCTGCTGCCACAAAGGATTTGGTCACTGGTCTGATTCTAGTCTGGGTGGAGTTTGCACATTCCCTCCATGTTAGTCTAGGTCTTCCTCTAAGACCTTTGTTTCATCTCATAGTCCAAAGACATGTATCTAGATTAGTGGTGTTCAAGTTTAGTCCAGGGGGTTGGAATAGATTTTTTGTTTGTTTGTTTTTGCACTTTTTTTTTACTTCATAGATGGCCAAGTTGTGTGTGTCCACTTGACATCTTTAAATCTATGCAGTTTAAAGTTGTGTATATCTTTGGGACCCATTCACAATCTTATGATTACCATGGTGGAAGGAATGGGTAGGAGACCATAACACTACCCCATTAACTCCAGTATGTCACTTATGGTGGAGACAGAATGAAGGCTGTGTATAAAATTACATCAATGGCTGATTAAAAAGGCTCCGAACTTAAAAACTCAAAGGAGATGTGGGGCAGCCTATACAAAGTATCGTATCAAAGGGAGGTGAATCGGCTGGCACCCAATGATGCACTCTCAACAGCCTTACCTTGAATTTCCTGAAAAAAGTACAAATAGAAACGAGTGTGGATTTTTGAAGACACTCCTCATCTCCTAAATCACTAGTTATAAATGATGCCACTGTGAACAAGGTGGAATTATTTAAATTTCTTGACACAATCATCACTCAGTCTGGCCTGGGATCAAAACATAACAGCTCTTATCAAAAAACCACAGTAGCTGCTGCCTTTCTTTGTCAAATTAAAAAAGTTTAACTTGTCCTGATCAGTGCTGGTACGGTTTTTTTTCAAGCTGTTATTGAACGAATCCTTACTTTCTTCATAACAGTCTGGTAGGGCATAGCATCTGCTCGCTTGAAACGTAAACTGCAGAATGTTATTCTGACAGTAAAAATAAAAATAATAAACCTGAAACCGGACTCTATTGTGTATACATTGTAAGGTTTCTAAACTCTTTTCGGAACCCCCCCTCCCAATTTGAGGACACACTATCACTGCATCCCAGAGCTGTAGCAGCTTGCCGCAAAAGCAAATCCGAGCCGATCGCAGTCACGCTATAAGTGCCATCATCGATGGGTGATGCAAGGAACATTATTACTGCAGGGAACAGCATTACTTGGCCACTAACCTGACCACGACGCTGGTTGACTGCTGTGTCTGTGCATAGGTGAGTGGTAGATCCCACTACAATAAATACCCGTGCTGTTCCTGTTTCAAGCTGAATAAAGCTGGTTTTGCTAAAGTACTGAGACTCAGCCTCGTGTTTTGGGGTGTAAGACAGGCACTCACACGTCACAACATCACAGGTCAAAAATGCACTGGAAATATAATCAAGGACTAGATTCGCCAAGACAGACATCTCTTTAAGTTATTACCATCGAGGAAACTTTAACGGTAGTTAAATACAAGAAGTACTAGACAATGAAACAGTTTTGTTCCTTCTGCATTCACTACGGTTAAACTCAACCTTTGATTCATCTTTGTCTTTTCCTGATTTTTAAACTTGTCCATCTAATCTAAATTATGTTTATTTTAAAAACAATTACTTCATATATTACTGGGCAGAAGTGTATTTTTCCTTTACTATATTGTTTTGTATATTTGCGTTTTGCGTAGCATATTTTTTAATACAACTACTATACAGCATATAATGCTTTGATGGTGTCAAGTATTGAAGATTATGTTGTTTAATTGTATTTACCTTGTTTTGTGTATGAATGTAACACCAAGGAAATTCTGAGCAACTTTTTTACATGCCAATAAAGTTCAAGTTCAATCTCGATTAAGGAAGTGAAATTAAAAAATAATAAATGCTAAAATTTTAATGTCTTATTTCATTAAAGTACTTCAAAGCAGTTTACTAAACACATTTGCTCAGAAAAGCTCTTCATTATCCTTTGCCATTAGTAACTGTTAGGTGATGTCAGTTTCATCCATCCCACTTCAACCCAATGAGGATGAACTGAAAGGTGCATGTGTTGAAACCAGAAAAATACTCAGGTACTTAGAGGTGGACTGGATTAAGCTTGTTGAATATTTAGATATTATCAAAGATAAAGCCGTCAAGAAAACAAGTAACTGCAGTCTTTTTGTTGCATATTTCTTCAATCATCTGATGTAGAGCTTGGCCCACATGAGAAAGAATTGATTTGAATTGAAGAAAACTGCAATGTTTGTAAATCTCTGATAATGTACTGTCTTACATGCTGTCACTGACCTGATGGATAACAACATTGTTTAAATGTGTCAGAGCCAAAAATTAATTGTTACAAAGCTTATCTAAGAGATGACAAGCAGAAACATGCAAATTGTGATTGTTTTTACTAACTTCCCTTATGAAATTACATTTTGTTTTATTTTATGAACATACGCTTTATATAGGAATTACTGAATTATATCTTGAATAACATAAAATTCAGTAATTTGTCCTACCTTTAATATCTAATGTATCTTTTTCTACAGCTCATTATAAATACTATATCTCACTTGTGGGCAACCACCCATTTCTGACAATCAGCTGGCTAGTGGTCTCGGTTTGAACCTAAAATTCAGCGCAAACAAGTTTTAAGGGAAAATCTTTATAGAATGGTCAAACAAGCAAGGGTCAAAATCTTAAATCGTGAATACCCGAGCATTTAAGACAAAGCCTAATAAAAAATTATTGTCAAAATGAAAGCAAAGTTCAAGGTCTGTACATGTTTTTTCTTTTTAAGTTTGTAGTTTTATTTTTTGAGATTGTCTTTATTAGATAGATTTCAGACACCAGGTAAGAGCTACATGTCTGGAAACTGTTAAAGAATTCCCAGTCTTTTATCCCTGGCTCAGATGTGTCCTTTTTATGTATCTTCTTTTTCTTTGTCCTTTAGATATTATTTTGTAAATTATGTTTCTGTTTTCAATCTGTTGATATTTTGTTATTTCTTAGTGAGTACTGACTTGTTTATTTATTTTGTATTGTATTTGTGAATTGTCTGCTTATCAGTTCTTATGTTTCTTGTCCTCTTCATGTTGAGCCTAAGTTGATGGGGCACTCAGGTTCTGCAGCTGTGGATCCATTCCCAGGTCTATATAAGCCTGAGTAAGCCATGTTTGCTTTCAATCACGTTTGCTTGGATTTCTTGTCTTCATATTTTTGGATTATTGTAAGTACCTATTTTAGATATTCTAGTTCTTGTATTTCTGCTCTCTTTAATGCTTTGAACACGAGGTACAAGGGAACTCATGTGTCATTGAGCCACTAAAGTATAATAGATAAAAAAGCTGCTGATGCTTTTGAATGTAGATTTGTTGCAAGAGGAATGTTTTGATAATAACAATAATCGAGATAATGACAATGAATTAGATGATGTGGAAAATGTAGACTCTTGTGCTGATGCGGATATTGGCTCCGAAGGCGTTTCTTCATCACAAGACACCTGACTTGTCACGACTGTCAGGACAGCACTACATGGACTTTCTGCCACCCACTGAGCACTAACAATCACTAACTACAAAATGTGCTGTGTGCAATAAGCATAGGCAGCGCAAAGAAACATGTATTTGTAATACTGCATTCTGCGGGATGCCATGCTTCAGGGGCTCTCATTCAAATGCACACCTTTAGTCATTTGCTGGTAAAAATAAAGTAATTAATAGTTTCTTAACATTTTGCATTGGATATATTTACATTTACATTACACAGAGCTTTGAAGAGTTACTGTTGATAGTAAAACCATTGCTTTTTAAAACATTAATTTACATTTTAACAAGTTTTGATAGAGTTTATTATTTATCATATATGTATAAACCTACAGGGTGGTCCAGATCTAATTATGCAGATCCAGATCGTCTTGATGACTTTGATTTATGCGGGGACGATTCCAGTTTGGTGCAAAGACAATTCTTCATGTCATCAGTTCGCACATTTCTCGATGGTCCGGGATTTTTCGGGTGATTTTCTATGTAATAAACTTAATAAGTTATAGCGTAATGAAAACTGCATAATTAGATCTGGACCACCCTATATACTTGCAGCAACCTGGCAACAAATGGTTTAGCAGTCAATGTGTTAAGGACTAGATATATCAGTTCCCGACTTACACGCCCATTCAAAAATGCGACACATTTCTTTTTTTACATTTTCTTGCCTACTCCAATCTCGCACCAGTTTCTCAGACACGTCAAATTTTGCTACAGCAGCGCAGTTACCAATTTCTTTTGCCACTTCAATGACTTTTAATTTCAAACTAGCTTTATATTTTCTTCTGATCGAATGCTCTATCGTAGATAAGAAATGCTCTTATGATAGAGGTGAATGAGGGTGTGAGATACCAAAAACACACAACAGTGCAATTGTCGCTTCGGAATAGTTCGCGTATTACCGTGTGGTCACGTAGACACAATACATAGAAAAAAAGGCAGTGTGCTCCATGGTTACTTTCTCAGGTGGGCGTTAGCATATCATAATCTCTTGAATCAATAGGGCGAGTTTTCCACATTCGACTTATATGACCGATATTATAAAATACTGTAAAATATACAGTAAAATCAAGCCCTGACTTATCCGCGGGAGAACTTAAACACGAGCATATACGATATACAAAATCATGGTATATAATAATTTGTCACGTAAGACTGTGTTCTAAAGTAAAGTGTTTTTTTTATAAATTTTTAAAAATACATTGTCTTCTCTTACAATGGGAATTAAGGGTACATGGGTCCATAAGACAGTGAAAAAGCCTCAAAACTTACCAAATATGACCACATTGAAAAAGCTTCAAGAAAACATGCCTTCTGCATTTATAAGGCAAAATAATGATTGTATCACAGATTCTTAGAACTTTTTCTCTTGTGATAAGAATACATTTCCTGTTGACTTGTCTGCTCATAGCCTCTGTCATGGGTGGAGTTACGACAACCCCAAACAGTCCCCAGTGCCAAGCTATATTCTGTTTAGACTTCTGCTTTTGCTTCTGCAGTAGTTATGTTCTGCCATGGCTTCTAAAAACAGACAGGTGTTTGCTCAGGTCATATAATAGCAAATTGCTGCTACTAAAGTGGCACAAGTTTGTATCTGTGTTCGCCTTGCAATGTACTGGCACCCTGTCCAAGAAAGGGTTGAGAGCCTGGCACCCCAACCTTCTGATTGGTAATATTATGGTGATGATAAAAATTAATTAAATAAATTTTTTGAAACTTCTGAGTACTGTTTTAGTTGAAATAGTTGCATTCTTAGATAATATGTTGAAAGATGTGTATGTGTGAATAAATACCCATCACAACCCTCTACAAGCATTTGCTAAAGCAGAGTTTGCTACTCACATACAGTACATGTAAAAATGGCTAAGGTCCAGATTTTTTAACATACAGTATAATGTTATCCTTCTATTTATATTAGACTCTGTTTAATTTGCTTTAGTATACACTGAAGACCCCTGCAACAATAGCACCATCAGACAAAAGTCAGGAATCATCACTGGCCCAAATAATGTCAGCTTCTCTTCATAAAAAAGTAAGAAAAATCTACCAATTGCATAACATTCAGTTGTGTCCAGAAACGTAGTTAACTATTTTGAAAGCTGGAACATTTTTAAACTCTGTAACTTTCAAAGACACAGTTATTACATTTTGTTTATTAGATATTTTTGTAACAGTGAGTTATATTTAAAGAAAATAAATAAAAAAAATTATTTGAATTATTATGATCTGCAGGTAAAGCAGCCACAAGGTTGTTTTTAGTGGAAATCTTGAGTACACGTTTATTCATTGTATGCCACGGTTAAGGAAGTATTCATTTCTGTAAGCTAAGTTGCTTACATAATTTACTTTTATGGTCATGAACATCATGTATCTTACCTGCTATGATTCCAAAGAGCAGGAGATGTGAGCTAAATGATCAGAAGCTCATCCAAGCATATTTGTTTGCTTTATTCTGAAAAGTCTAAAAAGTCGCCAATAGTTTTCAATGGGAGTTTATTGATTTTCCAAACTGCGTACTGTTTACCATACATGCAATGTCTCAAAAATATTGAACTTTCCCAACGAATTTCCTTGAAGAACAAGTGTGCTGAATTTAAACAAATTCAGTTCATTGGGAGCTGTATGTTTCTGTTATGTATTACCCATTGTTCCTTCCCTGGGTTATGCTTAAGTTTCTTTATTCTGACATTTTTGTTTCATTCGTTTCACTCATTTCTGTTAATGTTGTTCTGTCCATTTACTATTTGTGTAAATTATTTTTCTCTTAATTTAATTCTATTTATTTATTATTTAATTTTGATGTGTGTAATTATGCTCTGTTATGTTCCTTGGGTTTTGTGGGTGGATCCCCAAAAGGCGGGGCCACCCTTACTTTACAACTAAGGAACCGCCCCTCAGTCTTTATAGGTGAAATCCTACCGGTTCACTGAATGCGCTAGGCATGAGTTGTAAGTCTGTTTTGTGGATATTGCCATTCTATTGGTCTTCTTATATTTAATTAACTTTTGATTCCGTTTTAGGTCTCTAATTTCTGAATTTGTGTATTTGGACTTTTTGCTTTTTGTTAATATTTTGTTATATTTCTCATTTTGTTAATAAATCCTCCTTTTACAAAGACTCTTTGTTGCCCATTGGTGAGCAAGTGAGAGGTTTATGATTATCCCATCTTTGTGAGACATTTCAATATATTTTGGGACATCTTATATATAAACGTCTGTGCATGAAAGTGTGTGCGTTTGTCCGGCCCGGAAGTGACAGTTGGAGTTGGGGTAAGGGATCCACCACCAAGGAAACAAAAAACTCACTTAGCCGCTAATACAGAAGCAAGGCCAGCACGTCAGCAAAATGAAACCTCAGAAGAAAGACAAAGTCGCTTAACCGCTAACATTGGCAAAACGGTATCCCTTTTACCTTTCCTCCCGCCACTAACGCACAAGCACATTTCAATTTTTTTTCTGACGATTTCAACAGTTTCTAGGACCCTGTGCTTTTTACAGCACTGGCTTACACAGCTAGTTCAATATAATGTACAGTACTACTGAAGCTAAAACATTAATTAATGTTCAGGCTGCCTTGGGATGTGGCCTAATTTAGGGAGGCTTGTGAAGATTCTGCCTTGCCTTGTAGCTCAGTTTTCGAGGCCTCACAAATTTTGCCATTTTTATGTTGTTGCATCACAACAGTTGAATCTACAGCTATTAAATTGTGTCTACTGCTAGATATTATGACTAATTTCAGTAACAAATCTTTTTATTTCATTTTTTGCTGTTGTTCAGAATATTTTTCCATAATAACGCTAAGGACCCTGTGCTTCTTTTTCATATCTACAAACTATTCTAATTTTGCGAGGCTCTTAAAAGCTACAGTCAATAGATACATCTTATGTTTGATATATTTACCATCCCATATTTGAGTCAGTATTCTGTTTTAGGGAGAAAGGTTGAGTCCTGTGGTAAACTAATAAAATGTAAAATGCAAAATTTTATTCCTTGATTTTTTTCCAATTGGGTACCTGTTTTTACATGATTTTGTACTGGAGTTGCTACTTTTATTGAGTCCTGTGTCTCTGTTAAGATTTCGTAAAATGTGACCCTCTAAATGTGCTATACGCACATAATTCCTGTATGTTACATGATTAATGCAGACAATATACATACAAATCAAGAATTTAGTCTCCATAACAATATTCTCTTTTTAAAACATGTTCATGCACCTCTGACCAAGTGTTCATGCAGTCAATGATGTACTTTAGAGTTTATCCATCCAGCTCCCTGAAGGGAGACAGAGATGTTTTTTTTTCAATCCGGACAATTCAGTGAAATTAAAATGATGCTAGGAAGTGTGTTAGCTTAGATAAAAATGAGAGCTGGTGCTTCTGATTTTTCAGCTGGGGTTTTTGGGTACTTGACCCCCCATCTTCAAGTTAACTTGTGTAATAAAGTACTTGCAGACTACTATGTCACCATCTCTTGTTCTCATAATGTAACTGGACCACAGTCTTGTTGATTGCTAAAATAGGGGAATACTTAAAATAATTATAAAAGTTCCACTTACGCCAACCTTCGTTTAAATTCAGGTAATTATTCAGGGAATGTGAGAGTGATCAATGGGTCACTTGTTACAGATTTACAAAATAAATACTGTACTGCTCAAAAAAGTATCTGCTGGTTTTTACTGCACAGATATCTTAAACAAAATAATTTCCTTGTTGATTGTTAAACAACTAAGCAGGACACAATTCTGTCACATGGCACAAATAAAGTTTGACTTCCTTTAACTACAGTCCAAGACAGAAGAAGGGAACACAATAAAAATGAAAATGCAGTACTGTAGTGAGATTCCCACATTAAAAAAAAATTGCAAAATGAATGACGCTAAAGTGCATTGTGAGCCAAGAGAGCAGGAGAGAAGCTCCTGCAGATTTACTATGCATTTTAGAAAACAATAGAGGCAAGCTCAAGCAGATTTCCTATCATTAGCACTAATTAGTGGCAAGCCAGTTAACATTTCAACAGCAAAATGACATAATTAAATCCACTTGACTCCACTGTTCCTGTAAAGGAAATGATATTTTCAGCAAAAATACATTTTATTCTTGAATGCAGGGTCCTGGGTCTAACTTCTGTCCCAGATATAGGTTGTCTCCTTTGTTTGAATGTCTGAATATTCCTCTCATAAAAAAAAAACCAGATTAACTGTTATTTCCTTATCAGTATATTTTATTGCCTGTTTACAGTTCTTAATGCACTTCATTTTCAAAGTGAAATATGTCATATTATAGTTTCTTGTTGCAAAAATGTTAAATTATCTTGTTGTCCTGACTTTTACCTGCGATTATTACACAATGTTTAATTAAGGTCACTCATGACAATGACAGTCCCAACTAAATGCACTTTATTATTACAAAGTTACTTATTGGCACTGCTCTCAGTACTAGGGAGACTATAACATGATCAAAATGTTACAGCTCTATCACTGCAGCTTTCTATTCAAACTCAAATATTTTCAAAAGCATGTGGTTCATCTGCCCTCCGAAACAGTCTCATATTTAAATTATTATGAAAATAGCCATCCTTGTGCATTTTTTGTTCTTGCCTGTCCTTTTAAAAATAACGTGAACCCATTAAAATTAGATTTATGCTCATCTTTAAGATTCAGCCAGGTTTCCGTTACTGCTATAATAATGTTATATTTATGTGCAGTTATACACAAGCTCAGCAATTTTATTTTTAACACTTCTGGCGATAAAACAAGTAATTTATGGACTATTACTCTCTCTTTGTTTGGTTTTCCTTGGTTACTTAATATTTTCAACATTATGTTAGTTGATGATTGGCATGGCGTTAGAGAGGTAAGCACTGCTGCTTTATAGCTTCGAGTGATAAGGATAAAAACCCCTGATCTGTGTGGAGTTGGCAAATTCCCTCTGTGTCTTTGTTAGATTTTTAAAGGGTAGCTCAGTCTTCCTCTCCCATCATAAAGATGTGAGTAATAAGTTTGCTGGCCCAATGTGGATGTTTCTGCAAGTGCCCTGTGATAGTCAGCCATCCAGAGTTGGTTACTGTCTTGTATTAATTTTATTCTGCCATTGAAAAAATGGCAGTACAGCAATTTGTTTGGTGAAGGGACCAGGAGAAAGTCAAAAATACGGGTGAAAGTCGGAACCAAAAATCTATCCTATCTGTTGTCAACCCAAAAGACTAATCTAAATTGCAATCAAAATTATGAAGGAGATATTTTGTTAACCCTAAAGACTACAGAACTGAAATTGAAATATACACTAAAAGTTTTGAGGCATATTTGCCAAATTCAAACAATTTGAATGTCACTTTATCCTGTTATATTCTTGACCTCAAAAGCCACTCGCTTGCATTGTCTGAGTCTTGCAATGTGGAGGTAATTATCAACAACTGCCTCAAACCTGGCAGCACTCACTGGAAGAAAAATGGCATCCAGAAATATGAAAACGATTTTTAACTCTTAGAAATATTGTTGGAAAACAAAAGTATCCTTAAGTATTTTCGACTTGAGATACCAATTTTTGTACATTAATAGTATTGCCTTGTTTGAATTCCTAAACCTGGCATATCTTGTATCATAAACGTCTTGCCTCCAGTTCTTCAATTTAAAGAGCACTCCGCTAACCTGCTTGTAAAACACTACCCTTCCACCTCCTGTAACTAGGTTTAGTCTGCTCCAAAAAGGACCCTCAAAATTATATAAATGTTTGAATCATATCTTCATGCATAACAGAGGACACACGCTTAAACTTCTGATGTCAAACTACAATGTGTCAAGTTGTTCAATGTTGGTTCTTGAAAGGCACCTTATATTAAAATTTTTTCTTGAAAGGCACTGTTACCTTTAATGTTCATTTTATATTGGTGGACAAGTTAATACTCAACCTGGAATGAACTGCACTGTACTGTATACCTTATTCTAAGAGAAAGGTCTGTAACATATTAATAATGGCCAAGAGTCTCATGCATAACGCAGTGCGTAGAATTTGCACTATAACATGATGTAAGCACAAAAGCCGAAATGTGCTTACACACAGAAAAATCCAGATGCAGGAATCTGTGCGTACTCCAACTTCCACGTTCTTCTGCTCCACAAATCCCGGTCAGCGTGAAAAGTAACGCACGTGCACACGCCTGCTGTCCTGCTCCAATTCCTCCCAGAATTACGCCTCTTTGAATATGCAAATCAATATAAATAGCACTTAAGCTCAGCGTTCTGTGAAATGACAATGGGAAAAGCACAGGGGAAAATATAAGAATTTCAGCGAATACCAAGTGGAGGCAAAGGAAAAACATACTATCTGTTGATTTAAACAGTGGTATAATCAACAAAAGGAAGTTGATTGAGTGATAGAGCGTGTCAGAGAAACTCGAAAGCTCAAGTTCACAAAGTCGCACAGTGCCAAAATAAAAAAGAAGTTGTCAGATATCAAAGTCGCCGTGAAAAGGCGAGTTGTAGCCCACCGTCTGAGCTTATTAGGGTACAGACAAAAAAAAAAATAGGCACACAGTGGGAAAAAAGCACAAAATGTCAACTTTAATCTCGAAATTTCCACTTTAATCACGTAGTTTATTTTGTCATTCAAGTAGAACATCATAAACTTCATCTTAAAATCATTTAATTTACTAGTTTCTCAAATCCAATCGTAACTAAAGTAGCACATTAAATGCTTTGTTTTGTATTTGATCTTCAATGTGCTCTATGTGTGTGAATCACTACGTGCTTCCGTTCTTTCTCTTTCTCCGACAGGACACAGAATCCATTACATTCGTGATATTACAGCTCTCTGAATAATTAAAATACTGAGATGTATACGTGATATCATTTTCATGATGATTGGAATAAAAGCATGTTATTAAACATGAGAACACGATGGAGAAGTGATTGTTCATGTCTCACACAAGATGCTGCTGCGCCTTGCGCGACCTTCGATTAACTAATTTATTGTAGCAGTACTGGCTCTTTCAAACGTACTAACCTGCAAATCCTGTCCTTACTTTTCTTTCTCCAAATACCCAATCGCCACACAATCAGCTCTGTAATAGACGTTAAGCCATTTGTAAGCTTACAACAATGATTCTTCAAAACTTTTAAGGAACATTGAAATATCTTCATAGTATGTGTTTAATTATTCTATCCGTCTATCCTTCCAGTGTCGCGCCAGCCTCAGCAAATATACAGCGCAAGGCAGGGACAATACGTGAACTTGCTAGCGCTGCGGCACCATGTCCTCACATGTTTAATTATTAGCAATACAGATTATTTAAATGAAGTTAAAGTTTTATCTGTATAATGTAATCAACATATTTTGCTGCATTTCATCTTAAAAATGATATTGTCATCATATGTAAATACGCGCTTTATAAAGTGGCGCAGGTTGTGCAATATTATAACTGTAGTGCAAGTTTACAGTCAGGTGATTGTACTTATAAGTACAAACAGTTCTACAAGGAGCAATTGATTGAGTGCATTTATAGTTCTTTGGATGAAACTGTTTCTGAACCGCGAGGTCTGTACAGGAAAGGCTTTGAAACGATCAGCTGCTGCTGTGATTCCCCACTCAGATACAGTGATATTAATACTCTGAGTGGTGGAAAAAGATGATCCGCTGTGGCAACCCTTAAAGGGAGCAGCTGAAAGAAGAAAAAGAAGGTGCAGTGAGAGTAACAACGTTAAAGCAGTTATGGTATTTGGAATACTATGGCTATTCCCTGGACCATTATATTGTTACAGGTTAATTACAATCAGATGCATTACACTAATAAACCATATGCGGTTAGTTTCAGTGTATTTATAAAGCCACGTCAGAAATGTCGTTCTAAGAAATAAAGGGTAACCACACAGGAACAGTAGCACTGCTTTGACGCTGGGTGCCGCCAGTCTGCAAAACTGAGCGGAGAACTTGCGTACGACAGGGTATGAGCTACCGTGGAAAAGTGGCTTTACGCCAAGTGTAGGTTTTATACATTGCGATTTTAACGTGGAAAAGTTCTTACACAACATTTCTGTGCATACGCACCATTTATACATGAGGCCCCAGGTCTGGCTACCTAAGCTTTAACACCTTAGCATGGGCCCGAAGCTGCTCTATTCATGAGTCACACTCCTGTTGGGATGCCTATATATCCTTCAGCTGCAAAATCATTATCAGAGAAAAGGGCTACACTTCAAAGAACTTCAATAAAAGCCAAGAACAGCACCAGCTGGGAGTCACAGGTGTGGCACTCTGCTCCCTGACAGTTACTTTAAAAAAAGGCTGCACTAATACAGAACTCTATCAAAGGCCTGGAGAAACCCCTGCCAGGTAGCCTGTTCTCGAAATGTTACCTCTAAAAGAGCCGAACAAACAATGAATCACACAAACAAGCACAGATCACACCTAAAGACATACAAATCATTTACAAGACATATGACTCACATCTCGCTATATTGCACTTATCACTCAGGGGAGATCATATTTGTAAACAAGGCAGTTTCAATGAGACAATACTCAAAGTTTATTTCAAACATTACTTATTTAGTTGCGTAAAAAGCAGGTATCAAATATTAGAAGTCATAAGTAGAAGAACACAACCTTAACGATACAAATCAACTTTGGTATAGCCACGAGAAAGATGTCCGTGTAAACTAGAGTCCAATCTTCATTATTCAACTTTCTTAACACTAGAATTCCTGAAGCCTACGAAAAAACTCGTAATCCCGGCCCACCTTAAATCCCTTCTCACCTCTCCATCAGCATCTTTTGTTTTGTAAATGCATCAATCAGCACAAGCAGCAAGCAGCCTGCTGTCCCATCCTTCACCTTGACGGAGCTCAGCTTGGGCAAAAAGCACTCCCAGCTCAAGGCTTCTTATCTGCATGTGAGGTGAAGTGCCTGGAGTTGTATCTTCTTATATAATATACTACTGTGGCTGTCCGTTTGTCTGTCCAGTATTTTAAATCACCTGTAACTCGCAAACCGTTTGAACTATTGACCTGAAATTTGGTACACATATACTATGTGACATCGACTATCCGCTTTTGGGGTGATGACTGAATTCCAAGGTTATTCCTCTTTTTATTTTATTTTATTGTAGAATCAACTCTTGGCAGCGGCCAGCAGGGTGGCCATTCAGTGCATGCGTACGAGCGCCGTTCTCATCCCTACCACCTTCGTTTTCACTTCCCCTAACCCTTCAAATCTTAAATCATTCATGAAGCAGATTGAAGACTTAAGTGCCAGCTTAACTGAAAAATTAAGGAAAATGTACTAAGTAATTGCAACACAAACACTGACTTAATCAGTTTTAATGCAAAAAGATGCAGATGAAAGAAGGGAAGAAGTGGGCTGCTAGGGTGGAGAAAAGAAGATCTGCTCAGGAAGTAGCAAGCGCATCAACCACTGATCAAACGAATGCTAAACGTACAGAGAAAGTGGAGGAAAACTATGAATGCTCAAGTCAAGTGTATTCACTGCATGCTATCGTGCAGTGTGCCACTACTGGTTGGGTAAATAATACAGTACAGTAATCCCTCCTCGATCGCGGGGATTGCGTTCCAGACCCCCCCGCGATAGGTGAAAATCCGCGAAGTAGAAACCATATGTTTGTATGGTTATTTTTATATATTTTAAGCCCTTAGAAACTCTCCCACACTGTTAACATTATTAGAGCCCTCTAGACATGAAATAACACCCTTTAGTCAAAAGTTTAAACTGTGCTCCATGACAAGACAGAGATGGCAATTCTTTCTCACAATTAAAAGAATGCAAATATATCTTCTTCTCTTCAGGAGCAGAGAATTTCAGAGAGAGAGAGAGAGAGAGAGCGCTCGCAAAGAAAAGCAAACAATCAAAAAATCAATACGTGTGCTTTTAAGTTTGCCGGCATTTTTTAGAGGAGCGTCAGTATCTTCTAAGTAAACAGCCTGTGTGCAAACAGCCCCTCTGCTCAAAATCTCCTCCGTCAAGCGCAGAGAACGTCAGAGAGAGAGAGAGAGAGCGAGATTAAAGCAAACAATCAAAAAATCAATACGTGTGCTTTTAAGTTTGCCGCGGCATTTTTTAGAGGAGCGTCAGTATCTTCTAAGTAAACAGCTTCTGTGCAAACAGCCCCTCTGCTCACATCTCCTCCGTCAAGCGCAGAGAACGTCAGAGAGAGAGAGAGAGAGAGAGAGCGCGAGATTAAAGCAAACAATCAAAAAATCAATAAGTGTGCTTTTGGAAGCACCGCGATAAAGCGGCATTTCTTAGAGGTGCCTCCGTATTCACTAGGCAAACAGCTTCTGTCCAAACAGCACCTCTGCTCACAACCCCTCCGTCAGGCGCAGAGAATGTCAGAGAGGGTGAGATAGAGGCAGAGACAAGCAAACAATCAAGCACCGCACGGCAAACATATCGTATATCATTGAGGAGTTTTATTTAATATGTAATACATGCTCTGATTGGGTAGCTTCTAAGCCATCTGCCAATAGCGTCCCTTGTATGAAATCAACTGGGCAAACAAACTGAGGAAGCATGTACCATAAATTAAAAGACCCATTGTCCGCAGAAAGCCGCGAACCAGCGAAAAATCCGTGATATATATTTAGATATGCTTACATTTAAAATCCGCGATAGAGTGAAGCCGCGAAAGTCGAAGCGCGATATAGCGAGGGATTACTGTATATCTTTATTTGGAATACATGCATTTTATGTGTGTTCCGTGTCTACAAAGATCTGGGTAAGTGTAGGATGAAAGGAAATACGAGAAATGTGAGAAATGCTGAACACATACCTAAAGTAGAAAATTTTTCCATGTTATACTAATAATGACATAAAGTGTATAATATGTGAAGACTTTAGTCTAAATATCAAATAAACTTGTGTGCTTTTATTCAAGAATATAACCAAAGAAAAAAAACCCATTTGATTTACATGTGGCTGTCAAAAAGTTAAAAACTAAAGCTTAAATGTCAATCGATAGGGAGTTTACATGTATTTTTGAATGGTGCGGAGGTAAGAACTGCTGCCTTATGACCCGGACGTCCCGGGTTTTTAGAACGGGCACTCTGCGTTTTGAGTAGTGAGCTGCTATTATTATTATTTCTACAATATAATAAAAACCATACATTTGATTTGAGTCTGTAACACCTAGTGTAAATTTTGGCTATTTGTAAAAGTTAGCACTTCTTTTTTTATTATTCAGTTTTATTCTCTCAGAGAATGTTCACATGGTACATGAACTTACCTCTCCCTCTCTGAGTTGATGGCATTTATCTCCACTCTTTTCACAAAAGCAGTGCTGTGACTGATGCCTGCTCAAAAATGTTTGTTGTACCGGCAATCAAATAAACAATGTCCTGTGACCGCTATCAGACAGGACAAAGGCAGGACTGTAACAACAGACAGCTTCTTCACAGCTCTTTCACCGGCTAATAGACTGTTGCACTCTACTTAGAACTACAAAGTAAAATGGGACATCCACCTGCAACTAAAGTCACTTCAGTACGCAGGCAATTCATCATAATAATAATAATAATAATAATACATTTTATTTATACTGCATAGCGCCTTTCCCATGCTCAAGGCACTTACAGAATATAAGAAAGAAAGGCAGGGTATACAGTATATAGCATAGTACAAAGCAAATAAATAAATAAAGAAGATTAAGACAGTAAATTCAGAGAAAGCCTAACAGACAACAGAATTGATGGTCTAGCACACACACACAGGTTACATGAGCATCTTGACATAGAGGTAAACTGAGAGAAGGGTAATAAAGTCATTTAGAGCTAAAAGCTTTCCTGAACAGAAGAGTTTTGAGTTGTTTTTTAAAAGAATTCATGGAGTCAGCTGACCTGATTAATTTCGGTAGGTCATTCCAGAGTCTGGGCACTATACTACTGAAGGCAGTCATCTTTATTTTACTGCTCTGTTGTAATGTATGTTACAGATGATATTTTAAGCACTATGTGTTTATATGTTGTTTGGTTTTACTGAAGCTAAAAGCAAGTAAGAAAGCCATAATGCCTGATAAATCAATCAAATGATGCATCAATCATCATTTCTAAAAATAGTGAAGACACAGCTTTTTAGGCCTTGTATTTCTGTTTATTGTTATTTGTGAACATTTCTTTCTGCATTTTTAGCAACTTCGGAATTTTTTAGTTGAATTTTCTTAAATTTTAAATCAACAGATTTTTCCTACAGATCCAGGAGCCTCAAGTTAACAGGCTGAATCACTGATTGTGACTGTATGACGACAATTTTGATCTTTAAATAAAATATACATCTGATAATTTTTATTAAATGGTGAGGAAGATCAGAACAGAACTTATTCAAAACACAGAAATTCTGGAAAGACACCAGCAGCCAAATTAATAGAAGAAGAGCGGTTTAAATTCAAAATAGCTTCAAAAGAAAAAGCCATAGAAATTAGTTTCCTCAAGCTAACCAAAAACTGTCTCTGTAAGCAATTACAGAGCACAATACCACATACATGAGGGCTAGAAGGACATGCTGCCTAGTGACACATGGCACAATATCAACCAGATAGAGTCTCTCCTCACTTGAAAAGCATAATGCATACTTGAAAAAACCCATGTAAAGTGGCTTGTAATTCAAAAATGTAATTACACTTAAATTAAATGGGGAAAAAAAGCATGTGTTCCTGATTTCCAAGATTGACACTGATTCTTCTAAAAATAACATCAAATTTCATTAAAATGAACACAATCACTTCAATAGATAACAATATTAATACAAATACACTTTATAATAGCATTAATGACAATAATATACAGTAGTTCTCATTAAGCTCATTTCTGGCTCACAGTACACCAACTGTATATTTAAAAACAAAGCAAACATGCAATACTCACTGGTACTATTCATAGTATTTCTTCTTTAGTTTAAAAAGGTGACAACAAAAAATGCAACTTATCATACTTGCCAAACAAACTGAGAATGTGGAGAAGATATGGTGTTGGCATCCTTGCTGTGGGCTTGCTGGTGACTACAAGAGTTTGGGTAGTGATGGAGAAGAAAAGGATGAAGAGGAAAAGGTGCCAAGTTCTTTCAGTTACGTTGCTGGATAGTTTATTTTTTTCTACCCTTCTCTCTTGTTTCAACAGAGAATAAGAAAGGCCAGAGATTGAAATCTGTGGGCATTAGCTGCAGAAAGCAGGTTCCTGTTAGTTTCGTTTATAATTTGCTAATGATTTACTGTATCTTTAAATGTGTTGTCATTCCGTGTATTTCGTGGGGAGAATGCCAAGAGATGGCTCCACCCCAACATCATTGCTGCTAATTCCTCCTTCTGGATTTATAAGTTGGCCAGAAAAAAATCCAGTAGTAGAGCATTGAGTTTGCAGTGGTTCAGTGCTGCTAAGATTCACATCGTCGATGAGACGATGATTTATTTATTTTTTTGTTGGAGATTCCAGGGATGCACCCGGCCTTGGCCCGAACCTCACACACTTACAAGCAGAGATACAAAACCAACGCATGAATAAATAATATATTAAATGAAAACCCAATACACAACAACATCAATCAGACAAACCTCCCCTTTCTCCTACGGCAATACAGTTGTAACATAACAATGAACCACAACACTAAACTCTCATGACAATGTCCTAATACAGTCCATTACAGCAAAAGCAGGTGAAATGGTATGATGTGAAGATAAAAATCCCAAAAACAGCTTCCACAGGAAATGAGTGAAACAGTCCTACTGGTAGTCCTGTGCGACGAGGGGTGAGATTTGCAGGCTCACTCCTTTTGAAGATGCATGACGATTAATCCACCGAGCTACACACGACAGGCAGGCACGAGACAGTCCATTCATCCTATCGGGAAACGATCCAGGGCACAATTGACTTTTCAGACGACACGTTGAACAGGATACACAAAAACACTTATCTCCCGTTTCTCCGTTAGGCCCCCATTTTCAACTTTCCCGCTGGCCTCTTTTTCATCCCCAGCAGCACCTACTTCCGTTGCAGTCATTCTACGGTAGCACTGCTACAAGTTAGTATTGGAGTTTGTTATTTGTATTGTTTTTCCTTGACGATTAATGTTTTTAAATGTATTTTCTTGTCTTTGGATTGTGATTTATGAACTTCATTGCCCTGGATTGCCATTTGATGCATATACTTTTTGCTCTTTCGACCTTTTTGACATGTGGACCAATTGAAGTATGAGAAAATCTTCTTTGCTTGTTTAGCCAGGAGTCCTCTTGGAGCTCAGAGTGCTTAAATTTACTAACATGTAGGATCGAGGAGCAGGGTGATCCCCGCTCTTTGAGTTTTGCACATTCATATTTATTAGCATTAAGGTTGGACAAAAGGCTTTCCATCTTGGAGTTTCAAGAAACCAGATTTACATGGATAGTTTAAACATCCACATTTACAAACATTAACTCAATGAGTGGAGAATGCTGCAGACCAACAATAGGGAAAGATTGTGCTAAAATACATGACATGTCTGATGGTCTCAGAATGGCAGTTGGGAAACACTGTTTCAGAGCATTTTTGTATGTCTACTCTATTCTGGTTGATAAACTCTTTATAAAGGTTCAACATAACCTTGTGTTTACAAGGCAGAGTTTTTATGATCACTTTCCCGTGTGAGACATTATTTGTGAATTCTGTTACTTACATTAAATTTCATCTGCCAAAAATATGCTCAAGCCTGTATGCTGTCCAAGTTCCTCTGTAATGATGTGACCAATTCTAGATTTTCCATTCCACCTATTTTGGTATCATCTACAAATCCTAACCAGCTTGTTATTTAAATTCCAATCCAGATAATGTATTTAAATTAAAAATAAAAGCAGCCCTGCTATTGAATATTGCAGGACACCTATTTAGCATAAGCCAGTTAACATGTACTGCCAAATAAGTGATACTTCACTTTCTGCATTTTTGGATGCCCTTACATTTTTATTCATACCCTTCATATTTGCTTAATGGCTTTGTACAGAAAGTGTCAAATAAACAAAAACAAATATAAATGAAATGTAAATTTGTGGTGTTCCTATATATATTGTGACATGGTAAAAATACAATTGCTGTAGGTTTCTGCTACATTAATAAAAGCAAATTCAATTTAGGATATAAAACAATTAAATAATTAGGACTTCATTATCAAATTATGTATTTGAGCCTTATATTTTATACAGCACCAGTACATGGATATCCTTCCTCCTTTCTTTTATATCCTTATGTATTGCAGGGAATTCTTTCATATTGACGGAGCCACAGTTCAAAATTAAATTCAAATAATGGAAGATGATTAAATTATAGAGATGTTCCCTAAGATGTAACAGTTCTGTGCCCTCTCAATCGAAAGGTTCATCAATATACCTCTAAAACTCCACTAAACACACTCTAACAATTTTCTGTGACAGCCTTTGTGGAATAAACAAAAAAACACAATGGGCGCACTGCATGCAGACACGTCTCAGCGAACTGTTAGGTCACTGCCAGGGGTAATCTGCAAGTCATTCTATTCTGCTTAAAGAAATAAGCCATCAGCAAAAGAAAACTAGAATGGTTCCAATGATTTATAATGAGCTATTTGGTACCTGAGCATCTATGAAATTGTAATGAAACTGATTATCTTTTAAATGAAGTGTGAGCTTTTTTATTGATATGCAGTTAAGGGTCTTAAGAGAAGGAGATGGGGAGTTAGTGGAGGAGCAGAAGCCGCACATTAACTGCTGTCAAGCGGCCAGCACATTTGTGTGAGGGTTGATCTCGCCCAATAGTAATGGCTGACCTGCTGCTCTCTTTAGCTATTTAAATCTGCCTCATATTAACTGCGGGGGCATTGCTTACATCATTCACCATATACCCATAAAGCTTTCACAGCCAGCAGAACAAATCTAATATCCTTATAGGTCATCTTTTGCATAAGTGTGAGACAAAGCATCATCATGCCCCCTGTAATGCAATCAGACTTGTGCCAATTTAAACTGTAAAATGCCACTGAAAAGCCTTGAATAACAATGTGAATTCGACAGAACAACTGCCCTGTGCATAATAAATACCAGAAGGAGGGTACTAAAGACCATGATCCACTATTGACATTTCTATCCGGCAGGTCCAAGTTTGCCCATCTCCTGTGTTTTCTTCTGGTATGGATTTGTGAATCCTGGCTGGTGTTTGAACACTTGTGTTTTCTATTGAATGAAGTGATATGTATTTTAGTCCATTCTTGTTTATCATGACACCAGAGAGTGGCAACATGTTGCATGCTGGTTGGATAGGCAAATAAGAATTTCACTATACTCTGTACATGTGACAACACTACTACTCTTAGTATTGCTTCTCATGTACTTTCACATCCACAACAAAAGGGTTAACAAACCTCTGAACCAAATAATGTGCTTTTCACACCTATTCAGTCTAAATTTATATCTGTTTAAATCTGCGCATCCCTCTATTACTAATTTGTTATAGCAATATTAATTAATGGTTTTCGCTTTATGGCAGGTGAAATGCTGTTTATATTGAGTGAGACAGATTAGTAGGAGTCGGAGATTAGAAAAACAATCTGTATGCCACTCTCTGGCAGCTGGGGTCACCTTGATGTGTCTGAAATGATTTTTAATTTTCATCTCATGTAGGCAAATTGCACTGCTAAATGACTTTAACACCAGTTTTCAGATAACAAAATATTTGAAACTCAGTGTGCGTGCCCACTTAAATTACTGAGGTCAAGAGCACCTTTTGCCCAAGCTGGCACTAATGAGACCAATCTGCTATCCTGTACTGTATACCCTCTAGAAAACATATGCTCTGACCTCTGACACAGGAGTTCACCACTGGGATGTTTAAATAATCAAGTACCTTTAGCAAAACTAACTTCACAAGCTTATCTCAAAGGTATTAATATTTACAAATGGATGTAATTAGAAATCACATCTAAACATTCTTGCTGAACCATCTTTTACAAAAATTAAATGTTAAATTGACTTTATTTAATGCTGGGATCAGAATAAGCTACTTAGCGTAATACAAATGTAATTTTAGGTTCAGGGCAAATTGTTTTTCGTTGAATTATACACATGACTGCTTTAGGCTAGAATAGCCGTACTATACATGATGAACATTCATATTCTTCTATCTTGAACAAAAACTCTCCCTCACCCCCTTAAAGTCAGCGAGTCACCAACCCAAATTACCCTCTGATTCCAACCACATTAAATACTGCAATTTCTATCTTGCTGTGATGGTTATTTCCATGTTAATCCTGACATCGCTTCTGCATGCAGAGAATATGGTGGCCCAAATGACACAAATTTAAGGTGAGCATCTAAAATTGTTCATGGGTTGCTACTCTTCATTATTTAAAATACCTTATTTGGACCTCCTGGTGCTACTGTGGACTGTGAATACATTTGACATTTTTGCCCATCATTATATACTTATTAACATATAATGACAAAGTGGAAACATGATTTTAGAAAGGTTTGCAAATAAAAAATCAAAAACTGAAATCTAACATTCAAATAAGTATTCAGACTCTTTGCTGTGGCACTCCAACTGTTGCAAACTGAATTGATCAGATGTACCCTAGTTTAGAAAGGCATGTATTGTACCTGTGCATATAAGGTCCCACAGTTCACATTTCATGTGAGAACAAAAACAAAGTCAAGGAATTTAAGAAACTCTGTTTAGAGATCTATGATCAAATTGTGATGAGGTATTGATCAGGGAGAGGGTATAAAACCATTTCTAAACTTGAGTGTTCCTAAAGCATAGTGGCCTCAATAATGGTGAAATGGAAGTCTGTAGCCACCAGAACTCTTCCTAGAGATGGCCCTCTGGCCAAACTGAGTAACAAGAAGGGCCTTGCTCAGGGTGGTGACCTAGAACCTAATGATAACACTAACAGGGATTCAGAAATCTGCTGAGATAGGAGAACCTGTCTAAGGTTGATCATCTCCATCAGTCAGGCGTTTATGGTGGATTTCTTAACTCCGATTAGGAGTTTGCCAAACAGCATTGAAAAGACTCTGTGAGCATGCAGTAAAAGATTCTCTGGTCTGAAAACACAAAAGCTGAACTCTGGGCAGAAAGCCACATGATACTGTATGTCTGGTGAAAACCAATCACTGCTTATCATCTTCCTAATACCATCGCTACGGTGAAGCATAGTCGTGGCAACTTAAAGATATCGCGGTGCTTCTTAGCAGCAGTAACAGGGACACTGGCAGAAATTGGGGGAAGGATAAATGCAGCCAAAGAGGTCCTTGAAGAAAACCTGGTCCAGAGTGCACAGAATTGGGGCAGTTGTTCACCTTTAAGCATAATAATGACCTGAAGCATACAACCAGGGCAATGCTCAAGTGGTTTCGGGACAACTCTCTAACCGTCCTTGAGTGGCCCCGCCACAACCCAGACTTAACACCCACAAATCATCTGTGGAGATACCTGAAAATGACAGTTTAAAGATGCTTCCAGTTCAATCTAATGGAGCTTGAGAGGATCTACCAAGAAGAACAGGATAAACTGCTCGATTCCTGGTGTGCAAAGCTTGTATACACTTACCCAAGAAGATTTGAAGCTGTAATTGCTGCACAAAGGGCTTTTACAAAGTTCTGCATTAAAGGTCTGAATATTTACATAAATGAAAGATTTCAGCTTTGAATTTTTAATAAATTTGCACGCCTTTCTGAAAACATGTTTTCACTTCGTCACTATGCCTAACTGAGTGTAAATCAGGGTTGCCAGAATCCAAAATCATACAATGTGGTAGCCACCAATTCGAGTGAACAAATAAAAGATGTTAAGGAACTAAGGAAGACAAAAAAATACATAATTTTGATTAAATTATAGTTATAGATATATAAATATGTTGTGATAGATGGACGGCTGTTAAATCCGGCCGTGACATCCCAGAGCAAGAAGAATGGAGGAAGGCAGGCTTTTCTGGATGCTGTCTCCCCCGGGACGCTAGGTGGCAGTTCCCCTGGACAGCAACAGTTCCCCAGATTCCCTCAGGGCATCCTGGGACATGGAGTCCGTTTCCTCAGCCCTGTTGGGGGCCGTGGGTGCCGCAAGAAGGAGCTCACAAAGAACCTGGAGATTTATATTATTACTACAACCCGGAAGTACTTCAGAATCACAAGGACGGAAGCCCACAGTACTTCAGGGCTATTTGAGAAATGAGGATGTGGCATTGACCCGGAAGAAGAGATGGAGTACTTCCGGGTCATGGACTATTTAAAGGACTGGTCAAGACCCAGCACGGAGAGCCGGAGTTGGGAGGTTGGGTGACTAAGCTGCTGGGAGTGGAGGATTGTTTATTGTATTGTGATTATTGATTATTATTGGAGAATTGTGGAGTGTGCGGTGCTTTTTGCACTAGTTCTGAAGAAACATATTAAATAAATCTTCTTGGTGCTTTTAAATGTGTGTCCTGGACGTCTGTCTGGTGGGTTTAACGGGGCAACAACGCCTCTAGTGTCCACAATGTATAATCCAAACATATAAGTATATGTAAATAAGTACATACAGTATATAGAAGAGAACATATACAAAACAGTCACAGAAGTATGGGTATGTTTGATATAACTTGTATCATGTTTTATGTTTCATATAATATGACATATGTATTATATGTAAATAGAATGCAGATTTGCAAATACAACCTACCTTGTTAGTTGAAAAGTATTTACTAATATTTTCAAGACAAATTACACACGAACATGAGCAGCCATGATGAGCACAAGAAACATACAACGACACAAGCACATAATGTACACAAACACACACAATTGAAATACTCTGATTCAGCTGAGAATTATAGATTTTATTTATAAAGGGTAGTACGCCAGGTTGTCTACAAAAAGCTAGCTAGTTATTCAATGTAAAAATTGATTTTTTTTTCTACAAAAAATTTTTGTTTCAGTTGGGATTTTCAGAGGCAATGCAGGACTCAGGATTTGTCTGTTGAACTTGGGACAATCCCACTCAAACTGGGGCATCTGGCAACCCTGGTGTAGATTTATGCACAAAAATGGCAAATATATTCATTTAAAATAAATCTGCACCATAATAAACTGTGCAGAAAGTGAAGGAAGCTGAATGCTTTATGAATCCACTGTACGTATTGACTAGAGAGAAAATTCCTCTGACCATGAGCAGGGCCAAAATAATAAAATTTAAAAAGTTCAACACTAAGAACGATTCCTGAACTACCTGCATTTCATATCAATATTAGTGGCTAGATGAAAACCCCCCTTACTATTCATTTCTTGAATTAGGTGTGCTGCCCACTAGAATAAATGATAATAATTACAAAGACTGATTACAGGACAGATTTTCCTCTAACCTGTGTACATTTCACTGAAACAAGAATCATAATGAGGTCTTTGCTTAACTAGTAACCCTTTAATGTCCTTCTTCTTCTTCAGGTATTCTTAGCTAGCAAGCAGCTTGAAAAATATGAGTTTGTGTGTAGGTTCAACAAATTATTTTACTGCTATTACACATTTTAGTACAGATTATATAATTATTACAAATCACACTTTTTCATTTGTGGAGTTATTAAAGTGCACATGTTTACTGGAGCAGAAATCTGTGTAAAAAAAAAAAACAAAAAAAAAACATGTGAAATGTAATTATTTTTCACCTAGAATAGTTGAATACAACATCTTTAAAATACATAGACATTTTTTAATAATAATGGAACCTTTACTATCTGTACTCATCTATGTGGCACAATGGCACAATGTTTAACAGGTTCTTTACTATGACTTTAGAAACTGTCCTGGTTTGCAATAATTGCTGTACTTTCATAGAGAAAAATTTAAAAGATACACAGGAAGGATCTAAGTCTCACTCTGGAATTATCTGAACTATTCTTATTCTCTACCTTCTGATGGTGAAGACACCTCCACAACAGAACGTCATAAAAAAGTTTTTTATTTTTAGGGCCCCAGACTACAACACAGTATAGATCTGTGATAACCTGTGACTGTGTCAATGACTTTCTGTTATAATTGTTATGATTTGTATTCATTATTCATTTTTTTCATATTTTACTAAGCTCTGGTCTCAACAAATGATATCTTTTTATATTTTTACGTCACAGAATCCATTTATGGCAATAGTTTTTAGAGTAAGAGTAATCTTTCCAATGGTTTATTATTTTTTGCGACTTTTACCGGTGCCATCTTGATTTATCTGTACATCGCCATATTGAGCATTGGCTGCCACAACATTGTTATGCAGCATCTCCTGGTGTTGGGACAGGTAAAAAGGATATAAGCAAATAAATCTAAGAAATTTTGTGTTTTGGATTTACGTGTCATTTTCAGTTCTTTGTTTCTGACATTCAACCTTGATTTTTTTGTTTTTTTTTGCACTTAGAACTGACAATAGACCATCTGTTAACAATTTATTTGGCTTGTTTCTTTGGTGTTTCTCATCCTGGTCATCTCCATATTTTAAAGTTCCTTCTTCAAACATAACGATAACTAATCATTGATATCCAGAGGTTTGTTATTTTCGAGAGATACTACTGGGTGCATTTTTTTCCCTCTCCACATTTGTCAACTGGCCACATATCAATGATAGTAGTAATGTTAATTAACAATTAATTTATAAATTAATTATATTATTAATATTAATTATTAATCAAAAGGATACCTGATAATTACAGTATCTTCAAATTGCATTTTCGTGTGTGCATTATGCCATTTGTTTAGTTTGTAATTGCATCTTATGTTGCAGCATTCTGAGCCAGCACTCTGTTTTATTAATAAGTGGAAGTAGAGGTTATTGTAAGAAAGGAATTGGAGCGTAGCATAGTTCTTTGGATTTTATACATAACAGCTGTAATGAAGAGGAGGCTAAGACTTCAAACCAAGTTTTCAAAGTACAGGTCAATCTACATTCCAATCCTAACCTATATGTCTCAAGCGTTGGACAACGTGTCCAAAACAATACAATTACATCAGCAACCACCCAAAATGGGGGTTCATGCTCATTATTGCTAGATCACTGTCCAGGACAGCATGAGAAGCTCAGCAATATGGAAGAACCTCAAAGTAGAACTGCTACTTTTTCAGACCAAGAAGATCCAGTTGAGGTGGTTTGGGCATATAGTTAGGATACTCACTAGTTGCCTCAGTAGAGGCACCGGGTATAGTGCAGTGGAAGAAGAATGAGGTGCAGATCTGGGACACACTGTAGGGAATATACCAGGTTAGACTGGCATGAGAGAACCTGATAATTCCTGAGGAGTGGTGGAAAGATGTTGCTTAGGAGATTATGCATGTTGATATAATGAATAACCAAACTGAAAATTATTAATTAATGAACCCTGGAATACTCTTATGTCTAAAAATTAGCATGTTAACTGGCTAAAACTGGCACAGAGTTAGTTATCATAGATGTATAAGTGATGCACTGCAATATTGTTTTTAATCATTTTTAAGCATTTGGCTTCTCTGATTGGTGCTCTTCAATAACATTAATCCTTATTTCTTTGTGATGCGTTTTTTTTTTTTAATCACAGCTTTACTAATCAGATGAGGAACTAAAGATATGATAGGTACTTTTCAGCTAAACTTGGGAAAACATCTTGATTGTGCACAGGTAGACACCATTTAAATAATTATGTGACTTTTCAAAAGACAGTTGGTTGCATCAGAAATTAATTAGGTTAGATATAATAAAATGGAGATAAATACATGTGTTTATTTATAATGAATTTAGATGAATAATTTCACTCTTATTATAGAGCTCTTTTTTAGATCAATTCCAATTAAATAACTTAGGATAATGTAGCATGATAAACTATGAAAAAAGTCTAAGGGGTGATGAGAAGGTGAATATTTTTAAACACTGTGCATTTGCCTTTATAGTTCTGTATTATAAAGATATGAGAAATAAATTGATATTTAATGCACTGCACCCTTCTTGTAGTTTTTAAAGTAACTATGAATAATCTGTAAAGCTTATTTTGATAAGTGTCAGAAATTAGTCAGGACCAATTCCTAGCTTCTTTAATGTATAAGTACTGATTTGTTTACTTATTTATTTGTCATGTTTATTTTAGTACAGTGGAACCTCGGTTTGCGAGCATAATTCGTTCCGGAAACGTGCTCACAATCCAAAGCACTCGTATATCAAAGCGATTTTCCCCATAAGAAATAATGGAAACTCAGATGATTCGTTCCACAACCCAAAACTATTCATATAAAAATGATTAATACAAAATATAAAGTAAAATACATAATACAAATTAACCTGCACTTTACCTTTAAAAAGAATCATGGCTGGTGTGAGTTTCTAAACTCATATGGGATTCCACCCAACGGGACGACACGCGGAAGAGCGCCCGAAAGCAATCGCAGTCTCCCAGCGCTGTAGCAGTTCGCCGTATAAGCGCATCCAAAAAGATCGCAGATATGCTATAAGCGCCTGTCGTCAATGGGTCATACAAGGAACATTATAAAGATCCCGCTACAATAAATAACAGCGCTGTTGCTGTTTCAAGTTGAATAAAGCTGGTGTTAAAGTACTGAGACTCAGCTTCGTGTTTTGGGGAGCAAGATGGGGACTCGCACTTCACAGCGCACACACACACAGTCACAATGCTGTAGTAAACAGTATACGCTTGTACGGATGTGGACTATATGAGTGAGGCACACAGACTCAGAAGGAGAATAGGAGACGATTGCCAGAGAGAAAGAGAGAGAGAGAGATAGAGACGCGCTGGGCGAGCGAGATAAGGAGAGAGACGCGCTGGGCGAGCGAGCGAGCGAGATAAGGAGAGACAGAGAGAGAGGCGCGCTGGGCGAGCAAGCGAGCGAGATAAGGAGAGAGAGAGAGAGACACGCTGGGCGAGCGAGTGAGATAAGGAGAGAGAGAGAGAGAGAGAGACGCGTGAGTGAGCGAGATAAGGAGAGAGAGAGAGAGAGAGACGCGCTGGGCGAGCGAGTGAGCGAGATAAGGAGAGAGAGAGAACCACCATCAGCTCAGTTGTGATCACATGACGCTCAGCAGACAAAGTGTATCCATACTACTCGTATTGCAAGACATCGCTCGTTTATCAAGTCAAAATTTATTAAAAATTTTTGCTCGTCTTGCAAAACACTCGTAAACCAAGTTACTCGTAAACCGACGTTCCACTGTATTCTTAAAATGTATGCATTTGACACTATATTGTAAGTTAGGAAGAACGTAATGATGATGCTATTTATTAATGGCGCTTTATAAGAAAAGATTACTTGACTGTCACAGATTGGACAGACTGGAAGACTGGAAAGTGTACACTATACATTCAAATATATTATAATTCTTCCATCCACACACATTCTAACTCACTTATATAATTCAGGGTTGGGAGGAGTACAACATGGGAAACAAGCCTGTGTGGCACACCAGATCCTCTCTGTGCACACTTACACACAAACCCATACTCAATTTAGAGCTGCCAAATTGCTCTACTAAGCACATGATACTGATGTAAACTTTTTTTTTAGAAATATTTCAAGTTATAAACTTATTTTGATATTTTACATGGAAACATTACAAGGTTTAAGATATGGTCTCTATAGATGTATTTACAAATTCTCTATCTACCTTGGACGTATTTAACAATATTTGACAGTTGTGGTCAATATTTCCCAGTCCTTGCAAGGGAAAAACTGTGCAATGTTCTGTCCACCTTTCCTGAGACTCGAAATGGTTTTGCAGAATTTCCTAATTTTATTGATTTTATTGTAATCATTCCATACAAATAGATCAATTTTTACAAAAACTAGGACTGAAAACAAATCAACCCCCACCCCTGAGAAAGAGAGCATTGCCAACGGAATAAAACTTAAAGCTTGTAAAAATACATAAATTGATAAGTTTAATAGGCGGATAAAGATAAATGGAGAAGAAAAAGAAATGGGATGAGAATCTACTTCCTCAGTACTTTAAGAGCTTATTCTAAAATATTATTGATTACATCCTGCCAAGTTTTGAAAAAGTTCTGCACAGATCCTCTAACTGAGAATTAGATTTTTTTCATTTTCAAATAGTATAAAACATCAGTTACCCACTGACTTAAAAGAGGAGAGTTAGGATTCTTCCAGATGAGCAAGATAAGTCTGTGTGCCAGTATTGTAGTAAAAGCAATAACAGTTTGTTTGTCCTTCTCCACTTTAAGCCCATCCGGAAGAACACCAAACACAGCTGTTAATGGGTTAGGAGGGATTGTTACACCAAGGCTGTCTGAAAGGCACTTAAAATTTTTTGATCCAGAATGATGTTAATTTGGTGCAGGCCTAAAACATGTGACCCAGTGAGGCTGGGACTTGATAGCAGAGTTCGCAGGTTGGAACTTGCCCAGGAAACATTTTGGACAGTTTTAAGCGAGACAAATGTGCTCTTTGTTCTTATACAGATATCAATTCTGTCTACATGTCGTAGACTTAGAAAAGCTTATAATTGTCTTCTTGTGGAAGTTGGCACAACGGCTTGCTATTCCATTCAGTACTGTGTGCCAGTGTTTGGTATTAAAGGATACGTTTGGTATATTTCAAGTCAAATTTATTTTTTCATAATCTTAATCACAGGAAATTGTGCTCTTAAGTGAAGCACGTTTTTATAAATAAAAAAATGGGGTCTACGGGGCACCAAATTAAACATGAAAAAATCAAAACAAATAAAAACAGCCTTAAAACCTACCAAATATATCCAACAAAAGTGTTGAATACAAAACTTATCTTTAAAGTTAAGGCAATTCAATGTGGGCATTGTACGGTGCGTGTGTGTGTCTCATTTCCTTTCTTGTTTGTGATTTTCATTGACTTGTTATCAATCCACAGCCAAAGCTTGGAGAACATTCAGCTTGGAAATCTAAGATCTGCATATCTGCTGTTGATGTTGAGATCCCTGGAGGATGATGTTTTTAGGATGAGAATTAGATGAGATGCAAATTGAAGCTCTCTGTACCTGCACTTAGTGGACAACGCTATGCAAAAAAAAAGTTGTGTTGTAATTAGCACCTCCAAATCTGAAGTCTATGTCTTTTCAAGGAAAATGTGGCATGTCTTTGTTGGTTAAGGGTTGGGGCTCAACTTGAGGGGTTCAAGTACCTTGGGATCGTGTTTTATAATTGTGGGTAGATGTGATCTTGAGATAGACCAACAAATTGCTGAAGAAGCAGAAGCTTTACGCACATTATCTTAGATTGTAGTGGTGATGTAAGAGCTAAGTCCTTAGATTAATATTTCAATCTACTTGCTAATCAGCATCTCCATCTGACTTAAGTTTGTGATCTTTGAGGAAGTAAACAAATAAAGGAAGACTGAAAGTAAAAGTAACCAAAATAAACACTCCTGCTCAGAGTTACTTGATCACTCTATAAAGTCTACAATGCAAGAAGACCTTGGTGTAAAACACATTGCTTCTCTGAACTGAGAGGAGCCAATTTCAAAGGCTTGGAAATGTATTTAAGATGCACCACAGTAAAGCACAAGGTCTGGCCCATTAGGAGAAGACAGAATTGAAGACCCAAAAAACACTGGATAGATAATATATTTCACCTGGGATAAAACGTCTGGGAATACCCTGAGAGGAGAAGAAGGAAATTGCTGAAAATAGAGTAGCCATGTCAGCCCAGCATAATGTGTTTCCACTACAACCCTTACCAGGAAAAGTGAAATGAAAATAATGATGATCATTTTTTACAGTCAATGTCTCTGCCTTTATACCAGGAAATTGTTACTGTGTGCCTCAGATTACGTTCTGTACTCTTTTTTTGCTTCTGAAGGTGACCCCTACCTTTCATGTTTCTTCCTATTTGGTAACATAATTTTTGTGGACAATTTGATATCAGTTTCATTATGCTGCAATAATATATAATGAGACATCTTCAATTTACAATGCCAAATTTGATTGACTCAGAGGAATTGAGGTTACAAGCTTCTAAAGGCTTCATTGATGGAAGTAATAACAATAATCATAATAATAATAATAAAAACAGAAAATAATAATCAGCCAATGTAATATTACCTGCTGAAGGTCAAAGCAACCAGTTAGACAATGAAATTGTTTTTTCAAGTCTGGTACAGTATATCCATTTCAGAAGAAGGTTATGTTCTGGATAGTGACTAACTAGTATGGAAAATGTCCTGAAATAATGTGCAGGCAAGAGAATCAGTGATAGATTCTTATTACATTTTTATACTATATTCTGTTTTTACTAAGAGTAAGTGAAACTTCTTTAGCCTTCTTTAGGTTGTGTTGTCTATGAGTTAAGTCAATCAGTTTCCATAGACTCTTTAAGGTTATGTTTCCAAAGTTAGAGGAGTTTAGGATTGAAATGTCAAAGTTTAGGGAAAGCATTACAATACATTTTATCATCTATATTATATACACTATTATTTCACTATTTTAATGTGCACAATTTTTTTCCTCTGCTTTCTCCTATTAAATAAAATACTAAAAAAAGCAATCTGATATAAATCATCTAAGGCCACCCTGGAGGTTGAAAGAGAAAAGCTTTACAGAACAGCTAGATAGATAGATCCATCTTGATTAAAGTTTATTTTTTTTACAGTTTTAGATACTTAAAAATATTTCTTTCTGTTGCACACTGGAGGGTTTCTTCAGCTAAGATAAAATGCTCAACATGCTAGCAATGTGGCAAAAGGCAGAGCATTAGAATAGTCTTTTAGGATTGATCCTTTCAAAAAGCTCAATTAGTAATACAGATAAAAGCCAAATTGACAGCAATATAAAAATGAAAAATGTTTCTAAATTTCTTATGAACGTAAATATCACACTTTTTCTATTCTCCAAATGCAGAACAGAAAAAGATAAAAAAACAAAACGGTAATTAAACAATGACGTCAGTGAGAGGCAGCCTCATTACATTGGTTGCCTCTGTCCTTTATAATTGTTTTAAAATGTTATTAGTGGTATATAAACCTCTAAATAATCTTGCTCCTTCCTATATTTGTGGAGTGCCAGCCTCTCTATACTCCACGTCGTAACCGTAAGGAAAAGAAAAAAGTTCTTGAAACTGCCTGCCTGTCAAACTAGGACATCCTGACTTCATTTTTACCAGCACACATTATATGTGACATTTAACTTCGTGCTTTGTTCTGTCAGAATAGTTTACACATAAGAAAAGTAACCTTAGATCTTCTAATAATGGTTTGCTTATTATTTCAAGAACTAAATATAAAAGAAGTTGTAAGCCTGCCTTTTACAGTTACACACCAAAAATATGGAAAACTTTACCGACAGAGATATGCCAGGCTAATAACCATGGAACATTTTAACAAACTTCTAAAAACTCACTTTTTTAATTTTGCTTTTTCTTAACAGCATTTTAGTTCTGCTTCTAATAGATTGTACACCATGAATTTGCAACCATTATTAACCTCTGCTTTCTTTTCCAGTTTTTCTGTGATGGCGCGCTACACCACCATTGCTTGATCAAAGTGATTTACAGCCACGTGCGATGCTGAAACATAAGCAGATACTCCAACTGTCCACGAAACCCACTGCATCAAATTTTGGAGGGTGAAGCTTAAAAAACAATAAGAAACTACTTAAGAACATTTATGTTTGGTAGAATGCCCGGTGGGACCTGGGTAGCATTTTGGCTATGGATCCCCTGCAGATTTTGTTTTTTTTTTTAATCTTTAACATCTCAACCCTGGAGTTTTTGTTTCCTTGTCCTCCACAGCCTTCTGGCCAGACCATTGTACTTAGCATTAGAGACTTAAAAACAAAAATATATAAAATGACTCTACTTTTTCTATTACAGTACTTGCACATCTGTTAGGTAGGTGCATTATTTACTTATTCTTATTTATTATATTTGGTGTTTATTCATTCTTATTATTAAAATGTGTTTTCTTTTTCTTGTAACTTTATATTTGACATCTCATAAAGAATCTTGATATTGTGATATGTGATAATGTGATGTTGTTGCGGCAAAACCCTGCAGCCACAGGGGTCCCACAGGACTGAGATTATAATCCACAGTTCTAGATAGAAGTTATATTGCAGAATTCAATGGCAGCAGGTAAAAGACGCCTCAGATAGTGCTGTCTGAAGCACAGTAGAGCCAGTCTTGTACTGGTCTCCATGTTGACCAGACAGTCATGTAGACAGTAAGATGCACTATTCATGATAAACAGTAACTTGATCTTTGGCACTGCTTCCAGAGGGCCCAGGCTAGTGCCCAGGACAAAGCCAGCCATACGAAATAACATTTAGGTCTGTTGGCTTCTCTTGTACATATCTTAACCCCCTCAAGTTCTATTCATTGGATAAAGGTAAGAGTCAAGGCAGCCTTGCTGCTCTTGAAATGCAAGTACAAGGACACTAGAAGGTGGAATGTTACAATTAAAGACACTACAAAATACACCAGCCAACAATTTACTTATTCTAACCATAGGCCTGACAGAATATTTTTTCGGTACAATTGAAAAACTTTTTTGTAATTAATATGTAAGTGGTATATCCAACAAATGCTTTTTGTCTTGTTCCTACAACAAAAAAAAATGATAGACAATACTAAGATAACCCTAAAATCTAAGTACACACACAGTTCATAGAATAGTGTCCATCTATGTCATGTGAAGAGATATATACACACAATCATATATATGGCATTCACTCACTTAAAATAGATTTATTATAACTGTATATAAGAATAATACCACCACATATGTTTAGCTTACTTCCACTCTGTTTAACCTAAATTAATACATAAACTCTACCACAGCTGTTGAGACTTGTCACACCCAGGTAGCACATAGTAAACACATAATCTAAGCACCTGTACTCGGTAGGTGGTCGTTTCTGATTTTTTATTTTCTTAGTACGGCAACATCACAGGCTGCATTAACTTGCAGAGTGAAGCAAAAACCTGATAACTTTCTGTCGTTCAGGATATGCTTTTTTCATCAACTACTTTTATTTCTGTCTATAGATTTTATTCTGTTATATAGCATTTTCATTTTTTAGGCTTGGTCAGGAAACAGCTTATCTCAGCAGCATTAGGCTCAAAGTATAAGCCCAACTTAGACAGCTCAATCATTTAGCACACTAATGCACACACTGACACTCACACATTGCTAGCTATCATCATTATTTTAAGTCATCAAACAACCTTGAGATGTGGGAAGTACCAAGACGAACACCCACAATGTTACAGAGAGAACATGTAAACTCTAGAGACTGATCGTGTTGAGATCCAATTTCCCTGACTCGGGGAGCTTACAATTTATATGGATGGTTTGCACAGAAAAATATGCATGTGAGAAAATGTTGGATGGAGGAATTTTGATACAAACCATCAGGGCACATCCAGTGCAAGAAAAAAAAAAACTTCTTATTGAACTAAAGGATGTACATTTTATGGGTAATAATACTAGCAGTGCATCCAGAAGCACAAATAGGCTGTTCCTAAAAGTAACTGTGAATTCCAAATGTAGATCACAAAATTCTCATATAGCTACAGTGATTACAGAGTTAGTTAGGCGGCACTTATCGGAGACACTTGAAATTTTCAGGCACATTTTGAATATAAATTGTAATATACATACGAGGGACGTTCAAAAAAGTTTATGCACTTTTATATTTTCGTTGGAAACAGTGAAGGCGGGAGGAGTAGTAATTGGCCATTAAAAAGTTGGTACGATGCTAGGAAAATTGCATCACAAAGGAAGGAGACTATGTAGAAAAGTGATGTCAATTGTTTTTGAAATTCTTAACAAATAGAGCTGAAAAAACACCCCTCATATACTGTATTCCAAATAGAGATGAAAATGTGACAGCCTTACGATGTATTATTGACAGTAAGCCTATAAGCCCAATTATTTTCAATATTTTCAACCTCTCTTCCATCATACAGTGAATGATGCTATTTAAAAATAACTCTATGCCTGCTAAAATTTATTTTGGCTGACAGGAAGAGCATGCACAATCTATACAGAAGTCATCCTTGAGTAGATGTGAACATAAGTAGCATCAGCCTCTGTAAGTTACATGCAACCAATGCAAAAAAGAAATACAGCCATTCACTCTTCTAAACTGCCAGTCTAGGTGTCGCCTTACATATAAGCATTGACAATTTATCCAAACGTCAGGTAAAATGTTTACTGATTAGAGTGATGAAAAGGCACTCATTAAATTCATTTTTATACCATATTACTTTATGTGTCAATAAAAATGTATAAATGTATTGTGATTTTATTTTTCTGTGTGGGGCATCTGTTGTTGAAGAAAGATTCATGGATCTTGACTTTGCTGACGATGCTGTGATCTTCGCGGAGTCAATGGAGGCTCTGATCAGGGCGCTCGAGAGACTGAGTGAGGAATCTGAGTGTCTGGGCTTGCAAGTGTCCTGGATAAAAACCAAGATCCAGGCCTTTAATGACTTCTTAGGCACAGCCATCAGCAGTGTGTCTGTTTGCAGAGAGAGTGTTTACCTTGTTGAGAGGTTTACTTACCTTGGCAGTGACATTCATGTCTCTGGTGACTCTTCTTATGAAGTCAGTAGACGAATTGGGAGAGCATGGGGGGTCATGAGGTTGCTGGAAAGGGGTGTGTGGCGCTCCCGAGGTCCAAGTCTTTAGAGTCCTGGTGCTTCCTGTCGTGCTATATGGTTGAGAGACATGGACGCTATCCAGTGACCTGAGACGAAGACTGGATTCCTTTGGTACTGTGTCTCAACAGAAAATCCTTGGGTACCGTTGTTTTGACTTTGTGTCGAATGAGCAGTTGCTCATGGAGTCCTGAATGAGGCACATTACTTCCATTGTAAGGGTGAGTCACTTACGGCACTACGGCCATGTAGCGTGTTTCCCAGAGGGTGATCCGGCACTTAAGATCCTCATTGTTGGGGACCTGAGTCGCTGGACCAGGCCAAGGGGTCGCCCAAGTAACACCTGGCTGCGGCAGACAGAAGGTAATTTCCAGAGGGCGGGACTGGATCACGTGTCTGCCTGGGGGGGTTGCCAACTGATATCCCGAGTTGTTTCGTTGTGTGGTGGGTGCAGCAATGCATTGTACCAGTGCATGCTCCCCAACTTGACTTGACTTGACTGCTTACCCAGTTTAGGGCTACTGGGAGCTGAAGCTCAACTTAACAGCAAACGCTACACGGCTGGACAGGATAGCAGGTGCCCACAATGACATCTGCAAATAGACTTTGATCAGTGCAATTTAGGACACTTTATTCTCCAAAGCAAATTCACACAAACACAGAGAGAACATTTACACTCCATAAAGATGTCACTCTTAGGATTCTGGGATCAAGCCCAAAGCAACAGTGCCACCAGGCAGTAATGCTATCCAGTGCAATACCAAGTAAGCAAAAAATAAAATGACAATATCCTCTGTCTATCTTGTGAATTTTTCAATTTTATTTGATGTTATTTATCCATTTTGCACACTAAGGATCTAACTTCAACTTTCAAATCGCATCCTGTCTGTTTTTCAATTATGCAAAAACAGTTTATCACAAAATTTTGTATGTAGGTTGCTGGTAGTCCATGTTAAAATATATACTATATGGTGTTTCAAAAATGTAATGAAGGTACATCTCAAAAAGTGTGTATCATTCCAAAACATGTATAATAAAGATGAACCAACTTAAAATCAAAGCAATTCAAAAATAGGTAGTTATAAAGGGGTAAGAGGGCAAAAATGCATTATAAAATGAAATTCATGAAATTTTGCCTTCATATAACTGTTAGTACAACATAAAATCTAACCTTGAAGCCCTTTCAAAAGTTCCATCAAGAAACTGGGTTGTAATTGGGATGGGGGAAACCAAAACTGCATAATCACGCCACAACTGTTTCGCTGACAGTAATAAATTTGGCATATTATTAGGACTTAGCCCTACTTAAAGTGAAGGCTACATTCCAAGTCAGTGAATCCGTGGAAACAATGGCAGTTGGGGGATTTAGGTGTGGTGTAATGGGGGGCCAACACATAAAATCAAGTATCAGTCGGGCATCACTCAAAAACAGTTATGACTAGTTTCATAGAATTTTGTATTTGCATTATTATTCATTCAATTTATATTATAGGCTTCAAGGAGTTTTAAGAATTTCACTAGGGAGTTGTACTGGGAGGGCCAACACCACAAAAACTACAATTTACTCCAAAACAGCTATGTGGATGTTCACAAAATTGTACAGGTATACTGCCCTTAGCCAACTAAACATATAAAATTTATGGAGTTTCAAAAGACTGATCATACTGAATAGAGGAAACAACACATAAACCGGTAGTCGTGCCCACCTTACATGACATATCAATGATTTAAATCTTCAACAAGCCATGCAGATTACAGATTAAGTAGGATTAAAAATCTATTCATGAAATCACAGTAAACACAAAGAAGTAGTGTTCATGGTTTTAACCCAACAAGGTGTTACCTCTATTAGAGAAGCCAGAGTCATACACAAAAATAATGAATTCATAACTCATGAGAATGGATTAATTCACAGAGATATAGTGTAGATGACAGGTGGGACACTTGCATTTCAGCCAGCAGTGTCAAAAGGTCAGCATTTAAAAAGACACATAAATATTTGCTTTCTTACCATAACCCATTACACAAATATACCTGGGTAAAACTAAGCACTTTGGCTAATTAATCATAAGTTTAATTATTATAGACATGGCATCTGTTAAAACCATAACATTGCTTTGCTTTGTAAGTTTGAAATCAAAAGGTGTCAATAGATAAAGGCTGCAAATTTAGCAAGAACAATATGAAGCACAACTGGCACTCTGGAGTGACCTAAACTGGTATTCTGTTTCCCAATTGCCTGTTCTGTTCAACTAATAACGGCTAATGCCTGCTTGTCCTACCACATACACATCAGAAATGTTCAAGATGTACTGGTTACTTCTAGAGCTGATAAGGAGCTAGGGAGCTGATTACTGGTGCTGCACTCTTGCACTGTAACACACCCTTAGGGAACTCCTGCTGTTAACACATTTGTTTTGGTTTTCTAGAAGCAGTATGAAGGTATTAACAACCTGATCAGTATTTATAATTATTATTGTAATTTTTATAACACTGCAGTAATTCTGTAACTTAAATATCAGTGTAGGAAGGAACTATCCTAAAAAAAATTAATTTGTAATGTAAACTTTTACAGTGATCACCAAACCAAGGTGCCTTACAAATACAGAGCTGCTATACAGTATATTCACTCAGTGGCCGCTTCCTTGCTCATTAATACAAATAGTCTGCTCCGCCATGCAACCAATCGTGTGGCTGCAACTCAATATACAGTACATGCAACATAGTCAAGAGGTTCAGTTGTTGTTTTACCAAATAATACAATGGGCAAGATGTACCATATGATGTAAATGACTTTGAAAGGATTCTGATCTTTGATGTCAGACACGGATGTTGAAGTATTTCAGAGAAAGCTTCTTGCTAGAATTGACAGAGAACGGTCGACTCGATCCAGCTAACAGAAACACCACACATATTCAGACAGCACCACTTTACAATTGCGTTGTGCAGAAAGGTATCTTAGAAAGAACATATCAGACGTTAAAACAAGATGGGCTATAGCAGCAGAACACCATGGCAGATTCCTCTACTGTCAGTTAAGAACTAAAAGATGAAGCTTCAGCGGACAAGTGATCATAAAAAGGGGATGACCAAAATGTCACCAGCTCTGACAAATCCCAGTTCCTGCAGTGACGTTCAAATAGCAGGGAAAGAATGTGGCATAAAGAAAATTAGTCATACCTTTTATCAGTGGTACAGATTTGTGTATGGTAGTAATGTAATGGTTTGGGAAATGTTTTTTTGGCATATGTTAGGGTTCTGAATACCATTGCCACATTGTACCTAAGGATTTTACTGACCACGTTCATCTTTTTATAGTCACAATCTACACTTTCTCAAATGGATATTTGAAGCAGAATAATCCTCCATGTCACAAAGCATGCATCATCTCAAGGTTAAATTATGAACATGACAGTCACCTCAGTTCACTTCAATGGCATGCACAGTCTTCACTTCTCAATTCAATAGGGCACCTCTGAGATGAAGTCAAATGGAAGGTTTGCAGCATGTATGTGTGATTGGAAAATGTGCAGGAACTGTAATACAGTCAAGTCAGCATCGATGAAAATCTGAAAGGGTTTTTTTTTCAGCACCTCAAAGAATTTAGGCCGTTCTGACCACAAAAAAGGTCCTACTCATTACTACCTAATAAAGTGGACAATCGGTGTATTTATTATATTTTCAGGTTGCTCAGGGATGCAGGATGGGTTAGTCAGTGGGATTGACCCAACAATGCAGCTTAAATTCTAATATCTAAACCTTTAGGCCACACTGTTCAATAAAATGCTAATCTGAAATGTGTATTCAAGTAATAGCATAGTTACGGACTAAACACAAATTATCCTGTAATTAGGGAGATCTATTCTAAAGTGTGTCACTATGTTGGATGGTGTCGTCCTAATAATACTATATAACACAAAATTGATTGATTGATTGACTTTTTGGCATACATCCCTAAAAGAAGCTGGAACTCTCCACACTCTTATCAAAATGTATTCTACTTCCACAGGCACTGAGTGCATTTAAATGAGGGCCCCTGAAAGCTTGTGTACCCTATCCACCCCTTTAAGCACCCCTATACAGTGAGTCAACATATTAATTTAGTTAAATACCAGGTAAGTTAAGTTTTTAAATTTGACTTCGATTGTACCAACAGTTCACTCATTTCAATCAAAAACAATTAACAGAGTCATCACAGTATCTAAAATGGCACTTTTTTCAAAATTCACAGTTCGTTCCTCTTTTTGTTTGTTTTATTACAAACTGCACCTTCTGATGTTTACCTCTATCGTGTTCGTCTCTGCCTAAATTTGAAAAGGCCAGATTGCAATTCAGAGCATGCAGTTCTTGTACACTGAGCTCCCATGTCATTTTCTAGTAACACACACACACACACACCTCACTGCTTGTGCACGAATCCCTTTAGAAAGCAACTGTGTTTCCTTTGCTTTCAGACACACAATAATTTGCTTCATTAGCATAGCTTTCCTTTTCAATAGATGAGTGAACAGATTTTGTTTACACACTGCATGAGCCTTCCTTCCGACATAAAGATTTGCATGTTACACTAAATGCAGCCCAGAGCCTCCTTGCAAACTAAAGCCGATGCAGTTAACTCTCACGCTGAGACATCGGCCACTCCTCCTAGTTAATGTGGACTTGGCCACCACCACCTTAGCCACCCTGCTGCTCTCTTTATCAAGTCTACCAAAGGCGAGGACAGCAGTGTGTGCCAGCATTCTCACCTGCGGTAAGTGACAGCATTTGCTCCTGCTGTATATGCGGCTTGTTTTTCCCTCGGGTACCATTCTGATGTTAAAGAGGGCCTGCAGAGCAGTTTGTGCAGCCTGAGCCTTTGCCTGCTTCTTACTGCGTCCAGAGCCTTCAAATGTTCTCCCATCAACCCTCACTGCCATTATGAAACTCTTGATGTGTTGCCTCTCTACTGTTTCAGCGAGGCAAATGTACCTCAGTCCAGGTCGCAGCTCATTTAGCAGCTCCACTGGATTCTTTTCGCTCTCGGTCGGGGATACCATCTTGTGCTTGTTTTGTTTGGCTTGGACCATTAAGTCCAACGTGTGGCAAAGTAATCTCCCATGTCGATAAGCACTGGAAAGCAATTCATTTTCTGTAGGTTTGTAGCATGGAAAGCTGTTGCCATGCGGTGCAGGCTCAAACTCCTTAAAAAGAGTGTCGGGAAAGTCAGCCTGGTCAGAGGTGAAGTCTGTGGATGCGTTGCTGAGCATCCCCATTGCAAAGTGGGCCTGAGAAGCATTTGGGAATTGAACAAATGACTTAAGGGCCATCTCAGCAGCACGCATCTTGGCTTTCTTTTTTGTTGGCCCCGAGCCCTCAAATGTGAGACCATTCACCTCCACAGATATGGAAAACACAGGTGCATGAACTGGTCCAGTCTGAGAGACCATTTTGTACTGTAAACCTGGCTTAAGCTCATTGAGCTGAACGAGAGCATTCTTTGGTGTGACTGACCAGGAGAGTTTTTTATAGATGAGCTTTAGTTTGCACAGATGGCGGCTATTTCCTTCTTCTAAAGGCCTTTTCCTTTTCAGACCTGGCGTCCCTCCTCTGGATGCATCGGCACAGCAGAACGACTGACGATCCACCGTCACAATGGAGCACTCCTCCAGATTGTCTACGTTTCGATTCTCCTTGACTTCTGCACTGCTGGTACCTGGTTAGTAGGAAATAAAAGACAGTGAATATTAAAACCTTATACCGAAATAGGGAGAAATCCATCTGTGCTTTAAAAAAAAATCCACTTCATATCTTAGGAGATTTATCATCTTGAGTAGCATCTGAAAATGAAATTGGTCCACATTAGCCTGATCCCGCTTCATGCACTGCTTCACATGCCACAAATACAGAATTCTTCCATGTACCAAGATATTTTAAATTAAATGCATGCTCAAAACACCAAGCTTGTTTATAACTGACACCTTTGAGTGGAGATGTGCACGGATTTGTGAGAAACATGCTGGACATATTAGATTTTGGGTAAATGTGATTTAAGCTTAGATCAAATAACTTGTTTCAGAAATTAAACATGCTGTCACTGTTGGATGCTGTTAGAAGAGGAGTTAGGATCAACACTGAGTGCTGTAAAGGGTCACAGATTCATTTGTCTGTGTGCTAAATAACGGTACTAAAGTAAACAGTAACAGTTATAAAACACTGCCATTGTAGCAGTTGACTTCTGGATTGAAAGCCATATCTTGTAAAAAAAATAAAATGTGCCACCTCCTGAACCAGTCAGCAGTGGAAGTGGAAGTGTATTGGATGAAGTCAACCTTGGAGGTTCTCAAAGCTACACTCATTTTTAAAATGGCACATCAGTAGCACACAGTATAAATAATCAATCATCAGTAGATCACTGTGATATATTCTTTAAAACGGTATACACACTTAAATCAGATTTTTGCTGTATTTACATACAATCCCAATTACAAGAAAGCTGTGACAACATGGAAAATGTTAATATGTATATAAAGACAGAGAGGTTGGAAGCCGGCACTGATACAGTGCATTGTCACACCCCCACAGGACAAACAACCTCTGGATCCCAAATTAGGTCTCAAGTGCAACAGGGGACACCACACCGGTTCGAATGGAGTGGAACAGTGTGAGGTTTCATGCAGTGGCTGGAGTGACAATCCTGCCACCAACCCCTAAATTTTCCTTTGCAAGTTGGAGGACCTGATTGTAGGGCTGGATGCAGGCTAACGTATTACCCAGGATGGAAAAACAACAGGATAAGGGCCTTGCTCAAGGGCCCAACAGAGTGGAATCACTTCTGGCATTTACGCGGTTTGAACTGAATTGCCACCACTTCACCTAAAATGTTGATAAAAACAAGTTGACTTAAGTTGTCTTGTATTCAAATAAAACCAGTATAATGACAAGGTATTTCATGCTTTCCTAATCAACTGAATTGTTTTTTAAAAATGTATTAAAAATTCAATAAAGTTGGAACGGGTAGTTAAGAACTAATAGTGATGTGACAAGTTGAAATAACAAATTAATGTTAAACAGGCAATCATGTTATAGCATATAAGAAGCCTCCAAAAAGGCCTAGTCCTTCAAGAGCAAGGCTGGGTTGAGACTCACCAATTTGACAACAGCAAATAATCCAGTATTTTGAGAACAATATTTCCCAAAGACAAATGAGATTTTGGGCATTTCACACTCTATAGTGCACAAAGTAATTAAAAGATTCAAGGAATCCAGTCAAATCTCAGTGCACAAAGAGCAAGTCTGGAGTCCATTTTTAAACATGCATAATCTCCGATCTGTGTAATGTCACGGTCTTAAAAACCGTAATGCGTCTGTAATAGATAAAACTGAATGGGCTCGGGAATACTTTGGTACCCTTTTGTCTGTCAACACCATTCCCTGCTGCATCTACAGATGCAAGTTAAGACTTTAGTATGCAAAGCAGGAGCCATACATCAACATTGTTCAGAAATTTAGATTACTTCTCTGAGCTTGGTCTCATCTGAGATGGAAAGTAGAGCAACGGAATCATGACAAGTCATTTCAAATAGTTTTTGGAAAAAAAAAACATCAATCATGTTCACCAGACCAATAACGAAAAGGACTATCCGAACTGTTATCAGCATCAGGCTCAAAATCTGGCATCTGTCACGGTATGGGGGTATGTCATTGCCCATGGCATGGTTAACTTGCACAACTGTGAGGGCAACATTAATGCAGAAAAATATGTACAAATTTTGGAACTACATATTTTGCCATCCATAAGCTGTCTTTTCCAGTGAAGTTTCAGCATTTTCCAGCAGGGTAACAAGAGCCACATTCTACCCAGATCACAAGTGCATGGCCTGCCTGCAGTTCTGACCTGTCTCTGATTGAGAATAAAGCACAAAATATAGCAACGAAGGCCCCAGACAATCACATTATGGATAAATGGGAGGAAATTCTTGCTAAACTTAACAAAATTGTGTCTTCATTGTCCAAACACTTAATAAGTGTTATTAAAAGAAATGAAAATGTTGCAAAGACTTAAATACATCACTGTCCCAACTTATTTGGTGTGTGTTTGACATGAATGTGTATTATCAAAAAAAACCCAAAAACAATTAAATTCACTAGGTAACACATCAAATGTGTGTTATAGTGTTTTCAATGTAGTACAGGGTGAATGAAATCTCTGTTTCATGTTTTTATTAGCATTTTCCATACCATCCCAACTTTTTTGTAATTGGGGTTATTTGTAGACACACAACGATTTAGGATGCGTTTTCCACACAAGAACTTTTTCCAATATTCTGGTAAAACAGAGAAAGAGGAGGAAGAATAGATATCTTGGATTACAGCTTCATTCATTGGAAATGATCTGTAAAGATAATAAAATGAAGAGCCATCACACACTGCAGCCAGCTCGTGCATCTGTCTCATGTTTTAACATCGACCTGCTTTTTAGAAAATTCCATCTATCATTTTGTACAGTTTTTCTCCAAACTAAGCCACCTGAACAAGGCATAAAATAAAAAAAAACTCAAAAATGGAGAAGATATGTACAGATGGATGGCTAATGTTGGCTAATGATGATGGTGATATACTTTTTGTCTCTACTGTTGCTTATAATTTACTAGCTGTCCCTTGTGGCTCCGTCCGCGTAGTAGTGAAACAGGACAAACTTTGAAAATCAATACAAAAATTAAAAAAAATGTGATAATTTGTATGGAGAAGAATTTATATTGATAGCTTTCATATCCAAGGACATCATGATATACAATATTTATGAGAATGTAGCTGTGATCTCTTTGCCAAAAATGTAAAAAGTTGGCATAGAATCTCTGCCCAAGAGGAAGGTAGGTACGCTCCAATGTCAAACACTGCCACTGTATCTGATCGTGTTCAGCTCTGATGGGAAAGCGTCCCTCGCGTGGGTAAAAGAGCACGTGGCCATGGTATCTCTACCAATGAGCAGGTACCCTCTAAAACACATGTAGCTGTGATCTCTCTCTCAAACACGTCAAATGTTACTCTTTAACAATTTCTAGATGATAATGTCTGCTGAACAAACAGGTATTGCTAGCTAAGGTAAGGTACGCTCCAACACGTGGCGAGAGGTAGAATGACTCGAATGGAGGCTGTCGCATGAGTCAGGATGGCCCCGCCTGGCTCTCTACTCCTGAGGTCTTGCCTCCTCCTCCCCTCGGCCCGCAGCCTGTGTCTCAGATTCGCACAAAAAAATCAGTGGCGCAACTGAACTATGATACTTAGCGTGATGAGAGAAGTTGCAAAGTCAACTGGAATGTTCAAGCAAATTATAGAAAAAAACATCTAAATGTGTTAATTAGTTATCTCCTGAAAAGCGGACAGACAGACAGACGTTGGATTTCATATACAGGTAGTCCCCAGGTTACAGACATTCGACCTACGACTTACGAACGAGGACGCAGCTGCAACGCATGTGCCTCAGTAACTGCCGCTGCGTCATCTTTGGCCTGGGGATGCTGCAAGTGCTGGCTGGAGGGGGGCGATTTCGCTGCTCGCGCAGTGTAGTGTCCCTCGGGTGGCTCCTGGCAGCAAGCCGTGACCCGTGGTCCATAGTCACCAGGGCCACAGCTATTGCTGTGCAGGACGATGGTTTGCTGCCCGCCCACTATGCTGCTGCAGCTACTGCTCCTGACTGGACGGAGGCTGGATGGAGCGGAGGGAGGCATTTCACTGCCTGCCCAGCACACACGGCTGGTAATGCTGCAAGCAATAACCCGGTTGTGGCTAAACAGGGAGGTGGGGGAAACATTGTAGTGTGCCTCGAATGGCTGCCTGTTGAACTGGGGTTGGGCAATTCACTACCCGCCTTTGGCCACACCATGTTCGTTCTCGGTGGGCGGACGCTGCAGGCACTGTAGTAGAGGTGACTGTGAGGTGGGCTGGTGGTGAACCCCCCTCGCCGCCCCCAGTCATTCTCAATAGCAAGCCTGCTTGTAATGTTACGCACATAGCAAGAAGTTGTCTCTTGTCAGTACATAAGACGTGTTTACGGGTGCCTTCCTGCTGTGATAACTTGTACTGTATAGTGCTGTGCAGAAGACCTCATCTTAACCTTTTGTCTTCACCCTTCAAGAATGTCTCTGAAACACAAATCTGATGCAAGTGCTGGTGATACAGTAAAAAAGAGAAAAACCATCACCATTGAAAATAAAGTAGAAATAATAAAAAGGTCAGAGAGAGGTGAAACTCCATCATTCATTGGCAGAGCACTTGGTTACAGTCGGTCAACAACAGCATTTATGAAAATAATGTACCTGTTCCGACTTACATACAAATTCAACTCATACAAACCTACAGTCCCTATCTCGTATGTAACCCAGGGACTGCCTGTACTGTATATAGAGATGTATAATGTTAAAATACCTGTAACAGTCATTTAAAGTGCTAAAAATATATACAATGTCCAAGAATTTTTATCTTTTTCACCTGAATATGAGGGGTGTGCATGCATGTGTGTATTTTTATGGAATTGCAATTGGATACAAAACAAAAGAACCATTTTCTCATAAAGCATCTACCTCTTGTAAAACTCAACACCCAGTGGACTTTATTGTATTTTTAAATTTTATAGTTGATATTGCAATGTATTCTTGTTGGGCAAAACAACTTATGATGTTACATACTTTGAATGGTGCTACATAAAATAAAGACTGACTGAAACATGTAGTAGAATGAAAATTTCTATATAATTTGTAAGATATGGCCAGCTATGTATCCCGGCCAATACCCCCAAGCCGCCAGGTGGAGCCCTCCTTGCAGCATGGAGGTCCCCAGAAGACCAGCAGGGCATCATGGACAATGGAGTTTTTATGCACCGCCCTGCTGGATGCCTTGGGGGCCACGAGAGGGAGCTGCAGGGAGGACCGAAGAGTTCTTCGTGCCCTATGACCCGGAAGTTCGTCATAGGAAGAGCGACGGGCTTCCGGGGTGAGAAAAAGCATTGTTTACCCTGACCCGGAAGGAATAAGGATTTGTGGACTGTTGGATTAGAAACACTTCCGGGTCAGGAGATATAAAAGGACTGTGGGAGCTCCCAGATGGCGAGCTGAGCTGGGTGGAAGGGTGGCAACGCGTCTGGGAGCTGGAGGATTGTTTATTGTATTTTTGTGATTTATTATTGGAGTATTTGGGAGTGGAGCGTGCTTTGTGCACTTTATTATTATAATAAATAATATTTGGACTTTTATCTGGAGTCTGACGTGTGGTCTGAGGGTACAAGGGTGCGAGAAAACCCTAAATCGTTCACAATTGGCGTAGCTTCGGCAGGATTCTCTGGCCGTCAGTTTGGCGGAGGACCTGAATTTAAAAATTTTATTGTGGACAGAATACCCAAGAAGACAGCGTCAAGACGCAGAAATATCGCCAGAAACCTCACCTTTATCAAGTCCGTCATGGGGAAGAAGAAGACAAAGCAGAGTGCCAGCAACAGCGGAGGTCTAGCGCTCGACATTGCCTGCGCTCAAGACGAGCCATGGAGCAGCTACGCGTTTCGGGAGAGATTTCCGGAGGAGGACGTCTCCGACGAGGTATGTGCAGGGAACGTACTTTGCAATCTTTTTAATTTAACATCTGTTGTCCCGTGTACATACCTCCCAGATGTCCATCCGAAGGCTCTGCGGGAGGCAGAAGACAAACCCGAAGGCGATGGCGCGCTCTTGTGCAGGCAAACGAGTAACCCGAAGGACTTCCGCATTACGGGTGCCGGC
>JANRMT010062818.1:1325433-1369898 GCA_026402145.1 Polypterus bichir lapradei | reverse complement strand
TGATCAGAAACATTTTGTGTGACAAACATGCAAAAGAATAAGAAATCAGGAAGGGGGCAAATAGTTTTTCACACCACTGTAAATCATTATAGAGGAACTTGGACAACATACAGGTTTAGACAGATTTGTGGCAAATGAAGTTTAATGTCAGTAAATATAAAGCATTACACACAGGAAGCAAAAATGTTAGGTTTGAATACATAGTGCAGGAGGTCTGAAAATCGAGGGTCCACCTTATGAGAAGGATTTATGAGTCTACTCTATCAACTTCCAGACAGTGTTCAGAAGCCATTAAGAAGGCAACCAGAATGTTAGGTTATTTAGCACGTTTTGTGGAGTACAAGTCCAAGGAGGTTATGCTCAAGCTTTATAATGCACTGGTGAGGCCTCATTTGGAGTACTGTGTGCAACATTAGTCTCCATGCTACAAAAATGACATAGCAGCACTAGCATAGGTCCAAAGAAGAGCGACTAGGCTGATTCCAGGGTTACAGGCGATGAATTATAAGGAAAGATTAAAAGAGCTAAACCTTTACAGTTTAAACAAAAGAAGATTAAGAGGTGGCGTGATTGAAGTGTTTAAAATTATGAAGGGAATTAGTACAGTGGATCGAGACTTATTTTAAAATGAGTTCATCAAGAACATGGAGACACAGTTTGAAACTTGTTAATGGTAAATTTTACACAAACAGGAAGTTTTTCTTACATAGAGAACTACAGACACTTGGAATAAGTTACCAAGTAGCGTGGTGGACAGTAAGACTTTAGGGACATTCAAAACTAGACTTGATATTTTTTTAGAAGAAATAAGTGGATAGGACTGGTGAGCTTTGTTAAGCTGAATGACCTGTTCTCATCTAGATTGTTCTAATGTTCTAATAAGTGTAATTATTTAATAGAATGTACATGTTTAAACTGAGATAAACTTTGCAAGTAATTCATTGTTTGTTTAGCTCTTCAGAGGTAAGTGTTTCGAGAGCCGTAGGATTTACGTGTCCCAGCAGAAGGTCTTCTGGCCTAAGTTGGAGTCACTATAAAAATGCGACACTTCATTTTTTTTTTTTACATCTTCTTGCCTCTTCCAATCTCGCATCAGTTTCTTAGACACATCAAATTTTGTAGCAGCCCAGTTACCAATTTCTTTCACTACTTCAACAACGTTTAATTTAAAACCAGATTCAGATTTTCTTCTGATCCAATGCTCCATCGTAGATAAGGGATGCTCTTACGATAAAGGTGTATGAGGGTGTGAGATACAAAAAACACAAAATGAGTGCAAATTTTGCTTCGGAATAGTTTGGGTATTACCGTGTGGTCACATAGGCACGAGAGAGAGGTTAGGAGCAAGCGCTGATATAGTGCATTGCTGCACCCACATAGAAAAAAAAGCCAGTGTGCTCCGTGGTTACTCTCTCAGGTGGGCGTTAGCATATCATAATCTCTTGGACCAATAGCGTGAGTTTTCCACATTCGACTTATACAACCGACATTATAAAGTACCAGAAATTATATGGTAAAATCAAGTCCTGACTTATCCGCAGGAGAACTTATCCACGAGTATATACAGTAAGTGTACTTGATATAAATAAACTTCACCTTAATTTCTCAATTAAGTGCCTAACTATTTAACTCACATAATCTTGCTGAATCAAATTTATTAATTGTTGTTGTATTAGTTTTGTCATATGTTCAGAGTACAGTGAAATTCTTACTTGAATGCCTGACCAACACGCACCATATGGCCACTCTCCAGTGCCATCGTAAGAATTTAGTAAAATACATATTGATATCTTTGAGAATTTAGAAGATCTGGATTAGGTCCCTTTGCAACCTTCACTGCTTAAGACTAATGGGGTACAATTCTCTTCATGGGACATCTCCAATCTTATCCCAAATATACTTGGTTGGTTTCCGCAAGGCTTCTAGTGTTACTTTGTTTTTTTATATTGGTAGAACACAGCATATCTTAACATTGCACATAGTGTTGCAGAGGTGGTTTCAAAAGTGACATATACAGCCAGTGCATAACATCTGTTGATTTATATTTAACATTTTTTTTTTAAATATAGCCTAATATTTTGCACATTGCATAGATGTTGAGAATGCTGGTTTGATGTAAACCACTTAATTATTTCCAGAGGTTACTTCTCAAAAGTCCAACATATATTTATAACAATGTTTCATTTGTCTGAGTGTAGCGTTTTGCATTTTTCTAATTTAAACTTCACTTTCCAAGTGTTTGCCCAATTCTTAAGATTTTTATGGTCATTTTGAGTTGCCTCATTTGTTGCCTCTTCAGTATCTAATTTTAATCAATTTCTAAATATACCAATTTGCCTCTGAGCGTGATGGCACACTGTAGTACTTATAAATTATTGAATTCCTGGCCCAGTCACTGTCTGTGTGGAATATGTACGTTACCCCTGACTCTGTGTGGATCTTCTGCTCTGTGCTTTAAGAGAGTGTTGTTCTGGGTTGTGTGTGTGTGAAGTTGTAATGGACTGACTCTCCATCCAGGGTGGTTCCGGCCTTATACTCAGTGTTTATGGGAAGTGTCCAACCCCTGTCACTGCATTGGATAAGCGGATTTATATAATTAATTAATTTACTTACTCATCTGCCTGCTTTTCCTCTTTCCTTTTTCTATACTGGTCATATTGAGTTCAACAAAACATCTTTTCATTTATTAACGATCAAGGCCCTTAACCTTCAATTGCTCTGTCCTGGGTATGACGTTAATCTGCATCCAGCCCTGCATGTAGGCCCTCCAACCTGCTGGGAAAAATTCGGAGATTGGTGGCAGAATTGGCACTTTAACCACCATAAAAAAACCTTCCACTGTTCCACTCCATCTGAACTACTGGAGTGCTGTGGTGTCACCCGTTACATGGCTGCACTCGGGTCCTAATCTGGGTTCCTGAGTTGGTTTGTCATGTGGTGGGTGCAGCAATGAGCTGTATCAGCGTGTTCTCCTAACCTCAACTCACCTTAAACATAATGTAAAATGAAAACAAAAAAACTCTTAAAACTGCATTTTGTGAGTATCTTGCATAACACATGAGGAATATTAAAAAAGCTTTTACATCATTAAACTATTTAATATTTATAATGAAAAACACAAGCTCCCTTCTCAGATATCCTGATGTTTTCTAGATTCAGCTGTCAAACTTCTTTCAGTTTCAGTGCTTTTAAAACCTGTTATCTTAACAACATGAACTTGCTAGCCTCAATATTTCTGTGGCTTTCATGACTAGGGCCTCGCATTAATTTATTTAGCATGCTGTTTATAAAATCTATCCCTACCATAAATCTGCAGGAGGCTTAGACTGGAGCACTAAATACTGCAGTTACTCTTAGCATATTCATCCAATTTGTTCAAATACCTATAATCCTCTGTACAGTCATTATTTACAGCTGCCTAAATCTGAAAAGCTGTTTTGATACAAGGAAATGTACTATGTGCAAAGACTCTCCCAAAGACGAGCAGACAACTACATGTTTGAGACAAAAACAAAACATCAGTTTTTGTTGATTGCTTTATCCTTATAATTCCTACCGGTGTGGGGTAGAATTATACAAAAGTGATGGATTACTTTTCTTTTAAATGAAAGTTTTGAGATAATGATCTCCATGAGTTTTCCACACGCAAAATATAAAGTAATTAATTTTTTAAGAACCTCAAGCGCAGCACACTTTTTCATTTGGCTATTTAAGTACAGGGATGTGGGGGATTGACTGAATGCAAACCACCTTGAACGTTCACACACTCACACTGGGCCAATTTCAAAGTCAAAGTCAAAGCGAACTTTATTGTCATCTCAACCATATACAAGTATACAGATAGATGAAATTACGAAGCTCAGGGTCCACAGAGTAACAACATGAAGTGCAAATAAAAAAATTAAATTAAATTAAAAATAGAATTAAAATTTAAATTTTAAATTAAAATGTAAAATGAATACACAAACAAGACAAGACATTGTGCAAAGACAAGATTGATGCAATGTATGATATTATCCAATCTAGATACATAAATATAGTCAAAAATATGTAATATAATAAATAAATAATAGATATAGATAATACAGAAATTATCAGTGTATGATAATAGTTGTTTAAGACATGTGTAAACAATGACAGGTCAGAATGTTGCAAAGAATGTCAAAGTGCAGTGTGCAAAATACTTAAAGGTCAGTATGAGATTTTCAGTTCTTTTCTACATGCACACTCATCTTTACAGGAAAGTGGCTTGCATGTATAAAAGTTCTCTTTTTAGAGATGGTTGAGGCAGTGTGGAAGATCTGGTTCTGATGCTGCAGTATCTTCTCTTGGATGGCAGAAGTGTGAAAAGTCCATGTGAGGGATGTAAGGGTTCCTGCTCAATGCTGCAGGCCTTGCGGACACTGCGTTTGTAAAATATGTCCTGTAGTAAAGGGAGAGGCATGCCAATAATGTTCTCTGCTGTCTTCACTATCCTTTGTAGGCGCCTGCGGTTGGATATGATGCAGTTGCCATACCAGACAGTGATGCAGCTGGTCAGAACACTCTCAATGGTGCCTCTGTAGAACATGACATTATTCAACTATATGTCATTAGACTGTGACAGAAAACCTGAGAACCTGGACACAATTCAGGCAATGCTAGCCACTGTGCCAACATTCTATTCAGGACCTACTTAAACAAAAACTAAATGTGGAAACACTTTTTACCAATTACTTAAATTAGGAAAGAAGGTGACTCAGCCCTCATCGTCTATCATACTAGTTGTTCATACATATTTTGCGCACATTCGTCCACATTGAAGGTCGAAAAGACCACTTAAATCAAAATAAAACAAGCAGAACAAGGTAACGTCAAAGAAAGTCAGTTTCAGCATAACATACAGGCTCAAAACACCACTATATTTTATGTCTGTTTTTATAAGTTAAGAATCATTAAGGCTAAATAGCACTACTGTGTCACAGAATTTGCTCTCCTGTTTGATCTGATTCAGCAGCTGCTTCTTTATGTAATTTATGTGTCGTCCACCCTTAACATAGGTTTTCTATGCACCCCTCCAAAAGCCCACAACATTACAAATCTGTTCTGATTTATCAACTCCAAACCTAAGGTATATTCATTCCTACTGTAAGGGGAGAAGTACATAAATGTGTTTGTCTTCATGGCCCCTGATTATGGCTAAGAAAACAGAAGCTACGTCATTCAAGTGACCCAGGTTTTCATTAATGAGAGAGACATGTCAGTTCCTGCTGTTTGCAGACATCATGGAATTATTACCCCACTGCTTTTATTAACTCAAGACAGCTTTAGCTCCAAGGTAAACAGCTGAAGACAACCAAAGAGAAGAAAGAAGAGAATCAAATACACCACAAGAAAAGATCCAGATAAAAAACAGAAAATTTAAATCAGTGTTAACATTAATGTATAAGTAAATGTACTGTTTGTAACAGTAGAAACAAAAAAATTGAACATATTCACATTTCAAATTATTATTTTTTAAATAATTGTAAGTATTTAATTCAATGATTCACTAAATACTATTCCTGATAGGGGAGCATGATTACCAAAAAATTCAAAATTGATGATTATATAATTTTGAATATTAATTTAAATTAATAAAATAACAATGACTGTGGTGGGTTGGTGCCCTGCCCGGGGTTTGTTCCCTGCCTTGTGCCCTGTGTTGGCTGGGATTGGCTCCAGCAGACCTCTGTCACCCTATAGTTAGGATATAGCGGGTTGGATAATGGATGGATGGATGGAAAATAACAATGAAATACATATTTTTTGTTGACAACTACACATACTTTATTCTGTCCAGTACAGTAGGACATCCGTTTAGCAGAGAACCTCCTAAAGAATTAATGTGAAACTGTTAAATGCTAGATTAGTTAAAAATATATGAATTAATGTTTAAAATAATGTCTCTTTTTTATTTTTACAATACAGATAGAGTACACTTGTTAAAAAGTATTTGCTACTGTTTTTGTAATACATTAAATACAAAAATTACTGATGAAATACATTTTTAAGTATAACACAAATATTCCTTTTTTTTTAAACAAATATTACTTTTGGGAAATCTCTCATATGCCACCATTCTGCATTAAAAAATGTAAAATGTCAGAAAATGCTAAATTGGGGCTCTTCTGTATTAAGAAAACAAAAGTTGCTGGTGTATGTCAAATTAAAGAATATAATGAAATCTTAAATGACAGTCATAATTCATATAAACACAACCCACATAGTTTTGTTGGACAGGTACGTAAAAACATTAAATGTAGAAATATATAGCAACCTCAGAAAATTTTAAGATGATGACACACTGTTATGTACTGCTGTGTCCTAATTATAAAATACAGCACCATCAAATTGAAAAAGAAATATTTTCCATGTTCTCCATATGGTTACATATGATTTGTACATTATTGGGCAACGGTTTGTTGCCTGCTGTGTACAAGATATGGCAATGCTGCAACAGCATAACCACCTTGGTATCCTCAGTGCTTACCTTTAGCATAATCACCATATGATACTAAGTAATCACTATGTAGACTATGGCCAAAGCACTAGAGCCTGGTTTACTCATCAACAGCAACGGCATTCCTTCCAGTGACCCTACTGGTTCTTGGGCAGTTGCGTCTCCACTGTTGAGAAAAGTTTGCTGTTTGCAAACATCGCTAGTCAATGTAATGAACCATTATGCTCAGGCATGTTTTCATAGCTCTACTTAACCATAAATCAGTTGCGGTTGCATAAAGTACCACTTATATTAGATCGCTTCAATTTTTGTCCGACATTTGGGATAAAGTAAAGGCAACACAACTTAGAAAAGATAATCACGGAATCAGATGATACATTTCTTAGTCTGGTTCTTGGATCATTTTTTTAAAACCTTTGTTGCACAAATTTTTATTGGAGCCTTTGTGTCTTTTGATAAATGCAACGCAACGACTACTATTATCTGATTTTTCTTTCGATATCCTGATGGATATGGAAATGTTTTCGCAACAAGCTCTAGGTCCAGACCCAGTGTCGGTAGACTATCTGAGGGGGGTGAGAAGACCTGGAGAAGCTGGCCATAAAGCAGCCCATAAGCAGTAGGTAAGGGGGATGCTGGGGTGGGGTGGACACAACACTTAGAAGAGCACTTCAATCAGACACGTCTTCTGGCTGCTGAAGGCCATCATCTTGGAGGTGCCGCCATTGCTGACCATCAGATTGGACCCTGGACCTAACACTGACTTGGGTCGGATCACAAAAACTGCCAGAAGGAATAGAGTTACATGCATGTTGCCTCTGACCCCAGGTGAGGTGGAGCTGGGTAGTGTGCATGAATGGACAAAGGGACAAGCAAATGAGAGAATGTTGTGATGCCACTGAAGATCTGAGCGATGGCCAGAAACAGCACTGAAGACGCTAACCACTACTTTTAAGAAACGCTCATCAGCAACAGACATTAAAAAGTTAATTTCATTCTTCCTTCTCTTGTGGCTATTGCCTAAACATGTACTGGATATCTGTGTTGTGTCCTAACGTTACTAGAACTATGTGCAGTTTACTTAGCTTTACTTAGCTGACTATATGTGTACATTTTAGATGGTTGTATAAATGTTTGATAGTAGTGTTGCAACAGCTTGCATTTGTGATCAACATCGTCATTATTGAAACAAAATAATATCAAGGACGGTTCACTTTTTATTGGTATTAAAACATCTAGAAAGAATCAGGTGATTTTGGTTCCACATTACTTTTTATAAAAGACATTACTGGGGACCAAACTCCTTAAAATGAGTTCAGCATGGTTGCCTGTAACTATTCATGATCTAATATCTGGCATTACAACACTTATTTGCAGTTAGATTAACCTGTAACTGGGAAAGCTCGATCTCCGACAGCAAATAGTGCTAAATGCAACACATCTATCGCCTGTTTTCATGATTGGTATATCACAGCAATTGTAATCATAATCGCAATTAACGTACAGTTATCTGAATGTGTAGCCCTAATTCCAGATTTTTCTTTTTTCTTTTATAAATTTAATGAATTCTGTCATAGAGCTTTTTTTGTAACAGAATTGGCACCATGGTTACTGTTCTAAATTCCACTCCACTTTATTTGTTATTTTGTTTCCTTCATTATCCAAGTAATTTTTAAGCGGACTGGTGAGATTAACCATCCAAATATTGTGGCTGTGTGAAAGAGTGTGTCCTGTAATGGACTAGACAGAGCCTCACAACCCCATTATGTGCAAGATCCTTGCAGGTAGACTGAGGGCCCTATGGCCCATAACTGGAAAAATTAGTCACTGTCTGTGCAATATTATCATTTTTTGATATGATCTCTTCAGAATGATAAAACCTTCAAGCTGATGATATTTTTTGAATTGTCTTGTGTTTATTTATGTAAACTGTAATCTTTAGGACAACTACAGGTACTTTATTTATTTTCTTGGGCTGGAATGTGGTAAAATGAATCCATTTCACTAAAATGTTTGACAAAATCAATCATGCACATGCCTACAGAAGCACTGAAATTAAAAGTACTAGAAAATTAAAAGATGGGTAGTATAAAATGCATACAGTAAACTAATCCATAAATGAAGTTGCACAGCATGTTTCTCTGTTTTAACATGTTTGCAAATTTACCAATTTTTTCAATGAAGAATTTTGAAATTTCAAAATTTTTGTACAGAGTGCGCTATTCAAGGGATCACAATGAAAACTGGATTTTCACGAAAATATTCTTCAAAAGGAAGTGTGACAAGATTTCAACAAAATTGCAAGCCAAATGTTTAATTAGAAAGCCAGATAGACAAAGATACAATACATCCACAGTAGGCGCTTTTATGTGCAAATGAACGTAAAAAAATAGTCAAAAACTTTACAAACCAAACTATACCAAAGCATCAGCTCTCTCAATGAATATCATAAAAGTGGTTAAGTGAACAGGCAAAAGAAACACACATTTGGGAGAAATAGCAAGTTTACCTGGGAACAGTAACAGAGAATAAAAAATACATTGCTTATATTTTACAATACGGTTTATTCTAGATAGATAGCAGGTTTGCACGCAACATATTTAAATGCCTTGACAGAATTAATGTTTAAAATGGTAAAATGAGAAAAACTGAACAGATAGGGTGCTTTCCCTGCTTGCTTACCACCCTGAAAGTACTTTGCACTCTTTAAGGAACAAATAAAAATGCGAGTAGACTATCGTGTAAATAAGAACAGAATTTCTACCATTATTTTATAGTATACTGTACTAAAACATTTGCTTTTACCTATCTATCCATTGTATGTGCCAGGAAGGACAGGGATCCTAGCTGGGATAAAGGAAGGTTTCATGCCCGGCCAGGAGGTCATAATGGAAGGACCAGGCGAACAGGCTTACAAGGAGCAGGTTATTCCTCCACACAACAGGTGGCAGTGTTCCTCAGGGCTGAACCTGATTAGGACATCCACAGATTGGCATGGAAATTGCAGTCCAGAAATGCAGCACTGTAGGGGTCTTTGGGGACTGCCAAAGAGTGCTGCCAGTGGATGTTTGCCCTGGTTTCCATATGACCTGGTAGTGCTCCGGACGACTTGAGTAGAAGGCCGGAAGCAGCTCCTGGGTCAACTTTTAAAGAAAGTCCACAGCCTCACTTTGATTAAGTCAGAGTCTGGAGGCAGTGCGGAATGCTCTCTTGGAGGAAGAAAGAGGATTGTGAATGGTGTATTTGAGCTGGTGTTCTTATGAAAGGGTGATTTTGTCAAATAAAAACCTTGAACCTGGAATTGTGCTGGATATTGCTGCATCTGTGGTTTGGGGCTCAGTGGAATCCCCCTGGTGGTTACACCACCCATTTTTTGAAACTGATTTTTCCAGTACAAGGTCTCAAGTTATAAGGTGGTAGCATTATTTATTGTTCTGTGCTTAGATAAACTGTGTGTATGTAGCATTTAAGCACTGCCTATACTAAAAATATAAAATATCTTGGGAGTTATTTAATATAGCTAATAATGCCCAAAGTCCTTTTCCAAACATAAATGTATAAGTAACATTAAGAACAAATCCAGGACTACACAATTGAATTGTCAAAGTTTTAAAATGATTGTTAGACCTAATAAATGTTTACACTTTGTTCGATGGTAAACACCATCCAAATTGTGACGCAGAAACTGAAAGACGTCAAAACCGAGTGATCAGCATTACCCAGACATCAAAATTAAAGGGATAAAATTAATACTAAGGGCAGTCTTAGATTTAATTTCTCTACCAGGTGTTCTTAAAATATGTCATATAGGCAGACATTATAATACAGAATGCCATATGATTTTTATGTCATGTGAGTGGCAACAACATGGTCACGGCTATACAAGAATACCACAAAATGGCTGCAGAAAACATTCGGAAAGGGCTCTACATGGGGGAAATTTTCAGTGTTGCATTTGTAAGGGCATTTTTCTATGCAATGGAGACACCACTTCCAGACGGCACACCATAGAGGTGATCAGATTATATATTTAACTATTTTTTTTTTAGCTGTAGTATTTATATGTAAGATGTTCCTATTCAATAAGACTTTTAATCTTTCTAGATATATTGGCACCTCTTTATCTATATAAAATACTGGGTGCATGATGGCCTTTACTATTATCTTTGTGTTGATTGATATAAAATTGTGAGTTATACAGATATATTAGCTTAAGCTTTTATATGTTTCTTCAATCTTGCCATAGTAAATTGAGCTGGACGTGCATTGGAACCATTGCAGTTGTAATCTCAGCTGTTATTTAAAGGAAATTTTTTCAACACTCTATAATAATATTACTGTGATAATATAAAAAACAATAAACAAAATACATTAATAAACATTTCAAAAATCTAGAAAACGGTTTCCAGGAAGCTATAATATGGATTTGTGACAATATCAAATGACCTATTGAGAGGAGCAAAAATAGACTGACATGTAGGACTCACCAATGAACAGAAAACGTCTACTTTTGTTTTCTTGTTATGTTCACAGTAGCCTATCCAGCACCGACATTGCAAAGTGGCAGGGTATGGACCAGATGATCCAATATCAGGAGGCTCATGGTTGTCAGCATTATCATATCCCTTCATTTCTGAGCTTTTGAGGCCTGCGGTGTCGGTTGCACCTCTCAACTTACTCGGCCTCATATTCATGCCCCATTCCTTTCCATTGATGATGGGGGGAAGTTTTCATATTCTATACTAGAAAACGTGGGCTACGGTCTTCCCAAGATCAAGGTCGCAGCCCCAGTAGTTTGCAAGTAGCAGCAGGCTGCTGTACTGCACGTGCTTGACATACAGAGGATGCCAGAGTTTTCATTCTTTTTCTTAATTCTCCTATTATGTAATCAGCTTCAGTAATTTGCTTCAAACTCAGCAGGTGTTCCTGCTCTTCTCCTTCTTTCTGTCATGGCACATTTTCGATCAGTTTGCAGTAAGAAAGATGAAAACTGTGCTAAGTTTGCGGAGGTTGCTGCTAGTCACATTTTTTGCTTTGCTAGCATGTATCATGCCATAATCTTTTGATTAATATTATGTTTAAATAAACAAAATAAAAAATATTAATATGCATAATAGGAACTAAATTTGATGCGTCTGGGAATCTCACTAAATTAAAGACCAGCATTTTGCTTGAAAGTTGGCTTTATGTTAACATGCAAAGCCAAGCTGTAAATCCTCATAATGTGAAATCTGATAAACCTCTCATCATTTACAATCAAGGGCTAAGCAATGATGAACCCATGTTCCAACCTACCAGTAACCTAGACACTGCAGAGGCACTGACTTTGATGAATGACATTGTCAATCCTTTATTCAGTAAGAGCCTTACGAAAAAAAAAATGTCAGTCTCTGTAACTGACATGAGGCTAATTGAAGCTCTGTACATGATAGACCTTCAGACCATTTTACAATGTCGCATTTGTTTGCTGATGTCTTTTTAGCTTCAAGAAAAATACCATCCCCTGGTTTGCCAAAATCATCCACTGGTTTATTGTCTTAGGCACAGATGAGTATAAAAAATATTTAAGATTTAAAATTGTGAAAACAAACATATAAAATTGGAAAGGAATTAACGTGCATTACATTGTGCTCTTTGACAGCGATTCTCACGTTCAGTCCAGGACGAGAGATGGCTGTAGAATTTTGTTCTGGCTTGATTCCCAATCAGTGAGTTTTTCGTTCTTTTAATGGATCACAATGAATTAGGCAGCTTCATTTCTGCTTTTATTTTTAACTTTAAGAAGGTATGGCAAGGTTCACATTTTTAAGAAGTTGAGAAAGATGTATATTTTTGGCAAAACTGTGAAAGCTCTTTCTTTTGTCACCTTCTTCTTTTTATTTCACTTTCTTCTGTCACATTTTCTTCCTTTTTATATATCAACAGTGACGAATAATTAGCAGAGCACACACAGGTGCAAATGACAAATAATGCGAAAGGCGGGGCTACTTGGCAGTAGCGTGTGCCTGTCCTGTGTGCTCATTGGTGCATAATGGCTTAAACACCTAAAACCTTTAATCAGAATGCCAACAACACATGAAAGGGAAACAAATTATTTACTGCGTGCTACCCAACTGCTTGATAAATTCCTATACCAATTTAATAAGCCCACTTCGTCTGGATTGATAAAAAAGAAACTATTAAAAAACAATGGTTATTGTTTACTGAAAATAGTAGTCCAGTTAAAAGTAGTAGCTGACCGTAATGAAAACCTTCTGTCTCTGACGTCTTCTATGATTAAACTCGGGAACCCCTGCTTTTAGAGGTGTAATGCTGTAAGAAACCTCATGCCACATTTTTACTTCTTCAAATATGGTCTGCCTCTGTGGATGAGCTAGAGACTCCAAACATAAGGTAATTCAAAAAAGCAGTTGTGTAATGTATTTCCAAATAAGTAAAGCCAAAATATGGAAGCCAGTGTCGCGCATTTGTGCCTTGGGGTCATCTTTCTGGCCCTGGCAAGCTCTGCAAAAAATGAAATCTAAGCAAGCGAAAGGTATTTATATTGTGACATTAAATCTTGTTTTCCTTATTGTAAGAATTACTGACTTATCAAAAGATTTGAAATATGATTTCAAATATGATCTTGTCAAGTAAATTTTGCCTACCCCATTGGCAGATATTGCCAATGGGGTAGGCAAAATAAAAGCAAAACATCTCCCATTTAAAGTTTTTTTTTTTGTGTGGTATTTGTATATGCTTTTTTTTTTTTTTTTTTTTGAGGTAAGCAGTGCCACTCCACGACAAGAGATGGCGATGCTGCTAAAACTGTCATCTTTATCTTCTGCAGTTCAGACAGGTAGCCCCAGGACAATGCGTAACACCCACTTTCATCTCTGAAATTGCTTCTTCCCTTTCGGTCGAAACACAATGAAAATGGGCTTCTCTGAAGGATGGCGGCTCATTCTGAGACCCAACAACTTGAATTGGTTAATGATTTGGGCTGCTGTTTTGTCTATTTGCGAACACATTCTTTCTGTTTTATTTCTAGTTTTGGCAACACCCTCAATTAAATGGTTTAGCCCGTCTTGTGCCCCAACTATTTCTACTAGTTCTCTTCCTCAGTCAGTGTAAAAGTCACACCATCAATGATCAAATAAGTTAGCACAGATTTTTTTCTGGCATTTACAACAATAAAAAACACAAAAAAAGCAGGGTGTATGGTCTTCAGTAATATTTCCCATAAACATTCAGAGCAACCAAGTTAGTTAAATTAAAACTAACAGTCAACTTGAGTAAGGCTTAACATTTTTATTTAAGCATATCCTATATGACAGCATCAAAAATTTATGATGGAATGAGTTGGTAGAGAGAACTTAATCTCTCACAATGTAAGGACTAGCAAACTGCAAAATCACACTGCCTTACAAAGGAAATGTAGTCACTGAGATTAAAAAAAAACACTTTTCCAACTATTTCTGTATTTAAAAAAAATTTCATTTTTTTGTTGTAGCCTTATGTTAAACTCATTTAAATTCATGTTTTCTCCCGTAAAGCAACACTCAATACCCTATAATGACAAAGCAAACACAGGATTTTAGAAAGTTTTACAAATTTATTGCACATAAAAATCTGAAACATCAATACTGAAATACCATATATACTCTCGTTTAAGTTCTCCCGTGGATAATTCGGGGCTTGGTTTTACCGTATAATTTCCGGTATTTTATAATGTCGGTCGTCTAAGTCGAATGCGGAAAACTCACGCTATTGGTCCAAGAGATTATGATATGCTAACGCCCACCTCTGAGAGAGTAACCATGGAGCACACTGCCTTTTTTATTTCAATATATTGTGCCTATGTGACCACGCGGTAATACCTGAACTATTCCGAAGCGACATTTGCACTGTTTTGTGTTTTTTGTATCTCACACCCTCATACACCTTTATTGTAAAAGCATCCTTTATCTACAATGGAGTGCTCGATCGGAAGCTGGTTTTGAATTAAAAGTAACTGAAGTGGAGAAAGAAATTGGTAACTGCGCTGCTACAACAAAATTCAACATGTCTGAGAAACTGATGCAAGATGTAAAAAAAATTAAGGGTCTGATTTCATGATACAGTGAGTATTCAGAACCTTTGCTATGGCAATTGAAATTTGCTTTGGTGCATTCCATTCTGTTGAACATTCTTGAGATGTTTGTGCACCTTGTCTAGAGTCCATCTGTGGTAAATTCACTTGATTTTACATAGAAAAGACACACACCTGCCTATATTAGAACCAACGTTTGAAAATATGTATCAGAATAAAAACCAAGCCATGAGGTCAAAGAAATTACCTGAAGAGCCTAGAGAAAGGATCGTGTCAAGACCTGGGGAAGACTACAAAAAATTCCTGCAGCATTGAAGGTTTCCAAGAGACAACAGTGGCATTCATAATTCTTATACAGAAGAAGAACCGTGACCCTTCCTAGAGCTGGCCACCCAGCCAAACTGAGCAATCTGGCTGCCACATAAAAAGACAATAACCCATATCATAAGGTGTTGGAGATTTGACTAGCTCAAAGAAAAGATTAGTAATCATAGAGAGAAAAAAGAAAATCAGATAGGGCTCATCTGTGCTTCATTTTATGGCTTCTATTCTGTTATTGTTCTAGTAATGAGCTGTAATATTAGTAAGGATTTTTGTGTACAGCCTCCGTTTAACATTCCCAACAATTCTACTGCCTATTCCTAAACAAAAAGTCCTGCTTGCTAAAACGCTTTTTCCCAGAGCCCCCTCTTGCAAATATATTATTAGAAATATTAAATCAAACATGGTACAATAAGCAGAGAAACAGTTTTTAGTAGGCAGAAGCTTCTTAAAGACGGACAGAGGGAAATATTCATCTAAAGAAGAGAAGAAGAAAAATGCTGCAGCTGCCTTCTTGAAGACAATGTCAAAATTTCCCTACTGTGTGTCTTGTGAGAAGTTTTTAGAGTTCTGCAGGCAGTGAGCAGACTATGAAGGAAGGTGCTTTGAAAAGTGAATGGTCCGCAATACCAAGGTCTATTCGGATGCTGAATGACAGTCCAACTGGCAACATTTTTACAGCTTGGAAAATGTGACTTAAATGGGTAAATATCTTAGACACAAAGCTATAGGCAAAATTTAACACCAGGGCTATTACAGAAGTACTTTAAACATGAAAACAGAGTTCCCTGTACTTTAATGGAGATAAACCAACTTTGTAGTAGTTATAGGAAAAATGACAACTGCATTATCTGTATTACAAAAACATCATTTCAGAGGGCTAAGATGTTAAGGGAACACTGCAGTATAGAGTCTTTAAGGACTTGCTATAGTGCATCTACAAGACAGTTATTGATCTGCAAAACAAAGCCTTCATTAAGCTCTTGCTACACTGCATTAAATGATTAACAGATGCATTATGGCATATAATCTAAAAAATAACAAGCAGGTTATCATTGACCCTGGTGTTTTGTCATTGCTATCTGTGTTGCATTGCTTGTAGTCCATGCACTACTTGACCTCACAAAACATCACGTTATAAGAACATTCTACCATTAGAACATAGATAGAATATAGATCTTCAATTGGAAAGGTGAATGGATTTTTTTAGGGAGAAGTAATTAATGGATGAACAAAACTATATAGCAGTCTTATACTTCCAACAGCTCAAAGTAACAGAAGTGTGAACATTATTACACCTACAGTATATACATCATATACTGTAACTTACTCTAATAAAGTGTAAAACAAATTTTAAATTCTAATAAAAAATGAGTAAGAATTAGAATGAAGGCAAAAGGCAAAAGATGTGTATGTTTAGCCCAAACAGCCCAGGTGTGTTTACAGCCTGCAGCTGCAAATTTGTTTTAGGCAACAAGAATGAATCCAAAAATAATCAACAGCTTCCACGGGTTTTGATCTTGGAAATGACATATCGGAGGTTTTAGATTCAGAGGAACAGCTGTTCAAAATATTTAGAAACATTTTCCGTAACTAACTGAACACCAGAATGTAACATTAGCCAAAAGACAATCCGTGCTTTGACTGATGAACACAGCACCCATGGACAACCATGTTTGTACTTGAGGCTTGATGCTAACAAACATAAAAAGCACATTTTGCAATTTTGAAATGGAAGTCTTTACAGCTGTTTACTTTCTTTTAAGGACAACTGTAGGACTAATAAATACATTAAAAAATTGCCAAGAATCTCTCATTCAGCACATTATAAATAATGAGTACCATTCATCTAATGTCTAAAATTGCATTGACCAATTTGGCACTGTGTGGCGGTATGATGGTGCAGGTTGTCTCCACACTATCTTCTGGAAGCCTCTTGAACCTGCTACTGCCGATAATGTACCCAAGGGATGTGCCAACAGATGAGGACACAAAACACAAATATAGCAAGGGGTAGAAGAAGCAGTGCCATTGGTTTTATTAAAACAAAACAGTGTCCAAATAAATAGTGCAGTGCTCCATCAGTCAATAAATAAAAAAATAATCCTTAAAACAGTGTAAAGTGGAGGCTAAAAACAGTTTCAATAAATAAAACGAGGTTAAAAAAACTGTCCTTTCTATTCTGAGTCCTGGTGACTTAATTTAAAACAGACGTCTCTCCAGCTTATCCTATTTTGACCTTGCAGCATAGAGGGACGTCAACTAACAGGTGCAGACAACCTTTTATTCCGGCCCTCCATGTCCCCGCCGCCAATCCCATGCCATTCCAGGGGCAGCCCTATTCCACACGCATTACTGCCAACACCTGGCACATTGTACTCCCACCACTGCCAATCCCTGGCAAAAGCACTCGCTGATCACAATGGTAGCTCCTGCCTCACAGTCGCTCAACAGGAGCGATCCCTCTGCACAACCCTCAGTGTCGGCCACACGCTCCTTCCTGGGAATCTCCTTCCTGTCTGCCTGCTTCCTTCCGTCTTGCACCGGCTCTCGGTCACTCCTGCCATTCACTCAGTTCCTCTCTTTAACCTCCTTTTTTTTTCTTTCATTTCTCCTTTCCAACTTGGTCCTTTATTTCTCCCTCTTCTCGTGTCAGCTCTCCCTTATTTGCCTCCGTGGGCGCAATGCATGAAATGCACACCGTAGAAGGCCAATGAAGCAATTGAGACAGACCGTAACCTCCCGTGCAGGTGCATCTCACCCCAGTTACCTCATGAACCTCCCGCCACTGCATGAACACGCACACCCACAGAGATCGAGTTGGTCATTCAATTATTTATTTTTCATCCACCTTCTTCTATATCATAGGCAGCTTTGGGTGCAGAGCAGAGCCCCAGCTGCGGTCCATTGCACACACAAACCCTCACTCATACTGGGGCAATATAGAGTGGCCACATAAGGTAACAAGCACACGTTTGTAATGTGGGTGGGCAACCAGAATATCCAGAAAAAAAAAACCAACACAGACATGTGCAAATTAATCTGATGACCAAGTTCAAACACAGCTCATCCAAATAATATCATTTCAATAAGTAAATTTGTAGTTTAGTGTCCAAAACCTTATCTGTTATTCAGATTCCATGATGTGATATGATGCCAATTGATACCTACTGTACAGTGTAAAACAAGGTTGGACACATCACACACAACAATGCAGCCATTTAGTTTAAAATAAAAAAATGAAACCACTTTCGTGACCTTTTCTACACTGGATCAGTAAGGCTACTATGGAATCTCAGTAGTCTTCCAAGTGCTTCTATTTGGTCATCCTACAATTGGAATAAGGAGTGCTAAACAAAGGCTTGCATCACACTTTTCCTCTGTCATAGCTTCTCTTTTTACATTTTAGAAGCAAGATATACTACATTCAGCTTTCAGTAAGATAGGTGCTTCATAGGCATGTTGATGTTGATTAAATGTTTTAATTCGTAAAAATGACTTAATAGTCTTTGCTCCTTTTACCAGTGTCAAATTGACATTACACTACATTGTGATAAGTACTAACTTGTTCGACACACTGTGACATTTTGAAAATATCACCTGATCTCTCCTGGACTATGAAATAAACTGCTCAAAAAAGTTAAAGGAACATTTTGAAAACACATCAGCTCTCAATGGGAAAAAATCCTGCAGGATATCTGTACTGATATAGATTGAGTAATGTGTTAGGAACAAAAGGATGCCACATCATTTGATGGAAATGAAAATTATCAACCTACAGAGGGCTGAATTCAACGACACCCCAAAAATCAAAGTGAAAAAATGATGTGGCAGGCTAGTCCATTTTGCCGAAATTTCATTGCAGCAACTCCAAATCTTACTCAGTATTTTGTATGGCCCCCACGTGCTCGTATGCATGCCTGACAACGTTGGGACATACTCCTAATGAGATGACAGATGGTGTCCTGGGGGATCTCCGCCCAGATCTGGACCAGTGCATTACTGAGCTCCTGGGCAGTCGGAGGTGCCACCTGGCAGCGTCGGATGGACCAAAACATAATGTCCCAGAGGTGTTCTATTGGATATAGGTCAGGCGAGCGTGGGGGCCAGTCAATGGTATCAATTCCTTCATCCTCTAGGAACTGCCTGCATACTCTTGCTACATGAGGTTGGGCATTGTCGTACACCAGGAGGAACCAGGACCCACTGCACCAGCACAAGGTCTGACAATGGGTCCAAGGATTTGATCCCGATACCTAATGGCAGTCAAGGTGCCATTGTCTAGCCTGTACAGGTCTGTGCGTCCCTCCATGGATATGCCTCCCCAGACCATCACTGACCCATCACCAAACCGGTCATGCTGAATGATGTTACAGGCAGCATAACATTCTTCACGGCTTCTCCAGACCCTTTCACGTTTGTCACATGTGTTCAGAGTGAACCTGCTCTCATCTGTGAAAAGCATAGGGTGCTAGTGGTGGACCTGCCAATTCTGGTTTTCTATGGTAAATGCCAATCGAGCTCCACAGTGCCAGGAAGTGGGCACAGGGCCTACTAGAGGACATCGGGCCCTCAGGCCACCCTCATGATGTCTGTTTCTGATTGTTTGGTCAGAGATATTTACACCAGTGGCCTGCTGGAGGTCATTTTGTAGGGCTCTAGCAGTGCTCATTCTGTTCCTCCTTGCCCAAAAGAGCAGATACCGGTCCTGCTGGTGAGTTAAGGACCTTCTACTGCCCTGTCTAGCTCTCCTAGAGTAACTGGCTGTCTCCTGGAATCTCCTCCCTTGAGACTGTGCTGGGAGACACAGCAAACCTTCTGGCAATGGCACGTATTGATGTGCCATCCTGGAGAAGTTGGGCTACCTGTGCAACCTCTGTAGGGTCCAGGTATCGCCTCATGCTACCAGTAGTGACACTGACCGTAGCCAAATGGAAAACTAGTGAAAAAACAGTCAGAAAAGATGAGGAGGGAAAAATGTCAGTGGCCTCCACCAGTTAAACCATTCCTGTTTGGGGGTCGTCTATTTGTTGCCCCTCTAGTGCACCTGTTGTTAATTTCATTAACACCAAAGCAGCTGAAACTGATTAACAGCCCCCTCTGCTACTTAACTGACCAGATCAATAGCCCAGAAGTTTCATTTACTTGATGCTATACTCTGATTAAAAAGTAGTCCTTTCATTTTTTTGAGCAGTATATATCCCTGCACTTATGATTAAAAGGGGAAAATGTTATGCTGGAAATACAAAAAGAATGTCAAAATTGCTAAAAAAAAATTTGGAGAATCTTGGTGGATTATTATCTGACCTGTTTGTTTTTATATTGGTCAAACTAAGGCCCAAAATGAATCTCCTTTCCAATTTCTTCACATCAATTTTTTTGAAAATATTTTGTTTTTTTTTATTTTTTGACCACAGTTTCATTGTTACAAGCACACAGTTTTAAAGAGACCAAAAAGCTGACATATTTAGCTTCTCTTTATTTCAAAAACCAGTGAAGTGCCAGAGTAGTTATCAGTTATGCCTGTTAATCTGAAGGTCTTAAGTTTAATTCCCAGCAGTTTCTGACTCAGTTGAGCTTGTCGGAAGAAATGAAAGCACTAAGTCCGAAAGGCTGTCAGTTGGCAGGGAGGCAAATTACTTTTGGCGCCGACTGTTGTATTAGGAAGGACGGAGGGCACTTGCCAATTGCTCCTCTTTAGTGGATGGAGATATTTATGTCATCAGCAACGAAGCATTTTGTTCCCAAAGCTTTGTTAAAGGATTTGAAAAAGGCATAATCTGAATTCAGTGCAATGCTAATGTTAAATTATATGACTCTTACTTTACAGGACATAACCGCTTTCTCACGTTGCTTTCATTGTTCCTTAATTCTAAACACTTATGATTGTTTATTGCTACAAAATAACTTGCCTGATTACAGTAGAACAGACAATGTGGGAGTCATAACAGGCCTCCAACCACGACTTCTCAAAATCTAGGTGGTGTAACCACCATGGGGCACTACTGAGCCCCAAACCTCAGAACAGTAATACCCAACACAATTCTGAATTTAAATGAAAGATATTTATTTAGTCAAAGCACCCTTCCAGTAATCAACCACTCAAAGATAAGCCACAATACACACAAATTAATCAAATTCTTCCTCTTTCCTCCAGTTGACTGTTGTCCGCTGACTTCCAACTCTGACCCCCCAGTGTGAGGTGGCAGACTCCTTTTCAAGCCAGACCTGGGAATGTTTCTGGTCTTCTTGGAAGCACTTCTGGGTCATATGAAAAGTAGGGAGACCACCACCAACAGTTCCCTCTACACAGGGACCCTGACAGTGTTGCACTTCCAGACTCCAACTCCCAAACACCCCTGCGGTGTCCAAACTGGGCTGCCACAAAGAGTGGCACCTGCTATTTAGAGTAGAGAACTGCTCCCAGCTTCCGGTTTTTCACACACAGCTAATTTTGCTTACATGAGCCACTAAATGAAGAGCAATTACTGAAAAAACACCTAAGAGATGTTACAAGAAACAGAGATTTTAAACACCTATGTATGGTTCAAAATATAGGAGGATGAGAAAAGACTTTAGAGAGGGAATGTACAGGTTAGGGTACAATGTGAAGGCAGTCAATAGGTTACAGAATAACAGAAGTTATCAATAGCGGATTGATCCTGAAAATTGACACTTGAATAAAGTTTAAATTAATGACTACCTGGATAAATAATATCAATTATTTGAAAAGAAAACATCCAAATACCTCAATTTCCTCGGCTGAGGCACAGCTCCTTGGAGATGTGTTTCTAGGTGTTGCTGAAAAACTTGGATTAATCATCGAACTGTGTTTTAACATATTTTGGACTTATCTATGTTTTGTACACTTAAAATCAAATCCATCAATTCCCTTAGTCACTTCAGGGCTGTGATAAGCCAGAGCCAATCTCGACAGAAATGTGAGCCTGGAACCAAGAAACATTGAATGGGGTTCCAGGTAATTAAAACCATTCAAAACCAACATAGAATTACAAATCAAGCTAACATACACATGTCTACATCAGCAAGTACCCTTAGAAAACAGCAAAAGGATAACATAAACTACACATTAGGTGTCCATTCTAAGAATTAAACTTACTGCACTGTGCCACAGAACTGAAATAAATAGCAAATAAATGTGCTATGGTGAATAAAAGAAGTAAACGTATTAGTTATTGGTGTTATCTAAACTATGAGGCTGCCAGTTACGTTGCTGAGCCTGACCCACATTAGGACTCAGATATCCTATGAATCTATAATTGTAAAGTACCTTAGTATGGTGTTCAATACAGAAGAAGTAGAATGTAAGATATTAAAGCAGTGCACTGATATTAAGTCATTTTGCAGTAGCTGAGTTGCATCAAGAGCACAAATTTACTAGCTGGCCCTGATACGTTTTCCTTTCTCAAAGTGCTTCACACGAACAAGCACACAAATTTCAGCATGAATTTTGCCTAACAGCATTTTAACACTAATTTTAGAATTCCTCATCTGTTTTTACAAGAAGAAAAAATCTCAGCTACAAATGACTTTTGTGATTGTTCTGGACCACAAGTGCCACAAGTTCATCTAGTTATAATTACACAAAGTTGATGTTCTATCTGGGAAAAAAAAGAAACACATAAATTGGGTGGGTAGACAGCTCCTCTTGACACCCTGTCTATAGATTGTTCCTGCCTTGTGCCATATGCTAACTGGTGTAGGCTCCATGTTCCTAAAGACCCTGCTCAGGATAAAAGCAGTTTTGGAAGATGGGTGGATGGGTAGATTATTGTCCTTATTTATATTTATACTCTTACTTATTATCTCATTATTATCCAAACATGTGTAACAATGTCAATTTCAAATGATGTTCTAAGTTTTCAAGAGTAAATTACACATCATGTTAAATAAGCATTTTACTTAACGGACACAACTAATGATTTAAAACTGCACACCTTTTTAATACTGCAACTGAGCTGTTCTCCACTGAGAATTTAGAGTGGAAGCACAGAACAAAAATGTTCTATATATAAAGATGATATGCTACTCTACTGTATAATTCTAAAACTGACATATCAATTGAAGGTTGTTCATACAAAGTGGACAAACATCAGAAGATTTGAAAGTTCATGATACATGTGTGACAAAAGCCGCCATACCAGCACACAACCCAACACAGACTGACAAAGGGGGCACAATGATAAAACAAATAAATGCTTTATTTTTCTTTTTTTCGCCTGTGGGCAATGCCTTCCCCATTCCCCAGAGGCACAACACAGTCCTACAAGCACAGTACCACACAATACTTTACTTTCTCCTTCTTTCTCCTCCACTCCTCTCTGGCAGCTTAGTCCCTCTCCTCCCGACTCTGGCTCCCGGAGTGGAGGCTGCTGGCTTCTTTTATAGCCCACCTGGAAGTTCTCCAGGTGTTTGATGACCTATGTCCGGCTGCACCTCCGGGTGTGTCAGAAGAGCTGCCCACATGGGCTCAGGAACCACTGCAACGACCCCTGGCAGCACCCCCGGATCCCAACAGGGTTGTAGAGTACTCCATCTCCCATGGAGCCCTGTGGGAATCCGAGGCACCATTGCCACCCAGGGGGGCTTCCATCTAGCATCCCGGGGGAGGTAATGTTCAGTCCCTGCTTGTTCCCCCAGACCATATAAAGAAGAGGCACCCCGGCCGGGTAAGAGCCCTGGCTGTCCACCACACATGTTAAAAGTATTTTATTTCATGTGAACGCTTCATGTTTGATGGCCTAAACTGGAACTGCTCCCTTTTACTGTAGTCACACAAATGCACATATCTGGGAGTTGCTATTATTATATTAAAAAAATATTCAAAGCCCTAGTTGGACCCTTTTAAATGGTCTAATACAGCAATACTCAACCTTGTCCTACTCAGGAGCTACATAGGCAAAAAATATTTTTGCAAGAGCCTCCAAAATGTCCAAAAACGTCCCTGTCCTCTCTTAAACCATTATGCATTTTGAGAATAAGGATAATATTTGTTTTTAAGAGATGAAAAGCATGACGTAATAACTGTAATTTAGTATTACTGCAACCACACATTTCAACATTACTGGTAATGTTTCAACATTATCAAGCGCTGATCACAAAGTCCATTACAGCATAAAAGACAGCACTGCCGATCACTCACTAGTATTAGTGTGGAAGCTGAGCAGTTCAGTTCTGCACGAGTCTCGCCAGCTTTTTGGCCCATAGCTGTCCACCCTTCCGAAAGTCGGTGCTGAAGTTTGGGTGTTTAGCTTTGTGATGGCGCTGTAAATTGGACCTTTTGAACTGCAAAATGACGTTATCAAAAAGCTGACAGATGCATTTTTCCGCACTACTTGACACAAAGAAAAACTCGAGTTCCCAGTCCTCTTTAAATGCCTGGTATTCCTGTTCATATTTGTGTCTCTTATGTTCTTTAACCATTTTTGATGAATGCTGTAAATGACTGCCAAATCATTCCATGCATAGGGAATGTAATGACGTGGGATGCAGGAGGAACTGGTAGCAACCTTTTACTTTAATTTTTTCCTTTCTCTTTCAATGCTTTCTTTTCTTTTATGTTTGATTAAGTTGTTGAATTTCATTACATTTATATTTGATTAATTTATTGAACTATATAGTTTGTATTTTTGCTTTAACTGTTTGCTCACTGTTTTTAGATTGATGTACGAGTTAGCATACGCATTGTTTTGGCTTATTTGCTGTATCAACTGAAAGTGAGAAGATAACGGAAGGCAAATGCTTATCTCTGAAATGGACAAATCTTTTGGTAAGCAGAGTGAGGTACGCAAATTTGATTACATGTTGCTTCATCTATTATGTTTCTCTGTAAAATGTGTGTATAAAATGTCTTTTTACATTTTCTTTTGCTTATAGTTTTCACCGTGCTCATGACGGTGTAACTTTAATAAACGGATATAAAGTTTTGGAAATAAATAAAGATAAAGTACCACTCTGGGACTCTGCGCCTTTGATTTAAGAAAACTACTACAAATGCTAGTTGCTCTGTGTTCATGCCAGTTTTCCTAGCACGAGACCTGAGGTAAATTGTGATTTTGTTTTTCAGATGGTTGAAGGGGCATAATAGATAGTGATGGGTGATTCTCCTGATTTTCTTTTCGATCCGATACCAGGTGATAATGAGGCCAGTACTAACGGTACTGATACTGACACTGATGCAACCAGAATGTTGTCTTGCAAGAATGGTTAAGTAGTTCTGTAAAAACTTACAGTATGTGTAGACATCAAAAAGTCACATTTTAAAGACTTTGCTTTAGTAGCCTATTATATATAGTGCCAAAGATGAGACTTGTTTGCTTGTTAATTAACAGGAATCATTAAACATTGTCCTGCATTCACACTGGCAGCGCTGCGGTCCACCAGCCAAGGCAGTGCAACTGCGTATGTGAGGCCATGCCTGAAAGGGTAGGGGACATATGTATGATTTTACTTAATAAAGAATCTGGGCGTGAGAATAAAAGCCTCTATGTTTTAGGATAGAGTTACAGAGCTGTATTAGACCAATGGTTCTCTTCGAGGTCCACATCTAGCTCTTTTAAATCCTACGTAAGAAAAAAAAAATCTTTACCAATTTCATTTCCCTCTCATTTGCTCACATCAATCTATTATTAATACTAAAGTATCGATGCTACCGATCCTGATCTTTTAATTTAAACATTGCTATTCATACTGAAAGTATCAATATTACACATTTTCAACAATACGCAAGGTTATTAGAAATTATTTTTAAAAAGCATTTCATGGTGAGAACATGATTAAATTAAGCATGTCATATTCAGTAAAACAGGAGCTGCATTTCCTTCCTAACCTGTTAAGGTTACATTGCTGCTGATCAAACATGACATGGATCTTCAGGTTTTAATTCTTCCCTCTTCCTGCTTCTACATCTTCCTCTTCCTACCTCTCCTCCAAGCTGTGTGGAGATCAGCCCAGCTACAGACAGATACAGACTTAGGGTGTCCCAAAACACACATTTATTTTTCTCTTCTGCACAGCACACAATGTATTAATCAGCCACAATACAGCTCAATCCTTTTTACTTGTACTTTACTTTCATTTCTTCTCTCCTTCTTATTCTTCTACCGCCTCCACTCCTCTCCTGCAAGCTCTGTCCTCTGCCTCCCAACTCCGGCTCTTCTAATGGCCCCTTTTATAAAGCCCCGGATGTGCTCCATGTGGTCCCTGATGGCCTTCCTGCAGCACTTCGTGGTGTGGCGGAAGTGCTGCAGTCCAAGGCTCCATAGTCATCCGGGCATCCCCTGGCGGTGGCCATGGGCCCCAACAGGGTTGAGCTTCTAAGCTCTGATCCCGTGGCCCCGATGCAAACCAGGGAGGTTGCCCTCTCGTGTCCCAGGGGAGGTATTGTCACTCATTTGCTATTGAATGTTGATGTTACATAGTTTGATGTTAATCTCGAGTTGTTACGATACTACGTCGTTATTATTATTCATGTTCAATAAAGGCTGGCTGGTTGCGTCGCAAGCAATTAAGGCTCCTCGGTCTGAGTGCGCATGTACAGTGAGTGTTGAATGCACATGCACCAATGCCGAGAAAAAATATGCTTTTTTTGCACTGCAGCATCAGGCCCAATTTCGTCTTAATCCGGCCCTGCTAACATGTCCTATTGTATTGTATGTGGTTAGCTGCAGTTACATAGGTCAGAAGTTCAAGTAAAAAGAAATAAAATGGGTACAAATTCACAGTTCTATGCTGCATTATTATCCATAAAATGCCCTTAACAATTTAAAAATCTTGGAATGAAAGAAAGATTTTAACATTCTTTCTTAATACTGCTTTCCCCAACTTAATCTCTCAACTCGAAGAAGAATGAATGTCTTCTGTGGTTGGTACAACTTCTCAGTGCATTTCAGATTATAGAGTGGGGTCTTTAATAAGAATGTAGACTGTGTGACAATCTCCTTTATTTGGTGCAAGAAATGGCCTCATCTGGGGAAAATGCAACTGCAAAGATCCAAGAGAGAGGGCGGTTCGATACTTCAGATTTCCTTCTGCCTTACTGAGTAGCACTTTAATGTTCAAGTTCAGTCCTGGAGCTCTCTGTGGAAGTGGTTATTTGTTTCAATTGATGTCATAATTAGTCATTTTTACCTTTTTGTTTAACCAGCTAACCAAATCTGTTTTTTTACATTTAATATTAATAAAAGTTCATGTAATAGCCAATCTTAGAAAGTTAAAGCTTTCGAGTTAAACCCATATTAGTGTTTGCTTAATTTGAATAGAATATAAATTTCTTTCATAGTCATAGACAGTGGTATAGTCTTTCCCCCTGTAAGTAGTAAGAGATAACTAAGATGCTATAACTAAGATATAGTGTGATAATCGAGTCAGTTGTTGTTTAGAACAGGTCCCAGGGACTTGAAAGACCCATTTTCAACACAGAAATGGGATAGACATACAGTTTTCTGACAGTTTTGAAATGGTTCAGAAATGTTTAGAAGTGATTTTGTAACGATTAGAAATGAAACAAGATTTATAAGCTTTGAACAGAAAATCTTTTAAACATGAACTTTTCTAATTTTTGCTATTTCAATTTTCTCTATTTTGTGTGAACTGTTTCACTTTGAAATTTAACTAAAACTTTAAAAAACAAAGATATTTTGTCTGTGGAATCATTACGACATGTCAGGCTTTTGCTGAATCCCATTTACAAGCTGGAGCTGCACAATTTTGTTCATTTTGGGTAAACACAACTACAGTGCAATTTACATTTGTAAAAATTTAATGTATATAAAGTATTTTTTGCCAAAGCTTTAAATGCTTAACTTTAATTATTATTATTAATTTATAAATCACTTTTTATGGTGAGTTTGCTCAGTTAATTTTATTTGAATGCTGAAATTGAGTGGATACAGGTGTGAATGATACTTAACACTAACTGGACGAAGCTACTTCAGCATTATTTATCCACTTGAGTACGTAGTGGTGAAGAATTGCTTAATTAACCTGAACATTTAAAAAGAACAAGTATTAATCAACACGATAACAAAATAACTTCATCCCAGTCTAATGCACATAAATGCGTCCTTTATTCAGTTCTGATTTAGAATTATCAGTTCAGAATTTCTGGATTGACACAAAAAATTTTGAAACTGGAAAATAATCAATTAATGGTGGAGCCAAATTAAAAGAAGAAATTGGTAGGGACAAAAGCTTGCAGTCACCAGGGGGCACAGGACTAAACATGAAATTCCTGGGCTAACAAATGAGTGGGAAACGGGATACCAACAAAAATAATGTATCTCTCATCCTCTATCTGGGTCTGATAAAATGAAGAGGGAGAGACTGGTTTCTCATCCTCTTTACAAATTCTATTTATCTATGAACAATCATAGATATAGCAAAAATCCACTAGTTTAATGCTCGTTCAATATTTGTTACCTATACAGGTAGCATTTTGCTTCTATGATGTTACTGTTTCCCCTTAAAAACAAACCATATGGTTTTCATTTCACAAGAACATTCAACATTTAACATCTGACAAGAGTAGGTTGCTGGACCATTAGTGACTTTGGTACAGAAGACATTTTTCCATCATTTAAACACACCATATGCCAAAGAAACGTTCCTTCATTAATTGCTTTTTAGATTTTTTTTTCCAAAACTACCATTTTAAATAGTATAGACACTGCTGTTTAACAAGCTTACACAGAAAGTATTAACTTTATATATACATCAACTTTTTCTTAAAATAGCTCAGCTAAAAACAGGAATATTTTGTACTTAGTGTCACTGAGAACAAGTAACAAGTCAGCTTCTGGAGAGCACATTCCTCTTTAATTTTTCCTAGTCATGTATTCTTACAATCTAAAATCCATATGCTCCTCTTTCATTTATGTGTGAGAGATGCCAATGATGTCCAGAATCTTGTAGTCACCCGTTTCACCTTTATCCTCGATTATGACTGAACTGGACATTTACTGTATTTTTGTGACACAGGATTCTTTTTGGAATGGAATTGGGCAGAACGCTTCTCTGCAATTATTATGCCACTGTTACATTGCTAGCTTGCCATCTAATTTCAGTCACCATCTTTATTGAATTGGTCTAAGATTGTTATAAAGTTTGAAATTTAAAAAATAAGATTTATCTAACAGAAATCAACCTAGCTGCAAAAGAATGACAATCTTTTTTAAGTAAACAACCCCAAAATCAATTTTAGGTCTTCTTCTTTTAGTCAGCTCTTTTTTCTTCAGCTCATTGTTTCTTAATATGGGGAAAGGATTCAGAAAATAAAAAGAGGCATATTGTATTGTGTATATTTTAATAACTGTATTATTGTATTGCTTTGCTGTTCAAAGAAGCCATTTATAAGATTTTTTTAGAATCTTCGAGTTGCATTTGTCAGAAGACCTAATACAGTATATCACTATTAAATATGGAAACACATATCCATCCATCCATTATCCAACCCGTTACATCCTAACTACAGGGTCACGGGGGTCTGCCGGAGGCAATCCCAGCAAACACAGGGCGCAAGGCAGGAAACAAACCCCGGGCAGGGTGCCAGCCCACCGCAGGGTACACACACACAGACACCCACATACCAAGCACACACTAGGGACAATTTAGAATCGCCAATGCACCCAACCTGCATGTCTCTGGACTGTGGGAGGAGTACCTGGAGGAAACCCACGCAGACACGGGGAGAACATGCAAACTCCACGCAGAGAGGACCACCAGGAGGCTCCACCCACTGCTCGCTTCGTTTGTCAAACCCTATCTATCCCGCAGCTCAGCCGCACCGTTAGAGAAAATGATTGTATTTAAAAATATGATACAAGCCCCCCTGGTGCCTTCGGCGTTGAACTCCCAGCTGCGGCCTAGTAGGCCGCCCCTTCACTTTCTTGATATTTTAGTTTATAATGTAAAAAATGAAATAAGAATCAGAAAATCAAACAAATCACATTAAAGTTCGATAAATTCTGAAAAGAATGATACCAAACATAAACAGTGTATATGTAGGTTTTAAAATAAGCCCAATTTAAAGCGTGACAAAAAAGTGACATAAAAACGTCACATAAAATCGTTGCACTTTTAGGCTTAGGATTTTATATATATAGAATAGATATATATAGTTTACATATATACTGTGGACACAAGGGGGCGTACAGCTCCCCAAATCCTGGATACAACAGACACAGAGTACAAGTTTAGTACACAAGGCACGTTTATTCATCTCTGGGAAACTCTTTTGTCTTGTTCCCCACAGTACCACGGTTCCTAAGCACGGTACAATACAGCACCCTTTTTTTTATTTTCTCTTTCTTTTCACTTTCTCTCTGTCCACCTCCACTCCTCCACCTGCAAGCTTTGACCTCCATCTCCTGACTCTGGCCCTTGGAGTAGTGTATGCTGACTCCTTTCATATGGCACCCAGAAGTGCCCCAGGTGCTTGATGTCCTTCTTCTGGCAGCACTTCCGGGTGTGGCAGAATTGCTGCAACACAGGGCTCCGCAATACCTGCAGCACCCCCTAGCGGTACCCATGGAACCCAACAGGGCTGCATCAAACTCCCATGGAGCCCTGTGGGAGTCTGAGGAATTGCTGCAATACAGGGGTGCTGCCATCCACTGCTTACATATACAGTATATGTATATATATATATATATATATATATATATATATATATATATATATATATACACAGTATATATAGAACACTCTCAGAAGACTGGAAGTGCACCATTACATGTAGTACATTCTTTTGAGCATCATTATTACTGCCATGTTCTTTATTTGCATTTGAAAAATGGGAATGCTTATAGACAAATGGCAAAATTATTCATGCTCTTAGTTCCTCTCCAGTGGCTACACAATTGTGTGATTATAGTAGAGATTCCAAATAAAGTGTCAGTCACTTTACAGTCATGCCATAATAATCCCCACAACAATATCCAATTTGATTAACTGTCTAGTGTAAATACAAATTTTCTCACCTTCACTGACAGAATTATTAGAGAATGGGTGACATCTCTGAAATGTGTTAGGCTGCATTGTTCTGAATGTCAGTGAATGTCTTGATGTTTCAGTCATATTTTTATTACAGAGTTAAAACACATATTATGGAAGGCTTCCCTGCGATCCATTATTTGGGAATCTGCTTGTAAACTCTTCTTCAGATATTTATCAGAAAACATTTCTCTTGTCAAAGTTATGATATTTGCAAATTCAGTAAAATCTAATTGGATACTTTAAGGGTCCTTAGCTGTCAACGGTATTCAACCAATAATATTAATATCACTCAAATTAATCAAATTTTAACTTTTTAATCTAATCCTTAAATTGAATTTTTTTTAGTTTTTAAGATTTGGAATTCACATGCTTTTTATAATTATTTAGATAATCATTTTAAATAATACACTGTTGTCTCATCTGGGCTTATTTCCTACCTTGCACTCTTCTGGGTTCTTCAGTCCCACTACTGTGTTAGTAAAGGGTGTTTAGATACTTATGAACACGTGAACTTCGAAAAGCAAGGTAGTCAAATAGCTCTCAGAATTAGCACGTATTTTCACAACAGTATGGACTCCCTCTTCAGCTCAGAATATTTTATTTTTCTTGCTGGACTAACATGAGTAAGTAGTACATCAGGTAAACTGATTTGTGTTTTGTACTAAATGAAGTATATTTTGTATGTTTGTAGAACATGCAAGTAAGTATTTTATTATACTCTGTACATGTGACAATACTACTGCTATTATGGGTAGTACTACTACTGAAACTACTATACTGCTGTTATTAATACTACTAGCACCACCACCACCACCACATTCTTGCATAATTAGAACATTACAACAATTGTGACAAGAAAAGGCCATTCAGCCAAACAAGCGTGTCTGTCTAGTTGACCTAGATTCTCCAAAATAACATCAAGTCAAGACCGGAAGACTCCTCAAGTGCTACACTCTACCACAGTGGTCTCAAACTCCAATCCTGGAGGGCCACAGTGTCTGCAGGTTTTCATTCCAACCCTTTTCTTAATTAGTGACCAGTTTTTGCTGCTAATTAACTTCTTTTGAATTAATTTTAATTGACTTCTTCTTGAAGACTCAGACCCCTCAATTGTTTCTTTTTCCTTACTTAGCAGTCAAATAATAATGAGATATAAAATTAGCCAAAACATGACTAGCAAACTGTGTCCATCCCACAATATCTGAAAATAAAGAAAGGTGAAGGTGTCAGGAATGCTGATCTGCTCAGGTTCCCAAAACATTTTAACGGTGCTCTTAGAAAAGAGAACATCAATAAATTTGTTTGCTATTGCACATTGAGAGCAGCAACACACCATGGAATTAAAGAACGGGTTTAATTAACAACAAGAATCAGCCCCTAATTAAGCAACTGTTTGGAGTGAAATTGGTTGGAGTTTGTGGCCCTGACTTAATTGGTCTACTTTTGGCTCACTCACTTCACGTTTCATTTCTGTTTAACAAACAGAAACAAATCAAGAAATCCAGGGGAACAAATCTTAAAAAAAACAAGTCAATTAAAATTAATTCAAAAGAAGTTAATTAGCAGCAAAAACAGGTCACAAATTAAGAAAAGGCTTAGAAGGAAAACCTGCAGCCACTGCAGCCCTCGAGGACCTGAGTTTGAGACCACTTCTCTACCACATAACTTGGCCGTTTATTCCATGTGTCTATGGTTCTTTGTGTGAAGAAAAAAATTCTAACATTTGTACAAATATGCCATTAAGCAATTTTTAATCATGTCCTTGTGTTCTTATTACAAAATTTATTTTCAAGAAACAGCTGGGATGTACTGTAATATTTCCCTTCATAATTTTAAACACTTTGATCACGTCACCTCTAAGTGTTCATTTGCTTAAACTAAACACTCCTCTTAATACACTTAAATTTTAAATAATATTAGAATGCTATCACATTTTATTTAAAAAAAAAAAAACTTCAACTTAAAAACATATGGTACCAAAGTACATTAACTTCTTTTAACAACAGTTGTAGACTATAAGAGACACTAACAAGCCATCTTTACACCCAAAAAGTAATTACGGAGACCAAAAAAGCCAAAATAATCATTTATTAAGAGATCTTTATATACACAAGCGAGAACTGAAAGTGTAAAACAGTGATAGGATGCATCACTGGTGGGGATGAGGGGGCCTACAGGAGAGAGGTGGACAGTCTGGCGTCATGGTGTGAGGACAACAACCTCACCCTCAACACAGACGAGACGAAGGAGATGTTAGTGGACATGAGGAAGGAGAGGAGACCTCACCTGCCACTGTTCATCTGAGGGCTTGAAGTGAAGAGGAAGAGCAGCATTAAATACTGTACCTGGGCATCTACATCAGTGAGGAACTCACTTGGACACTTAACGCCACACAGCTGATCAAGAGGGCTCAACAGCAGCTGTACTTTCTGAGAAGGCTGAGGAAGTTTGGTATGTTGACTAAGATCCTCGGCAACCTTTACAGTTGCATTGTTGAGGCCATCTAGGCCAGTGCATCACCATGTGGTACGGCAACACTACTGCTATGGACCGCAAACGTCTGCAGAGAGTGGTAAAGACTGCTGAGAAGAATACCAGGACCCCATTGCCCTCTCTGCAGAGCATCTACAACTGCAGAGTCCACAGAAGAACTGCCTCGATCCTCAGCAGGGACCCCACCCACCCCCAACACGAACCGTTCACACTTCTACCCTCAGGCAGGAGGTATAGAAGTATGAAATGCAGGACTTCCAGGCTAAAGAACTCTTTCTTCCCCAAGGCCATTAAACTCCTAAATAACTGACAGGAGTTTATAACCATGGTTCACCTCATTCGATCTACCTCACACAACTGTATTTGACTTGTCCATCACATACCTACCTGCACATTACACTTTATACTTCTATTCTGTTTTTATACTTTATGCTGCCTCTGTTACTTATTATCTATCTGCTACTTATTATTTATGTTTATTTGTATAAATTGGTTTTGGCATTTGGTGTGGATAGCAAAGACAGAATTTCATTGTACAGGGAAACGTGTTTCCTTACTGTGCACATGACAATAAACTTTGAACTTGAACTATAAAGAGTTGATAAAAAATAACCTATACCTCTTTTGGGTCAGCCAAAACAATTAAAAGTCTTAGCTGGCACACAGCTTGAAATATCCACCCTAATAACCAAAATATTTCCCTACAGCAATCCCTCCACCACCTTCTGGTCTCTTCACTTGAACTCTTTTTAAACAGTCATTCCAAATTCAAGCTCCATTCTCAGGAAGGTCTTTTAAATTCCTGTTAGGTATCCCCTAGGAATTGCTTGTGGGGTCCCAGATGCAGCACATGTGTAAAAACATTATCTAGAGACCATATGTATACTGGTGCTTCTTCAGCATCATTGATATATACTGGCAAGCACCACATACGGTGTCCTCCAAAGTACTCTTTATCACCTTGGGGGAATTCCAATACACTAATGGGAGTTTCCTGTTACTTTCCCTTAATTAGCTCATAGCCATTCATGACCCTGCTTTTTGTCTTGTAATGTCCCTTGTTGTTTCTAACTGCTGTCTCTCCCAGGGTTTCCTATAAAAAGTTCAACAGTCACAACTGATTCTCCACATACATTTACATTACATATCCTTTCAATGTTTAAAAGATATGTGTATAAATTAATTGTCCAGTCATTCATTTGCTTTAAAAATATTTTTATAATATTAAATTAAAGATATTCTAAGTTAAAAAAAAACCAAAAATGATCATGTGTTTCTATTTAGCAGCACAAACAGAATAAAGCACAAATATATGGAAACGTGCCATTTTAGACAGATTGAAGAAGATGGTCTGCCTCTCCTCTGGGACTCACTGTCACTGACACTGTAAGACATGTTTTTAATTGCACAAGCAAAGAGAGGAGTTACACTCTGGTCCTTACCACAAGTCTGACAGCTTTAGAGAGCAGATGTTTGCTACCTGTGAACACCTCGGATCACACATTAGCAAGTTTTAGTTCAAATGATTTGGTTTCATTGTACATTAAATGAAAAAAGTGTCAGTGATGTTTCTAAAATTTAATTGGATTTTCATACTGTGGTGGCCAGCACCACCCTTCAGGTAATATAAAATTCTATGATGCCTCATTTTCAATGACTACAAAGAGATTCTTCTTCACTTCTACAAAGACATTTTAAAATGGCCTAACCACGTTTCTTGGTACACCTAGAAAGGATCGTAAATAACTGGATTAGAGTGATTTTTTTTTTAAACTTGCTGTTTTCTTTAATCAGTTGTCATAGACGGCCAGGACGCCTCTTTACTGTATTGGCCGGGGGAGCAAGCCTGGTCAAGACCATACCTCCCCTGGAACGCTAGATGGCAGCCCCCCTGGGTTGCAGGGGTGCCTAGGACTTCTGCTGGGCTTTATGGGAGTTGGAGTTTGGTGCAGCCCTGTTGAGATCTGTGGGCACTGCCAGGGGGTGCTGTAGCTGCTGCTGAGCCCTACAGAGCAGCTCTTCCGCCACACCCGGAAGTGCTGCCAGAAATAGGTCATCAAGCAACTGGAGCACTTCTGGGTTCATAATAAAAGGAGCCAGCAGCCTCTACTCTGGGAGCCAGAGTCGGGTGGTAGTGGATAAAGTTTGCCAGAGAGGAGTGGTGGAGACCGAGAGAAGAGGTATTGTGCTTTGGACTGTGTGTTGTGGACTTGTGGGAACGGGGAAGACTTTCTTCACAAATGAGCAAATTAGCAATGTGCCTCCCGTGTCTGTCTGTGTTGGGTTGAGCGTTTGTATAGCGCCATCTACAGTCACACAGTATTATAAATGTGTCCAACCATGCAATCAGTCATTCAGCCTATTCAAATGGAGAAAAGTAATCACTCTGCCATTTGATATTAACCATGTGTCCACCACTGAAAGTAAAGGAGAGAGTTGTCTGTGGAGATCAGAAAGAAAATTATAGACAAGCATATTAGAGGCAAAGGCTATAAAACCATCTTCAAGAAGCTTAATGTTCCTGTGACAACAGTTGTAAATATTATTAAGAAGTTTCAGGTCCAAGGTCCAACCTCCCTGGACGCAGCTGCAACAGGAAACCAACCCCAGAACCGGCAAAAGGATAGCAAGAATGGTAGACAAAAAGCCAAGGAAAACTTCTAAAGAGATACAAGCTGAACTCCAAGGTCAAGGTACATCAGTGTCTGATCACACCATCCATCGCTTTTTGAGTGACAGTGGGTTCAATAGAGGAAGACTCAGGAGGATTCCACTTTGAAAAAAAAAAACATAAAAAAGCCCAGACTGCAATTTGCTAAAAAGCATATTGATAAGCTGCAATGCTTCTTTGGACAGATGAGAGTAAACTGGACTGAACTGGAGTCATGTCAGCTCTATGTCAAAAAAATTAAGCTTTCAAAGAAAAGAACACCATACCAACTGGGAAACATGGAGGTGTCTCGGTTATGTTTTAGGGCTACTTTACTGTATCTGGCACTGCATGTGTTGAGTCTGTGCAGGGAACAATGAAATCTCAAGACTTTCAGGACATTGTAGAGTGAAACGTACTGCCCAGTGTCAGAAAGGCTTTGTTTCAGTTACAGGTCATGAATCCTTCAACAGGTTAATAACCCAACATGAATCCTCCAACAGAATAATCACCTAACACAAATCCTCCAACACAGGATAATGACCCAAACACACAGCTAAAAGCACCCAAGAATACTAAGAAGAAAACACCAGAGTATTCTGAAGTGGTCTTCTATAATCCCTGATCTGAATTCTATCAAAAATCTATGGAAAAAAACTAAATATGCAGTCTGGAGAAGGCACCCTACAAACCTTATGCAATGTAAGGGATGGCCGGCAGCTCAACCCGGCCAGGACGCCCAGAAAATTGAAGGATGGGGGAAGGCTGCTACTTTTAGACACTGCCTCCCCCAAAATGATAGATGGAGACTCCCCTGAGATATAGTGGTGCCCTGGATTCCTGTAGGGTACCACGGGATATAGAGTTCCCTGCTGGGTACCGTGGGTGCCACCAGGAAACGCTGCAGGAGGACCTAGGAAGTCATGCTTCTCTCATAGCCCGGAAGTACTAGTAAGTCATGAGAACAAAAATCCAGAAGTACTTTCGGGCTGAAGAAAACTCAAGTTCTCCATCTGACCCAGAAGTGCTGGCAAGTCACGTGAACGGAAGAACAGAAGCACTTCCAGGTTGGACCATATACAGTATGAAGGACTGTGAAACACCCAGCGAGGAGCCATAGTCGGGTGGTTGGTGGCTGTTTATTGTGGCTGTGGTGCTTGGAGGGCATTGTTTATAGAAGAAAATAATTAAAAAGATCTTCTTGGTGCTTTTGCCTGGTGTTCCGCATGTCTGTCTATTGGGTTTAAAGGGCAACAGTGACCCCTAGCGTCCACAGCAGCTAGAGCAATTTGCTCAGGAAGAGTAGACCAAGCTACCTGTTGACTTCTGCAGAAGTCTCAATGAGAGTTAGATGAATCTCTTGTTTGCCTGTAAACTGTGTGCAAGTTATTTCAGAGACAATCATGAAGGAGTACCAACATATTTCTCCACGTGCATTGCTTTACTCAATGACATATTAAAGGCATGCAGGTACTGTATACGTGGTACGATTATTTTTGTATTTAATCAATTTTCAGGAGGCATACAGTATTTTTCAATGAGCTGTAAGGGTTCTAACAAATGTATCCATGTCTGTAAAAAATAGAAATACACAAGATTTTTTACATCATTGTAATTATGAATATAGCTGATCTCATTCCATCCTCATTGGTTGCACCTTTACTCCAAACTCATTTAAGCACATGGGGGCAGACTGAACGTTACACCTCAACGGTTCGTATGCTCCAGAAAAAACATGAGATACCCACTGAACCCAACTCAAGTCAGTGGTGGGGAATAATATACACAGAACAATACAAGGAGGGCAAAAATCAAAAATAAATGGTGACTTTCTCAGACAATAACAAATTAATAAACTAAACAGAACAGATACATCATACACTGCATATTTTGCATACTTTAATTTCTAAAAACCATTAGTTCCTAATCTTGAGTTTACGGGAAATTACTTTTCCTATAAATAAGTTTCAATATTTTAAGATGCCAATAAGCAAAAATGCTTGTTGCTCGATTTGAAATTGCATTTATATCTCTAAAGTGCATTACATGAAGATGACACAACCACATGCAATTTAAATGAAAATCTCCAAGAGGTTGTGATGATATGAAGAAGGAAAAACCAATGAAAAAAGAAAAAGGTTAGGAAACCAAAGGTTTAGCAAAAAAATGAAGAAAGAATGTTCTATTTCTTACAGAAAACTGGAGGATTTTTTAAAAAGAATTAGCTTAACCTAAGCAAGGATATCATAGTAAAAATCTCATCTTCTTCCTCTTTCAGCTCCTCCCATTAGAGGTTGCCACAGTGGATCATGTTCTTCCATATCTTCCTGTCCTCTACATCTTGCTCCATTACACTCATCACCTTCATGTCTTCTCTGACCACATCCATAAACCTTTTCTTAGGCCTTCCTCTTTTCCTCTTATCCTTAACATCCTTCTCTCACTAAACCCAGCATCTCTCCTCTGCACATGTCCAAACCAACGTGATCTCGCCTCTCTGAACTGACCACAATTTTAAAAATTGGGGAAATAACAACCTTTAAAACATAAATATCTGTCTTCTGTATACACTGAGTAGGCCATCACTCTGACCTAAAAGCTAAGCAATACCAAAATTTTTGGAATGAGCTGTTAGATTTTACTTGTGACAAGCTGGCCACTTGAAAACTAGTGAGTGGTCGTTTTTGTAAGTGATTTCAACCTTGCAATGACATTAACTGTGTTTGAATTTTGAATCTACTCACTTTTTTGTTGCTCAATGCCTCCAGAGTATATAAAATCAAATGTTCATATATTTATAAATGAAAGTTATTATTGGAGCTGCATAATACTAGAAATGTACAAATATTGAAACCATTAGTTTGAATGTTAAAGGGTCTTGTGCCAACTGTTAAACCAGGATGCATTGAAGAAATCAAAGATCATGACCTTCACAACCACACCGGGAGTAGTATCTTGGCGACAGGATTCACAAAAAGCCAGCATGCACAGCAAAAACAAAATGGTCCCCGGACTTTTGACAGCAACATATTAAATTAAAGTCTTCAAAACAACAACCACAAAATAATTAATCAGCCCAAAATGATACATGGTAACCCAAACCAACAATAGACCATAAATAAAGCTTAGTGAAAATTTAGAGATAGGCTGAGACTCCAGAGAGTGGAGCAGAGCTGATGACCCTCCACATCGAGAGCAGCCAGTTGAGGTGGTCCAGGCATCTAAAGTGGATGCCTCCTGAGTGCCGCCCGGGTGGGGCTTTACAGGTATGACTAGCTGGGAGTAGACCCCAGGGAAGATCCAGGGCTCACTTGGAAGATTATATCTCCAGATGGCCAGGGAACCACTTGGGATCCAATAGTAGGAGTTAGCAATTGTGGCTGAAGAAAGGGACGTATGGGACTGCTAAGACCGTTTCCCCCGGCTTTGAACAAGCAGTGAAAAATGAATGAATGAATTAATAAAATTTATCCAAGGAAAAAAAAATAACCAACCAAACATTTAGGCACTTACAAAAAAAAGATTCAAGCAACAAATGTAACCTTTTTCAATATAATACAAAGGGCCGTCTTAACAGCATCTTTGGTCCCAGGGCAAAGTAATACACTGAGGCCCCTGTTTTGATAGAAAACTAGAAACATAAATAGGCATTAGAAACATAGTGGACCCCTATGCTCTTAGGGGCCCCGGCCAGTGCCCATTGTGCCCATACGTTAAGACGGCCCTGATATAGACCATGTCAGCATATTTTTAACAACTGCTGTGCCAAGCAAAAAGATGTTTCTTTTTTGTTTGGATAATAAATGTAATGGTAAGCATATTGTTCACGACTAACATGACATAGAAACATTATTTAATTTTCCTTGTAAAATATTTAGTTGTAAAATGTAAAAGTTTCTAAAACTGAATTGTAATGCTTTTCAAATACGAATTCATTAGAGGAAGAAGTCTGTCAGCTCAGTCACCAACAACACTGTCAAGGTCTAAATTAGGAAGATTTATTTCTTATAGAATACCAATAAATCAAGATTATGCTCTTTTGATGGGATTGCTTATTCCTTGAACACTGCATGAGATTACAATTAAATCTGGAACTTTCTCTTTCTTGATTCCTTATTGCATATTTATGTAATATTTAGAAGTATTATTTCAATTTGTACACAATATTATTTTATACTAAACTCAACCCTATATTTTCAATAATGCACCTAATGGATGTGAATCCCAAGTATTCCATTTAGAACTTTAACACTTCCAAAGAAACAACGCTTTGCATTTTAAAATAAAACAGTGGGCGAAGAAAGTAAAGTAGAAGAGTTGTGTAAAAAGTATGTTGTAAATTGAAATTGCAAGTGGAGCCCGTGAAAGAAAAAAAATGTGTAAGCTGGTATGCCATGATATAAAGTCTCGGCAGGTGCCAAGAAGAAGCATAATGTAGTTAGAATAGGATACATAACAAAGTAAGAGCGACTGTTGTATAGTAACTTATAATGGTGGAGAAATGTGCCATATGGATGTTCTGTTTTTTTTTCAGTTTTGTTGATTTGATGTGATTTCTGATATAATCGGTAACCTGAACTGTATCATATTGATTCAAAAAGAAAATAAGGTAGGTGGCATTTCAGATTTCAGGTTATTGCAATATCATATGTCATGCTGTGCTGTACTGTACTGTACTGATGTGTCATATAATGCCTAATATAAGGATGCCTCATGATGAATCTGAGCAAAGCTGGAATATCACATCTGCAGTAATACATTATCTTTAACATTCTTTAAAAATCAGCTTAACTACTAACTCTAACAAAATCAAAGGCGCCGTGAAACAAGTGCTTTTAAATCTTGACAAGAAAATACTTCCATGCATGAGGCTTCAAAGCTTCATGGTTTATGTTCTGATCCCATTAATCCACAGTGCTCACTCTATGACACTACAAAAAGCCCAATGTAACAAATGAAATATGAGTATTTGTAGCCTCTAATTCAGTGTGACAGCTGAGCCACTAGCATTAAAGTTCCTACAGTAAAAAAGACATAATCATTAATTTTAAATATCAAAATCTACTCACGACTAGAATTAAACAAAGTGCTAGCAACGTTTATGACAGATAGATAGATAGATAGATAGATAGATAGATAGATAGATAGATAGATAGATAGATGTGATTTGTCGGTCATTTACAATTGTGTGTATACAAACCTCGTTACCCAGTTCAATGTATGCTGTTCTGTGTTAGAGAAAGAGATCTGAACCCAGCTAAAGCATTCTGAGATGCTTCACAATGTATTATTTTGGGATCTCCAAAATAAGTTACAAATAACTGAAGATGCGCTTTATATTAATTTCTATATCTTGTGGAACCTGACCCGGACACAGACAGATGGACATCGTAGTTGCACCCAACACACGTTTATTTACACACTATTTACAATATTTACGTCAGTGCACGTCCCAGTGCCTCCAGCACCGATCCCCCAAAGTCCAGGCCTCACAATCCAACTGCCTTTCTGGCCGCCTCCAGTCCTCTCTCCAGCTCCGTCCTTCTTCCACCCGACTTCCGCTACTGAATGAAGGGAGGCAGCCCCTTATATAGGAACCCGGATGGGCTCCAGCTGCTTCCCGGCATTCCTCTGCCGACACGCCCCAGTGTGGCGGAAGTGCCGGCTGCGCACCCGGAAGCCCTGCTCCTCTTCCCCCAAGCACTTCCTGGTGTGGCGGAAGTGCTGAGATCTAGGGTTGTTCAGGCACCGGGGCGCCGCCTGGCGGTGGCCACGGGCCCCTACAGGTTGGGCTTCCAAGCCCTCTACCCGTGGCCCCCAATACAACCAGGGCGGTCGCCCCCTCGCGGTCTGGAGGAGGTACAAGCCCTCCTCCGGTCGTCCTGGGCGTCCCGGCTGGGCTCCACCCCCAGCCAGATGCCACAATCTGTAAAATGCTTTTGACGTTTTGCACCTAAATACTTATCTAAATCTCTGAAATACATTTCAGTATATCTTAAAATGGCTTGTTTTTGTTTAAAATAAAATATTTCAGATTTAGCACCATGGGGAGATGGAAAGGAAAAGCAGCGAATCCAGATGTAATACAGTTTAGTTTTTGGTAAGCCTAATATCTAATTTATTGAACTTTCTGAATTTCTATATGTGTTTTTATATTATTACCTTATCACCATTTTGGATTTTTTTTCCAAACCATTTAGTGGTGTTTCTAATGGTTGCAGCAATATTATTAAAGACAATAGCGACCATTGGTGGCCACGTGGGCAGGACCTTTGACATCACCACATCATCCCATATAACTTCTTTACTGAATCTGCTTTTCCAATTCAGGGTCATGAGTAAATTTATATGAAGACTTTTCCAAATGTAAATATGTCACCTCAAACGTAATACCAGTTCTCTAATAAAAAGCTTCATACCATCTTATACTAACCATAATGATAAAATGGACATGCTAGTTGTATACATATATGTGTGCCTTGCGCCCTGTGTTGGCTGAGATTGGCTCCAGCAGACCCCTGTCACCCTGTAGTTAGGATATAGCGGGTTGGGTAATTGATGGATATATATATATATATATATATATATATATATATATATATATATATTTATATATATACTCAGCAAAAAAAGAAACGTCCCTTTTTCAGGACTGTGTATTTCAACAATAATGTTTTAAAAATCCAAATAACTTTACAGATCTTCATTGTAAATTGTTTAAACAATGTTTTCCATGCATGTTCAATTAACCATAATCAATTAATTAACATGCACCTGTGGAATGGTCGTTAAGACCTTAACAGCTTACAGAAAGTAGGCATTTAAGGTCACAGTTCTAAAAACGCAGGACACTAAAGAGACTTGTCTACCGATTGTGAAAAACACCCAAAGAAAGATGCCCAGGGTCCCTGCTCATCTGCATGAACGTGCATTAGGCATGCTGCAGGGAGGCATGAGGACGGCTGATGTGGCTAGGGCAATAAATTGCCATGTCCACACTGTGAGATGCCTAAGACAGCGCTACAGGGAGACAGGAAGGACAGCTGATCATCCTCGCAGTGGAAGACCACGTGTAACAACACCTGCACAGGATCGGTACATCCGAATATCACACCTGCGTGACAGGTACAGGATGGCCACAACAACTGCCCGAGTCACACCAGGAACACACAATCCCTCCATCAGTACTCAGACTGTCCGCAATAGGCTGAGAGAGGCTGGACTAAGGGCTTGCAGGCCTGTTGTAAGGCAGGTCCTTACCAGACATCACCAGCAGGAACGCCGCCTATGGGCACAAACCCACCTTCGCTGGACCACACAAGAGTGGCAAAAAGTGCGCGAGTTTCTGCATGACAACAATGTCAGTGTTCTGCCATGGCCAGCGAAAAGCCCAGATCTCAATCCCATTGAGCACGTCTGGGACCTGTTGGATCGCAGGGTGAGGGCTAGGGCCATTCCCCCCAGAAATGTCCAGGAACTTGCAGGTGCCTTGCTGGAAGAGTGGGGTAACATCTCACAGCAAGAACTGACAAATCTGGTCTAATCTATGAGGAGGAGATGCACTGCAGTACTTCAAGCAGCTGGTGGCCACACCAGATACTGACTGGTACTTTTGATTTTGAGCCTCCCTTCATTCAGGGACACATTGTGAAACATTTTTAGTTTATGTCTTATGGTGTTGACTCTTTTAGTGTTCATACAAATATTTACACATTAAGTCTACTGAAAGTAAAAACAGTTGAAAGTCAGAGGACGTTTCTTTTTTTGCTGAGTATATATATCGTGAAGGATTGCCGGCCGTGTTTCCCGGCCAACACCCCAAAACCGCCAGATGGAGCCCTCCTTGCAGCATGGAGATGCCCCGAATGCCAGCAGGGAATTATGGACAGTGGACTTTTAATGCACAGCCCTCTTGGATACCATGGGGGCTGCCAGGAGTCGCTGCAGGGAGGCCCAGGGGCTATTTTCCCTACACCCCGGAAGTACGTCCCAGTCACATGGACAGAAGAAATGATGTGCTTCCGGGATGAAGAAAAGGAGTTTTTACCTGACCTGGAAGTGAAAGAAAGTCACATGGACCGAGGGACAAACACTTCCAGGTCATGGACTATAAAGGACTCTGGGAAATCCCAGACGGACGAGCTGAGTTGGGAGGCAGGGCAGCTAAGCGTCTGGGAGTGGAGGATTGGTTTATTTGAGAATTGTGCATTTGGTTATTGAGAATTGTGGAGAGGAACATGCTTTGTGCACTTTATTATTATAATAAACTAGCAAAATACCCGCGCTTCGCAGCGGAGAAGTAGTGTGTTAAAGAAGCAATGAAAAAGAAAAGGAAACATTTTGAAAATAACGTAACATGATTGTCAATGTAATTGTTTTGTCACTGTTGTAAGTGATGAGTGTTGCTGTCATATATATATATATATATATATATA